>OX375821.1:0-1222543 GCA_947359405.1 Antitype chi | reverse complement strand
TATTATTTGTAATTTAACTGCTGCGACGAGAAGCAATTCTTTCATTGAAGAGAATAAAAATAAATATACTCAAATTTACACGAAGACCTGGGAACAAACCCAGATTTAAAAGCTACGTAGTTTCACTACTTTATTTTTGGGGGTTTTTCAAATTTTTACTTTAACATCAGGGGAATAGGGGTAGGGGGATTTCTTTTGAGACTTGGTAACCCTGCATCGAGCCGAGTCGAGTGGTCTTGGAATTTGTGAATTTTGTGATTGTTTTGGGTTCGGGATGAATATTATGAAATTAAAACTAGATAAAGAAGCTAGATATGTAGTTACAAATTAACAATCAGAAGTTTTTATTGCCTGCGTGATACATTTACGCTCATCTACTTATATATTTTTTTGAATACTTACAAGATGGGAAGAGTAGAAGCTTGTAGAATATGTTTAATTACTGATGTTAAAATGGAAAGGATTCAAGGATCCTTGGAAACGAATATCAAGTCTGTTTTTGGGCACAACGTAAGTACAAAAACTTTCTTTTTACTACTCTCTCTCTTTCCCTGTTTCCGTTAACATATTACAGACATCACATTGTTTCCATGGTTTAATAAATAGATAAGGTTTGCTTGACTCGTGTTATTTGGTCCTATACTGGCTCTAGAGTCGAAATTCTGACTGGTAACCATTTTTCAGGTACTGTTCTCTTCAGACCTACCAGACTATTCCTGTTATGAATGTTCAGCATTAATAACCAAGTTCACTAAGTTCAGGAAAAAGTATTTGACAGCCCAGTCGCTCTTGTTTAATATTCTACAGAACCATGGTGTGGTGAGTATGTCATCTACAAATTTTATGATAATTTATGTTTTCAGTAATGCTTTTCTTGTAATTTCTTATTGTCAGTCTTCATGGGGCTTGTGGGTAAGTGATAACAGCTACATGGGTCAATCATTCAGGTAAAGCTATGCTTGCCATGGTCGATCCTTGGATTGGTAACCTCCACCCCTAAGATGACCCACTGACCCATTTCAAATAATGAGACCTTTCCATGCTTCGGAAAGTACATAAAGCTATTGATTTCGGCCATTATTCCTTTCACAGTCCTTACATTGTCTGAAGCCCAGAAGTCTGACAAACAGTCTTACCAAGGGGAAACATGTTACCCAGTAACTGGGTTGAGTAGGTAAGAGGCAGTGGCTCCACATACAACACTGGTGCATCTGGTTAGACTGGAAGCCAACCCCAAAAATAGTTTGGGTAAAAGGCTAGTCAGATGATTGTCAGTCTTCATAAATGAAGACAGCCCAAAAGGGTCTTCCAAGCTTGATCCTATTTATGGATTAACCAGGTATAATTTTTTAAGCTTGAGTATGTTATTTCTTTGTACAGGTCACAGAAAAAGAAATAAAGAACATTGATAGAGTAGCATCCAAACTAAACTCCAATATGTCAACAACTACTATTAACAGTCACCACGTAGAAGAAATTAAAATAGAATTTGACCCAATAGATGACGTACTGGACATGACAGTAGAGGGTGACATGGATGACGTACTGGACATGACAGTAGAGGGTGAAATGGACAACAGTGGAAGTGAACATGACATTCCTTTGCATTCCGTGAAACAAATTGAGCATGTAAGTATCTTTTAAGAAGGAAAATTTCAGTTCAAACAATCGCTGTATTTATATTGTTATAGGCTGTTTATGATGAATCTCTGCATGTTGTATCCACCAAGGCTGACCAAGGACATACATAAACAGATAGACTGTACCTACTCATTATGAGTTTAGTTATATATAACTAAACTGTAACTAAACAGTCTGTTTACAGTTAGCTCTGATTTTGCATAACTGTCAAAACCACAGTGATCTTTATTCTTATTACATTAACTTAGCTGTTGGGTTCTTACTGTCAGAGGTAAAATAACAGAGTAATGAGTACACCTAATTTATCTTTCATGATGAAATTGTTCTCTTTTTAAATATCATAGAAAGTTTCATTTTATTGCAGGTAAATGTTAATTCCATGAAAACAAAGCAACACACATCTAAAAGAAACAGTCACATGAATACTGAAAATTGTTTAGGAGAATCTTCTAACAAAATGAGAATGTTACAAGGAAATACTGCCAGAAATGAAAAATTGCTCCAAGATTTTGATGTTTCCAAACTCATTGTAAGATTTATCCCTATTTGCTTGATCAAAAAGTTTTACCCTCTTAAACTCCATAAAAATCGCGAGCAACACTGAGTAGATGATTTTTTGTTTAGGTAGGCACCAAAGCTTTGGAATGCGAAATGATTTTATACTGAACATTATGTTTTTTTTATCATCATCATAATCAGCTTTTAATGTACCCACTGATGGGACACAGACCTCCTCTCTGTGAGAGGGAGTCGGCCTTAATCCACCACGTCGGCACAGTGCTGGTTGGTAGATGTAGTGTCTTCGAATTTTTGGTTCTATGACATGCCAGTTCCCGTGTCCGTTTCAATGGCGCGGCCTAGGAGTTATAAAAAAAAAAATTGAAAAAGTTGATTCCCAAAACCATACCGTACCGTAAAACGGGGTGAATAGAGATGCAAGGCACTTAATCGTTAATTATAAAACAATAATCATATTAGAATTATTTTTGACTACAA
The DNA here is from genome assembly GCA_947359405.1 of Antitype chi. Lineage (NCBI taxonomy): Eukaryota > Metazoa > Arthropoda > Insecta > Lepidoptera > Noctuidae > Antitype > Antitype chi. Next base: position 1,219,906 of record OX375821.1, on the reverse strand, counting down.
ACTATATAATTTCAACATTAAAAGCCATTGTAAAGTTTCGTCTCGATTCACCCCTGCATCTCTATTCACCCCGTTTTAACGGTAGTCAAAGATATGGTAAAAAGTTATAAAGTTTTGAATGTGGCCGCGCCATTGAAACGCGGATAACTGCGCGGCCACGGAGATCTTTTTTCTTAGGTAAAAGTGATAGATTGAATTTGGTTTTTTTATATTAAAAAACATCTCAGGTTTATATTTTAGGAGCCGTAAGACTATAACCCCATGGCCGCGCCATTGAAACGGTGAAAAACACGATATCGCCGATATCTCGCTGAAAAAGCATCCTAGACGTCTGAAGTTTTTTGTAAAACCCAGATTTGAATTTGTCAAAATTAGTAAATATACAACAAAAAATCCTAGGTTTATATTTCAGGAGCTGTAGTACGGTATTGCGTTCAAATAAGTCGCGATTATCTATCGAAGAAAGTAAGTACCTATTAGCGAGTTTTTTTTTTTTGTAAAGAACAACAGCTATTAATATGTAGAACTACCGATAATAGGTAAAAAAAAACTTACGTTTTAAATGTTTGGGGTGACCATGGCTTATTGTATTACAGAAAACTTTCCACCTATTTATGTTAGAAATTATATCTCAAAGATTCTAAATTAAAATGGAACGGTAAGATATAAAACACAATAGGTATGTTTATTTACAAGGACTTCTAATACAATAGGTGGAAAGTATTCTGTAAACAATAAGCCATAGTCACCCTACATGTGCGGGACAAGTGATAGAATAGTGTATATGTTACCGGCCAAACCCGATGTCAGGCCAAACTAGTTTGTCCTAGGCCAAACTGGTTTATTAAGCCGGGGCACGCCGATTAAATGGGTTAGGTTAGAACTGTGACCAAAAGCGCGCGAGCCGAGCGAGCGAAGCGAGCGGTGCCGCGGGAGCGGCCGGCGAGCGTTACTTCCAAAGGCTGTTAACGAAATGGCTAAAACCAGTTTGGCCTAGGACAAACTAGTTTGGCCTGAAATCGGGTTTGGCCGGTAACATATATAATAGAAAATAGAATAGTGTGTATAATAGAAAATAGAATAGTGTATATAAAGTGATACATAGACAGAGACACATAACACATTACATAAGTGCCATCGTTTTAATAATTCGTTTATAAAGGAAAAGTTTTTATTCAGTGCGCAAACTTTAACCATGAATTCAGCATACCAGTCTAGACCCCTCAGCGACGAATTTTTTCATCAGAATTTCAACAGCCAGTCACGCGAATTGGTTGTGAAGTTAACTGAATACTTCGAACGCGAATCAGTTAATGGTGAACCTTTATTGCCCGTAACGCTAGTGCAAGATCGCGTCGCAGAAGCACTTGGAATCGGCAAAAAAACTATTCGAACTATCTTGAAGGAAAAGTATGGGCCTTCCGGTACTGAAGAAAATGTATTACGTACGCCTAAAAAGAGGAAGAAAAGCAAGCCTGTAACAGGTGTTGACACATTTGACGCAGACGCTATTCGCAACCACGTGTATGCTTATTAGTCACAAGAAATGAATACCCAACTGTGAGTAAATTACTGATATTACTACGAGAGTGTGGCCTGTTTAGTGGCAGTTCCATGTCTTTAATAACAATTATGAAGCAAATTGGATTCAATTACAAGAAAACCGACAAGAGGAAAATTATGATGGAACGATATGATTTAATTTTGCACAGAGTATCAGTTTTGAGGGCGATGAACAAAATCACAAATTGGGACATGTCATATTTATCGTAAGTAAAGTCTCATCTTTGCTGAACTCGAATCATACCGTGGCGCAGTCGTGGACGGACAATACCAAGGCATCTTGCTCAAAAGTGCCAATGGGAAAAGGTGGACGCCTAATGATTTGCCACGCCGGATCAGCCGGGGGAGGTTTGGTGAGTGATGCCTTACTCGCATTCGAGTCTAAAAGTACAAATGAAAATAACGAAGAAATGGACGCAAATAAATTCACAGAGTGGTTTCCTAACTTGTTAACAAACCTCCCCGAACAGTACATAATCATTATGGACAATGCATCTTACCATTCAGTTCAAATAGATAAAGCACCTACTCAAGCAAACAAAAAGGCTGATTTAGTGGCATGGCTACAAAGACAAGGCGTTGAAGGTGACATGAAATTGATGAATGCTGAATTGCTGGAACTGGTAAAAGAAAATAAACCTGCGAAACTAAAATATAAAATTGATGAATTATTTATTGTGCTATCGTTTGTGCCTGGAAGAGAATGCTGTTGGTGAGAAAATCATGTACATTATTTAGAAGTACTAGGCAAATTCTATCATCATGTTGATGTTCCAAGACATATACGGCGAGATATTGACGAAAATTTCCTGATTAAATGTTAAGCCCATTAAATTATTTATTTGGCGGGCTATCGCACTGAAAAAACAATTCCCCGCCTTTTGATATGGTCACAATTGAAACACAACCCGTTTTAAACACTTTTGTTTGTATGGCAACTCCGACACGTGCAAAGGGGCTCACTTGACCATTTTTTTTGTTTATATTTTGTTGATCTGCAGAACAAAACAGTGCGATGCAAACTTAAGAGTTAAGGGTAACTTTTTTTGACACTTCAACTCGTGGGCCCTCTAGCCGACTCAAATTCCGGTAACTGTGGCGTTACAATGCTACAATAAAATCTTTGATTATGATACCGTGTTTCGTGCTAGAATAATAGCGTAAATTAGTTTATCCCGCCCTATTTGTTAGTGTTCGCACACTGGCCCACGACGACTGCTTGAGATAATGTTGGTTGAGCGCGCGTGGCAAAACAGGGCTGGTCGTACGCAGTTTTAGCAAACAAATCCCTGAAATATTAGGAACCATTTCACCGGGTCAACCGCCAGGGGTCACTCGTCCTCCAGCATCCCGTCTCCACTAAAAGCTGAAGCGCACTTATGTCACTTTTGCTCCCTTGTTTTATATTACTACCCAATATTACAAATTGCGACACAGACGGAGACACACACAAAAAATCGGTTTGATTTCGAAGTAAGCCAACATCTGCTGCACGCGGGCAAACGCGACTGTTCCCGACAGCGACTCAACTTGAACTCCCTTCTCTGCTTGCACACAATGATAAGCAGCATTATCCATAATTACGACTGAGTTTGGTGGAAGTTTTGATATTCATTTACGATCAACCCAGTTGTAAAAATTTTTAGAGTTCATATCACCGTGATAATCCCCTGTTTTAGAATCTGATTTAAAAATCAGCAAAGCATCGTCGACTAACCCGTTCCGACTACCAGCGTGAACTATTATTAAACGCCTTCCTTTGCCTATCATCATCATCATTTCAGCCGAAGGACGTCCACTGCTGGACATAGGCCTCCCCCAAGCTCCGCCACTTCGACCGGTTCTGAGTAAGCCTATACTGTTATACATTCCAGGCTCGAATGAAGATTGCCAACATATTTGAACATTGTGACTGGTTGACGTAGGTTTCGTCCAAAAAGAATATATTTCGGTTGTCGGCTCTGTATTTTCTTATAGCCCTCAAGTATTTCACTCGCCATTCAACAATGTTTGGTCTCTCTATTAAAATAGATCTCTTCCATTTACATTTTTGAAATGAATATCCCAGTTTGTGGCAAAACTTCTCTTAAAAAAGTTAGTCCGCATTGTAAAATGTTATCTTCTTTTAATAAAGCATTTAGTTTTCGAATACTTGGAATTTTCTTCTCAACCTTATAAATCTGGTTTACTTTTCTCCTTATCACTCCCAAATCGAAATCATAAACTTGTATTTTCTTTTGGTCTGCGCGGAGATCTAAATTATGCTTCCCCCGTATTTTGCAAGGAAGTTTTACTTTCAGCAATTACTCTCCTTACACTACGTTCTGATATCCCTGTTGCTTCTGCTACCAATTTATGTATATTCGCATCAATTTTATATTCCAAACTATCAACATCGGCTTTCCGTTTTTGAAAAAACGTATGCACTTTGAATATGAATTTTTTAACTTGTCTATTTATTGGCGGATTCATCTTGCTATTGCAATCTCAAGTGCGTTTTATCTAACTAGCCGAAACTTTTGACTCGTGTTGCCGTCGCGAAGTACGGCGCCGTACTGAGTAATGACAGCAAGCGCCACCGCCCCTCTGTCCCACCGCTCTCATACCTAAGGCGCGGCCAACTAGTTCCGCGCGTACTATAATCTAATCATTGACTTTATTTATTTCTAGGATCGAGCAGATGCTAATGGAATCGTATATTTACAAGCAGATGACTTTGACAACGAGGTAAGTAGACCTGATTTCTGTATTTTTTAAGAGTTGAACTGAAGTTATTCATCCTCTGCCACCCTTGTAAAACTGGGTCCTCTATCTATAGTAGAAATTAATGGAAAAATCATTTGTTTCAGCTGCCAGACATGGATAACACAGTCGAAGAATGCAATCCTTCTTCATCTGAAATATGTTCAAAGATTTTGGAAAATCAGAATTTAATGTTAACCAACCAACTCACAATCATGTCCAAACTAACTGACTTCTCCGCCAGTTTTCAGAGTAACTCTAAAACAGATATGTTAACAAGAACTTGTCCTACTTATAAACTATCAACAGTGAAAGCTGCCTCTGCGACATCCGTCATCGAGAATAAGAAACAATTTGATGAGTTCGAAAATGAACTGAATGATCCAGAAAAGAGGCAAATGCTGCGTGAAAAATACTCAATACTATTTAATGGGAGAGGTTATGGTTTTAACTGTGCATACATTTTAATTGACACTCTGTTTTCGAGAAAATTCATGACCCAGTGCTCTTGGGCTGGAGGTTCCAGAGGAGCAGAGTGCAAAGTTCCATTCAGAGCATACAAAAATACAATAAGTTTTTTTCATGAGATAGTCCATGACTGTGATAGCAATTTTTCTATTATTGATTGCCACAGTTTTATCAGATGCCTTTTGAAAAATGCGACAAAAAGGTGTACGAGCAAACTGCTGAGGACGTCGACTCATCGGAAAAGACGGAGGAAAGCGTCTGACATTATCAAAACGAAAGAATTGCTTGGTTTAGAAGAATCGTGATAAAAGTTATTTTTCAGTACCCGGGCGTAATTATGAAACGCCGCGTCTTAGAAACAGACAAGATTATGAGTGAAAGGGGTTTTTTTATCTTATTTACGGCCCAGGGTTATAATGGTTCATAATTTAACATAACATCGCGCCTGTATTCCCCGAAGGGTTAGGCAGAGCCGCAGAGGTGCACCTTAGTGTGTACTAAAGTGATGTAATGTGGGTGTCCACATTTTGCCAACGGGAAATAATAAAGCTTAAAAAAAAAACAAATTAACTTCCTGCTATCTGTGGTTGACTGTAATACTATATAATATATGCTGTGTTAAAATTAAATACCAAAAAAATACCAAACTTCCGAAAAAAAATACTAAGTTTCCGACAGCATATGTTCTGCTAAAATAATCGTTTTCTTATGCTCTCTAAACCAGCTTAATATCTAATATTGGTTGAAGAATAACTTTTTTAACCCTCAATTTTGTGAAATAGGTTAGATTAGAACTGTGACCAATAATAAAATAATCGTTTTCTTATGCTCTCTAAACCACCTTAATATCTAATATTGGTTGAAGAATAACTTTTTTAACCCTCAATTTTGTGAAGTGGTTAGGTTAGAACTGTGACCAACTGCGAGCAGGCTGAGCGAGCGGTGCCGCGGTAGCGGCCGGCGAGCGCTACTTCCAAGTTGCTCGCAGAATTTTTTTCACCATTTTCTAATCCGGGTTTTGGGATGAACATGCCTTAACTGTAGTTTTCGTTAAAATGCAATCTATGCTGGTGGAAAAATATTACGTCAGCAAATGCTGTTTTGATTTTTCGGAATTTTCAGCATTTTACTCGGTCGTTTTTTTTATTTGTATTCGCATACAAGTTGTCGGAAAATTAGTATTTAAAGCAGTAAATCTCATATTTTGAGTATGCTCAATATTTAAATTTTTTCGGAGCTTTTATTACTACCCTTTGCCAACTATGTATAAATCCCATGTAAACTCAGAAATTTGATTGAGAAACCCAATAACACTTCGCCTGACCCAGGATTCGAACCTAGTACCTATGCTGAGCAGAAGCGCTTGTGGCCACTAGACTAATGAGGCAGGCATTTTCGATGTTTTTAATTATCTTGATTTGAAATACTATCGTGCGAAAGAAGATTTCGATTTTATAAAACCATTGATTACTGGCCCATTAGCAGCTCGTGTATGAAGCAACCATTATGCTTGGTGCAAATTACTTGAATATATAAGTAAAAGCGCGTGCTACCTGCACGAGTGCGTCCGTCACGGGACCGGCACACATTAATGTCGTCGTTTATACGATGCATGTAAGCCGACCCGAACAGGTGTGTAGCATACCCGCGCCGTTGCGCACGACATTTTCGATGTAAGATTTCTTTGAATGCATGATAATAAAATACACATTATGATGTACATAATTCAGAATTAATTGTTTGTTTGATTTTATATTCATGCTGTACCTGTTAAGTACGAAATATCACCCGTCCTGTGGTAAAAAAAAAATTGACAAAACATCGCGGCCGTAGCCCCGAAGTGGTAGCCTTTTCCCCAGCTAAAGCATTAGGAAGTGGTGAAGGGCGGGCGTTGGGGGACTGTATAATTAAGACGTCCAAAAAGTTGTAAAATTAAGACGTCCAAAAAGTGGTGACTCTCAGCCCAGTTTGAATTGAATAAATGACTTTTGATTTTGAGGGATGTGTTCATAAACTTATTATTCACATTTTCAAAAACCCAATAACACATGGTCTGACCTGGAGATCGAACCCAAGAGTCAGCAGTCGCGCTTATGACCACCAATAATATTTCCATACAAATAATGGTAAAAGTATGAAACATTTTTTTACCGCGTGTCCCGAGGTGTCGTATGATACAAATGTCATTTACTGCGTTTTATTTACATATTATGACGTGTAAAAGTATAGCCAAGTTGTTATATATATATGCCCGTGTATTGAGTAAGTATCATGCTATAAAGTTATTCACATAATAGCAGATTCTCAAAATATTAAATTCGCTAAATATTATATTCTCAAAATAGCCGAAGTACAATCATGGGCGTAGCCAGCCATGGGCTCAGGGTGGGGCAGCAGTATAAAATAAAGTGTAACTAGCAAACTATACCCGCGGTCTTACCCCGGTTAATTTTTTCATACAAAAAGTTTACACCCTATAGCACCCTGTATCTGTATGTATAATTCGAATTATCCAAAACACTTTCTTAATGCTCACCTACCTACACCACAAAATCTTCCAACCAAAATTTATTTTTGCGTTGGAAAACATCAAATAACTTCTCCCGCTCTGGGTGGAGCAGGAGGGTATGTCAGACTTTTACTGACTAAAACCCACCCGTGTAGCTCAGTTGCCTGTGTACCAGGGGCCGCGTTATCTCTTTCGAACAACCCGCACCCCTGGCGGGCATCGGCCCTTGCGGACCCCACCAGTTACTGCCAACATCTCTTTGAGGCGCGCGTGGAACACAACGCGCCGTCGACCCGGGCTTGGTCCTTAGCGGACAGCGAGCTACCCATTACTCGCCGTCCGCAAGCTCGCGCCTACGGTGGCCGGGAATCAGCCTAGGATTCCCGACGCCCAGGGCGTTTCCCGCGGCGACTACGGCCGTGAGGGCGCATATACTGCCTCTCCCTCACGTGCGCCGCCTCCCTCTTCGCGAGCATTACTGCTTCGCAGAAGGAGGTGACACCTAACCATGCACTCTCGCTCCGTACCATGGCCTGGACCAGGGCCGGACGCGAGAGATCGCCGCCGCCGATCGCCTCCACGAGGACACGGCGGTGCTCCGCCCAAGCCGGGCAGACCTCCACCGTGTCCTCTGGGCGATCTTTGCAGTGGAAACACCCGGGCGTTTCCTCCCGCCTTATGCGAAACAGGAACCTCCCGAAACAACTTGTCCGGTGAGGACCTGCGTCAGGCGGAAGGTGAGGACGCCATGCCGCCTCTCAAGCCACTCCTCAAAGAGGGGACTTACCGCTGCTATCGTGGCGTGCCCAGTGTCTCTAACTTCAGCCGTTTGGGCTCTGGACGTATGCCATTTTGTTAATCAGTCAATTTAGAGGTTTATATCTATAGATAGTACTTTCAGGTACAGTACGATTGTTTATTTATTTAGGTATTAACTAACTTCATAATATTACTTTAAGAGAAGCTGGTGTGGGTTCTGGCTGAACCTCCTTAGCACTTCGGCTTCCAATTTATATTTCGCTTCGGCGATCCTCATTTTGTGAACACTCAGTATACAGAGACGCTCAGAAGATTTTCACTCATGGTGGAGCGATACCACGTCTTGACACGCCGTAACGTACTGAAATACCTCTCTATACTCATAGTACAGGTCGTACACGGTTGGGCCAGTAAAATAGCAAGCGCAGTTTTTATGCTCGGATAAAACATTTCTGAATCCTTTATCAGTTCTGCCGCTTCCATGTCTTTCAGAACATTCAATGCCATATTTTTTCTTGCCAAAAGTGGTACCACAGTTCAGCTTCTCTGTGGAAACTACCACTCAAGTTGACACTTAAAATGACACGCTCAAGCTTATTTTTAATGATTGGCACAACAGATGGGAATAGTAATAGAAAGATACGTACCTACGTACCTTTAGCAGCACTAAAAAAAGATCGAATATCCTTTGCAGATTGCAGGTCTCTGATCAAAGACTAGACAGATAAGTAGGTACCTATTAATGAAAGTAGTCGACACTTGGTTCCTGCTATTGAGCACTATCAGAAGCAGTTCACCCAACCCAATTTCAAAATGTTCACCAGATTTAGATGCGGTAGATGCCTACTAAAGTATATGTATAGGTAGATAGCTTGAAACACAACACTGGCACACTAGCTAGGCACAACAGTCACTGTCTGTAAAATCTTCTGTAAATAAATATTTCACATAACGCCTTCGCAAGTCTTTTTCTTGTCCGCTTGCGTACTGCGCGCGTGCATTTCATGTTCGTACGCAGCCAGGCGAGCGCCCGCGCCGGGCGCACGCCACTCGCACGCAGTTTACAAGCGGCTCGCGAGCGGCGCATTCACCAGGGGGCCGATTCTACTAACAAATTTGTTAAAAAAACGCAATAGAACCGCAACCGAATCACCACTTTTAAGCGTTTTCGCATTCTACTAAAATGAACAACGGTCCAGCTGCGACACAGCTGCGGTTACGTTTTAGTTACGCCAACGATCGATTGAAACAATGTCAAAACCTATTCTACTAACAAAATCGAACATGAGCGGGACGTTTACTATAGGACAAAGTTAATGACAAAATTATGATCATTATGTCTTTTAATTATAGAAAATACTTTTAGTGCCACATATTCGTGTTTAGTAACATTTTTAGATTCAACTTTTTTCTTTTTGGTATTAATAAAACATATTATATTGGCATGTTGGTAACGCGGGTTACCCGCTGTGTTCCCGCTACAGTTCAGTTGCAATTCGTTTTAAGTTTAGTTTCCATTTTGCTTATAAAATAGTAGAATGACTTTTTATGTAACTATCGAACGGTGATCGAAATCGAACTGTTGTGGAAACACAGTTTAACGTGTAACGTTGAAAATTAGTAGAATCGGCCCCCAGGTCTGGACACACCCTAACTTATGACCGACCGCTGAGCGCGTGCGAGCAATCGCGCGCGCGCTTTTTGTTTTGATCGCATTTTTTTTGTGTCCACTGTCCAGTGTGAACTTTCTTACGGATATTATGTATTGTAGTTAGTACCTAGATAATTTTTTTTTAGGTTTGGTTATGTACCTTACAGGGGTCAGAGCCAGGGTGGGGCGTGGGGCAAGCGCCCCACCCTGGCTACGCCCATGAGTACAATCAAGCACTCAAAATAAATAAAGACTTCGTTTTGCCTTTTTAACCGACTTCAAAAAGGAGGAGGTTATCAATTCGTCGGAACCTTTTTTTTTATGTATTATCCCCGATTACTCGAAGATGGCTAGACCAATTTGGATTTTGTTTTTTTTGCTTGAAAGGGTATAGTTCCCAGGTGGTCCCATGATCATCAAGTCAGGATCTGATGTTGGGATCCTGGAGAAATAGAGAGAACTCTTCAAATTTTATAGGCACACAAAGCGATTTAGGTATTTTTTGGAAGAGTACTTTCTCGGGGTGGTCTCATTTCAATTTGGTGAAGATCTGATGAAGAACTTTGGAGATAGGCAACGGAACTCCTCAATAAATGATAGCAAATGGACTGGGATTGCTGAAATCTCATGTCTGTCTATTGCTTACACCAGTTCATAACATCACATCACGCCGGTATGCTGTGAAGGGGTAAGCACATGTGAACCACTAAAAAGTGAATAAAAAACTTAAAAAAAAAAACCGACTTCCAAAAAACACTACTAAGTGAAAAATAACTTTAATTTCGGAAGGCGGTGACAATAAATTCAAATACAGCTCCAAAGACACCAACTTCCGAAATTAAAGTAATTTTTCACTTGGTAGTTTTTTTGGAAGTCGGTTTTTTTTTTTTTTGGAAAAAGTTTATTTTTATTTTAAAATCTTTACACAAAAAAATATAAAAGCTAAATTTTTTGAAAAAGTGACCTATGTCTAAAGATTAATAATGGTTAGTTTTTCCTATTCAATTTCATTGTCAAGGTATGACATCAATGAAAAATAAAATATAAAAATATATTTTCTACCCAATTAAACATTATCATTTCTTCATGTTCACCAAGTACACTTATTTAAATATAAAATTATACTGGTCATTAATCATTTTAGTCCTTAGTTTTTGACATTTGGAAATAATAAAAATAAAATTAAGGTAGGTATGCAACTGCAATCGCTCGTCGACTGACGAAATATTTCTTAAGTAATTTAATTAGGTATGTTTTAGTATTTATATTTGTGTTTTATTGTTTAGCCGGAATTTTAGCATTTATTCTTCGGTGCTAACCTTCGATTGCGTTCGTAGTTCGATGTTTTTCACCGTGGCAGGTGAAAAGATCCTTTGTAATTAATTACAATATTGGGTGTTAAAATAATCCAATAATTTTTGAGATAATTCCGCCTGAGGTGCAATTTCATGAATAGTCAGATATGCTTCTGGGATCATGGCAGGAGCAAACCCTTTTTGCTCATTCTGAACACTGCATTGAAATAATGGTAATAGCAACCTTTGATGCTGGAGACACTTTGTTCACCTTTCCAATATTAGGTAGGTACGTTACTTATAGCAAAGAGATTTTATGACATTACACATAGCCCAGTCATGTTTTGCTGACTGGATATTTTATCACACGAATCACAAAAAGTTTCATACAAATAAAATGTACAATTTCGGCTATTTTGAGAATCTGTTAGTATGCGAATAAAGGCATTATTTTACTCATAGAAGAAACATCATAATTAAGTAAATATAACATCTTAGTCACCATTTGCAGCACAAAATGCTATTAAATTCACCTCACTACCATTTTTTCTTGTCAGACACTGCACCCTAATTGCGTAAAACGCGATTAATCATAATCGGTTTCATTTTAACAGTTCAACATTATTCATTGCGTTATTTACGTTGTTGAGCAGACACATTTTTCAAACATATGAAGCAATGGTTTAGCCATCTGTTTCAAAACGAAACAGATAATGATTAATCGTGAGTTACGCAATTATGGTGCTGGTATCCCTCCAACTGCCAAGATGAATACATTTAATCACACAACTAAAAAACAAACCCAACTCGAAATTAAATCTACTTTAATTCTTAATCAATGAAACTAATCAAGCTTTGTACACATCAGTATGTTTGTAGTTAATCTTCTTATCAATCCCCAGTAACTGCCTGATGATGAACTCAGGTAAACGCTTGTGCTTCCAGCGAGTTGGTAACGGTGTGTGGTTGGCTTTCTGCAGCTTGTCTGCTACATACTTTTCAGCTTGGAACTCGTTGGCTTGCTTCACCATAGCTATTAATGCATTCTGGAAGTTCTTCTCTTTGGTTTGACGGCGGTGCTGCTTTACCTGAAATTTTGTGTAAGGAATTAGTTATTGGCTGTAAAGCTGAAGTCAACTGCAATACTCGCAGAGGTGCAGTAGGAGATACGCTCGCTCTCAGTGTTAGCTAAATAGTATTTAGGTGTTTAAACTGGACTCCTCAGTGAGGCCACAGCTTAAAAATGATATACCAAGTGACTCTACAGGCTGTTAAATAGCACCTTCACCGAACATCTGCACACTATGTTATGTACATCTGTACACTTGTATTAATATTTCAACAATAACTATGGCAATATTCCACAAAAAATTACATAATTGCTTATTTAAACAATTTTTTTTCGTATGCAGGTACATCCCAATAATATACTACAATAATAACCTAATCTAGTTTCTCTGAGTAGCAAGTTTCTTCACAATTATCATTACCTAAATCAAAACTGTTCTCTTCTATGAATACACATATTGTTTTTAAGTGTACTAACCCTAGCCCAGGTGTATCGCATCTTCTTCCACAGCTTCCTTCTCTGATGTTTCTTCATCTTCTTCCTCCTGATAACAATTAACCTCACAGCGTGAATCTCTTCCCGACTGATTGATGGCAGACCAATCTCATCCTTTCTCCACTCTTTGTCCAGTAGTGGGAGGATAGAACGAGGGTTTACAATAGGTATGTAAGGTATTGGGTCCTGTTTTATCCCATTAGATCGCCGCTTATCTACGATTTCTACACCAATACTCCTTGGTGCAAATGAAAGAATTGATGTATTACAAACCAAGTCATTCTTAGCTTTTACAACGTTAGGGACAATAGGCTTGCATTCTGATATGGTTTTCAGTGCCGTGTTGAGATTGAGCAAACGAAATTCTGAAAGTTTAATGAAAATTTTCTGAATAAATAAATATAACGTAAGACATAACCTCAAAATATTTTGAACGTACGTTTGATGGTTTTGTGAAGAGAGTTCATTGTAAAGCTTTCTTCTGTTTTTGTTATTATTACATAATTGATAAAACGTATAGTAATAGGATTTAATTTCTAAATTATATGAATTCTGTCCACAAGAGGTGAAAATATTGACACTGACAGTGACAGTTTGGTGAAAATCTATCTATTACCATACTCTATGGATAATCTGATTGAAATAGTGTTGCAAAAGTAAAATACTTTCATTCAAAATCGATGTTCGCTGCTATGTATACAGAAGTGTCGGATTGTTTATGTTATTTTAGTATTCGTTGCTCACATTCAAACACGCCACAAAGAAGACATCTTTCGAATATGGGTAGGTCGGGTCGTAAAAAACATACCATCGAGATGGGAAAAACATTAAACGCCACGCCATGATGCCATTTCTTTTTTGTCGGGCATCTCGTAGTTGATCTTGAGAGGCCGTGATTACTTAACCGGGCTTTCCTGGGGCTGCCCCCGACCGACCCTTGCTCGTTGAAGCGCCAGCCCACGCCGCAGCTGAGCCAGTAGCTTTAAATTCCCCCTATAATAATAATAATGCCAATTCGATCCAGCCTGTCCCCAATAGTGATAGCTGTCCCCCTCTCAGTGATGCCCTGAGCCGAGGTCCGTACCCCACAGGGGGTGCCCTAAGCGTGCAGTCGCTTAGTATGTAAAATTTAGTTTGTAAGCCCTGGCTGGAGGCGTTAAGATTAGTTTCTTAAGGTGAATGCGCAGTGGTAGAGCGCGAAATTCAAACTTTGTTACGTTTTTTGCAATTTTCTGGTGAGTGTCAGCTTGTAACTTGATCAAAATATGATTTGCGAATATAACAGGTACGTGTTTAAAGAACTAAGTCATTAGAATGTCTAATATATCTCTTATAAGTTAGATTTCTTCCACAAGCACTTTTCCATAAGAAATTTGTTCTTAAGGAACAAATGTAACTTAGAAAGATGTATTATTGATTCTAATGATTATAAATCTGTAAATACGTACATGTTATAGTCGCAAATCATATTTTGATCAAGTAACAAGCTGACACTCACCAGAAAATTGCAAAAAACGTAACAAAGTTTGAATTTCGCGCTCTACCACTGCGCATTCACCTTAATGGCAGCCCCAGGAATGACCGGTTGAGCAGTCACGGCCTCTCAAGGGCAACTGCGAGATGCCCTACAAAAAAAAAAAACCTGGGGCTGCCATTAAGAATTAACTTAACGCCTCCAGCCAGGGCTTAAAAACTACTTAAATATACTAGGCGACTACACGCTGAGGGCACCCCCTGTGGGGAACGGGCCTCGGCACAGCTGTTTTATGTCTGTGGGCCTCGGCCCAAGACGTCACTGTTAGGGGGACAGCAAGTAGGGACAGGTTGGATCAAAATATTGGCATATTGTAATTAGTAGGGGAATTTAACTCTACTGGCTCAGCTGCGGCGCGGGCTGGCGCTTCAACGAGCAAGGGTAGGTCGGGGGTCTCGGCGTTATGCGCCGTTACTCGGGGTCTTCGCGGGGCGCGAGGACTTCGGCGGCGAGGTCGGAATGACAGTTGTGTGCGGTGTGTGCGAACTGTACTGGTGGCCCTATTTCTTTCCTGAAGGAGAGTAATTGAGTTGTCTGAGTCGGAGAGGACGTGTCTCGGTCGTCGACAGAGCTAATCCTACTGGGGATTAGTGGCGGCCTTCACAATCAAGGGATTGCGGTGTTTTTCGGCTTTATCGAAGAAACGCTTCGTGTTGCGTTTCAAGAAGTGACTGACCGTGGGGATTTTCAGATCGAGATGGAGGATCTCGTTCCGAACGAACCATGGGGCGCCTGTGGCTTGCCGGAGGAATCGGTTCTGGAGGGTTTGCATCCTATGGATGAATCGGGGTTTCGCGTGTGCAAAGACTGCACACACATACGTCATGATGGGCCTTATGCACGTCGTGTAAATCCGCAACTTGCACTTGAGTGACAATTTGCTACGTGCGTTCAGAACAGAGTGTAACCTGCCGAGAGCGAAGGCGGCGCGTGAGCGCGCGTTCTTTATGTGCTCTGTGAAGGAGAGATTCTGATCCATGCTCACACCAAGGTATTTGGCTCGCTTTTACCAGGGGATCGGCTAGCCGAACAAAGAGATGAGACGGGGGGGTTCAGGTCTGAGGCGTCGCGGTTTCATAAAGAGAACCTCTGATTTATGTCGATCCTCCACTTTCGAAGCCACGCGCCAAGGACGTTGACTGTGGTCTGGAGAGTGGAGGCTATCGCGTCCTGACTTTTCCCAGACTAGTAGATGGCTGTGTCGTCTGCGAACAGTGCCAACTGTGCCTTTCTACTTTTGGGGATATCGCTCGTGAATAGCGTAAAAATGAGCGGGGACAGCACGGCGCCCTGAGGGACGCCGGAGCGAACGGGTAGGGGAGACGAGAGCGCCCCTTCGATGCGATAGCGAAAGGTGCGGTTCAACAGAAAGTCTCGTAAGATGAGCACGAGACCGGGGGCCTTGGTTGGTTCGGATTTGGACGAGTGCTTGCGTAATATCCGGATACGCTTCGTCAATGGCATCAATCTGTAAGAGATTGCTGGCCCTGGTGGCTGCATCGACCTCCTGTGCCATCCGCATGGCACGGGGGGTGTAGAACGTCAAAAACACGCTATCTAGGATGTTATACGCGACGGACGGGGTCATGGTCACGGGACCGTGGCCGGCTGCGGGGGGCGCGGCTGGGCGCGCTGCGGAGTTCGCGACGGCAGCAACGGGGGCGACGGGCGCGGGTTTGTAGGGGGACGGGGTAGTGAGTGCGGGAGCGCCGGGTCCATTAGCGGAGGGATAGGCGCGGGGTTGGGCCTGGCTGACGACATCGCAGGGAACGCCTGCTGATGGGTTCAGTCTGTTCCAGGGACTGGGTCTCTGGGGACAGAGAAGGTCTGAGAGAGCCGCGGAGGGAGCTTCCCTTTGCTGACGGGCGTCTGCACGCTTCGTCAGCCTGGGAGATGACTTTGGGGCATTTGAGCAGCCCCTGTAATTCGCCGGGTACGCGTTCATTCATTATTTATGAGTATAATACGATTTGTAAACTTCCGAATGTTTCTTGCATCTACTTAGATATGTACTTACGTAATAAGTTTTTAGCTGCGGTTTAGCTGTGCAAATGTTATTTTGTGAGAATAATATGTAGGTACCTTATAGAGATAAATAAATACGTTGGTATGTACTGAGTTTATATTAAATAAGTACCTATATATTATTATGTACCGAGGTACTTAAGTTCATAGTAAAACGGTACCTAACTAATAAATTATTTCAATCTTATTTGAACTATTGATTTCGGTTAAACACAACCTATTTTACAAAGGAAATAAACTTTTTAACATTAGGTAGGTACATCGTAAAGCAAAAACATTTTTACGATGTAAACTAAACATCAGCACGAAGTCGGGCCCATTCGAAATTCAACCATACAGAAATAAAATAATAAGTATTCACAAGTAGATAACTACTCAAAGGGAAATATTCTCACATAGTAGGTACGTAGGCATCGAATCGAAGAATACTTCGTTGATTATAATGAATGAACGACTGCGGGGCTCGGCGGTTCACGAAGTTATCCATTGCCTGCTAGATGGCGTTAATTCAAGTAACGGCACGCCGAAATATCTGATAAATGGAGTCTCCTCAAGCTACCTACGCATATTTTCGTAATAAATTACGGGGAATAATTTAATTCTTATTATGTAATAAAATGTAGGTTACCTACTTCATCCTTACAATATTTATTTTACTCTGCATTCTTGCTGCGGTAGTATTCCTTCCAATCGAAATATACTTTGGAATATTTCCGAATGATTGCGAATAATTCCAAAGTTTTTCAACGCTAGTCTCTACTCTACTCTCTAGTAAAAATAATAGTTTTAACCATCACCCACAGAGTCAACTCATTGTTACATCTGTATATGTATCGCACGTGCAGTCATTTCTCTGCTGTCGGTCTTTACTACCACAGGGTTTAGTCACTTGCATTTCATAAAACGTCAAGTTCTATTTGAGGTATTTTACCTCTGAATTAGCATCACTTACGAAATTCGTGACCCTTGTTCTCGTTGCAAAACAAATAATAATAAAGAAAGGTTCTCGGGCTCGCCCAATCAATAGGCCTACGGGGGCCTACCTACGGCGTCTGTACGGCATTCATTAATATAATCAAACAAGCAGTTTATTCGGTATTATTTACTCATTCATTGGAACTACTAAGGTTTTTTTAAACCAAATCTTACATTGAAAACATCGTAACTATGATTCCAAGCGTATGGTTGCTCCATTCACGAGCTACGAATGGGCCACGAAACGCATAGTCGACCTCGTCATTCTTTTACCGCTTTTGACAACAAATTGAAACTACTATGTTTGAAAATATATTAAAAATATTTCAACCTTAGGGTGGTAAAGTAATTACAAGGTCAACTAGGTATATTTACACTCATTCTTATGCTATGTTAATTATCAACAATAATAATTGGTCCTGAACAACTGCGAATCAGGGTTGACTAAACCAAGTTCTCTGCCGCCAGTGCTTTCAAATACCCGCCGGCCGTAAACAAGACACATTAAAAAAAAACTCGATTTTGGGGATCTTCGATAAGTGTCTGTTACTTATACCTGTGAGTTCTTAAGCGCGGTGTGTCTTACTTACGCCGACCACAAAAGTAAAATAGCTTAACAATTTTCAAGTTGCTTCCAAACCTAGCAATTCTCTAGTCTTAACAATGTCAGACGCTTTCATTCGTCTTTTCCGAGCCGACATTCTTGCTAGTTTGCTTGTATTCCTTTTAGTAGAATTCCTTAAAATGCATTTGATGAAACTGTAGCAATCCATCATTGAGAAATTGTTATCACAGTCATGTACTATCTCATGAAAAAAACTTATTGTATTTTTGTATGCTCTGAATGGAATTTTGCACTCTTCTCCTCTGGAACCTCCAGCCCAAGAGCACTGAGTCATGAATTGTCTAGAAAACAGTGCATCAATAAAAATGTATGCACAGTTAAAACCATCACCTCTCCCATTAAATAGTATTGAGTATTTTTCATGCAGCATTTGCCTCTTTTCTGGATCATTCAGTTCGTTTTCGAACTCATCCAATTGTTTCTTATTCTCGATGACGGATGTACCAGAGGTAGCTTTGACTGTTGATAGTTTGTAAGTAGCACAAGTTCTTGTTAACATATCTGCTTTAGAAATACTCTGAAATCTGGAGGAGAAGTCAGTTAGTTTGGACATTATTGTGTTTTGGTTGGTTAACATTAAGTTCTGATTTTCTAAAATTTTTAAAGATATTTCGGATGACGAAGGATTGCATTCTTCGATTGCGTTATCCATATCTGACAGCTGAAACAAATGAATATTCCCATTAATTTCTGGTATACATAGAAGACCCAGGTTTGCACAGGATTACAGAAGAAGAGCATCTTCAGTTCAACTCATCAAAAAATGCAAAAACATCTTCTAACCTCATTGTCAAAGTCATCTGCTTGTAAATACACTACTCCATTTGCATCTGCGCGTTCCTAGAAATTAATTGATTCAAATATTACCTAAAACAGTCAGTAAAATCATGTTCTAAATAAAAAAAACTGCAAAATTTTAACATGTGTTACCTAATCAAAAAAACATTTAGGTACTCAGTAGGTAATCCTTACTGATTTCTATGAAGTCTAAAAGTGCAAAACTTATAAAAGAAAAAACTTAAAAGTGGAGATAATTCTTACAGTGAGTTTGGCAACATCAAAATCTTGGAGTAATTTTTCATTTCTGGCTTTATTTACTTGTAACTTTCTCATTTTGCTAGACGATTGTCCTGAATTGTTTTCAGTATTAATGTGATTCTTACTTTTACATGTGTGTTGCTTCTTGTTCATGCTTTTAACATTTACCTGAAAAAACCAAACATTCAAAATAAACCATGGGTACAAATTCTACAACTTTTGAGTTTTATGTCTTTTATAATAACATGTTTTTGTGTAGCAGGGATTATATAGGTTATATAGATTATACAGGGTGATAGGGCCAGCGACGCGCAACCTGTTACCATGGATTTGTACATGATTTTGAATCCCCTGCATTGGAATTTCTGATTGGTTATTTAAAAAATAATGTTGTTCTGTATGTTTAAAAATTTTGTTTTGAGAGCATAGGTATTGTACTTTTCTATGAAACAGCAGATTTTTGTTTGACAATTGATGAAAATGTTCTGCGATAGGAGGTCTACCAAGAATCATGTGTTGAATGCATAGTTTCAGTTTGCGCGTCAATTTCCCTGACACCCTGTACTCATTAGGATACAAAACAATAATTGTGCTCATGAGGATGCAAAACAAACTGTTTTGGGTAACTATGTTTTGGTGCAATTGTTTCTCAAGTGTGTTTTCATAAATTTTAAGGAAGTTGTACACATATTATCCATTGTGTCTGCCAAGCTACATTAGCTTGGCTTTTTGCATGATCAATAAGTAATCGTAGTTAAAATAGCAGAGCAGCTTGTGGCTTTTTGCTACTTTTGCTATTATTCTGTATCTTTCATAGGCACACTTGACAACTAATTATAATTCTCAAGAAAGCTAAGGAACATAGAGGAAGTCAGGAAACAGTATGTACCCAGATGATAAGATACTTACATGCTTTTTTTTTTTTGTGGGTGGGAAATCATCAAATAACTTCTCCCGCTCTGGGTGGAGCAGGAAGGCGTGTCAGACTTTTACTGACTAAAACCCACCCGTGTTCCCTCAGTTGCCTGTGTGCCAGGGGCGACGGTATCTCTTTCGAACAACCCGCACCCCTGGCAGGCATCGGCCCTTGCGGACCCTACCAGTCCGGCGCACCAGAACACATGGCACGCCGTGACCACCTCAGGAACCAAGTAGCACAAGGGCCCCAGACTATCTTGTCCCCCTGTGACGGGTCAGCGCAGTGGCCCCGCCGCCTACCACTTCTCGGCCGCAGGGGATAGGGAGAGCGGCCAACGCTATACCGTCACTCCTCTTCCCCTGCGGCCCCACCGCGTCCGCCATCAAACGGTGGCGGCAGATACTTACATGCTCGATTCGTTTTCCAGAATGTAATGGAACATCATCCTCACTTCCACTGTTATCCATTTCACCCTCTACAGTCATTTCCAGTACATCTTCTATTGGGTCACTTTCTAATTTAATTTCTACTATCTGCTGGTCACTGTTAATAGTAGTTGTTGACATGTTGGAGTTGAGTTTGGATGCTACTCTATCGACGTTCTTGATGTCTTTTTCTGTGACCTGTACAAAGAAATATCTGTGTAACATACACCAGCTCAAAAAATATTTCTGACACACAGTTCACATAATATGTGAAATTGCATTGCATATGTGAATTGTGAATTTTAGGTCATTTATGAAGACTGTACAATAAAAAACAATATGTTTAAAACATAGGTACTTACTATACCATGGTTCTGTAGAATATTAAACAACAGACCCTGGGATGTGAAATATTTTTTCCGGAACTTACTGAATTTGGTTATTAGTGCTGAACATTCATAACAGGAATAATCTGGTAGGTCTGAGGAGTACACAATCTGAAAAATTGCAAAATTATTGCCAGTCAGAATTTTGTGACTTATAAAAAAAATTATATTAACATAAATATTTTGAAAATAGTAAATTATTATTAACATTATTATTTTTTCCTTTATTTTAACATATACACATATAAATTACATTTTTAAATATTAGAATATAAAACATAAAAACATTTAAAAATATAAAAAATAGTAGCCCACCAGTATCTGGAACAGGGTCCAAGCTACTGTCGGTCAGGGTTCCAGAGAGAGGAACCTCCTAACAATGCGAGCCGTGTCCAGGAGTACCGCTTTCTGGATCAAGCCCTTGACCCAGCTGCCCAACGAGAGCCTCCTCAGGTGTTGGTCGAGGCTCTTGGCTATCGAGCCATTGGCTTTAACGACTATCGGTACAATGATCGCTGAGTCCACATCCCACATGTCGACAACCTCGCGAGCCAAGTCGAGACACTTGATTTGTTTATCTTTCTCGGCTTTCACGAGGGTCATGCGGGACCATTATATCAACGATCATTTTTATTATTAACATGGTAATACAGCAGGGCCTCTTTAGTCCGAACTCCGAAAATTTACTCCCGTTTGGATTCATGTATTATATAAAATAAAACTAATAGTATTGTGAAATTTTAAATGTATATTTATCTGAATAACGTTACATTTATTGAACTTTTTTAAAGAAATCCAATATTTTAGTTATGAGTATAACAACAACAATAACAAATGCGTATGACACCTCCTCGATATTTGGTAAGCAACTGGCGAGACGGCGAGTGAAAAAGCGGTGGGGCGTTCGGATTAAAAAGGTCCTTCTGTAATTAGTTTTTGGCGGGAACGTCGATGGTCGTTTGTTTTTGTAAGAGAAATATTAGAAAATATAACTGTTTTGCGGTACCAACACTTAACAATATTATAGTAAGTTTTATTTAAAACAGTCTTTATAGGTCGTCTTAGGCAGTCTTCCCTTCTTCCTTTGGCCACCCAATGCTGAGTGTAGGTCTCTTCCAAATCTCTCCACTTTTGGCGGTTTTGTGTCATGGCTATCCAGTTTCTTCCAGCCACTTTAATGAGATCGTCTGTCTGCCTAGTCGGTGTTAGGCAGTCTTACTTTCATTTATTTATTATTAGGCTTTTCAACAATGAGTACACTGTTACTTACTAACATTCTAAGCGTACATGTATAGATTATTTTCAATAGTTATAATTGAGATGTAGATAGTTGAAATGTTCCATACAAACTATTGTGTAATTTAAAATAAGATTCTGTTTGTAAAGGTATGTTATGATCTTGTTATAACAATGTTGCTGTTATTTCTTTCTTTCTGTTGGGTTGCTGCTGTCCGAGGTAAAATAACTGTGAAAGGACTGTGCTAATTTTATTCATCTCCAGTTTATAAGGCGTCAACAAAAATGTCAAATCTGTCATTCTTTCTATACATATAGACCTAGAGACATAAAACCAACAATCGGTACACAAAACACAAAAGTAACTACAGCTTGATATAATCGAAGCATCCAAGATGCTGCCCAGCCTCTTGGATTACTATAAGCCTTTTGTCATCTTTTACAAAACAAACCAACCATGATCCATTCAAACAAAAGTTTTTAACTGTGTATTATAAGCCAATAAAAAAACAGGGAAGATGAAAGTTTTTGTATGAAAGTTTACTTACGTTGTGCCCAAAAACAGACTTGATGTTCGTTTCCAAGGATCCTTGAATCCTTTCCATTTTAACATCAGTGATTAAACATATTCTACAAGCTTTTACTCTTCCCATTTTTTCTTTTACTACAATGAAATAGGATTTTAAATCTAAAAACAATTAAAAATTTCCCAAGTGGACGTATGATACCTCTAATGACATTGACATCTCAATCTCAATGTTTGACATTTGACGCATGCTTGGGCCACATTCCGAATAAGAAAAATAGCGCTGTGAGCGCTCACATCATTAATTTGCGTTCCGAGATAGATATTACGATTATGACAGCTAAGTACTGTCATTTTTGTCAACAATACGGAACGCTCGTGAACGCGCTAACAGTGCTCACTCCATGTTAAAACCTATTTACACCATATAAAACTTGTATACACCACAATTTTCGTCTTCTTATTTGGTTAGGTGGCGACTCTAGCCAGAAGCACTATCTAAGTTAACTAAAGATATAACAATGACAGTGCTCACGGTGATATTAGTATTACGCATGGTCGGCGTTATCGCAAGATGGCGCATGTCATGACGTCATCTATGACGATTCACGGGACATCGTTATCGCGCTCACGCCAATTCGGAACGGGTGTGAGCACGCTCAAATCGATATTATCCTAACTCGGAACGTAGCCTTGGACACAACGACACGCAACGACACAACATTGTCAGTTGATACACGATTTCATTAATGTTGCAACCAAAAGTAAAGAAAATCGAACGCTAATATTTTAGCAGCTTTTTTTTTGTTACTGTTATAAATCTCCATACTTCAGTGCCAGATATTTTTACTGATCGTTTGCTATAGAAATCATTAAGAGTAATGTTGATAAATAAATGATTAAGTAATGACGTTTCCGGGATAATTTTGCGGACTACCATTACATCCCACTTCAAGGCCGAAATGGCTCACAGTTAGACTCAATTATTGTAGGTATCCCTTGTGGTGTATTGACAGAATTGGCTGAGAAATTAATATTTTACCCGTATTCATCAGACAAAATCAAAATAACATTCGATTTCGATGATGCGGCGACGCCCCAATGTTGGCGATTTGAATTAGGCTGTAAAAGAAAAGGAAAATGATGCTTGAATAGGTAATTATTAATTAAATTTTATTCATTATTATTCTATAAAAACGGATACATAAACACATGCAACATCATACGAATACACTATACACGACTACACACACCCCCACAAAACACTCCCTCTCCTCTCATACACCACACCACACCGCACCCCATCCCACTCACATAGCCATTCCCCACATACATAGTCACTAGTGATGTTCTGGATATCCGTATCCGTATCCGCGGGGGATAAAGGATCCGGATCCGTATTGCGGATCTACATTTTTAATGATCCGGCACATCACTAATAGTCACATATTCATATTCATAGCTAAATCAGGTCGTTATGGGTTTATTATTATTAACACACTTAAATAAAGGTTTCTTTGGTACAAGTAGTTACATTAGAACACTAACTCCTAGGTCACAGGGTTCCCCTAGTTTAGGAGGCAGGGTTTTTCACTATTTCTGCAGCCTTTCAACGGTATAATTAATTATATGCGGCGGTCGGTCTACCGGATAAATTACATTTTTAAGTATTAGTAAAAAAAAATAGTTTAAAAAGCTAAAAAAACACGCTTTAAAAACCAAACTAAAAAAGGAGAAAATAATTTAATTCAATTAAAAAGCGTGGGGTGCTTTTTGAGGTATTTTTATAATCAATTAATATCGGCGCTTTTTAATTGAATTAAATTATTTTCTCCTTTTTTAGTTTGGTTTTTTAAAGCGTGTTTTTAGTTTTTTTAAACTATTATTTATTTTCTATTTTTTAGGTCTGCTAACTACAAAAGCGATTTTTTTTATTTTTTTTTCCGTTTTCTCATTTTTTTTTAAATGATTGAATTCTCATCGGTCCTCGATACGTTTAGAAATTTTCAATGAAATCTGACCGTTTAAAGTGGGCCAAAATCTCGCTCTAAGGAGTCGGTTACATACAAACAAACATACAAGTGAAGCTAATATAAAGCGTGTAAAAAAATAGAAACATTTAAAAATATAAAAAATAGTAGCCCACCGGTATCGGGAGCAGGGTCCAAGCTACCGGCGGCGGCGGTCAGAGCTCCAGAGAGAGGAATCTCGTAAAAATGCGAGCCGTGTCATGAAGTACCGCTTTCTGAATCAGGCTCTTGACCCAGCTCCCCAACGAGAGCCTCCTCAGGTGTTGGTCGAGGCTCTTGGCTATCAAGCCTTTGGCTGTAACGGCTATCGCCACAATGATCGCTGAGTCCACATCCCAGATGTCGACAACCTCGCGAGCCTAGATACTTGATTTGTTTATCTTTTTCAGCTTAAACGATGTTCCCCTCATGCGGGACCGTTATGTCAACGATCATTGCACGCCGCTCTAGTCGATCCACCACCACTATATCAGGCTTATTGGCTACAATAGTCTGTCAGTGACGATGGATCGAACCCAGTACAGTGTGATATGTCCATTTTCGAGAACTGGGTCGGGCACATACCTATATTACTGCACTTTCGATTCCACAAGGCTGTATTTCAGAGCAAGTTGCTGGTGGATAATCCTGGCTACAAGGTTGTGCCTATGCAAATACTCTTCATTAGCTAGAAGAGAACACCCGGAGATAATGTGTCTGATGAATTCTGCCGGAGGGTGGCATGCCCGACAGATGTCAACCGTGCCGTCTTTCGCAATAAATCTTCGGTAATTGTTCGTCATTACAACTTCGTTCATAATTGCACAAAATCTTCGGTTTCCCCAAAGATGTCACCGAAACGCTGCCAGGCTACAGACGCTAATAGATCTACATCAGGTCCATTTAGGGCCCGGAAAAAGCGTCCGTGAAGCTCCTTACTCTGCCATACCTCCATGCGATCATTAGTGTCAAGTACTTGGCTTGCGCCAGTTCTTTTTAGCCAAGGAGAGCGGGATGAGGCCATTGTTCACCTCAACCACATCTCGATGCATCCCCACGTCGGCTTGTAGGAAATATTCCCTGAGACTGCATATCTCGCGATTTTGGAGGGTCTTGGCGTTTAAGAAGCCTCGACCTTCGAGCCACACTTTCGAGGGATATAGGTACAGTCTCATTACCGATGACCGTGCGTGGGTGATGCATTCGATATGTAGTCAGCAGTGTACGGACCCTCCTGTCCAGGGCGTCCAGTTCGGTCTCAGTCCATATGAGTACTCCGAAAGAGTACATCAAAACCGGCATGACCCAACCGTTGAAGGCCAAACCTTGTTTCCGCCTGATAAAAGACTATTAAATACTTTCTTCAGGCGGCCAAAGAAGCGCTCCATCAAAGATTGCTTCATGTAAGTAAAATTGATGACCAACGCTTCTTATATACCCAAATACTTACTTATAGGTTTCGGCTGCGGAGAGGGCTCGAAGGTTTATGGAATCCGAGAGTTGGGTTCCGACTGATTCCACAATTTCCCCTCGCTTTACATGCATGACTGCACATTTGTCCACACCAAATTCCATCCTGATGGCGCTACTATAGGTTTCAGTTACTTTCAGTAGCTCCATCAGTTGCAAATTGTTGGGGGCAAAGAGTTTTATGTCATCCATGTAGAGAAGGTCAGATATAACTTGACTGCCTCTCCTCAGCCGATAGCCTATACCTGAATCCTCCAGCAGTGTGCTTAGACGATTCAGGGTTAGGCAGAACCAAAGCGGCCTTAAAATGTCGCCCTGAAATATGCCTCGCTACCTGTATCTACTTTATACAACTCTAGCACCGTCATGATCCATGTATGTGGCACCGAGTCATAGGCTTTCTTGTAATGCATCCAATATGTAGAAAGATCCTTTCGGGAATGACGAACCTGTTGGCTAATGGTCATATCAATGAGGAGCAGCTCCTTAGTACCGCGGGACCCGTTCCGACATCCATTTTGAGAGACAGACATGATGGAGTTACTGATGATTGTGAATCTTAGCTCTCAAAATGAATGTAAGAACTTTATAGACCGTTTTTTCTGTCGCCCCCTTACTAGTGTTATAAATTATGCCTCTAATTATACATGTTTGTTGACTATTTATAATCATGTCTATAAACTCTTAAGATTAAATGTAGTTGTATTGACTTCATGTGATTGCTCGAGACTTTGACAGTTCTCGACCAATCATAAGCAAGTAAAATGGTGGGAAGTGGGCAGACATTCGTGTCGGGACAGAAGTCCTGACACCATTGTCTGCCCACTAGCACAGATGTGCTAGACACTTGCATTGTATACTATATAGTAACTTTTTGTAACTTTAGTAATAAAGGTGGACTTCAAAGTCTCTAACGAGTGTTTTTATATTTCAAGTCCTTACTCCTGAGTATTGAACTAATACGGTTCACACTAGTTAACCTAGTTTTGTCAATGCCGTAAAACTCTGTATGTCATCATCTCGCTATCACTGTGCAATGTATGCAGACTCTAAGATGCTAGTATCTTTGACGCAACTGCATTGAGCTGTTCATTGTTGATAGTGAGGTGAACATTTATAACTCATGTAAATTAATAATAGGCTATTGAGTTTCCAAATAAATAAAATATACAATGTTTTTATGGTTTTAATCACTAGAAAGCGAAAGTCTTAAAAAAATTACCATATAAAACCCATGTAATGAGTAAATGTGAAAGATAGCCTTGGTAAATTGAGAGGGACCATCGGTCTATCTGTAGGTATCTGTATTGTACAGTAATGGACTGTAATTGTAGATTGATTCAATTGATTGATTAAATTATTTCAACACACTCCCTGAAAGGGATTCCGATGGCCACGGGGCCACATGAGTATTCCATATACTCAATCGGAATACAAACGATTTCAAAACAAGGTTATTTTTGTTTACATCTCTTGCTTCGCTACGCTCCGCTACGCTCCGCTCCGCATAGCTTCGTTTTCGCTCCCGCCCTGTGATATTTAGGTCGCTTAGCTGTCAAACGCTTTATTTTTTCCATTTTACCGGACTTAATTACAAATTCGGAGTTTCATTGACATGGATTAATGACCCCCTCGCATTTGAAGTCTATGGTTTTGTTTACATTTTTCGTAGGTACCTATGTTTGTTTGCATCTAATTGCTGATGGTAAATGAATTTAATGTATCCAAGAATTACTGTGTTTGGGTCGTTATGCTAATTATAGCAGGTTGGTACTGCCTACCTATTGGTAGAATTTTTTATTTTTTTATTTTTTTTGGATGACTTGATTGCGAGCGGCAGTTGATCGACGAGAGAGTTTGGAATTGATTATTGTTCTTGTCCAAAAGTTAAGCTTATAAGTTTATCATCTAGTCAAAAGAAGTGTGTTTTTATTAAATAATAATAATTTTATTGTCAGGCAACTAAGGCCCATAGATAAAATACACAAAATAATCTTAAAAAAATATAGCAAACTAATACATATTAAGAACCTTATTATAACTATAATCACACAAAATATGTTGTCCATCATCCAGCTTAATATGTGACACTAAGTACTACTTGACTGTACAGACGCCAGCACATCAAGCTACCCCAATCTGTCAAATTTCTTTGATAGATTTTCAACTTTACTACAATATCATAAGGTTCATCTTCAATTGGGAAAATTTGACAGTTTGGGATAGCTTCACCTGCTGGCGTCTGTACAAGACCCACTGGACGATAGAGCCATATTGTTTGTAGTCCTCTACACACACACGAACCTACCATTGGTACCATCATCCATATCCCTCTGCTGCCTCCTCTTTAGCACGGCAGCCATCCTGATCCTGTGCTACCCTCCAAAACTGAGACGTTATAGAAACTTTAAGCACGTGCAGAGAACTA
The DNA here is from genome assembly GCA_947359405.1 of Antitype chi. Lineage (NCBI taxonomy): Eukaryota > Metazoa > Arthropoda > Insecta > Lepidoptera > Noctuidae > Antitype > Antitype chi. The sequence goes on along the minus strand of OX375821.1, from coordinate 1,191,759 downwards.
TTACTTTTCCTTTACGCAACCCTTCTTATAGGATTATTTACACGGCCTTTATGTCCCATATAAATATATTATCCCTTGGTTATAGGTATTATTATGTCCTTACCCATGGGATTGAACCCATTTAGAATAGCTGACGGAGTGTTGAGAATGGTATGTAATAAGCCTTGTAGTTGGTACCTACAAGGCTTATTACAGGTACAGTCAGCGTCAAAAACATCGGGACGTACAGATTGTTCAAAATGATCTCAACAACTAAGAAAAATAAACTTTACCTCAATTGGATAAAGTTTTTGTCAGAATGAGATTTGTCGTGTACTGTCTTCATTCTGAAATATTCTTTGTGTCATTGAGTTAATATATTATTTAATTTGAATAGTTGTTCAGATCTTTTTGAACACTCTGTTCGTTCCGATGTTCTTGACGCGACTGTACCTACTGTGTCCACGGTAACCGTATTTTTTTTTAGGAGAATTGGCTTTGTAGAATATCGATACTGGAAATCGCATCGCATTCAGCAGCAGCACTGCTTAATTACGTCATGGACGCAAAGATAGTAGGTAGTCATATTACGGTACGAAAATCAGTCCACTATCCAATGTTTGAAGCAGAATAGAACTGATAACAAAAACGTGTCGAGTAGGTATCTATTTACAAATCTAGATACCATATTTTCTAAGACTACCTATAGGAGTCTAGTTGTATTCAACATTAAAGACTTCAAAAGCCTCTTAAACTTCAAAGTCTCTTAAACCTAAAATACAAAAATATCAGCAGCCAGACAATCAGAGAGACTCATTATACCGCAAATCTTTCATGAAAGTGAATGGAGTTCAAAGCTGCGTTTATCTACACCATCCCACGCTTCAGAAGGCTCTTTGAGTTGCTGACTGAGATGGCGGCTTCTTCAGGAACCAAAAATCGATTTACTTATTTAAGTTTGTGACGACGAATTTTGAAGAAGGATGTTTGAGTAAGTAAAGTAAAAAGTTTATTTCACAAAAGCATTCACAAGAATTTATAATATTATTTATTATTAATTCCCTATCTACAATATTCATATAATGATTACATACGGTACTGAAACTGTTATCCAAACTAAGCCAGGGCTTGTATTTTGGGAGTCAGTCCTCAAACATGGAGCATTTTTAACCGACTTCAAAAAGGAGGTGGTTCTTAATTCGTCGGATCCTTTTTTTTATACTTGTTCCCCGATTACTCGAAGATGGCTGGACCGATTTGGATCTTTATTTTATTTGAAAGGGTATACTTCCCAGGTGGTCCCATGATCATCAAGTCAGGATCTGCTGATGGGATCCTGGAGAAATAGAGAGAACTCTTAAAATTTTATAGGCAGACGAAACGATTTAGGTATTTTTTGGAAGAGTACTTTCTCGGAGTGGTCTTATTTCAAATTGGTGAAGATCTGATAAAGAACTTTGGAGATAGGCAACGGAACTCCTCAATATATGATAGCAAATGAACTGCATGGGATTGCTGAAATCTCATGTCTGTCTATTGCTTACACCAGTTCATAACATAACATCACGCCGGTATGCTGTGAAGGGGCAAGCACATGTGAACCACTAAAAAGTGAAAAACGCATCTTCTTGGTCTGGACCAAGAAGATGCGTTTTGGCAGCTCCTCCCCACACGGTGGCGCAGTATTGGATAACCGACTGACATGGGGCTAAGTAAACCAGTTTAAGCTTGTCGGGGGGCGCAGACTCCCTCAGGGATTTAAATATGTGGATCAAACGCCTCCTTCTCGAGGTTACAACATCTATTTGCTTGTCCCACCTCAGTCCACTATCAATATGTACACCAAGATATTTAACGAATTCCGCACGGTTGAGTTCATGGCATGTGCAAATACCCTGGGAACTACAGATATGAGATCGAATAGAGAAATAATGTGATGGTTTTTTTTTGGCTATGGAAAAGGACACATAGTTGGTTTTAGATATTGTTAGCCAGCTCATGACCTGAGATAAGAAGCATTCTGCTCTTTTCTTTACAGTGTGGCAATTCGGACCGCAGACGAACAGAGTAGTGTCATTTGCATAGGTGAATATTTTTGTATATGACAGAGACATTGAGCAGAGGTCGTTTATATACAGCAAAAAGAGAGTGGGACCCAGAATGCTCCCTTGTAGAACGCCATAAGAAACTGTATTTTCGTCACTGATGTGTTCATCTATTTTAACTCTTTGCTTTCTGTTATTTCGGTAATCACTAAAGATATTATAAGCGATACCTCTTATTCTGAGCTTTTCTAATTTAGCTAAGAAAACTGCACTGTTAGGTACTGTTAGACATGTAGGCATAGACAAAAATAAATGCTTTTAGAAGTGTGTTTGGACGGTTTTTGGCAAGGTGGTGACTTAGCTAGCGGGAGACTGCGAGAGGTCGTGATTTCAATCCCCGCCATGAAGTCGTGTGTCAACTTCTAGTAATTACTACCTAGCCTACCCTTTTTTTCTTCGTGGAGAAATGCTCATGCATACTGCGCTACCACGGGTAGATAGCGCAGTTATGTAGGACTCTAACCCACTAAAACTCCACGGTGTCGTCCAGTGCTGCTTGTGGCGGGAACACGGGAACGCGGAAGCCATCCGCGAACCTGTCGCGGCTGTCCGTTGCCGGACCCTCCTCGTAGGGGAATAACCCCCATCAACGGCGCACCAGAACACATAGCCCGCTGTGACCACCCCAGGAACCAAATAGCATAAGGGCACCAGACGACCCCGTGTATGGCACCCTTGGTCCTCCTGTGACGGGTCAGCACAGTGGCCCTGCCGCATACCACTTTCCGGCCACAGGGGATAGGGAGAGCGGCCAACGCTATACCGACACTCCTCTTCCCCTGCGGTCCCACCGCATCCGCCATCAAACGGTGGCGGCCCCATCCAGGCCACAGAAGGGAAGAGCGTTGCTCAGAAACACCGGCACTCCTCCTCCGTCGCAGCCTGTAACCCTCAGCCGCGATGCCTCCCTTTCGACATCGCGGCCCGCTTCAGTTGCGGTGCACCTCACCGCAACCTACTTTTTGGCCGCTACGTCGTTGGCTTGGCAGAAAAAGCCCCGACGAGCAGCCCCACCTCGGGATTCCTCTTCGCTTCACCGTGGGTGCGGAAGCCACGGCTACTGAGCCCCCCGCAACGACAATGCGGGAACCCACCGGAGGGGACCTAACCTACCCTGAGGCAATCTCGGCGCCCTCACAGCCTTAGTCACCGCAGGAGATGCCCTGGGCGTTGGGAATCTTAGGCCGATTCCTGGCCACCGTAGGCGCGGGCTTGCGGACGGCGAGTAATGGGTAGCTCGCCGTCCAGTAAGGACCAAGCCCGGGTCGACGGCGCGTTGTGTTCCACGCGCGCCTCAAAGAGATATCAGTACCAACTGATGGGATCCGCAAGGGCCGATGCCTGCCAGGGGTGAGGGTTTTTCGAAAGAGATACCGCGGCCCCTGGCAAACAGGTAACTGAAGGAACACGGGTGGGTTTTAGTCAGTAAAAGTTTGCCACGCCCTCCCGCTCCGCCCAGAGCGGGAGAAGTTATTTTATGATTTCCCACACTTATTCCTACATGTTTAGATTTCCCACATTTTTAAAAGTCGTGGATAATTTTCTTACAGTAATTTGTACAGCCTTGTAACTTCTAAAGTTACAGCTACCGTGTAAAATAGACTTTAAAACATATGCAAACAATATACCTACTGGTTATTGACTGGATCATTTTATCAGATACCTTTTTATGAAAACTACTGAAAATCCAATTTCAATGCTGAATTATTTGGTCCAGCATCTAAACCGTATTAAAGCATATCTACAGGCTGATACAATTTAAGCTCGTTTTTAATCAACACAGTCCAACACAGGGCCATTCATTTTATTTTATTCAATACATCTCGATGAAACCCGCGATAGTTCGCGCTGGCGTCCAATTTCCTGGCGACAGCGACCCGCGACCACCCTCGGCGACCCGCGGCGACCCGCAGCGACCCACAACCTACCCACGGTCGGTCGCACGATCCGATTCTAACGTTTTTTACGACACTCCTCGGAAAAGAATGTTTATTACGCTATTACTTATGAATATTAATCTTTCAATCTTATTTCTTTTCTTGGCTGTTTTTGCAAACTATGTGGATAGTAGAGTGTTACAAGGATACTATTTATGGCGCATTAATGACATTGACAGGAGGGCGTTGTTGGAAAGAAGTTGTCAAATTGTTTTGACAAAACAAGATGGCGACGAATGATTTTGGCCACACGCCGAACTAACCATGTAGCGTTGCACAGTCCGTTCACAGATGCTTTACCTCTGATAGCAGCAACTAAAAATAAACCTTATTTAAACAAGAATAAAGATCACCGTGATATCGACGGACTTGTCAGTGGCAGCAACTCAAAGGCAGCCCTACAATGATCACTGTGATTTTGACAGCGATTTGAAAGGATTGTACTCGTAGACAGAGAATAGCATTCTCTGTCTACGACTGTACACAATACACGGTTTGGAACGAAATTTAGAGACTTATCAAAATTATACATAAGTCAAATAATGTGAATTTTTAACCAGTCCAGTGAACAAAGCGCAACAATTTCTCGTGCGTTTAACAATTTTTAAGCTAATTTTAGTTCCAGTAACACTATGTTATTTATCACACTTCGAATTTTGAATATGTACGGATTTTTACTCAGGTACTCAGGCACTCGGTAAAACGTAGATTCAGCAACATTATTATCAAGAAACTGTTTAATATTCGCCAACCGCATTACGAGCCAGTCTTCCCGAAAGACTTTAATATTTTAGCATAAATAACTCTATTCATTAACATCTGAGTCCCGGCTTAAGTTCCGCTAAATTATAACAAGTAAATTGAGATAATAAATGAAATTTTTGGCGAAAAAACTGTGTTCCTGTGAATGAGATCCAAGTGTAAAATTGGTTTATCTTTCGGGAATTAAACAAAAAATCACGCCTGGATTTACCGAAGGGTCAGGTAGAGGTAGAGCTACTATAGGCTATAGGTACCCATACTTTGCCAGTTAGTTACCTATGTTGTAAGGTAAGCCTATTGCCAATAACCGGGCACAATCTGACTTCGGAGTAAGTACTTACCTACTATGAATTTCGTACGGGTAACCAATAACACTGCTCGATCGGAAATCTAACTAGACCCAACGCTTAGCTCCTCCACATGCGACCCATGCGGTAAGCCTAATCAAGCAAAATACACTTAATAGTAGTTATGAATTCTGGAGAAAAAAATTCAGGCTGGAGCAGCTTCTCAGGCGAATTTTGTTTGCGCACTGCCTGTAGGATTATGTAAGGCGTGACCTCAGTGGTAGTTCAACTTTTATTCTTGTCTGTGCATTTTTTTCAAACATATCCCTATACTAGGAGTTTCTCCTGTAGGTATTGTGGGTGCGTTTACAAACATTTAAACTCACATACACAAACAGCCAGACCCGGAACATCTACTTGTAGGTCATAAAAATATTTGTTCCGTGCAGGAATCGAACCCGCGACACGCAGCGCAGCAGTCAATCGCGTAACCACTGCGCCAACCGTGCAGTCCGTAAATAAGAGTACAAGCCGCGTTTTATCCACTGAGTATTAGGCATTATGAACTTATTGCAAAGTTGGGAAAATATCACATTCCCATTATTGAATGATGAAATGATGAGTACTTTACTTAGGTATGTAAACAGACATTATAATATTTTTATTAAGTATAATTTTTCTTTTCTCAAACAGTCTACTAAACTAAATATATGTATATGATAATACTAGTGCTACCATCCTACCAACGTCTGATTCAAGTAAAACCGATTTAAACCTGTGCCAATTGGATTTTGGTTTGCTTTCTACGGAAATTGAATAATTCCACTTTCCTCTGTCGCTGTACTCTCTTGCTAAGCCACTAAACAAAAAGATTTAGAAGGCTTACAAACCCTAATAATGTATGTATTACAAAACCCGACCCCATCCTCCTATTTTTAACCAGCTTCACAAAAAGGAAGAGGTTCTCAATTTGGTTGGATTTTTCATGTTTTTACCTCTGAACTTCGTCGTCATTTATAAACCGATTTGAAAAAGACAACACATCACAACTAAAAAGCGAAAAAAAAAACTTTAAAGAAATCAACTTCCAAAAAAACACCACTAGATACAAAGTGAAAAATAATTTTATTTCGGAAGTCGATGGCGAAAAAACGAAACTACAAAACCAAAGACACCGAATTCCAAAATTGTTTTTTTTATAATAAAGTATTTTGTTAAATAAAAAGTGAAATTTAAGTTTCACGAACTGTGCCCAAATAAATTTTATTCTTTGTTTCTTTACGATTTGTTTTAAACCAACAAATAATGAAGAAATGTCGACAATTTGACAAATCATAAAACCGTGCGAAGCAGTGGCAGGTCGCTAATTAATATTATTTTAGGCACTGTACAAATACACACTACCTAACTATACACACTTTTTAAACTTATTTACTATCCATTTAATAATTTTGACTTGCACTCACGGTCTTAATTGTCGTATCAAATTGTTTGATCAAATTTTCGTTCTCTGCATAGAGTGAGTCTTCTGCGTCCTCATACGGACCCTCAGTATCGGTAGTGTCCATTAATTTAATTTTATTCCGACCTCTGGCCGTCGGTGTCACGACGTCCCTGTTTTATTGGAATCTAATACGTTTATTTTGATGAGAAGTAATCTACTTTATTGGCTACATTCGTCCTCTTTGAGTGGCTGAAGTACGTCATCATCGTTGGCGCTCACCACGAATGTGTTTTGACTCCGGATTCCCCGATTTTTCATTGGATTGGCCAAGAAGAATGGTAAAAAGAGGATGTCTCGAATTTTTTTTCGATTTGCTTGGCATATCAAAATCGTGTCTGATGGGATCTGTTTTATTTTAATTATCTCATCTTCAAAGAAAAACATACATTCCTCAAGGCTAGGTATAAATGAAACCGAAATAACTTCGCCAGTAAAACAGCAGCTTCCTTCCCAATTCAGAAATAAAGGCGTTCAGCCGTTCACTCAAAATCTAAATAGACTTCCAAATATTCTGTGGAAATTCAATTAACTTTTTTTTCAACCCGCAGTCTGCCTAAGGGTATACAAGAGTGTCATGAATATTCAATATATTTTTCCGCTCTTTCAAAGGGATTTTTATATTACATTTTTTTTCTGGCATAGCTTAATGACGTTTCACAATTTTGAACTCTTTTGAAGTTATTCCTAGTGGAAAGTTTAGCGATTATGGCATGGCGGCTCGTTAGTGTGTTCCTGAGATGGCAACGTGAATATATAAGGACGTGTATTAACTTTTAAAAAGTTGTAGCTGTAGCTTCGAATGGTAGAGAAAAAAAAACCGTCAGACCACGCTAAAGAGTACAGCCGATGCTACATTCTTGATGGAATTCTTCGCCTTTACGATTATCCATAGAATGTAAAAAGTCTGTACTTCCAGAGATTTCCAGGTAGCTTTTTGTTTGTTAAGATGACCATATTTTTTTTAAAAGTTAATAAGAATCAAAGATGGACATGATGACAGGCGAATACCTACAGAATAATTCCAAACATAATAGCTCATCGAAAGTCCAGCGAAAAATCCATCATAAAACATTTTACCTATGTATAATTTACAAATAAATAATTTTGAATTTGAATTCGCCTAAACTTGAAGTTACTTACTTTAGTAAATACAGCATAATTCTACCTTCGTATCATAGTAAACAAGCACAAAATATAGCCAGATTCAGGGTTGAAACTACAATTGACCTAATTTAAACTATTACAATATTACTGAAACTGCTGAATTGACTGAAAATGTCCTCCGTTTTGATTTGACCCTTCGCATAATAAGCGAAGTTTGTAGGTCGGATATTAATCTAAATAACTAAATCAATACTAATCTGAATTTAAGTTTCGTTGGCTGTTTGTAGTTTGATTTCTCTGCAGATTTGATTCAGATTTAACATAAAACATAAGATCACGCTTGTATTCCACAAAGGGTTAGGTAGAGATGTAGCGACCTGCCATCGTACCTAAAACCAAATTATGCCAGCTTTGTTTAAGTCCCACGTGATAGGTGGCGAGCCTATTGCCATCAACCGCCACAAATCCAACGTCCAGGCGGCTAAGATCATCATCATCATCTATCTAGCCTTTTCACAACTACGTTGGGATCTTGATGTCTACTCTATAAGTCCGTCAACCAAAATACGGGTCCGTCCGAAAGTAGTTGATCCGACAAAACTAGTTTTTTCGGGCGGTCAAAACACATGGAGAAAAAGGACAACGGTCAGAACGTGTTGTCATGCATTCAGACTTCGGACCCCAAACTAATTTCATGGTCGTAGGTGATACGGAGGAAGCGCCCGTAGTTTTGGCCGAAACTACGGATTTCCTTGCTTAATGCTTAGATAGTAGACCCCAGTTTCCAGCCTAACTGGATCCAGCAGAATATTTTAGGCTGCTAAGATATTTAAATTATTAATTAAATCAAAAAATTAAAAAAACCCCCGACCCGAACAAAAACTCTAAAAAATAAAAATATAATATTTATTGGCCTTTTAAGTTGTAGGTAATATTTTGATCAAGGCATTGGCAAGTCGGGGCCTGTCGGGGGACGGCTAATGAAAATGCTAGGCTCCTCTGTTTGGCGTTTTCATTAACCGTCCCCCGACTTGACAATGCGACATGAAAAACGCTACTAGTTACAGTATTACCATGCAGTTTGCACATGGTATACAGTCGTAATAAAATACACCGGTTCCGGGTAATTCATTAGTTTAGCACTTTACTTTGCTAGGCGACTCAACACTCCTACTTTATTGCTGACTCAAGGGAATGGCGGCAGCGGGTTTGAAGATTTTCAAAACTTATGTGTATAACTTTGTAACACCATCAAAATCTTTGTTAATTTGTTTTCGTTTGCTAAAACTTTCGTTGGTGAGATGAACACTGACCACATTCCCAAGGAGGGCCCTCCTTGGGAATGTGGTCAGTCATAATCGCTAATCGCTTACAAATTGCACTACAGATAAATAACGACTATAACGCTTTGCAGTGAATAGATAGTAAATAATACGCGTTTACTAATTCCTTTAACATTTAGATTGACCCAATTTAAATTAGTCTTCAGCCTGAACTTGGGAAAAATAAAATAAAAGAACGTTTACTGTAAATTATTTAATGATTAAATAATTACTTTTTGTAATATTGCCAAGAACGCAAGTTTTAAAACAAAACACGAGTCAATTAAGTTGAACGTAAAAATCTGAGTTATTTATAACAAGATGTTATTAATAAAGGAATATTTCTCAAAAACTCCACTTTGGTACAAAAATGTTAATTATTTCATTAAGGTTCGCCGCTCCACGGGATTCTTTCACTGAAGGCGAAAAATTCAAAGATCTCTGTAAGTTTGAAGTACCTATAGCTTAGTAAAAGCTGGTAAAATACTAAGAAGTGATATAATTTTTTTAATGCTGAAACTGGAAGATATTGTGTTGGTCCGGGGACATTCTTACTACCCATAATACAGTTTTGTGGATTTATTCAAATTCTTAGTACTACAGACATTTTCAAATCTTGTCTCAAAGGCAGGCTACTTCTGTTGTTATAAAAGGTGTCGATAGAAACTGGCAACAGCATTCCACGAGGTGGGCCGTAGGACCCTTGACAATTTGTCAAGAAATACTTTTCCCGGTGTAGGTACTGACATGTTTTTTTTCGACGTCCGTTGTTTTATGTTATTTTATGAATATTGTGTTTATATAATCATTAGCTGACCCGGCGAACTTCATAGAAAGAAAGTATCGTATTTATTAGACTCGCACAGGAATATCACCACTTAATTACACCATATGCTTAACAAAAAAAAAAAATGACAAAAAAAAGTTTAATAAAAAACAAAGTTCTGTACGAGGCCAAAAGGCCCCTATCTCAGCATGCTGCTGCGACATTAAACAGTTAATGAATGTTATGATATCTAAACGTATTTAAGGATTTTATTAACGTAATGAAAACGCCAATAAAAGTACAGAAATCAAGTATTTCACTGACGTGTTAGCAAGACATTTGCTTTATTAAAGCTATACATATTTTGCTGCATGGGTTGCACTCGGGTTGATTCTCTTCAGTGAAGCACCTTGTGAATTATACTACATTTTTACAAATAAAGTGGATGGTTTGGCGACACGTGGACATGCTACATACAATTTTGATCATGAGAAAAACACGCATTTTCTAGATTTGTTAATCATCATGGCGAATCTCAAAACTCTAACTCAAACTCAAAGCATTTATTTCAAATAAACCAATTACAGGCACTTTTGAATTGTCAAGGTGAAGTGTTTGATTGCAAGATGAATCGGAAATTGAATTCGTTTAAATTCAAAGGGTATGTCGGTTGGGATTGATCACATTTATCATCAGTTTTCTTATATAGTTTTGATTGGTTTAGATTTCGAAGCATGATTACTACCGAACCAACCTTCAGTTGTAAATTGTGCAGTGGTAAGCCAGGCACATCCAAGAAGTTTCAATAGATTTGAATGAATGCAGAGTACCAAAGATTTGATTCTGAATTACGAAGTTTAAGTCATCTACATCTTTGTTCTTACCCGCCAAAATTGTTCAGTCACTGAACCATTTGTTATTTTTGTGGTCATGATAGTCGGGAATAAATGAAATGAAATAAAATGTATTTTTACACGCAGATTTCAAATGACAAACAGAATCTTTCCGAGGTTGTGAGGTGAAAACATATTTTCTTCTCACATTTTCCAAACCTAATCATCATTAGCATCAGTGTATATCTCCCCTCGATCCAAAACTATGACAGTGAATGGTTCGCTGGTCATGTTATCGTTATCGGCCACGCCGCCAGCTGGGCGCGCGCCAGCGATTCAATCACAAATTATTAAGCCTTGCAGTTTCCAAGCTTGGTACTACGCTGTGGCAGAAAATGCAAATTTTCCATAAGTCCTTTACTGTGTAGACTGGGAATTATTGAATCACCTACGAAGCTTGCAGAATAAGCAGGCTACAAGCGTAGATACGTTCGTATCGCAAAGGTAGCTTGAGAGGGTCCTAGGATAGGTACCAAATTTCAGTCTGAGGTATGACAATTAGCATGGTTGGTTAGCATGGTTTACCATGTATGGTAATTAGGGCAGAAAGACCAACCACCAACGTGAATAAAAGTCAGTGTCCTTTTCCGTTAAGCTCACCTACCATGTCCATATTAGGTAGATTTGTTAAAGAAATAACAACCGACTTCCAAAATAAATAACTTTAATTTCGGAAGTTGGTGTCTTTGGTTTTGTATTTTCGTTTTATGTCGGTTAAATAATGATCCCATGGTTTCATTTGAAGACCTTTCATGAGTTTTAGAGAAGAGGATACCTCCGTACACCCTAAGAAGTCAGGCCCGCTGTACCAACTTCACTAAAGGACAATTTTTCCAGTATTGAGTAGACCAAGCTGAAATAAATTCAAAACTTGCAATCATTTTCAGTTGTCTGTAATTTTCAAAGGTGTATATAAGGCTACTAACCCCAGAGAAAAAGCTCGAGTACACAACAAATGAACAGAGCCAACAATGTTAGTGTTCCGTCATCAGAAAGTGAAACAAAACAAGCGAACAGCTGTTTGCACGCCGCCATGTTTGTCTTTGTTATCGTGAGTTCAGCTCAACGCAGCTCAACTGAGCTCAACTCACTGAAAAAGTAACGCCGACGGAGTGTGTGTTTTGATTTTTGGATGTTTTTGTTTTACACATCGGAGTGAAAGTAACCTTTATTTGGAAAGTTTACCCTGATGTGTGATGTTGTTAAAATTGGCTAAAACTTTTCGTGAAAATGTTGCTTTCTGTTAACATTTTCTTCTGATACGTGGTGTAGTTACAGCTAGTTATTATTATTATTTTAAAGGATCTATAGAATTATGTAGCACAGTAGGTATACTTAAACAGTATCTTTTAAACTCAATCTTATTTCATTGTTAAGATTGTACACAGGGTCAAATTAAATTAGCTGGCAATACTTTACCCACGGGTATCGATATCGAAAACTAATGGACGAAAGGTTAATGCCCGTAATCGATCAGCTGATTTCGTAATTTTTCGTGGTACATATACTCCATTTACAATAGCATTAGACAGAAGTTAAAAAAGGTTCTTTTTAATGTACACTTCGTAACAAAATTATATTAAAGGTGTTGCAGTTACGATTTATGCCAAAAAAATTAAAGTGTCAATGCTAAAAACCTAAAAGAAGCAGGAGTGAAAAACACCGAGTAACTAAATTAGTTTATGACGACGAAGTTTTACCAAACGTATTGTGGGTCGTAAGTTGTTATTTAAAATAAAGTATTGTAAAAAATATATATTTTATTTTCTTATAACCTTAGTTAGATTTAAATCATCATGTGATTGTTTGTTTCATTCATTCGTTTTGTTGTAGGTTTGTAATGTGTGATGAAGATGTTATTGTAAATAGAACATTATCTAAAATAAACATTACTTTTACTTCGTTTATCTCAGTATTTAGTACTGTCTTAAATCTACCTAAAAAAGTTAGAACTTAACTTTGAAATAAAATGTTTTGCACTCCTGCTTCTACGAGCCTCGTTTTTCTAAAGCTATAACAAATGGGGTATAGGTATTTTTGACTAATTTCTAAAAACCATAACATAACATTCGTTTGGTTGCCTTAATGATGTCAGTGTCATTTCAAGTTTAAAAACAAAGTTGGAATGAAAAAACTTTTTTTTTGTCATTACTTTTCGATGTCGATTCCCAACACGTGGGTAAGCCAGTCGCCAGCTAATTTAATTTGTCCCTGTATACAGTCCTAAATATTAAATAAAGAGCCGATCAAGACAATTTCCTTTGGTAAGCTAAACTAGATCAGGCCCAAGATTCCCAATCAGACAGTACAACCGACCAACGATCGTATGTGCATTGTTAAATTAATTCCCTCGTTCAAATACAATTTCGATAGGTCCGTAATCGGATAACAGAGATCCCACGATAAATTACTGTGTTCCAATTAAACCGGACCAGTTGGGTAATGGAGGAGCAGACGGGCGGTTAACACGCTTGGAAAAGGCTGGGATTCACTTTTAGTTATAGAATAATAGATTACTAGCTTTTCGAACAATAAAAATATCTGTTACGAAATATTTAAACAAAACCTATTACAACAAATTATACATAAAAAATTATACACCTATACATAGGTGTGACAGCTAGAAAACGCTTTATGCTTTCGTCAAAGTATCAGGTTGCCATAACTCGGTAAGAGTACACCTGACATAAGCATGTCAGCTAGGAAACGTTGTATGCCTTCGTAGTGCCAGGGTGTCATAACTCAGTTAGAGCACATCTAACATAGGTTAGTCAGTTAGACAACACTTTATGCCTTCGAAGTATTAGGTTGTCATAACTTGGTAAGAGTACACGTAACGTAGGTTTGTCAGCTAGAAAACGCTTTATTCCTTCGAAGTCATAACTTGGTAGAATATCGTAATGTGCAATGACTCAAGATTTTTGGCGACGCTATGATTCTACTGTCTAGCGATTTCTACTAAACGATATTTATCAGTCATTTCATGATCGAACCCCACGCTCAGCATTCGCGCTTGCAACCACGAGACTTTACCTAATATTGAAAGATCTGCGCAATGACTCGAGATATTTTGGAGGGCCAACGATTTTGAATACACCCAGACATTCCAAGATCGACTGCTGCCGATGAAATAAACGTTTGCCTCAAATCATCAAATCTGTGACGCTATGTGAAGAAACTACATTACATACCACTAACTTCAGCTGGCAGTAAACACTGCCAGCTGAAGTTAGTGGTAGTTATTTAGTTATGAGAGTTGCATTGCTGAACGATCCATCTGCTGAATATTTGTTCAAGAAATTGCTAACTATCAGTAATCGCCGTGTTCCCGTCGACGGCGACGAGTCGAGTGGATTGATTTCATTTTCCCCGAATTTCATCTCATAGAAAGATGACCTCTATTACCGAATATCATCGCTGACCACAAAAATAACAAATGGTTGAGTGACTGAGCAATTTTGGCGGGTAAGAACAAAGATGTAGATGACTTAAACTTCGTAATTCAGAATCAAATCACCATGGATAAACTAAAAATTCGTACAATTTTCGAATATGAGTTCCTAAGTGGAAATACCGCTGTGCAAACATCACGAAACATTAACGACGTGTACGGGCCTAACAATACTTGCATAAACACGGTCCATTATTGGTTCACTCGTTTAAAATCTGGAAATTTTGAATTTTTGTCAGTTTGTCAGCAAACACCGTGGCGTGGAGGGCGCAAGACATCGTAGAAAATATATCATCTTAACTGTCTGACAAAAATATACATCTTGAGTGGATTTCTCTAGCATTTAGGATGAGTCTACGGATGTGTCAGATACTGCTTAGGTGTTGATTTTTATTCGCGGAGTACATAAAAGCTACGAAGTGTATGAAGAATTTCTTGATATTGATAGTATTCACGGCACGACAACTGGGGCAGATATTTTTACGGGAGTTGAAAATGCCATTAATAAAAAGAACCTTCGATGGAAAAACTTGAAATCTATCACAACTGATGGAGGCAAAAATATGTGTGGCAGAAATAAAGGAGTGGTTGCACTTGTGTCAAAGGCTGTAGAAAATGATGGTGGTTCAAAACCATTAGTCTTACATTGTATCATTCATCACGAGTCCTTGTGCGGAAATGTTTGGATATGTCTGAAGTTTGTAAACCAGTTATATCAGTTGTTAACTTCCTCAGATCCACTGGGCTGAATCACTGACAATTCCGCGAGTTTATTGAAGAGATTGGAGAACCAGACCAGTTGGATGCCAGACTATTACTTTCACGAATAAATTGAACTACATTAAATTTGATTATCATATAGATGGATCAGTATTGAGTAGAGTATCAGTCATCCGTGATCTGGGTGTACTCTTTGATACATCCTTGTCCTTCCGTGATCATATTGATACCATAGTTGCTAAGGCTAAAAGAATGCTTGGTTTTATAATCCGCATGTCAAAACCTTTCCGCAATTATGGTAGCATTATTCTACTCTATAACGCACTGGTGAGGAGTTCCTTGGAGTATTGTTCCACTATTTGGTCTCCCTATTACTCATGCTATACTAATAATGTTGAATCTGTTCAGGCCCGTTTTGTTAGGTATCTATGTATGAAGAATGGGATCCGAAAAGCTATACCTGAGTACAATGATAGGTTAAGGCACTATAAAATGATAAGCTTAAAAGAAAGACGGTTCACTTCTGACTTACTGATTCTTCACAAAATTATTAATGGTTCCATAGATGCGCAACTGATTAACTATTTTAACTTTAGGACTAGTCAACGTAGCAAACGACATCATCGTATTTTTCAATTGCCAACATCTACCTTAAACCTTAATACCTTAACCTTTAATAGCCCTCTAACACGTATGGCAAGGTTATATAACGAAAGGTCAAACTTGACGGCTTACCCTATCGAAGTTTTCTCTATGAGTTTCGTTTCATACAGACGCTCCCGATATAAACAGTGTGAGCAATGTACGCCTACATAGCTCAAACTGTTTAGATTTCCGTAGTTTTCTAGATTTAGGTTTACTGGACACACTTATAATTTTATTTTCTTATTGTCTCTAATTTTTTCATTATGTCAATGTCATGCATACCTGTTATTTGCACGGTTACTGAAATGCCAATGTTAGATGTAAGTTTTATTTGAAATGTAAGTGACAGTGCTGTTGGTGTGCTTATTATTATAAATAAATAAATAAAACTATTTATCATATCATACTGCCGTACGCTGGCTTAGTTGCGGAAAAATACTTAAGCGCTTTTTTGAACTTCGAGCGGAGATCGATTTTTTTTTTAATGAAAACCATTGTCCTTTTGCCGATTTAGAAAATAGTGAATTTGGATACCCCTGGTTTTAAACCATAAAGTTTCGGCACAGTCAAGGTGTAAGTATAATTAAATAATTAATTGTGCTCTGATCTAAAATACTATTAAAGAAATACCATTCATCCCTGTTTTCGTAGCCAGCTTGTTTTTTTATTGCTCAGGAGAAATGGAAGAATCTGAATGTAAAAGCCTAAAGCCATTGAATGGAAAGTCCAAAGGACACGGCTATCGCCCGTCTGGCGCAACTCCCTACGGAGAAAATTTTCATATGCCCGCCGCCGCCGTAGGCACAGTCAGAAAATAAATTAACGTTCTTATGGCGACCTTACGTGCCCATTCGCTCGATACACCGTGCTCTGCATGATTTATTGTTTAATTTTCATATACATTTTTTGTTTCACCTATTTTATGAAACTGTGTGCTGGGTGTACTTTCCAGCATGAAAACACAGTGTTATTTTAATGAGTTTTGTATGTTCTAGTGGTGTTTAGTATTTAAGTAAAGCCTAGCTCTCGACCTACCTTTTACCTGACTTCCTCCTACTTGATACTTCCTTGACACTCTCCAATTTCAGCTTTACCATAAAAAATATATTCGCATGAATGTAGGTAGGTACTTAGCTAGAATCAGGAAATAGAACATATCGACTCATTATGAAGAGGTGCAAAATATAATGACTAATGGCTGTTCACCATTTTAATGATAAAATCGTCTAGAGACGACAAATTCTACTTCAATGTCAAGCCTGTGCGATCTTCAGATACCGTCCACAATATTTTGTGAGCGACCATCACTACGCCTTTAGGAATTAATAGAGCAGTATATTTACAATCAGAACCGACAATCAATAGCTCGTTTGATGTCAAACAGTGGATGTTTATTCAATCCGTCGCCGTCGCCGGCGCCTGCCCGGGGCGGTGCCGGACCGGGTTCAGAACTACTTGCCTTCACGGGAATTATGAACCTGTTTGTTTGTTTACTTACATGTTGTTGTATGACGTGCACGGTTATACATATGTATGTAGGTGTTGTGCATGCTTGAGTGGAGTGGAGATCGTGTTGTAATTGCTCGTCAAAGAGGTCGATATGATTGTATCTAGTTTTATATTATTAAACTTTAAGTTATTTTATGTTTACTTTTATTAACCGATAAATTGTGTGTGTTGTATAAATTGTGAATAAAAGTTGGTTATAAACAAATACATTAAAAACTCTGTTTCGCTCTATCACTCCAATTTTAAGTAACAGCTGAAACTTGGTTCTTTATTTAAATTTTGGATGAAATTCTGTGTGATAAAATATTTTTCTTCACAAGCTGAGTAATATCGAATCCAATTTTAATACATACTTACATATCATAACATCACGCCTTGTTTACCCGAAGAGTTGGGCAGAGGTGTACTTACGGTACACCCACATTTCGCCAGTTATGTTTAAGTCCCATGTTATAGGGGCGAACCTATTGCCATCAACCGAGCACAAATCCAGGCTTGTACTGAGAAATTCCAGTTCGAGGTGCCATGCTATAAGCTAAAAACACCATAGTCATTTTTGTTACATATAAGAGTGTCAACTAACGTAATTAGGTGCAGCCTATCGAATGGCATCAATATTATAGCGTAATGAGAGAAACAGTTACTATCAGCTATGTGGCTATCGCTGTAGGCGCCATGCTATAAGTTAAAAACACCATAGTCAAAAACATTTTGCCCGACCTGGGAATTGAACCCAGGTCCCTCAGCGGCCACTAGACCAACGAGACTGTCTGTCTACTTATAATATTTTGGACTTATCAAGTTTGCCAATTAGGCAAATAAATTTCGTAGAAGAGTCAATGAATCTTCAACAGAATCATAATCTAATTATGTCGAACCACAATTACATTTTAATATTTTCCACCTAATTCTAACTTTTATTAACCCTATAAATAAATGTAATAAAGACAAGTTCCTCACAGTTCACGTGTAAGAGCTTACAACTCAAGTGTTGTGTCGCAAAAGGCTTTGCACAAAAATCCTCTAAGTTAGGTGGAAGGTGCGGACAAAGCCCTTTGGAACTAGTGTCCGGGGACAAACTGTAATCGCTATCAGTGTTGCCAATTCCAGTGATTTGTTCTCTGTGTATTTTGGTTGGTTGCTTTGAAGATAAGTTGATACTATTGGAGTTCACAAATTGTACAGCTAGAATATAATACAACTAGATACTTTACATACGGTGACACAATGGGACATTCATAAAACTATTACAATCAGAATCCATTGTTTGCCAAGGTTTTTTTAATAGTATGGTCGTTTTCAGTATACCGTGTGAGTAAGACAGTTATCTCACCTTTATAACCCAATTAATGGGCAATGTCGATATCTTTAGGTCAGACTGTTGAAAAGACTTGTTGTCAGGCTTGTTGATTTGTGACGCAGACAGAGAAACTTTGTGACTGGGTTTTGCCGACTGTTAAAAATGTGACAACCGGAATCGATGGTCATAGTGCTTTCCAAACTTTGCCAAATATCTAAAACGGATGTAGTGTTTAGTTCTTTGTGTAGGTAACCCCAAAACTTATTTTTTTTGCTAGTTACGTTTTCCTAGTACCAATCTCACATTATTGAATGAAGTTTACATTATATCAAAAACAAACAAAATTCCCGTTCCAAAAACGTCACAGACATAAAATTTGAACCTCTATCCTCCATATTTTTCGTCCGGATGCAAATCGGAGCGCCGCGCCGGCCGGGACTGGACCGTTCGCTGTCAGATTAACTGTAAGAGGATTTTTTTACTGGCGCAGCGCTAAACCACGTGTCTTGGGATTTCAGGGTGGTGTCCTTTGTATTATTTCAGAGTTTTCTTGTTTTGATATTGAAATATGACCCGGTTTATTATTGTTGGTTGGAATGATCTTATTTTTGTTTAGCCTTAAAAACCTGTGCAACTTTTGAACGCTTTGCGCATTGTAATAATCATAATAATGCCAGGTACCTAGTGGACCGTAATCTACCACGCTGGCGTAGTACGGGCTGGTAGATGTCACATGTATTCGATTTTTTATTCTAGGACAAGCCGGTTCCTCACGATATTTTCCTTCACCATTTTGCGATCAGTAGTGATAAAATAATTGACACAACGTAAAGCGCCTGCTTGGTTTCGAACTTACGACCTACAACTCGCGGCCGTTACCACTGCGCCACTATTCTTCCTCATTGTAAGCATGATGATAATTCTGATGATGAAGTCTACAGTTTCTTGGTTCCAGTTGGTGTTGCTAGTGTTTCCAGTTTCCCATATTATTATTAATAATTCGGTTAGGTAGTTTTGATTTTACTCCGGACTAAAATTCTGTAATATGAAACGATTATGATGACTAAGTGCTCATGGAAAACTTTTACAGGTAGAAGGCGTCCCCTTAATCTATGAAAACTATGCTTGTATCTCAGAATAGATTCGACAGTGTTAATTTAAACCGAAAGGTGTAAGTAAACCGTCAACATTCCATACAAAATTAATCTTGACCAATTATCCCTCTTAAATAATGCATCACAATGCCCCAAAGTTAATTGGCTAAATCAGAGCAACAGAACTTTGGCCAAACTCCTGCCCTTTCAAATTCTCTGAGGAGAGCTGTGTCTCGATTGGCAATTAGTCTCATAATCCTCGGAAGCCTTCCATCGCGAGGACTTGCGGAGACCTGGCGGTGATTATTTAGGGGCTTAGAGGTCATTAGTGGATGAAGGCTTACCTGGCTGTGAAGGAGAATGGGGCGTCCTTATGGGGTAAGAAATTGGTGGGATGTTGGTGATTTTGCAGCTATAATGATTGGATTTTTTAGTAACAGATTACAGTGATTATGGCCCTATGGGAAATTGTGATATTATTACGACGATCGTTAGTGTGAATAGAAGTTAGATTTTTCAGCTTTTGAGATGGAACTTTGAAACAGAAATAAAGGAAAAAGGCAATGTCACTTGATTCCGAAATGGCTTTTATTTTTCCTCGCTGACTGTTCATTTGGTTTCTTTCCATTGAGATCTATTATTGAATTTCGCTTTTTCTGAGCACCTTATACTACTCTTCATACGCTGATAAATGCGTGCACTGTTTGGACAGGTCCACTCAATCCGTGTGGTTCTTTCCTCTCTATTTTCCAAAAGACAATTTCAGACACTAATCTTCATGGTTTTTTTTAAAGATGTGCCCGTAAAAGGAGCTAACTTTGTGAGAGACTGGTGTATACCAGTCTCTCACAAAGTTAGCTCGTTTTGTTAGCTCCTATAGTTAGCTCTTTTTTTGGGTGGTAGGTTTATTTAGGGCCTGTATTTATAGGTTACCACGGGGGTGATCACATGATCTGATCAAGATTATGTCTGGACTTTAAAAGAGACTGACCTCTGAGTTTATTTCGGCCTTTCTTCTCAGAGTAGTCAGATAGGAAACACCGACCTTTTCTAGTTTAAAAAATTAAATTGACGTGTAAAATATTTATTCAAACCTACTTACAGAAACAAATTCATTTATCACAAAAAAAAAAAAATGCCTATGTAGTGGGATACTGCAGGGCAAAGGCCACCCTATCTCCTTTCCACAGGATTGTTCCACACTAGCTCAAGACAGAGGGTCTTGAGCTAGTGTGGAGCAATCCTGTCTGCAGGCATCAAGCTCGTCCCGCCATATTCTCCTGAGTCTGCCTCGATGTCGCTGACTTTTGAAGCACAGCACTGTGTGTTACGCTTCAGATTTTTTTTGATGTCTCTTACAGTTTCCTCAGTTACACTTAGATACCTACTCCAAAGTTGTAAGTAGGTATAGTACCGTATAAAGTAATCCCCAAAGAAAAGATACGTTATGAAAGAAACCCTCAGTTATCAATAGCCATAATACAGTGACCTGACCTTACGTTAATAGATTGTAAGGGGATCATTATCTAAGGGTGTGTTCACACGAGCGAACACGGACATTATGACAATAAATTGGCAGGAAATGTGTTGATTTAGTGTTTTGACGTAAATATAAGTGCAGACTTGGAGTACACCAAAGTTCTTCCGATAGTAGCAAAGATAACGCAGATATCAATTAGGAAATTAATAATATGTTTAAGCTCTTGATGCTAATTTTATGTTGAGTTTCTTACTGATGATGGGGAATTAAATAAACGTTCGCGAGAGTTCGTAAATGAAAAATTTGTCATTAATGGCTAATCAGGTTTATAAAAAAAAAACTGGTTGTATAAAACGCCCAGTGGTAATGGCCGAGGTTCGAACCTAGACTGAGCTTTACTTTGTGTATTATTTTATCCCCACTGCTTTTAGGACGGTGAAGGAAAACATCGTGAGGAAACCGGCATGGGCTAGAACTAAAAATTAGGAGCCATATGTTACATCTACTTTTGGGGGGACTGTTTTATGTAATTTTAACGTTCAAAAAAAGCTGACTCTCAGCCTAGTTTGAATAAATGACTTTTGATTTTGATTTAGATTTACCAACCCGCACTGGGCCTGCGTGGTGAATTATGGCCCGATTCTTCTCACAGAGAGGAGGCCCGTGTCTCAACAGACGGACATTATAGACTAATTATGGGTACAAAATGGTATCTCTGAGACGTATTTTTTTTGCACAAAAACTATCTGTGCAAAAGACTTTCATTGGTGAACCCTTTTGTCTGTTACCACGCGACGTCACATAGTTCGGCAGTGTGCTCAAGTCCTAACACATAAACCCGCGAGGCATCATAAAAAGAAGCTATCCATTTATCTTAGCGATTAAGCTGTAATGGCTATGTTAGGCATGGGACACTGTTAACGGTATTAAAGCGTTACTTTTTATATTTTTACTGTCTCATCAGTTCAAGGGCTCCTTTGATAGTACCCACGCTTATAGCAGAATGCTGAAGGGAGCGCTAATATTGTCCAGCCGGTGTATGTATGTCTGTCACAGACGATTTCTTCTGAAACTATTTGGAGTACTGCATTTGTAAATAAATAACTCTAGGTGACATTGTTACGGGAAAAAATACAATTATAATATTCATATTTGGCCCTAATACGTACCCTTCTGCAGACGTTATAAAATAGTTAGTAAAGTAATTCTTTTTTCTAAAAAAATGCTACTGGTGGCTTTTTTCATAAGATAAAGTAATAAATCAGCCAAAAAACCTTATCTTTCCCAAATAACCTGAACGAAAAAATAACCCTTTGAATAACGGCTATAAATAACTGTTATCGGTAACGATCGCAGCACTATCGTTAATGAGAATAGGTGGCGACATCGATAGTCAGTAATGATATATAAACTGGAAGGGTGTTAATCTATGGCGAGGGGAGAGAGGGGAGATGTGAGCCAAGCAGATCGAGGATAACGGGGGATAAGGGACCCGAAGACGTTGTTCAGTTTTTTTTTCAAAGTATATTATGTACTGAAGGATGTTGGAGATTTAATGCGGTCGTCCTGTAAGTCTGGAATACAGGTTGGTTTCCTCGCGATGTTTTCCTTTACCGTTTTGAGATCAGTGGTATTGAAACTATTCGCACAAAGTAAAATGCCTGCTTGGGTTCGAACCCACGACCTACGATGCATGAGTTAGGGCTGTTACCACTAGGCCCCCTAGGAAGTAAATCACTTCTATTAAATCGGAAAATTAATCGGAAATCTACATATTTCTTGCATGAATTCTTAAAGCAAATTGACAATATTCCTTAGTGGTTTGCTTCTAAATTTCGTAACCAAGAAAAATTACGAACTTCTATACAAACTACAAACTTTCATCTTCTTTTTAACCCCTTTAGGAGATGAATTTTCACAAATCGTTCCTGAGTGCTCACCTCAGTTATACAATGTTTAATTGAACTCAAGTTTTTAAGCCCAGACCCAGCGGCTTAGACTGTGTGTTTTATGTCAGTGAATTTATGTTTTATAACCAACTTCAAAAAGGAGGAGGTTATCAATTAGACATGTTTATAGAGGGTGTAACAGAAACCCTATTGCTATCCTAAGCACTAAATATAACAACTGGTATATAATCACTATCATCATCATCATCATCATTTCAGCCGAAAGACGTCCACTGCTGGACATAGGCCTCCCCCAAGCTCCGCCACTTCGACCGGTTCTGTGCTTCCCGCATTAAGCGGACTCCTGCGGCCCTCACAACTTTACGTCTTCCGGTGCGCGGTCGCCACTCCAGAACTTTTCGACCCCATCGGCCATCTGTTCTGCGTGCAATGTGCCCTGCCCACTGCCACTTAAGTATACAATAATAATATAATCACTATACATACTTAGTTTCAGCTCAAAATAAAATACTCTAAGAATTGATACCATATTTTCGATTTCATATTATGTTCCTTCAATTCAAATCATAACAAACGTGTGCCAATATCACGATGAATCTCTCCCGGGTGATGTGTTTATTTCAATTTGTAAAGTTCAGTTTCTGGTATCAATGTATTAAAAATTCTCATAACTTCAGAACATGCAGAGATAGGATTAAAAAAACCCTTCCAATATCGGTATGTATAAACCCTATCCGTTACACGTTGTATATATATTTAATTTCATATAGATCCGATGATGAGTTTCGGAAACCGACAACGGAACTCTTCAAAAAATTACAGCAAATCAACCGCGATTGCTGCTATCGCATAAATATGCATTGTTTTGGATTAAGGATGATGAAATTTTGGGGTAGGTACTATAACTAAAAAGTGAAAAACAAAACTTTTTCCAAAAACGAAACAACCGACTTCCGGAAAAACAATACAAAGTGAAAAATTACTTTAATTTCGGAAGGCGGTGACAAAAGATTAAAATACATATCCAAAGTCACCGACTTCCGGAATTAAAGTTATTTTTCACTTTTTAGTGTTTTTCCGGCAGTCGGTTGTTTTTTGTTAAATCGATAAAAATCTAATTGTAGAATTATTTTCTTCATCATCATCATCATCATCTACAGCCCGATTTCACCCACTGTTGGCCATAAGACCTCTCTTTTCTTGTGCCAATCCCAACGCTCCTGAGCCAGAGTAATTCAGGTTTTTCCAGAATTGTTTTCTTAGCAACACATCAATATGCACAATTTATACTAAAAATCATAGTAATCTTGTGCATATAGTAAAAAAACCATAACTCATAATTATTTAAGTAAACATTTTATTAAACTGAGGAAACAAACTCATTATTTCTCCTCACGAACTGTACGGATATCTTCTGATCGGGCACGAGGAACATCCCATTCTTCTCAATTGTGACTTCGCTGGGTTTGGGGGTGTTGGGGATCACCTTGAACTCGTAGTTCAGCAGGAGGTCTGCCAGGCCTTGCCGGAGAGTCTGGTACGCGAAACGCATGCCTAGGAAAGAAAGCATGGTTTAGCAATTTAACAAAAAGTTTTTCAAGGATCGGAACTAACGGCGCCATCTTGGTTTTCCATGCATTTCGCAGAACGGATCCTCGTAGCAGTGTCGGTTTTTTTAGGCTCATCCAGTTTTTCCTTATTTTTTTATCAATATTATACCTACAGTAAAACCTGGATAAGTGGGATCTAAAGGGACCTAAATTTTTTCCACTTACAGAGTGTTTTCATTTAACCAGTTTCCCAAACGGGTAGGTTAACATGACAGTTGTATAATTTATAGAGGGTACCCTTAAGAGAGGTAGAAATGTACCAAGCATGAAGCAAGTATGGACGGGATTAGACTTGTAGCGACCCTAGCGATGCGATTGCTGAATTGCATTTTTGGATATTGTACGGGAGCGCCCGCGCCGGGCTCGCCAGTCGCTTACATACCATCGCCCTGCCACGTTCCTAATTTACTGTATTTATAATCGTGTATTGTGAACCCTCATTAAATATTCATCTAATTCAGTTTAATCCAGACGCGCCTATCATTTTACCTGAACCCACATTAACGACACGCACAACAGACTGTTTGTACACAAACAAAACGTATACGGGCTATTGAGCTACAAAGTCCCAATTATATATTAAATATCGAAATAATCTAAGAAATCAAGTCAGCTACAAAGGTTTGAAAATTGCCAGTAACAGAGGTATTTAAATGCAAAAGTGTCGGGACCGGGACCTCATTGTAATTATCAATAACAGAGGTTTCTCGCACATCCAGTGCCCACTTATCCAGGTTTCACTGTAATTTGTGTTCTTGATTGATTGATTTGTGATTTTTGAAACCTAAACGTTCATCAAACGTTGGATACGAACGAAAAACTTCTCTTAGACTTTTATAATAATACTACTACTCACCAATACAACTCCTAGGTCCTTCACCAAACGGCATGAAGGTATACGGAAGGATGTTTCTGTCGTTTTCAGGCAGAAACCGGTCAGGGTTGAAGACATGGGGCTCGGGGAAGTACTGGGGGTCCATGTGCATGCTGACCCCATTCACATAGACCGCGGTGCCGGCCGTGATGGTCAACTTGTCGTCAATCTGGTAGTCCTTCGCGGCTATGCGGTCCAGCCAGCTCATTGGGGGGTACATTCTCAGGGTCTCTGAAAAAGGAAATGGATATGTTATGGACTGATTCTTCCATCATTTTGATGTACTAACTAAAAGGTTGCAAAATCAAAACTAGAATTTTTTCATCATCAGAAGATCTGAACCTCTCGAATGCTGAAATGGGGCATCTATTAACCGTGCAGTACAAGCAAGGGACGATAGAAAACGCAATAAACTTACTAGCACCACATACTTTATAGATAGTTAAATCATGAATCAATATTTTATGCAATAAAGTAGGTAATATACTTTTTCCTTAAGTTTTCATTGTTTGCCAATTTCTGGTATTGTCGATTCGCCTACAAATAAACTAACTTCGTGCGAGTCGCCTATAGACAATATTATATTCTTTGAAAGTGACGATTCGCACGAGTGTGCAGAGTTTTCAATCTAAAACGACGAATTAATTACACTAATATTGCCGTGAATTTAGCTAACTAATTCCACTTTAGCGCGAGATCAAACATTTGTTTATAAACTTAGCATCATCCTTCATTTAACATTGTAGTGTTAATAAATAATGTAGAAATCCTGTTTTATATCCGTCGTATACATAAGGTGTGCTATTTATTATTCACTGTAGCAAATAGGTGAAGTATGTATTGTCTATGTACTCAGAATAATGTATGTGTGGCTTTACATATAAAATATTATTTTAAAAATGTATGTACTTATGATTTTATTTTTTGTACATTGGGAACCAAATTTTTATATACAAGGTTTAACAGAATACACGCAAGTCCTGAAGGTAGTTTGTTCATAATTGACAAGTACTGAATCGAATTCAGTAACTTTTAATAAGTACAGGTAAACCGGGGTTACTTTAATCAATATTGAAGTTTGAAGGTTCATATTTCTTAAATTTGTGGTTTTATAAAAATACAGAAAATGTCCTATAATCGGGTTTTTTTTATAACTCTCGATTCCTGTAATAATACGTGAAAAAATATTGCTTTATTTAGAGTAAAAAAATAAACTGACTGATCAAAGTTATACTTTGGATGAATGAAGGGTTACTTTGATACCCCCCTATTTCATTGCGTAATTACAAAGTAACTCCAATTATAATGCCAAAAATCAAATACTGCCAACAGGAAAATTAAAATAACATTTTAAATTACAATTGTTAGTGAATTCCCAGCGTGTCCTCAGAAAAGGATTTGATAGTTCTTCAGTTATGCTAACCTGAAAAAATACCACTATGTTGCGTTTCGTTTTACGCAATTAGCGATTTTATATGAAATGGAAGTTTTGATCAAAGTCATCCCGCGATTCAAAGTACCCCGGTTTACGGACAGGTATTTTTTTCAAAAATCATGTAAGAAGCTATTTTACCGACCAGCCAAATTAAATTAAATCTTGTTTTAGAGCTATAAGACTCAATTTTTTGGTCATTGTATAATGCTTTAAACTCAACACTATAATTGGGGTGTATGAGGTCGTGCGTTAATTATGTTACACGTTGTATTGTAGCCATTCATGTAATTTTATATCATTTCATTGTGTTTTTGTATGTTGTGCTATGTCTTTATTATGTACGATCTATCTATGTATCTGTTAAAAAACAAAGTCTTACCTTTGATGACATTGTCGATGTAGTTAGCTTCAGATAGTACTGTTGCATCGAAGGTGCGGTTTCCAATCTTTCTTTTGAGTTCCAAGACATTTTGGTATAGGCGTTCCTAATAATAACATTGAAAAGTTAACAACTTTGCAAAATTAACCGTTTCGTCAACATAGAGCTTATGCATTGTCAATGGAATGAGCAATCGCGTCTTCAAAATTGTAATCACCAATCTTTTTTCCAGCACGGGATTTTGGCCACGGTGGCCACTGTCATTAGCCAAGTACCTGCGCAGGAGATATTATAGTGCACGAGTGTGTGCGCAAACATAGGTGCATTTCTCTCTTAGTCCCATGGGACGGTAATTCGATACGACCAGGGAGAGATCAGGGGCAGAGCCGATGGCGCCACGTGCGCACCGAGACACGGGGGTTTCCCACCACCTAGTTCTGCTACTGAGAAATTCCTAACGGAAAAACCCAATAACATTTTTTGCGACCTGGGAATCGAATCCAGGACCTCAGGAGTCGTGCTGGTGACCACGAGACCAACGGGGCAGTAGTAGGAGATTATGACAATTTACTGATACCAAATGACCGGTTCATGTTCAGCATAAGACACCTGATCTTATAATCAAGATGTTGGATTTAGTATGTATATCTACCTGATGTTGTGGATTCCAAGCCAGCTCATAAACAACCCAGCATAATGTAGTTCCTGATGTGTCAAAACCACCCAATAGGAAGACAGCTGCTTGTGCCAACAGCAAGTCTTCGCTGATTTCTAGAACAAAATATTTGTGAATGAGTTGTTTGATGGATGGCTTGTGTGAGGGATGATATGAAAGACAATGGAGAACGGAAGGAAAAAATGTGTTGTGCCGCCACCACCACCACAAGCGCAGGAAGATGATAAGTTAGTCGAAAAACAATCACAATGGTTAACCTACAAACTGACTGATCAATCTCTTGATTCCGAGACAGTCAATGCTGCATCACTGTGACATGACATTTCTAGATAACAATGGTAAGTCTGGAAGGCAATGCCTCAGCGAACTGACACAATGCAGCGCAAAGGTGAGATGGGTTGCTTACAACCCACTTTAGCAAGTAATTTTCGGGGTTCACTCATCATAAATAGATGTCCTTTCTATCCTATATCTTTTACAATCATCATAAATCACCAGTCAATACCAGAATTCGTGTTGGTAATGGCTAATTTCTATATTAGTATAGTAGTACCTTCATTATCTTTAACAGCTTCCTGCTTGATCTTCAGCAGTGCATCAAGTAGATCCCGAGTATCTTTAACTTCCGACTCATATCCTCCTCTCTGTTCGATCACAGTGCGGAAGATCTTACGGAGCAGCTTCATAGTCTTCTTGGGAAAGAACGTGAATCTGAAATAATCGCAAGTGGAAAATTAAAAACTATGAAAAATCTAGCTGCCACAAGCCTGTGAGTTACTAGCATCCTGGAGAAACTTCTTTATGTACCCGGACTAAGAAGTGCCAAATCTCGTTTAAATTCGTAATTCGTTCAGCCTTTTCTGAGTGATTGAGTGGCTTTAGTAGCCATTTTTTGAGTAGGTCTCGGAAAAATGGGAGTATTTTGGTATTTTTTATCTTTGAAGGTAAAGAACACCATGATATTTTTCAGATCTACACCGCTGGTTTACCTAAATATATCCACCAGATCAGGGAAGAAGAAGATGCTAGACCAGGACAGTCCTCGATGCAATCCAAACTCCATGAACTCTTTGGTCACCCTCCTCATGATACTGTCGCCGTCTGCCAAGCAGTTGCTGGTCACCCCAAACGCTGACTCTCCAATTACGTCTGTCGTGTAGTCTGTACATAGTTCCTGAAAGGAGGAGGGTTGTTATTGTCGTGACTGATATTGATTTCGAATGAAATGTACAATTTTGTTTTATAGAGTTGCTCCTCTATCCCTTCAAAAGGAATATTAAAATAACCTCCACGCGTGGCAATCCATAAATTAAGCCTGTTGTAAGCTGGGGGAGTAGCCTCGCTACCATTTCGTTAACTGCCTAACATTTACTATAGCCTGAGCTTTTCTCATATATTTCGTAACAAAAGGAGAGAAAAAGATATATGTATGAATTTGAATAGTCACTATTTTTAACAATACTTACTCTCAGATCAATAGCAATGTCTTTTTTGGAGTCAAGACCTATGCGGTCTATAAGAGCCTTTGACTTGGAAATAGTGATCCCGTTGAGACTCTTCAGTTTGGCAGCCGTGAACACTGATGTCAGACGTCGCCTCAGCATCGTCCAGGTTGGATCCTACAAACAAAATACATGCATTCAAATAATGGAGCAGATTTGCAAATGTTAACCTAATCATGCAACAAGTGTGTCTTTAAAATATATAAAGAGGATTTTTTTATTCAAGAAGTAGTTACATAAACTCGGTTTTTAGGCGTTTTTAGAATGACAATATGTTTCTTAAAATACAGTGCATGTTCGTGTCAACGATTGACTTTCAAGTTTTTATTAAAGAAGTTGATTATAAAGTCATTTAGAGCCTCGAAATTATTTTTAATATTTTAAAATTTACTAAGAGAGGTATACGTAATTCTAGACAGTTCTAACATTTTCTAGTTTTTATCAGTAAAACTTGGTGTTCCTGCTCTTGACCGCGATCACTTAGATCGAGGTCGAAAGCAGGCCAATTATGCAATAAAAAATAAACTTGTAATTACAATTGACCTTTACTAATTATTTGATGATATAAGAAGATTGGGCACTTCGATTGGCCTTTCCGACAAAACTGACAACGGCTTCGAATATCTAAATCATATCGCCATTAGTGCACTAACCGTGGTTATTGATTGGAAACTGAACCTCAGAAACCTAAGATCTCCATAACAGCCCACTTACATTAACAGTAAATATATTCAGAGCTCCAATAGGATCGCTCTTGCCAGAGCTCAGGTATCTGTTCCGGAAGAAGTCAGCATCCTTGACCAGCACTCTCCTTGCTATCTCAGGGCTGTTGATGACCAGGGCTGGTCTCCATAGCAGCCAGATACCCACGTAGGGAGTCTTGAACTGTTTGTATACTTTGCGCATCCATAGTGACTGAAAACAAAAATAATTATCTATACTAATATCATAAATCTATACTAATATTATATTATTTATTTTTTATTATTATATTTAAATTATATTATCAATACTAATTTTATAAAGAGGCAAAGTTTGTGAGGTTGTAGGGGGTAATCTCTGAATCTACTGAACTGCATTTGAAAAAAAAAAAACAATAAAAAACCCCGTTATTTGCGCGTGTCATAGTTTTTATTTTTATTTTTATTAACCCGAAAAATTTACAGACTTTTTCGTGGTAATCGAATTTGCAAAGTAAGTCGGAGAAAAATGGTTGAACGAAAACGTTTCTTACGAACGCTGCCTTAACGAGGAGAGATATATGATTGAGTTCTAGAGAAAAGGTGTAGAGCTTAATAATGCCTACAAAAAACTCAAGGACAGCATAAGTCTAACTTTTATATTTAAGTCACAAAAACTAGCTTTTTATATTTAAAAAAAATATTTAAATCGTTAGGTCATGTTTATTGGTCATATTATCAACTATTATAAATTCTTATCAAAATAAGTAAAATCGTCTCAAGTGTTTTTTAAACAAAAGACTTTTCCCCTTTTACTGTATATAATTTGGACGAATGGTTAAAGAGATAATATGACATAGGTATGCTGTTCTGCGAGCAATGTGCCCTAGTGCCCATTGCCACTTAAGTTTGGCAATTCTTCGGGCTATGTCGGTTACCTTGGTTCTCTTACGGATTCCTTCATTTCTGATTCGATTGCCTAGGGAAATCCATCATCATCAAACTCTAAGCATACCCCTCTCCATTGCCCTTTGAGTGACTTTCAGCCTCTCAAATGAAGGTATTATAACAATTTTTCCTTAGATAGTTCTGTGTCATAGATCTGCGTGGCCATCAGGACGCCAATATTCGCAGTGGATTACAGTGTTTTACTCTGACCTTATAATCATTATGACAAGTTCTCCTATTATTTAAGTACCTATTTGGAACTTATGGTATTAGGCCTTGACACTTAAATGTTGATCTAACAAATCGAACGTGTTGAGTATGTCATGCGGAAGCAGTGTTATCAATATTAGACAAACTCCTACTAGTTTTTGTTAAACATTTAAAAATAAGCAACAAATATACTATAACTATGTTCTTTATCAAATATTGACCCGATATCCATACGTTGAAGGCTTTTCGGAAGTTTTTAGCTTGTTTTATTTCGCCTTGTACACATTTTTCACAAAAAATACTGCGCTGTATTTTGGGAAAATCGCTGCGTCTAACGTTTTCCTAAAAATAACAGTGTTACCCGAGGATAGAGTGATGGTTAGGTTTTGTGTTTTTTATAGCGTTCGGAATAAAACTGATACAGAAAAATAATGGTAATGCAGAAATATGCATATTGGTTATAATTTTGCCTTGTTTGAAAATGTCTGAAACGTTAATACAATCCCAGACAGGAGCGTATTGTCTTTAACAAATAGATAGATTTTCCATTGAGAATGGAAAGAATAAAAAGAATAGAATTTCCATTTGTTTTGTTGGCAGATTGTTAGATTTTTCTATACCCATCCTCTTCAAATGATGTCTAAGTGCCCTTCTGAGACACCAACGGGTTAGAAATGTATCCCATGATTAACAGGTCTGACTTTTAAGAATACATTATTTAAGTTCAAAGCTTTTACTTAAGCATAAAATGCTCCTAAACATATTAGGTTAGTTTTGTTTGTTTTTCTTTTTTAATAATATGATTTACGGCCGACGCTCTAACAAACTTGACCTTTTATAATGAAATGAAAACGTAATAGAAGTATTTAATTTACTTGAAATAGGTATTTAATTCTTTATTTTATCTTAATTTTTAAGGCAAGAAAACCGTCAAGAGCGAGTATGACGTATAGCCGCGTCGCCGTCGTAGAAAAAACGTGTTTGTCAACAAGGTTTCATAGTGATCCATATAACAGTGATGACGGTGCCTATACACGACTAAAAAAACCGCAGTTTTTCACGGAAAGAAAAATGTCTGTGTACAGAGGGCCCAAGGATTTTGCCTAACCCTAAGTAGGTCTCCGTAACACATCAACATCATTAAAAAAAGCTATTATAGCTTTTGAAAATTTGACTTAAGCAGCCGCCAAATTCGAGTTTACTTACGTTTTTTGCAATTTGCAAGTCAGTGTATGAACAAATAGAATAATCATATTTTAATCAACATACAGCCTGACATTGAAATTCAAATAAAAAAATAAAAACTGCGGCCTACCTTAGTCACAAGTGCAACCATCATATATTGCGGGTTACCTTAGTGCACCCATCATCAATTCATCATAGAATATAATATAAAAGTTATAAAACAAAATCTATACTCACAGGATTTTCTCTCTGCAAAAAGGTAAGACTGCCGAAAATGGGATGGGGTGGGTTATGAGGGACGCCCCTTTCTGACCAGTAACTTTTAACCCTCCGCCATCGTATGTACAACCACGCACAGACGAAAAATGTCACTAGCGACAAGAGAATTAGGATCATTGTCGTAAAGTTGTCGGATCACAGTTTCTCTCGTGTTCACTTCTATGATTCGAGATCAACACTGAGAACTATTTATACAGATTTCCATATCCTATAGTTTATCTTTGCTTGCCGATAGCGTCAGTTTTGTCGGCACAAAAAAATGCTTGTCATTCGTTAGTAGATCAATTAATTTTATAATTGTTATCTTCAGTTCAATAAAACAACGCTATGGAATATCACTCAAATGTTTGTGTGTAAAAGGCAAAAAGGCATTAATGACTCATGTGAAAGATATAATGCATCGGCGGCATATAGCTAAAATATTTGGATTGTTCTACAAAAATAAATTGAATTGAATTTCGGGGGCAAAAAGCCTTCGATTTATTGGCTTGTGGCTAAGGAATAACGATCCGGTTGGTCCGTGGATGGGTGACCATCTTTTCATACCAAGACCCCTCCGTGCCTCGGTAAGCACGTTAAGCCCGTTGGTCCCGGCTGTCATTCGTGAATCTTTGACGTCATTACGGGTCGTCAGAAAATCTGAGAACTAGTAATACTAAGAGGTATCGTGTTACCCAGTAACTTGGTGGTGGAGGTCAGATAGGCAGCCGGTCCATGTAAAATACTGGTATTCAGCTGCATCCAGTTAAAGTGGAAGCCGACCCCAACACAGTTGGGAAAAAGCTAAGCCGACGATGATGATCTGGCAGATAGTTACATGCAGATTTTGTTTTATGTTTGTAGTTGTGTTTCATCTGATGTTGTGCCTATTCCGACATTATGAACGAAAGGTTTTTGTTTACATACTGAAACTTTAATGCATACAACGAATAGTAAAAGTTGGCGCCAAAGTAACGATTAATTGTAAAGCGCATACATAAAATGCTTCCTTATAAATCTTTTTACACAGCTTGGTCTCAGACAAACAAACATTATATTTTATCGGTAAATATTTATGCTCATGGTTCTCACGTGTTCTGGAAATCGAAAATAGAGTTGAGTGCACATTATTTATCTAATTAACTTGGTATATTTGTATAGGTACCTTGGTAGATACTTAGTTTGATCTGCTCCCTATTTGCGTAACACACTATTAATCAGAATCTGCATCATTTGAAGGTTATTGTTAATCCATTCTTTCAAATGTACGAAAAAATTGTCTGCTTAGCAACGTAAATAACGCAATGAATTTTGTGGAACTGTCAAAATGAAAGCGATTCCTACTGATAGTGTATTACGCAATTACCTTTCTGTTGTGATCTTCAACAGAATTATTTAAATAATATTGCATTAATTAAAAATCTACGGTAAAGCGGGTACGGTGGTAGGTGGGGTAAGTACTTGAATATAAAAGTAAAACAAAGAATGTTAGTTTGGTAGCCTGGTAGCACGTTCCTGTGGGATAATTTTGGATATCCACGCAGGCGAAGCCGCGGGCAGCAGCTAGTACATAAATAAATTAGTTGACAACGTTTACTTTCAAAACATGTGGCTGTACCTACTATACAATGGTAGATAACGAGTACATATCTCATATCATTGCATGAAATCGATGATGATAGCAGTAGCTTTTATGTATGTATTATCCTGATTAGCGTAGGTAATATCAATTTATGGAATCATGCTCTGTCATTGTCTCTGCAATGTAGGTATGTGTATACAGACTGGTTTTTAACGAGTAAATAGAGGTTCATGGCAAATAGTATGGGGACCACACAATATGCAACCAATGACGCCACATACTTGTTATCGCCTTTGCTAACGATAAACAAAAACATGAACGAAATCAGTCCAGGAATTAGATCAAAAAGTTAAGTTTTAATTTTGAGCCAAATTGAACACTCTGTAGAATAATAGTTGAGTCACTAGGTCAATGATTCAATGAACTTGAATCCTGAAAACTGAAAAGCGATGTTGCCACTCAGTGCAATCTATCGCGACACTGTTACATAATAATATGCCTCTTATTTGCCTAAAATGTAAAATTGGTACACCTTAACCAAAAGGTACAAAGGTGCGTTGTATAAATAGAGTGTTTATTTTTGCGGAATATATTTCGTTTGACAATTTAGTTTTTTAATTTACGGTTTTTAATATAATTTATAATTATACTTTTAATTTTACTATACTTCTGTGGACTAGTATTAATTGTGGTTTCTTTTATTGCATATACATGGTTTCTATACTGTATTTAAAAGCAAAGGAATCTCATTCAAATTGTGATAAACCTTTTAATATCATAATATATCATTACAGTATATCATGCCTGTATACCCTGAAGGGTTAGGCAGAGTTGTAGGTGCCTATAGGTATCTTTATTCCTATACCAACGTAATAAAAGCAGCTCTGCACTGAAATATACATAAGCAGCCTATAATGTTTCCACTGCTGGGACACAGGTCTCCTGTTTGAAAAGGGAGCGAGCCATAATCCACCACGCGGGCCCAGTGCGGGTAGGCGGCCTCCTTAAATCGCCATTCTTAGAAACAGCGGCAGTCTATTTTTGGTGAAAAAGAAAAATCATTCTGTATAGTTGTATCGAAGACAGATAATAACATAATACAAATACGCAATTCTGCTGTTTGCTATTACGTATTGTCATGTCATTAAAACAAAGCAAATTTTAAATAAAAATGCTAAGTAATAATTAATAATCGTTATCGTTGTCATCGGCACATGTCGTGTCTTAAAACAACGCAATTTTTGCTAAAAAACGCTAACTAATGACTGATAGTGTTTATCTAAAGTTGACGTGTTTTTTGTTGACTAATTACGCCAATCATTTGGGCCCAGCCCCGATAGAGGTAAGTAAGGAACTGTTCATTCATCTTCTTACTGGACGTTTATTTTTTTGATTTCTTCATCTTTAAACTTCATCATCATCATCATCATAATCTCTTCACCATCCCTCTGCTGGGCATACACCTCCTACTAAGTATGTCACCTACCCAGATCCTGTGACATCCCTCCAATTCCCCATCAATCAATCAATCACCCCAGCCCTTTTCATGAGGAAGCCGCTCAATACCAGTATTTTACAAAGAGCGACTGCCTATCTGACCTCTACAACCCAGTCATTAGGTAAGACTTGCTGTCAGATGTCCGGGCTTCTCACAACCCGTAACGACTGTTAAAGATCCATGAATGACAGCCGGAACCAATAGCTTAACCTGTTTTCCGAGACGCGGAGGGGTCTTGGTATTTAAAGATGGTCACCCATCCACGGACCAACTGCGTCAAGCGTTATTGTTAAGCTACGGTCAGGTTACTGATCAATGCGGCTGTTATTGCTTCGCCACAAGTCCCTTCAAGTTCCCATCAAACCATCAGAAAAAAAATCCTTTACCTTATAATTTGTATTACCCACACTCCCAGACATAGGATCAGGTCGTCACATATAAGCACAGCATAGGTATCAACATCTAGAGAAATACGGTCCACTTAAAAATATCCTCTGCTCCTGAAAAATTAGGACGAGATACACCAGGAACTCCAGTAAAACAATACTGAATGGTGTCCCAAGTCTAACATAAAACAAAAATAATAAAAATAATAGTGTCAAAGCTTACCACTTCATGCTCATCTTCTTATCGTCTTTGTTATCTGGTCTCGATCGGTGGTTCTTCATTACCTCCATCATTCCTAGCATCTATCAGCCTACATCTCAGTATTCACTACCTTCCTAGCCATATCACCGTACACACATCTCTCCATCTAGTGTTTGGTCTGAGTACCGTTCACCAGTCTACCACAGTATTCAAGAAACGGCTAGGCTTACAATGATAAACAATTTTCATCGTCATTCATTTATATAATGTTAACATTTCTGATATCTATGTACGTATAATTGACGCTTAATGATTTGCGTTTTTCGTTCGTCTTCGTAGATATTGGGTCGTACGTAATGTACTCGGATTGCGTTGTAATGTTCCGATAATATTCTTAGTACATTACTTACCGATGATAAACATTGTCTCATTGGGTATTTGTTATCTTAGACACGATTGATTGGCTTATCTTGTTCGCTCGATGTGTGTTTGTATTACGCAAGTTTTTTTTAATGATAATTGGGTGGCAATCAAGAGGGCCACGGTCCATATGATTTTAAGTGGTCACAGCTGTATAAAGCGTTGCATATCCCACAGACAAAGCTGTTATGTCTCCTGTGCCTGTTCCGTATTTTTATCTCACTAAGCGATACGCGTTTTACTTGTAGAAACTAAGTGTAAACACCTCCAGACCGCATTTCAGTCATGGCAGCCAATCTCAACGAAGACTAGCCATCGACACGGGAGATATTGTACTGCAAAAAATGTGTGCACAGACACAGGTGCACTCTCTCTTCCGTCACTCTTATAGTCGGCAATCTGACATGACCGGAAAGAGATCAGGCGCAGGAGTAACAGCTTAACGTGCTTTCCGCAAGCACGGGGGTGTCACACCGCCAACTTCTAAACTACGGGCTGTTACTGAAAAATTTCTAATAGAAAAATCCAAAATTAGTTTGCATGTCCTCGGAATCGAATCCCGGATCGCAAGCTCAGTAGTTTGCGCTTGCCACCACAAAACCATCGGACAGTGTATTAAGTGTACAAACCACACGAGTAGATACATGTGGTACAACCACTGTGAATGTGTACGAGATGACGTGTAGCGTCAGCACATTATATACGCATTTCCGAATTCGTCATTGTCTCGTACGGTTCTGAGAGCTAGCAGTGTAGCAGCTGAGAGTAAGCAGAAGTAAAGAGCGCGTCGCTACGTGAGATAAAATATGTACTATAAGTGCAATAACAATAACGGCACATAAGGTGCTTGTATAATGGTAGTCTACGAGTGTTAATATCACAACTTTACAGTAACGATACAATAAGAAATTAAAATAAGTACATAGGTATTCTATGGAAAAGTGTAGACGGTTTTAATTTTCCACCGATGATTACGTTTATAAT
Source organism: Antitype chi (assembly GCA_947359405.1). Classification (NCBI taxonomy): domain Eukaryota; kingdom Metazoa; phylum Arthropoda; class Insecta; order Lepidoptera; family Noctuidae; genus Antitype; species Antitype chi. The sequence continues at coordinate 1,154,162 of OX375821.1, read as the reverse complement.
AGGAGTGAATTTCCATTTAATGTGCACCTTACCTATAAACTATCATCATAAATATCTCTGATCTTGCATCACTGTCAAAGTAAAAGTGATTTTGCTCTTGTTACGATAAGGTTACTTTTGGGTTTCTGCCACTAACAAGTCTGTCAATATCACAGTGATCTTTGGCTCCTGCAAACAGGACTCACGTAGAACAATTTATATGAAAACTTCATGGAAATTGTTCTACAAGTGTCGCGTAGCGCAGTTTTGAAGAAGCCTACTTTATTCTCGTTACAATAAGGACTTGACTTTGACTTTGATGTCACAGGTAAGATAACTGTGAACGGACTGTACACTGGATTCGTCTTACCCCTTCAATGAATGGGTCTTAATGGAACTCAGCACTTTATTAGTAGGTATGTTGTTGCCTTGCTGCACGCTTTTGCAGCTGTTAATGCAGCAAGCAATTGTTATATTAAATAAATAGACACTTATAATATTATAATGCAATTGGATATCCAATTAACCGATTTTTTTATGCTTCAGAACTCCGTCATTTATAAACCGATTTGAAAAATTCTTCTTTATTTGAAAGAGTATACTTACCGGGTCGCGCCAGATTGGTAACGCTCCTGTTTGGCAACGCTACATATACATTGGTGATGTTTATAGTTATTACATACCTGAATGCACCTTAAAGTACAGTCAGAGTCAAAAGTTCTGGTGTGTCAAATTTATTTAACATTAATTTTGCAGTAGCACATAAAACAATTTAAGGGACCTATCTAAATGAAAATATGTTTAAGAATCACAGGTAAAAAATTCTAACGAAAGAAGTGCAGGTGCAAAAAGTTTACCCTTACCCTTAGTGGTTGTTATTGAGCTGTAAACAAAATCCCGTTTCAAGACAAAACTATGTGTGTCACATTAATACTATCTCTGTCTTACAGTTTTAAAGAAAAGATTAAGAGTGTAACTACTAACTACCTATTAGTTCAAAATGCGTAATTTAATATGTCTGCGTAATATACAAATTTCATTACTCGCTTGGCTACCATGGCAGAAGTAGGAGCTAGTAGTGATCCACCCATATTTTAAATAAAAGTAAAAGAGGTGAAGAATTGTTGTAATAACTTCCTGTCACTGTTATTAAAATTTATTTAGCAAGTAAAGGTATATGCATTTTTGTGGAGTAACTACCACAATTAAAGAGTGACAAATAAAAAGGTTATAAAAAAAATAAGTACAACCACTTCGAACAAAAAAAAAAACAGTACAAAGTGAAAATTTGTTTTGTTTCGGGAGTCGGTGGCAAAAAAAAAACAAAAATAAAAACCAGACACCGACTTAGATAAGACAAGACAACGACTTCCGAAATTAAGTTATTTTTTACTTTGTGCTGTTTTTTTCTGGTTCAACTGCCAGAAAAAGAAATAGGTATCTATACTATCTATGAATAAACCTACGATGTAGACGTCTTGATAAGTTACCTAAGTCACTCTAAGTAATAAGTTACTCTAAGTAATAAGCTAAAGGAAACGAAAGTCATTATGATTTGTAACAAAAATATTTATTATAAACAATATAAATATTATGAACAGTGTTATCATAATTATGTACCAAAACGTTTTTTGATAACGCCTAATTAGCGCAGAGGTCATCACTTAATGCAGTGCGAAAACCACGATAAGCATCTGCAAGATAATCTATACTAACCTTGAAATCAATATTTTAGAATCTTATACCCCATCTATTATAACTTTAGAAAAAAGAAGCTCGTAGAAGCAGGAGTGCAATACATTTTATTTCAAAGTTAAGTTCTATCTTTTATAGGTAGATTTAAGACCGTACTAAATACTGAGATAAACGAAGTCAAAGTAATGTTTATCTTAAATAATGTTCTATTTACAATAACATCTTCATCACACATTACAAACCTACAACAAAACGAATGAATGAAACAAACAATCACATGATGATTTAAATCTAATTAAGATTATAAGGAAACAAAATATATATTTTTTACAATACTTTATTTTAAATAACAACTTACGAACCCACAATACGTTGGTAAAACTTCGTCGTCATCAGCTAATTTAGTTACTCGGTGTTTTTCACTCCTGCTTCTTTTAGGTTTTTAGCATTGACACTTTAATTTTTTTGGCATAAATCGTAAATGCAACACGTTTAATGTAATTTTGTTACGAAGTGTACATTAAAAAGAACCTTTTTTAACTTCTGTCTAATGCTATTGTCAATGGAGTATAGGTAGTTATCAAGTTTTAGAAATACAAACTCAAGTCATTCATTACGAAGTTCAAATTCGTAGAGTGTAAAAAGATCCGTCAATAACTCGAAATCTACGCGTTTTATACAGAGTGGCAGGGACATCGACACGCAAATTGAAATCATGAAATCAGCACATGACGAATTTTTCATCGGTTATCAAAAATAAAAATCTGCTGTTTCATAGAAAAGTGGAGTACTTACGTGGTCAAAATGTATAGCAGAGCTAATAATTTTTTAATAACGATCGAAATTTTTTAACGCTGCGTTTTCAAAATCAGTTACTTAATTTATGTTAACGGGTTGTGCGTCAATGTCTTTGCCACCCTGTATATAGTTTAAAAAAATATACCTCGTATTGAATATATGGCACTCGGTTTAGTGATGGATCGTTTTACAACCGCCGTCTCCTCCTTCTCTAAAAACTAAGCTGAACAGCACCCTAATTGCGTAACACGCGATTAATCATAATCGGTTCCATTTTGACAGTTCAACAATATTCATTGCGTTATTTACGTTGTTGAGCAGACACATTTCTCGAAAATATGAAGCAATGGCTTAGCCATCTGTTTCAAAACGAAACAAATTATAATTAATCGTGAGTTACGCAATTAGGGTGCTGATCTGTCAACAGTATATATCTCTGGTGGAATAACAGCTCACCGATTTGTACAGAATAGATCGACCATTTGTTTACTATCGACGCGCTATGATTTTACGCGCGAAGTAATGAATCCAAAATCGTTATAACATGTCTTACTTCCTTCGCTTGAACTCTACGGAGAGTGGTATGCCTGGAAGGTAGAACAGGCCTCTCTTCTCGATGGGGATGTCATTGGGAAGGGGATACTTAGGCAGGGGTTTGAACTCGAAGTTCAGCACCACGGCTGCTAGGCCGTAGCGGACTGTGTTCTGTCCTATACGTTTACCTGAAAGAAATGAAATGAAATTAATGAAAGATTATATTCTAGCTTTTGTTGTTAGAAATTATCCCACCGGAACGTACTACGAAGATAAAAAAGTATCCTAGGTATTAATTAATCCAAGTTACAAACGAATGTGTGGAAAATTTCATTCAAAACCGTTCAGTTATTTTTGCGTGAGTGTACTAGTGACGAGGGGTACATTTTCATAACAGGTAAGCCGGTACAAAATATTTAGAATGTTTGAAAAAGCATCACACCGTTTAAAGGCTTCCATAAACTAAAACATTTTCTATGAAAAGCTCATGAGAATTATTCTTCAAGAGTCGCGTCGCGGCTGTCTGCGAGACCCTTAATTATGTTTGGGCACGTCGTTATCTGACTATCAAATGTTATGAACAAAAGTAACTTTGAAAAGTTCTTATCCTAAATATTTTCTTAGTCCACACACATTTCGCCAGTTAAGTCCCATCAGATAGACCCACTATCTGACATATTGCCCTGACTCAAATGGTTCGGGCTGTTACACAGTAATTCCTGATGAAAAACCCAATAACTGTTTTCCCGTTCAGGGAATCGAAACTAGGACATCATGCTCAGCTGTCGCGCTCAAAACCCTGACACCACCGAGACATCCAAAATACTTTAGTAAAAGCTAAAATGTAAACATCATCCGAACTTCGCCGTAAACAACGACTCAATTAATTAGGGGCCTTCCAAATGCGGTATATGAATGCCTCAATCACTTTCAATTCCACCCTAAACCTTTATCAATGGCCTTGATATGACAGCAAATAATGACTTACGATCCGTCCAATCTGTCAATTTATGAACCGTAACAATTAATGATCAATTTAATTAACAATTAGTGAATCGAATTAACTCGATTCGCTGCCCGGTCGTGTCAAAAGTTGTTCTCTGGTAGACATAGTATTAATACCCTATAGAATTCGATAAATCAATAATTAATTGCTGTAGCTGGTCCAGAGATCAAGGAGCTCATTGTTCAAGTAGATACTGGTTTGAAAACCGGCGCTGCGATTTTTTAATTTCATAAATTCAGGTCAAGGAAGGAGGTAGAGCAGTGGTGGCCCGGCGGTGTTGGCGCCGACTTACGGGTTATAAGGTCGTGGGTTTGAGTCCAGACAGGCGCTTTACTTTGTAAATAATTGTGTAACTAATTTCAACACCACTGCTCTCAAAACGGTGAAGGAAAACATCGTGAGGAAACCGGCATGTCCTAGAACCAAAAATTCAAAGACATGTGAGTATATGACATCTTCCAACCCGCACTGGTTCCGTCTGGTAGTTTACAGCCAAATCCCTCTCCCAGAACGGCCTGTGTCTCAGCAGTGGGAACATTACAAGCTTATTATGCTAAGTCAAAGAAGTTTATTCTTGAGCAAATTGGCACACTGTAGATTTGCCGTGTTATAGTCATTTATTTTGACAGGGAATTTCCATATCAATCGAGTTCCCTGACTTTATGACGCACTGTCAAATTGATTACTTTATTAAGAAAATAATCTGTAAAACAAACCTATGCACATTCTAGGTCCTTCTCCAAAAGGCATGTAGCTATAAGGGACGATACTCTTCGCGTTTTCAGGCAAGAACCTTTCAGGTCGGAATACTTCAGGCTCTGGGAAGTATGTGGCATCCTTGTGCATGCCGATAGCATTCACGTAGACCACTGTCTTAGCGGGGATAGTCAGCTGATCGTCCAATTTGTAGTCTTTGAGTGCGACGCGATCCAACCAGCCCATGATTGGGTATTTTCTTAGGGATTCTGTAACAGAAAGGAGAAAAGGTATTTTAGACTTGCCGCGGTCGGTTAGTGATCGAGTATATTGAGATCTACGTGTGTCGGAAAGCAATTGTATGTTTGACAGTAGTCAGAAAGCCGAATGTCTGACAACCAGTCTAAGGGTATTTCGTATAACCCGGTAATTGGATAGTGGAGGTCAGATAGGCAGTCGCGCCATGTAAAGTACTGGTATTCAGCTGCACCATGTTAGACTGGAAGCCAACCCTAACATAATTTGGACGAGGCAAGGCAGACAAAGATGGTCAGTCAGTGGTTGAGTCAGCATATGACACATCGAGTTTGAGAACGAGCGTCGTCTTTGTCATTACACACATACCGGTGTGACGGTCTCTCTCTAAAGCCAGATTTTTAATGTTACCGTCTAGGTATCGTGTGTTTGTGTGAATACGATTATTGATGGCCGTCGTCATAAACAGTCGAAGGGTTGAAAGCCTCCACTTGGTGGTGATAAATATGATTTAGTTGTTTTGTTTAAAAAAAGGATATTATGATGTACCTTTAATCACAGCATCCAGATAAGGCAGTTTAGCTAAACTCTCTGCGTCAAACTCCTTGCCTCCAAGTGCTTCTTTTGCCTGCACAAGTTCCTCGTATAGGATTTGCTGTAAAAAGCACAAGAAAATGGTTGGTTTACCGAATATACGGAAGAGTTCAGCCACAGTGAATAAGGCGAATTAAGTTATAAGCCGCATGTGAATAAGGCGCGCCAATTGATAGGCACAAGTTCAGGCAGCCAGCTACTGAGAATTTAACTGTACAAAAGCTTACTAACTTTGCCAGGCTAGGGTATCGAACCCAAGACCCCGCAGCTAGCACTCAGCAGTCGCGGTTGCCACCACTCGACCAATGCATAAGACAAATGAGCTTTGATAAAAATAGTACGGCTTAGTAGAGCGTCTCTCTGTCTCTTGGCTTATTAGTCGACTCGCACAAATTAAAGTGACAATTCGCCTGAAGCAGGCGAATTGTCACTTTTAAATAATAAAGTATTTTTTTTATAGGCGACTCGCACGAAGTTCATTTATTTGTGGACGAATTGATAATTCCAGAAACATGCATTAGACAATTGGCACGTTCTGTATTTTATGTAATAAAGTACGTTTTTCGTAACTTTTAGCTGTTTCCTTGACGTTTAATTAAAAAAATGCCAATTGCACGTGTTTCTGGAATAGGGTATTACACCCATTTTTGAAAAGTGTCCTTAGATTCTAAAATGCTAATAAACCACTAAAAAAAACAAAATTTTTATTGAATCGATTAGTGCCATAAAATGCATTAAAATTTTACATTTTCATATTTCGCGCGTAATTTGGCGAAAACGCAGGACGCAGAGGACGCCATATTACTCTGTGGGAATGACGTCAGTTTTCTGTATTTAAAAAAATGCGTTGATATTTTGTATGATAATTGTTTATAATTAAAAAAAAATAGATATTATTCTACTTATCGTTTTTTTTTGAGGTTGGGAAATCATCAAATAACTTCTCCCGCTCTGGGTGGACCAGGAGGGCGTGTCAGACTTTTACTGACTAAAACCCACCCGTGTTCCCTCAGTTGCCTGTGTGCCAGGGGCGACGGTATCTCTTTCGAACAACCTGCACCCCTGGCAGGCATCAGCCCTTGCGGACCCCACCAGTCCGGCGCACCAGGACACATGGAACGCCATGACCACTCCAGGAACCAAGTAGCACAAGGGCCCCAGACTACCCTGGCACCCCTGGCACCCTTGGTCTCCCTGCGACGGGTCAGCGCAGTGGCCCCGCCGCCTACCATTTTTCGGCCGCAAGGGATAGGGAAAGCGGCCAACGCTATACCGACACTCCTCTTCCCCTGCGGCCCCACCGCGTCCGCCATCAAACAGTGGCGGCCCCGTCCACGCCACGGAAGGGAAGAGCGCTACTCAGATGTACCGGCACTCCTCTTTTGCTGCAGTCTGTAACCCTCAGCCGCGATGCCTCCCATTCGACATCGCGGCCCGCCTCAGTTGCGATGCACCTCACCGCAACCTACTTTTTGGCCGCAAAGTCGTCGGCTTGGAGAAAAAAGCCCTGACGAGCGGCCCCCCCTTGGGGTTCCTCTTCGCTTCATTGTGGGAGGGTGACCACGGCTACTGAGCCCCCCCGCAACGACAATGTGGGAACCCACTGGGGGGAGGGGGGAGATCAAGACAGGTTGAAGTGGTTTTTGTCACTCGTGTTTGTTTTTTAATACATTGGATGAAGTTATATTCTAGCATTAAGTTTAATAATGTTTTGGTTTGCAAGCTATTTTCCAAGACATTTACATTGAAATCACCTCCGCATACGATTTTACTTCTATTATATATTTTTTATAGAAGTTCAAGAATTATTTTTAATTGTTTATAGAATACATCAGGCTGTCGATTGTTCCAATACAACGTTATAAATATAGTTTTAAGTTTAGGCAATTCAATGGCATATACTTCAATGATGTACTCAACAGACATAATATGCATAATATCCTTTTGTTCAATAAATTCTAAGTCTTTTCGTAATAGTATGCATACACCGCCGCCTTCGTAGTTCAGTCGACAGTATGACGTAGCGAGGATGTATCCGTTGCAGCAAATTAATTCTTTCTTTCCCTGTGATAACCATGTTTCCGATAAACAAAGTGCTTGGTACATTCCTTTTCCATTGATAAATGCTTCTAATAAGTGTAGTTTATTGTTGATACTTTACATGTTTTGATATAATATAATACCGTGATTTCAATATCTTGAGTGACGAAAAGTGGTCTTTTTATTTGTGTAAGCCCGAGGGAAGCCTGTGACGTATTCGTTTGTGTTATTTATGTTTTCATGAGAAATGTTTTGCGAATCAATAGGTTGGTTGAAGTCAGCTTTTTGTTGTTGAGTAGTTTTGTTTGTTCATTCCACTGAGTTTTTGTTGATGTCCATCTATTATTAGTTTATATTTTTTAATGATTGCGTGGTGTCTTTGTTGTCTTGCTGAGCGTAAGTTTTCTTGTAATGTTTTTTTGTCAAAGTGCAGTCTCATTAAATTATTCAGAAATAAAAAGCCCTGTATGTTTGAACTACGCTGCGTTGTCAATTAAATATTTTGTAATTCGTTTGCTTGTGAGCTCAATAATAATAGGTCTCCGAGAGTTGTTGTATCGTCCTATACGTGAAAGTCCCCCAATATATCCGGTCAGGTCAACATTAAAAATATCTTTGAATGCTTCAACTATGCGATAGTGTATTGATTCTCGCATTCTTGGTTATATTCCGAAAGTCCAAATTTATTTTTATTTAGTGTCCTGTTGTTGATTTTCTATTATTGTCATATTTTGTTTCATTTCTTTTATTTGTTGTTTAAGTTCTTCGTTTTCTTCTTGTAGTATTTCTATTTTCTCATTTAGTTTGCTTATGTCGCTTTTTACAATGTCCTGCTCGCGTGTTAGTTTATGGGTATCTTTTAAAATATCTTCCTTTAACTCTGTGATAGATTTTGTATTTCGTTTTGAATCGTGTTCTGTAGTACAATGAATAGGGATTTATTGTTTTTTTCCAGTTTAGAATCTAGCAATTTGCTGAGACTGTCTAAACCTTAGGTTATCGAAAGGCCTTCTGCTGTGCATTCCTGTGGTTTGAATATTTTGGTTAGGGGTTGTACATTCGACATTTGTAGTAATGTTTGTGTTAGATTCTTCATCTTGTGCATCGTCAATTGACATTGTGGTGTCGTTTAGTGGTGATAGGTCTAGTTTTTGTATAGGGGTATTATCATTCCTAAAGTGACGAGTGATATTAGCACAGTCTGGGCAGAGCGCCAGCATTTCATAAGTTGGTGCTTGTTTTCTAAATAATAGGCAGATGTCATGTTAAGGCATGCATAATGGTACTTAGCTGAGCATCCAGTGCATTTTAGTGTTTCTCCAGTGTATTGTATTGGTTGACTGCAAACTGGGCAATTCATTTTTATTGAGTTCGTTATTTTTATGCGATGTAGATGTCCAGTGTTGCGTCCAATGAGCTGCGATATTCGTGTGCCGAAGAAGTGGAGGCGGGGTCAATGACCGCAAAACTAACTCAAGTGTCAAATTAATCTCGGGTACTGTAAATAAATCGCAACAAGAATCTTTTGGCGCTTGACTAACATTAACAGCATGACGCTGTTGGTAAACATTTTTGCAAATGTTTTGTGAAATGTAAGGAAAAACAAAATCACGGCGTTAGTTCCGATTTTAGCCACGCTCCACAAGATCCTTGTGCCATTGTAAATAAGTTGTGGGTTGTTACCTGTTGTTCAGGGTGGTGAGCCAACTCCAACACGGCATACAGCAAAGTAGTAGAAGATGTGTCGTAACCTCCTTGGAGGAAGATCATTGCATTCGACAATAAAATGTCTAAATGCATATCTAAAAAAAAAGAAAGACATAAATCAATTTTTGTAATCAATATGGTTCATTTAAGGTTTGTAAAAACGTATTTTTGTAAAGAAATATAATTTGTAATTATTATTTACAGCGAAATACGTGCAAAATTAACAAAGTAATGTTCTTAAAATTATTACAATAATAATAAAGTACATGTATAAAGGGGGAGGGGAGGAGGCACCATAAGGCAAAGACTTCTTGTTTACCTACTCGAGTAATGAATGTGTTAAGTAGGACATCAGATGAGTTTTTGTGCTTGTTATTACAACATAAACACGAATAAGCTATTACATAATAAAAGTTCAACCCGCTGGAAACCAGCTGCCCTTGCGAAGCTACTTGATTTTTTCTTAATCATACACACACTAAAAAACTTGTTGGCCTTTTCACCAAGTAAAGATATGAAGTTGGTATGGCACCGGTGATTATTATTACAGCTGCTTTCATATTATTTGGATCAACCTTTCAAATGTAAAATAAAAAAAGAAACAAATAAAATTCCAATAGAATTACATCCAAATAGTTGTTTTTAGTTACCTTGGTTATCCTTCTTGGCATCTTGCTTCATCTTCAGCAGCGCGTCGAGCAGATCTCTCTTTCCGTCCATCTCCCTCTCATATCCCCCTCTCTCCTCCACCATCATCTTGAAGACTTTTCTGAAGTAATCCACAGTATGCTTGGGCCAAAACGAGAACCTGAAATTACAGAAAAATCCGTATAATGGTTCGAGAATATTAAGTGATGTCTGACCCATTATTTATGTCATTGGGGAGCAACCTAGCTGTCCTTCATTGTGATGGTAAGAGCGTCTGCTGCCTATGGAAGTATGGACTTCTGCAATCCCAGAAGTATCCCAGATGCCTTGACCATCTATGTTGTCTTACGTCTGTACATAAGACATCCTAGATGGTCAAGGCATTCAGACTGTCTACAGAGACAGTCTCATTGTTCAGATACAATACAGAAATATCTCACATCTGACACCCATACCCTTCAAGCCAGTACAAAGCTGTTTGCTAGCATAAAGTGGTCCAGTGGTAAGCTACTTCTTTGGTTGAAATCCTTTACAAAAAGGTATCATCAGTCAATTATATAAATAAAAAACTTCTTACCTGAATATATCCACAACTTCTGGTAAAAAGAATATGGAGGACCAGGCCAGGCCTCTCCAAGTATTGTACTTCTCAAACTCCTTGGTCATTTCCCTCAACGGGCCGGTGTTGTTCCTCGTCGCTTGGCATTGAACGCCGAATGATGACTCTCCTATGATATCAGTTGAGAAGTCCGCAAATATGCTCTGTAAACAGAAATAGGGAATTAGTAACAAAACAACATTACACCAGTATTACCTAAGTTGTTAGGTAGTAGTGGTACAGTGTAGGAAGATGCAGTCTGCGACGAAAGTCTTACACTCCAGTTTTAATTATTTAGCTAAACATTTACGGCCTTATTCATATAAAGTTATCGAACATCTAAACAGTTGCTAATGTCTGGTTTTCAAAGAAAAACCAGACTTTAGCAACTGTTTAGATGTTCGATAACTTTTTATAAATAAGGCCGTTAATTAGGTACGTAAAATTGGTATAGAAGTAAAATTAAAAGAATATTAACTCTTCGAAATTATATTATAATAAATAATTTATAAATAATATATAAAAATAAATAATAAAAGGCATTTATTCGAATTAGGCTGAGTATCAGCACTTTTTGAACGTCAAAATACATAAGACAGTCCCCCCAAAAACGCCCACCCGTCACCCGTCACGTATTTATTTAAACAATGTGTTAAATAAATTAACTTAGTATACAGGTGTCCCAAAAGCTTACGTAGCTGGGAAGGAGGGTGATTGGGGTGGTCACAAGGGTCACCAGAAAAATAAAAAAATAAATCCCCTCTGGGTATTTAAAAAAATAAATGGCATTGTTTTAAAAACTAAAATTAAAGAAAAAATGCTGTTATGTAATCGTCAATAACCCTTTATCAAATTGAAAAAAAAAAAAACAATAGGTACATATCTAACCAAGATTATAAAGAAAACTAAGTTCTTGTTAGTTTAAACAAAAAATAGTTTAAAAAAAATGCCATTTATTTTTTTAAATATCCAGAGGGGATTTATTTTTTTATTACTCTGGTGACCCTTGTGACTACCCCTATCACCCCCCTTTCCAGCTACGTAACCTTTTGGGACAGCCTGTATAATTAGATGATAATTATGTAAAAGCAGTATCTAATCGACTTTTGTCGCTGACCATGCCAAATATCGGTAGTGAATACAGTACCCATAAAAAATCAGAAATCATAACTATAATCATAGGAATCATCTAGATAAAGTTCGGCTCTGTGGAGTGGAGCGTCTTTAGAGTTGCTTAATATACAGGATAAGTTTTTATTCAGTACGCAAACTGTAACCATGAATTCAGCATATCATTATAGACCCCCCAGCGCAGAAATTTTTCGTCGGTTATACAAAAAAAAAAATCAACTGTTCCATACATTTTGACCGCGTAGATATGATTGTTTCTTTCTAAAAAAAAAGTTATCTCTTGGATATTGAATAAACGTGTAAGTTAAGTTTAAATAAAAAATATTATATACCCTCAAATCGATAGTCTTTCCTTTCTCGTTATCCGAATCGATGCGGTACACCAGGTCAGCTACCTTGCTCTGGTACAGCTCCGTCCAGCCTCTGAGTTTGGAACCAGTGAACACCATCGTCAGACGCCTTCGGATGGAACTCCATAATGGATCCTGAAAAGTAATTAAAGTTTGTGATAGTGGTCTGATGGTCTGTATAGGACCATTATGAGTTAGTACAAGAATGCTATTAACTTGAAATTAAAGCCTGTACTGTACAAAATAGACTTTAACTTCAAGCGAAATAAGATGTAGTAAAATTATAACTTTAACAACAGTGTACAAGTTATAATTTTCTTTGTCCTGTTTATTACTTCATCGTTGCTGTATGACGGTGGATGAAAGCATAATCATAATCAGCCTATAGTAATGTTCCCACTGCTAGGACACAGGCCACCTCTTGGTGAGAAGGAGTGAAAAAAGTGTCTGCTCAACAACGTAAATAACGCAATGAATATTTATTGTGGAACTGTCAAAATGAAACAGATTATGATTGATCGGGAGTTCCGCAATTAGAGTACTGGTTTCCTCACGATGTTTTCCTTTACCGTTTTGAGAGCAGTGGTGATGATTTTTTTACACAAAGTAGAGCGCCTGGCTAAGTTCGGACCTACGACCTACAACTCGTAAGTCGCGGCCACTGTGCCACCACTGCTCTGGATGAAAGCATCAGCAGCAAGGAAATGAAACCAATAATGGCTAAACTAAAAACTCTCACTGAGCTCGATGAACTGTATGACTCCCATTTGAACATTATGAGCGAATTATATTATGGAAGTAAAATAGACTAAGCAAAAAGTATGTAAATATTTAACAACATACATCCACAGTGAACAAGTTGAGGGCGCCCATGGGGTCAGACTTCCCTGATGCCAGGAGTCTGTTCCTGAAGTTGTCAGCATCCTTCACGAGAATCTGACGCGACAGGTCAGGGCAGTTGACGACCAGGCCACGCCGCCAGAACACCCAGATGCCCACGTAAGGAGACGGCTTGAATTTCTGGTATAATTCAGTCAGCCATATACCCTGGTAATAACAAGATAACATATCTATTTAAGAAAAAAATCAACGCACTCATGCTTTGAAGCGGTAGGTAGAGGGGTATGTATGTATGGTATGTGTGAGTGGGTGTAAGTAAAACCCAATGATACTTTGCCTGGGGGTCGAAGCCGAGACCCAGCACAGCAGGCGCGTTTGAGACCACAAGAAATCAAATGTACCCCCAGGAGGGATGTTTTGTTATGTAGAACAACAAGACAGCCATATCTACATATACCTATATCCTATATGCTATTTAAACCTATCTTACGACAGTCGAGAAAAAAATTGGCCTGACTTCGCTCCATAATCTAACATCCTCTCTTCACGTTAATTTAATAAAAACTAGCTAGGTACATGGAGGCACAATCCGATTTGATAACATGACTTCTAGCAGACTAGTCGCTAGGAAGACAAATGATTCCCTCAGATGACAGAGATAAATCTGTTGTGAGGGAACAACGTAACATTTGGAGCAGGTAAATGTATTCAAAATATATTCATTCATCATATTACTACCGAGTGATTTTTTACGGAACGAATAGGAATGTATTTGTCAAAATATTTCTTATTGGAGTGTCGTTTAGATTTTGATTAGAAACAAACTGTATCCTGAATATTCATATAGGTAAGTTGTTTAAAGAGTTATAAATAATTTAAGTCTGTAATCGTCAATCCGTCTTGAGCCAGCATGGTGATCAATTCTCATGCCTTCTCTGTATAGGCTAGTGTCTGTATTAAGAGTGCATGTACAATAAGACTACCTAAATGTTACTTGCATTGTAGTTTTGAGATGAACAGGTTAACTGTTCATATGTTCATCACTGAGTAGAGCTGCACGATTAGAAATGTGGGCACTGATTGGACACGTCCACTCAGTTTGTATGGTTCTTTCCTCAAAATACCATTTCAGACACCAATCTACACGGTCTTCAAATGCTCTGACCAAGATTATGACTGCGTTTCATCTCAGAGGAGTGAGATAGAAACCATCAAGTTTAAAAAATATGATTGACGTGTAAAAATATTTGTACAAACCTACTTATAGAAATAAAATCATTTATCATCTGTTCATGAACCGGTTCACAAACTTTAGGAAAATTAACATAATTTCAGCGTGCATGTTATGCTCGCAACTGCCAGTAGGTAAGATGAAAATGTACATGATACAAAGTACATAAAGTGATACCTACAAAAAGTTGGTAAATACAACAACATTCAACAACATTAATCATTAAAAATAATGACTGAATTACAATCACTTTACGTAATCTCTGATATTATTTTAAGCAGTAATATGATAAATGAGTTATTACATCAAATACTGTGATTATCTTGTAACGAATCATAATGACATGATAGTTATATCCAATTTAAATAATAACATAACATAATCACGGCCAATAGTTTATCAAATTATCACGGATGGACAAAGTAATGACTAGTTATTCCTGTTATCAGTTTGTTTAAGAAAATAAGATTACTGAAAACTATGGACCATTGTCGACGACGCTTATCATAAGTAACGTGTTACAAATTAAAAGCATGTGACATTCACATTAAATAGACCAAGGAGTCTTCCCGGATCTCATGAAACACAGTAAAGTAGTTCCGTTGTTTAAATCCGGTGATAGTAAAGAACCCAACAATTATAGGCCTGTGTCAATTCTGCCAGTTCTCAGTAAAGTGTTAGAAAAGTTGATTCTCTATCAAATGTTACGTCACTTTAATAAAAATGCCATGTTTCATGAACAGCAGTACGGTTTCACCAGCGGGTGTTGTACTACTGACGCTCGTGTCACCCTAATAAAGAACATTTTTAACGCCTGGGAAGAAGCAAAATACGCCATTGGAATCTTTTTCAACCTCTCCAAGGCGTTCGATAGCGTAAACCATGAGACACATCTGCTGAAACTGGAGCACTATGGGATTAGAAATACGGCTCTTGATTTACTAAGATTATACCTGAAAGATAGAAAAGTTAAAGTTCAAGTAAACGGCATAAACTCATTAGGGTCTAAAATGGCAATGGGCGTTCCTCAAGGTTCAATATTGGGTCCCTTCCTCTTTTTAGTTTCTATTAATCATTTACCTTATTTACTTCTAAATCAACCAAAGATGGTGTTATTTGCAGATGACACATCATTGATATTTAAAATAGACTGACGGTCACAAAATCTTGACGACGTGAATAAATCTATTCTTCAGGTTCAAGATTGGTTTACGGTGAATAAATGGGACAAAAACCAAATGGATTAGATTTAAATTACCAAATGTTAGAAATAGCGACTGTGACATCATATTGAATGGTGAAAAACTGGAATTTGTTAATTGAACGGTGTTCCTAGGAATCACGCTAGATGAGAAATTACATTGGGGACCTCATATAACATCTCTTGCGGGGTGGCTAAGCTTGGCCGCTTATGCTGTTAGAAAGATCAGACAGGTAACAGATGTAGAAACCGCGCGTTTGGACTATTTTAGCTACTTCCACAGCATTATGTCGTATGGCATTTTACTGTGTGGTCGGGCTGCTGACATTGAATCCATCTTTATTT
Source organism: Antitype chi (assembly GCA_947359405.1). Taxonomy (NCBI): domain Eukaryota; kingdom Metazoa; phylum Arthropoda; class Insecta; order Lepidoptera; family Noctuidae; genus Antitype; species Antitype chi. The sequence goes on along the minus strand of OX375821.1, from coordinate 1,138,514 downwards.
TGCAAAAGAGAGCTATCAGAGCTATTCATAATCTACGTCGCCGCGAATCCCTCAGGGAACTATTTAAAAGGATTAATATTATGACGGTACCTTGCCAATTAATTTATTATGAATGTAAGAAAAAATCTAGATCTTTTTAATAAAATAAGTGATAGACATCATTTTAATACTAGAAACAAAGACAAAATAGATCAACCATTTTTCAGATTAGCTAAAGTATATACATCTTTTAAGGGGTACTGTGTTAAATGTTATAACAAAATACCTTGTGATATATTGCAATTAAATGAAAGGAAGTTTAAAACTCATATTGAAAGTAAACTTTGTAAACAAGCGTATTACAAATTAGAGGATAATATCCAAGATAAGAATCCTTGGAAACATGTTGGTCCTGCTCCATAGGACAATCTAGAACCTAGACAAAATCAAACTGGTTGCTAATTCAATTGTTTAATTAATTATATTTATGACATTGATTTACACTTAGTGATTACTTTAACTCACACACTGACTTATTACTTGTTAATATTCTAGTAAAATCGTATACTTACTTTAACTTTGTTTATTAATATGTGAGCACCATGTCTCTATCATAAAATTTATCTATCAGTTCTATCTGCTTCAATTTCATTCTTTTTACCTATTTTGGTATGGTAATTTTATTTAGTTTTCACACATAATTATATAGTGAATGTACTACGTTAAATATTGTATTCAAAACATTTTAAAAGAGTAACGGTGGAAGTTTCTTGCTCATTCTTCTGCATACGAAACTACATTTTGGAAGGGGCGACTAGAATCAATTCTATTTTAATATAAATGTTGACATTCAAAAGTGCCTTTTACGTGCCTATTTGAAATAAATGCTTTGACTTTGACTTTGACATCAAGAATTTCAGTAACGGTCGGTGCACGACGCGACTTATGTCCCACGTTTTATTCACTAGTTAGTAAATTACTAATTAAGTATTATTTTAAGTTATTACTTTTGACTAGCGTCGTAGGCAATGGGCTGATGGAATCTGCTAGGCATAACCCATATTGAATTTTCAGTGATGTTATGTAGAACTTTTTTTGTTTTGAAAATTTCATTAACACATTTCATAAATAAAACTCACGATAATTAAGATAACATAATATGGCATCGGAACTTTGCGTTTGTTTTAGCACGAATATTTCGGGTTCACGGCTATGTGATAATTTTTCCACTTACATAAAGAGACCCAAAGAAAAATATCATTATAAATCTCAATATTTACTCCTGATAAAATGATACTTCTGAAATTATGACGATAAAATATTGGATTTGTCGATCAGAGGTTTATATTAGCCTGGTATCGAAAGAGTTGGAAGCCTTTAGAACAGCATTTCCCAAACTATGGGTCGCGACTAACTGGTGGGTCGCGAGCGAATATTGGGTGGCCTTGTTGGGAGATACGTCCAAGTGAAGAACTCATTGATTTATCAGAAGATACGGCACTGAAAAATTTATTCGACGGCAAGCCGCGAAATACTGGGTCTCAGTTGCTGACAACTAATCTTGCTTGTTGTCTGAAATCTAAGTTGAAGCTAAAGCTCAACATAAAATAGGAAACAAATACTTCCTTATCTCTTTGTAATAGCACTCCTTGTAATTAATTATTTTCGATTCTTACTGAATGTTTTTTTCTTATTTGAACAGTCCTTCATTCATACCTAGTTATGCTCCCTTCCTTTCTCCATGAAAGCCAAGAGGTGAGTCCCGAAATGGGAAGTTTTGTTAGGTGGGTCGCGGTCCAGTCAACTTAGGGAACCACTGCTTTAGAAAGATAAAATCTATATATTATAAAACTGTGTAGGTACCCCTCGTTACGAAAATTACGCGTACGGAGAAGTATGAAATTTGGCACAGTTAAAGTTTATACGGAGAAAGAGTGCAGAATGCTGATATTTTCATAAAAGTAAGTATGTTTAAGTAAGTTTTTAATGAAGTATGGTTGAATTTCGACCAGTGGGCGACCACTAGTGTACTTAATTGTACATCAAACTTGTTATAAAGCTGTTTTACAATATTCCGAATTCTATGGGTACAATGGCGGTCTTATCGCTAATAGCGATGTCTTCCAGACAACCTTTGAGTGGAGTGAAGTAACTTAAAATTACCCCCCATTATTCATTGGCAGTCCAATGAATAAATATAATACTACTCACAGTACATAAAAAATCTGCGGCCTATAATCAGCAGTGGGATGATGCAGGATGACAATTTAAATTTGCCTAGCCCTTTCCAAACTATATTGAGGTCGGCTTTCAGTCTAACCAGATGCAGTTGAATAGAAGTATTTAACATGGACCGACTCCATTTCTGACCACCACAACCCAGTTGCTGGGTAACACGATACCCCTTATTGGGATTCTGAATATCTGTGTATAAGACTCTTAAAAATGAACAAATAACTGCAAGGAACACCTTAACGTGCTTGTCGAAGCACGAAGGGGTCTCGTTATGTGGTCACCCATCCATTAAACGACCGCGGCAACCGTAGCTTATTAACGTTCTTCGTTATTGTTTAGCCAATAGCCCATAATGAAGGATGAAAGTAACCAGTATTAAAATAATTGTATCCTAAAATAATGGCCAATTTCAGGGGAATACCTGCAGGTGTAATATTGCGTTAGGTGTATTATAATTGTACGATCAATCAATGTCTGTATCTGAGCGACCAAAATAGATTGAAAAAGATTTAGATAAGTTGTTCTGTAACAACTTTATCAGGCTGATTATGTACATTATTTCGACCATGATTATTTCAGTTATGTAATAGGCATGTTACATGCAATTATAGGTTTTGATTAGGCATTAACATAAAGAAGAAACGTTAAAGTTTATTGAGGAAGGTTCTCACCTAATCATATTTTTAAAAATTAATTGACTGTTGATCTTTTTACACGCTTTATATTAGCTCCACTTGTATGTTTGTTTGTTGGTTTGTTTGTTTGTATGTTTGTATGTAACGGACTCCTTTGAGCGCGATTTTGACCCACTTTAAACGGTCAGATTTCAATGAAACTTTGTAAACTTGTCGAGGACCGATGACAATTCAATAATTAAAAAAAAAATGAGAAAAAGAAAAACACGTTTTTGTAGTTAGCAGAACTAAAAATATAGAAAATAAATAATAGTTTAAAAAACTAAAAAACACGCTTTAAAAACCAAACTAAAAAAAGAGAAACTAATTTAATTCAATTAAAAAGCGTGTGGTGCTTTTTGAGGTATTTTTTACAATCAATTAATGTCAAGCACCCCACGCTTTTTAATTGAATTAAATTAGTTTCTCTTCTTTTAGTTTGGTTTTTAAAGCGTGTTTTTTAGTTTTTTAAACTATTATTTATTTCTTCAACATCTTTAATGTACAGACATCGGCCTGTTACAATTTTATTATATGTATAGATATCACAGTTATGCGTTCTAAACGAACCATGATTTTGTAGATAATCGTATATACTTTGTGGCCGTCGAGTGTAAAGTTTGTTGTCAGTGTGATTTTGACAGTTTGCGAGAAATATTCTTCTGAAATAGTCTACATTTAAAAGGACCTAGACAAACGATTGTTAGAAACGAAAGACAAAATGACAGATTGTAGAAGGATATCTACGGTGCGATGTCAATTAACCCTTGAAACAAATAGCGTACTAAGTAGAAGCTGTTTGCAAGTAAGCGCTCAACGGTTTTCACGATTATTTTTATTGTCATATCGAGTCTATTTACCCGACTACCCAAACAAAATCTTACCATTTTGTGTTGCCAAATGTGGGAGTACTGTAGCGTAGGTACTTACACTTCTGCCTAACCCTTTGTGGATTACAGGCGCGATGTTAAGGGCGCTTTCACATTTTTTCTTGAATTTGAGCGTTTGACTCGAGATTTGATGAGTGACTATGGGTTAGATATAGGCAAAAAATAAAAATATGTCCGGGAAAATTTCATTATTTATCTAGGGAGCGCTCTAAACAAATTTCTCAATTCGTTTACATAAGTCAGTAAAAACCTTGTCTCGGCAAAGGATGTTTCGTAAAATGTTACTTTTGGGCATCTTTTGATGCTCTGTTACTTGGAACATATAATAGTTTAGTAATTTATAAAAATGTCTGTGGGTGGACTGTAGCTTGTTATTTGGAATGCTCAAATCAATTTTTTATGTTTCATACACAACCCAAAAATAACTCCGTAAAACGAGCTACGTATGGTATTCCGAAATACCGCTCACCGAAAGGACGGTTTTCCGATAACACTCTACTCCGACGGTTAGTAGAACGAAAAAATAATTGGCCGATGAAACGTTTCGCCGAAAATATTATTTATCGACGGTTGGTAGTCCGAATGAATCCTTCGCCGATGTAACGGTTCACCGAAAACACTCTTCAACGACGATTGGTTAAACGAATGAATCTTCTTGAACAACAACATCTTGAAACAACAAAAACTATGTTTGGCAAGTGAACGTTTTCTGGCACTCGCCGGCCGCTGCCGCGGCACCGCTCGCTTCGCTCGCTCGGCTCGTGCTTAGGTGGTCACAGTTTTAACCTAACCTAACCTAACCATTTAACCATTCGTTTAACCAATCGTAAAGTATTTAATAACTAAGGTTACTAAGTCAACTTGCTTTAAAAAAAAAAAAGTCTATTTAAAAGTAAAATAATATTTTTAAACAATTTTTGAATGCAACGCTATGAATCAGTAGTAGGTATATCTCGGGACGCGCGGGCTTTAGCTACAAGTCCGCGCTGGATTGTTCCTGGGCGTCCGAATCATAATGGTTAGCATATCTGAGTAGCATACTTCACTATACACGCACGCACGATCAGCTACCACGCGCCGTTAAATTTACCTAAAACTAAATACTTCAATTTGTAATAGCCCACTTAAGTTATCTGTTACATTGTTTTCTGTCACATAACAAGAAATATCGACCAATATCGGTCGTTTCTGGCTCAAAACGGCTCCGTACGTTATCAACATCGATATCAGAAACTCAATTAATGCTAATCACAGTGAAATTATTTATTTAGTATGACACAGTACATCGGCAAGCTAATCGGTTAATCGTGTGATAAGTTGTGTAAATACTTTATCATGCTACAAATAAATATTTTTCTGAGGACATAATTGCATAAGACATGAGTTGAGGGTGTTTCAAGATTTTTTAAAATACAATTTAAAAAAACAACTGACTTCCGGAAAACCACTACAAAGTGAAAAATAACTTTAATTTCGGAAGTCGGTGACTTTGGATATGTATTTTTTTTTCACCGCCTTCCGAAATTAAAGTTATGAAGAAGTCGGTTGTTTTTTGGAAAAAGTTTTTTTCACTAGCTTACAGAAAAAAACAGACAAATGTTAAAGGGGGAATAGTATGTGCTTCGTGATTCGTGGTGGATAATCAAAAAAGATAATTAGGGGCCTGCTTTCCTACAGTAGAAGATCAGATGAAGTCTTCTTCTTTGCATGTTTAAACGCTTGTCTTAATTCTCTTTTCGTTTAGTTATAATCGGACTGTTAAATGGATATCTATCCGTATTTTCGTAGCCTCTACGAAGTCTTACAAGGTAATACGTAATGGGAATAACGGACAAAATAATTACTGCAGTGGGATATTCGTGGAAGACATCCAAATGCATAAGATCGAAGATGCTCCATTATTCCCCACCTGCCTAAAGGAGATCAACAAAATCCCTTAAACTTTGCTCTAATCGAAAAAATAAAGCATCGATGATAGAGGGCTAAAATGACGTGCTTTTTATTATGTTATAATTATAAGTTATAAATGCAATATTATTCAGTGTTATCTAGTGAATTTATGTCACTAAGTGTACCTCGGTACTTTGTTTGGTCAGATTTTGGTGACATCATCATCAGAAATGAATTAAAAAAACTCTTTGTTCAGGACTGGACTCAGGATTTGTTTTTAAGGTGGCATAATAAGACTCCAAAAACGTAGTTAGAAAAAAGGCAAGAAATAATAAAACATAATATCTCACTTACCGGATTCTTTTTCTGCAAAAACGACATGGTTCCAAATATGGGATGGACCGGACCTTGGGGCACCCCAAGATTGGTCCAATAGTTCTTCATTCCAATCCATTTTATGTACAGCCATATTAAAAATATACTCAACGGTATCACAAGCAAGAGGTACATTGTCTCACAATGACACACTAGTACTGCTTGTTATTGTTGTTGAACTGATAATATATATGGAGGCGATTTTAAGATCGCAACAAATTGAAGACGAAAAAATACTATAAAGCGGGACTGATTTGAAAATGTCGGAAACTAGTTAGTCTCAGGGTGAACCGAATCTGGTCTAGGAACGATTGAAAACTATTTTTGCTTTAACCAAGTAATTTGTCAAAGCAAAATTAGGAAACAGCCGTTTTTAAAAAAGCAGTAAAATTTGATTAAGAGACTTATCACGAAGTGGGAAGATAGAGGAGCAAGTCTACAAGCTCACAAACCCAGCTCAGCCTGGCTTCGTGCCTTCACAAGTGATGCGTTGAACTTTGAAGGACCTGCGAGGTACAGCAACGCTACTTGCCTTGCTGACTAATCTTGCCTTTCTTGGCCTTTTATATTATGTATTGCTCATGCTAGAGGCGATAAGACGAGCTTTGATCGTTAGAACGGATTTTTAGTTTGATAATTTGCAGAAATATTATATCTGCATTCGTCTGATTACAAATTGCTTGTAATGTTGTTATTTTAAAGGTTTCGGCTGTTTGTGTAAGTATTTACAACTTCAAGTGTAGACATACGTTGGTGTTTAAAAATGGCTTAATGGCTATTTTTGCACAGATATACAGGAATGTGTTTGTCATTGTCAATGGTTATTGGGTTTTTCTATCTGGAATTTCTCAGTAGTCGCCCGGAGTCTGGATTTGTGCCCAGTTGATGGCAATAGGCTCGCCCCCTATTACACGGCACTTAAAAATATAACTGGCGAAATGTGGGTGTGCTAAAGCACCTCTGCCCAACCCTTCGGAGAAACAAGCCGAGATGTTATGTTATGTAATACCAATGTGAGTTTAACTTATGATGGTTAACTTTGTAAGAATCGAGACTTATCTAATGGTCATGCAGTATACTAGTGTGGGCATTAATGCGTGTGCCATCTTTCAATGAGGAGAAGCTTTTGTTTAAAAAAATACCAATAGTTGCAATTTTTATCACGAACATTAGGTATTATAAAAGGGCACCTACAAAATTGTCTGTCAATGTTCCCATTTGTATTATGATGATAACAGTCACATAGTTGATAGCAAATATTGAAACAGTTTGGCAGACATGTCATTTGAATGTTGTTTTTGTGTATGCAATTGACTTTAGGAGTCGTATATTTTCGGCTAAGTACCTATTATATGATATTTTTTGGAGACTGCTGCATCATAAGGCAAAACATTTTACAGAAAATATGACTAACGCACAAACATTCAGACCTGGTTAATAATTCAGAGGCCAATTTAAACGAATGATGTATAAATATGTACTATTCCGAAACTGTAAAAAAATCCTATCCAGGTTCCTGTTCTTACGTAATGATTCAATAAAGGGACTTTATGACTCAATAATCTATCATTTCAAAAGCTGTCAACCTCTGCCCAACCCGTCAGGGAAACAAGGCGTGATGCTATTTTATACTGTCAACTTTATATTTAAAATTTCTAAAGAACAATTAAAAAGTCATCGACGAAAATTGAGGTTATGAAATTAATTCAATTGTCCAATGAAAAACGTATTTAAGGTGATTTTAAATTAGAATCCGTTGAAGTATTGAAATCAAAGCACTTAATTTCATAGTGGCACTACAAGTTGGCATTCACAGGTCTATTTTCGTATCCACTTGTTTATATTTACATCGGATATTATTGGATCCGACCATAGGTATACGGCAGTGGATTGAGAGGCGCCACAGCATCCTCACCTTCCGCCTGACGCAGGTCCTCACTGGACACGGCTGTTTCGGAAGGTTCTTGTTTCGCATAAGGCGGGAGGAAACGCCCGGGTGTTTCTACTGAGTAGCTCGCCTTGAGGACACGGTGGAGCATACGGTGGTGATCTGCCCGGCTTGGGCGGAGCACCGCCGTGTCCTTGTGGAGGCGATCGGCGGCGGCAATCTCTCGCGTCCGGCCCTGGTCCAGGCCATGGTTCTCAGAGAGAGTGCATGGGTAGCCGTCATCTCCTTCTGCGAAGCAGTAATGCTCGCGAAGAGGAATGCGGCGAACGTGAGGGAGGGGCAGTATTTGCGCTCTCATAGCCCTAGTCGCCGCAGGAGTCCCCCTGGGCGTCGGGAATCCCAGGCTGATTCCCGGCTATCGTAGGCGCGGGCTTGCGGACGGCGAGTAATGGGTAGCTCGTTGTCCGGTAAGGACCAAGCCTGGATCAACGGCGCGTTGTATTCCACGCGCGCCTTAAAGAGATGTGAGATGTCTGGTGGGCTCCGCCAGGGCCGGTGCCTGCCAGGGGTGCGGGTTGTTCGAAAGAGATACCGTGGCCCCTGGTACACAGACAACTGAGGGCACAGGGGTGGGTTTAAGTCAGTAAAAGTCTGACACGCCCTCCTGCTCTACACAGAGCGGGAGTTAAGTAAAGTAAGTTATTTGAGGATTTCGCAAACCCAAAAAAAAAAAGTATACGGTGCGGTTGAACTAGTACTATATATGTTCACCTACGATGTCTTGCAATTACCGTACTTGTTTATTAATTTAAGTTTCACGCAGCCGTGAGGCACGCAATACTATTTTAAGTTTTTTTTGCCTGTGTTGTTTTGTTCCTTGACCTCGGGGGTAATTGCGTAACATAGGCATTTCATTTTGACACTCTTTTTTATCGAGGAATTCAACAACGTTGACGTTCATTGCGTTATTTACGTTATTGTGCAGTCGTTTTTTCCTATGAAGCAATTGATGATTCAGATTAGTATTGATAGCGTGCTACGCAATTAGGATAAAATAAATTGCTTTTCTACTTTCTTGATCTATGATTTTTTTTTCTTCAAAACGTTGCCCCACTCTAGGAATTTCTCATGTATTGTGGGTGCGTTTACAAACATTTAAACTCACATACACAAACATCTTGTATTGTCATGTAATCATTTGTATTTATGATTCTCAGCCACAGAATTTAACCCTTCTTCTATCGAGACTACCTCGCAGTGACACAAAACAAAAAAAATATTGATTTCCATAACTACAACCAAATTGTTTTTTGGTTCAGAGAAATTCACATTAATTAAACCCATTAAAAATTAATATTTCAAAGGCTGACTCTGAAGCCATTAGGAAGCCTTTTGTCTGCGAAGTGCCCATTGATCCGGTGGAATAATAGCGTTATTGTAATTCAATTAGCGTGGTCCTGGGTTCGATACCCGGCACCAATTATACGCGGGACAATGGACTAAAATGATATGCTTGATAGTATCTTTGGTAGCTAACGTTTACGTTTAAATGAGCTCGGCTGGAAAATTTGGTACCCACACCTTATAGCACCTTGTTTGTCGAAATATATAACCACGAGCGTAATTGGTGCCTCTTGAAACCTGTAATACACTATCAGTAGGAATCGCATTTTGCCAGTTCCACAACATTCATGACGTTGTTTACGTTGCAGACAATTTTTTCGAAAATATGAAAGAATGAATTAGTAGTAGAATTAGTACTCTTCTTCAAAATGATTCAGATCCTGATTAGTAGTGTGTTACGCAATTAAGGTGCAGGCCACTCCCTAACTTAAATAAATGTATCACGAAGTTAGGGCTAGGAAGCAATTTTAATTTTAACTTGTATAGCATATTCAGCATATAATGTTCTCACGCTGGGACGCAGGCCTCCTCTCTGTCAGGCGAGGGAGGGAGGGCGAGGGACTGGGCCATCGTAATCCACCACACGGGCTCATTCCGGATTGGTAGATGTCACATGTCTTCGAAATTTTAGTTCTAGGACATGCCTTTTTCCTCACGATGTTTTCCTTCATCATTTTGAGAGGTGTGGTAATGAACTAATTTAGACTTAGTTAAGTGCCTACTTAGGTCGAACCCACGACCTACAATTACTCGAAAGTGGCGGTCGGTACCAGTTTTTTTTTTTTTTTTGGGTGGGAAATCATCAAATAACTTCTCCCGCTCTGGGTGGAGCGGGAGGGCGTGTCAGACTTTTACTGACTAAAACCCACCCGTGTTCCCTCAGTTGCCTGTGTGCCAGGGGCCGCGGTATCTCTTTTGAACAACCCGCACCCCTGGCAGGCATCGGCCCTTGTGGACCGCCCCCCATTTGGTGCTGACATCTCTTTGAGGCGCGCGTGGAACACAACGCGCCGTCGACCCGGGCTTGGTCCTTACCGGACAGCGAGCTACCCATTACTCACCGTCCGCAAGCCCGCGCCTACGGTGGCCGGGAATCAGCCTGGGATTCCCGACGCCCAGGGCTTCTCCCGCGGCGACTACGGCCGTGAGGGCGCATATACTGCCTCTCCCTCACGTGCGCCGCCTCCCTCTTCGCGAGCATTACTGCTTCGCAGAAGGAGGTGACGGCTAACCATTCACTCTCGCTCCGTACCATGGCCTGCACCAGGGCCGGACGCCAGAGATCGCCGCCGCCGATCGCCTCCACGAGGACACGGCGGTGCTCCGCCCAAGCTGGGCAGACCGCCACCGTATGCTCCACCGTGTCCTCAGGGCGATCTTCGCAATGGAAGCACCCGGGCGTTTCCTCCCGCCTTATACGAAACAGGAACCTCCCGAAACAACCGTGTCCGGTGAGGACCTGCGTCAGGCGGAAGGTGAGGACGCCATGCCGCCTCTCAAGCCACTCCTCAAAGAGGGGACTTACCGCCGCTATCGTGGCGTGCCCAGCACTGGGTTGCGACAATCGCACTCTCCATGTCGCCATGAGATCCCGCCGGAGCTCTGTCCGCTGCACCTCGATTTCTCGCGGCAGCGGAGTAACGCCCCGGCGTTTGGCCTCCTCGCGCCACTCCCAGATGTGCGCGAGGACCTTTGCCTCCAGATCCCATGGCGGTAATCCGGCACCCATGGCGGTAATCCGGCAGCGGTCGGTACCGGTAGGCTGTGTAGTTTCTTTTTCCGTACATATAAGACATAAATGATATGCAACGGAAAACATGAACTAATGAACGAAACAGTGTGCCTCATCTAGCCCCATCAGAGGACAAAATCCTGGTGTAGTTTCCTGGTGTCAGGATTTAAACAAATCCATGGACTAGAATCAGTGCAGAAAACACCAGTTAAATGAGGTCTCATTCGCCTGTAACGAGGGTTGTAACGATATTGTTACAAAACTTGTTCGGCGGTCTGATACACCTTCATTTCTCCAACTTTTCAACAAGTTTTTTTTTAAGTAATTAACTGGGCGGCCGTAATAGCGGTGCGTGTTTAAGTGAAGGGATGTGGCGAGTTACGCCTTTTGTTGTTTATTTTTTAGGTAAAACAGAATTAGGTTATTATTTTTGTTAGTTGCATATTGTTGAGGACGTGTGAGTTTTTAAAAGGTGTTCTTTTTGTGATTGGGAACTTAAACTTATTCTCAGTAGTCTGTAACCTTTATTTGCACCCGGTTATTCCAAAAGGTTTCCCATTAATTAAAGTTAATTTAATAAAACTGGTAAAATGTGGGTGAACCTACTAGATACAGTCCTGCACACCCTTTTGGAGAATTCAGGCTTACGTAATATTTTACCACCCACCTTTTGGTAAGCAAAACAGCTATTTGGAAACATCTAAACATAATGTTGTCACATTTTCTGTTCTCTCATCCCTTAGCCCCTCTAAGATAGGTACATTGTAGACAGAGATTTCCCAGAATTGTTATTACTTATAATAACCGGATAATGGAGGCCCCAACTTTTTACATTGAAGTCTACGTTTTTCTTAAAAGCAAGTACCTACATAGCTTTAATTATCCGTATCACTACCGACATTTTTGTTAACTTTGCTGCTTGGGTCTCATGAAAGGCGGCATTTCCACCATTTTGTTATTAAATATGGCGGTTATAAGGTGCTACATACTTGTTCTGGTTGGCATGTTTGATTCGGCAGTATTTGTTAAACATTCAAAGCCAACCCGAAGGTATTTACTTTTGATATTCGGTTTCATTCAGCTCGTGCCGGTGGACAAACTCCGTTAGGTATCTACCCTCGCTGAATCATGTTTGGATCGCCCTGCCACCATGCCTCGGGAAGCACGTTAAGCCGTCGGTACCGGCTGGCATTCTTATATCTTTGACAGTCGTTACGGGTCGTCAGAAGCACAAAGGTCTGACAATCAGTCTTACCAAGGTGCATCGTATTATCCAGTAACTGGGTTGTGGACGTCAGATAGGCGACTGCCTACAAGGAGTGATTGCTTCTTGTACAATACTGATATTCAGATGAATCCGGCTAGACTGGAAGCTGACCCATCATAGTTGGTAAAAGGCTACGGAGATTTATTTTCGGTGCAGCAGCCCCTATGAATATTTATTACAAAAACAATGTTTACAGAAACTTTGAAAAGAAAAAATAGGCAGTTATTTAAAGAAAAAAATCCTATTGGTAGGTAAAACAATTCATATAATCCGATAAAACGAATCCTATTTTAAGGAAAGTCTGGTTCTAATCTCTTCTTTATCTGTAATCTCTAAAGCACTCCTATTGCTACAAAATAGTACGTATTGAAGTTATGCGTCTGTCTGTCCGTTTGTGGGGAAAACTTCACAAAGAACTTTGATGTGGTTTCCAACATCGTATATTGGCAATTTCTTCCGGATTTTATAAATGCATAAAATATTGATATCACATTCAAGTAAAGCACAACAACTTCAATTATTTTTAATCCAGTCTTTAAAAGCCTTTTAAACCCAGTAAGTAGTATATTTTATGGTTCACTCAGTAAATATCTTATTAACCATAAAATAAACAAACAAATTTAATACTACAAAATGTAGATCTTTGAAAAGCCTTCAGAAAAGTTCCAATTAGCATAATTATATCCATCTGATTAAATATACAACTTATTTAAACCAAAAAAGACGCTACATCAAAAATATCCCGTGCGAAACCGGGGCGGATGATAGGTATTATAGATCTTATAAGTAGGTATAATTGACATCAAAATTGTTTATCAATACTCATCACTGCATTGCCAATTCAATTATTTAAGATCGGCGTCAATCTAATCAGATATACATGAATATTTTGGTGTATTATGACGCTAGCGTTGACGTTGCAATTTTCTTTGGAGTTATTAGATATTAAAGTGTGCTGTCATGTCCTGATTTTATCTTTATGGACTTGGATACCTACTGTAGATTTTGGTGGCGCTAGTCAAAGTTTCTTATACCTACCTAAGCAAATACTTACTATAATCAGCTTTGCTCCCACTGCTGGGTCACAAGCCTCTTTTCGTGGTAAGACATGCGTTGTTTCCTCACGATGTTTTCTTTCACCATTTTGGGAGCAGTGGTGATGAAATAATTTACACAATGTAAAACGTCTGTCTGACGATCTATAACTCGTAAGTCGCGGCTGTTATCCCTAGGCCACCACTGTTTAAGCAAATACAAAATCATAATATAAAATCACCACGCCTGTATTCCCCATAGGGTTGGGCAGGGATGAATAGTACGTAAAAAAAGCAAGAGGTCTTGGGTTCGATTCCCAAGTCAGGCAGTGTGATTGAGTTTTTTCCATTAGTAATTTCCCAGTGGCTATCCGGAGTCTGCATTAGTGCCCGGTTGGTTGGCAATAGGTTCACCCTGTATTACTAGGGATTTTAACAAAACTTGGGTTACTTGTAATTCGACGTATATCCATCAGGAGCCGATAGGGGGGCCTGAATGCAAGAAACTGAACCCCCTATATGAATGGCCGAAATTCAACAGTTTTCGAGATCTTTGATTTTTAAGGGTTTTTCGATATTTACCCAAAATTTTACATTTAATTCCAAATAAAAAAAAAACTACGTATTGAATGGGTACCTACCATTAAAAATTAAATCATAGTTGGCACTTCAATTAAGCTATGAACATAATTCAAAGTACTTCATTCAACAAAATAATTAAAATGATGAGCGATTTAAGAATAATATCTTACAAATATTTTCATTTTACGCTTCAAAAAAATCTCTAAAACAGTTGAATATCGGCCATACATAATTATGGGGGATTCAATTTGTTGTCACCCGGCCAGAATGCAACAAATTGAACCTCCCATATGTATGGAGCTGATACATCAGCTCCTGACGGATATACGTCGAATTACTAGTAACCCTGTTTATGTATATTCAAAACTCAAAACCAGCCATAGGTACACGAAGGTTTTCGTACCACCGTGCATTATTTCACACAAGAAATAAAAAAAAAATCGTTTCTTGTGTGGGGGGTTTCTTATATAGCGGCAGTAGAAATACATGCTCTATGAAATTTTCAATCGTCTACTTACTACAGTTCATGAGAGGCTAAGTAATAGGATATCTTTGAAACCCTTTGGCTACGGAATCCTAAAAAAATAAGTCATTTTGATGGTGGTCAGTAAATAAACATACTAAATTAAAAATAATTGGATGCAGATCGCAATAATTTTCTCTTTTAGCGTTTAAAATTAACGCTGGAAGTTAATTAACGATCGCACGGATAGTGTAGTTAATTATAATTTCTGATCCTTTTAATATTCATGTTTTCCTTGAGCTTTTTGAGAGTAGTGCTGATGAAATATTTTTTTTTAACTTTCATTCACCACACAATATTTTGCACTTTGTTTTGTTTGAAGATATAACTGATGTATTATGTACTGTACTAGTTATTTCTCTTCAGACCAACCCAAAAAGAGGCCAATGGAATTCACGCAATGGATATTCATAAACAGAGGACATTTCGGTCACAATACATAATGAAAAACCCGGGTAAATCCGAGTGGAGAGCAAAGAAATCGATTCTCGCCATATCCTAGACAGGCATAAATCGACGTTGGGCTCGGCTAGCTTTTAGAGTTCCACAGAGAATGGCAGAGAACACCCTGTTACCATCCACATAGCACATGACCGGATAAGCCAACTCACTTCACGTCGTTACTTAATTAATATTGAAATAATTTGACTAAAAATGTAAAACAACCGTGAATTAGAGGCACTTGCGTTTTGGTTAGGTTTTTCGGGTTAATATGATCGCATCACATTTGAAAATGGATATGAGCTCATCACAATTGACTTCAATTAGATAAAGTTCTATATTTCCTTTGTCTTTTATAAAAGCGACACTTTTAAGTACTGCCGTCTCACCAATAGCAGCCTCTTGGTAGACAGCTACCTTGGTAACTTACGGAATAACCTGAGTTAGATTGATTTGTAAATTCTTCAGAAAAAAAAATCCACCGCTATACCCTAGAGAAAAGCACTTACAGGCACTTCTGAATTGTGAAAGAGTCGATCAGGCGGAAAGTTGAAAGTTGTTACCCATTCCAAGATCCATTCCGTAGGACACTATGGAGAAGCACGGGCAAGAAACTCAAGAGACTTTAATTGTATAATTGCCCTATAATACTCCCACAGCTGGGACACAGGCCTCCTCTTTGAGAGAGGGAGTGGGCCGTAATCCACACGCGGGCTCAGTGCTGGTTGGTGAATGTCACTTGTCTTCGAATTTGTAGTTCTAGGACATTCCGGTTTCCTCACGATGTTTTCCTTCACTATTTTGGTAGCAGTGATGAAATTATTTACAAAAAGTAAAGCGCCCGCCTGATTTCGAACCTACGATCTACAACACGTAAGTCGGGCCGTTACCAATAGGCCACCACTGCTCTTAGTAACTTTAATTGCACTTGCCCTATACCCACGAAACCGGATCGTAAGTACGCTTGTTCGCAGCAGATAAAAATATATGTACTTAGTTACTCTCTCAGACGAGATCTTTCAAAAAAAGAGCTCCGCTACTAGAAACGCCAAATGACGGACATTTTCCTCCTTTCCCAAGATAAGGAACTGCTAGGCTGGTACCAGGCTCCCACTTGGCCCGGCCATTATATTCAAAGGCTGGGCGGGCCGCGCATATTTCATTTCAGTCGCCGTCGATAGCTCATATGATTTACAGCTACAGAGGTAACTATGAACGCTGTGTTTAAGATATGTTCCAAGTATTTTTCGTTAGATATGTGGGTAGAAATGATATAAAAAGAGTTATGAGGTGTTTTATTTTCTAAAGAGATGTAAAATATTTCGTTTTCTTTTATTATGTACGTGCAGGAAGATATGAATACTAAACATATTCTTATGTCTTATCTAACTATATTGCTTTATTTAGTTTAATTTAAATAATATATTTTATTCCTCTAGTTAATACTGAACACTACATAAATTGGTACCTGATTGAAATAATTTCCAGAATCAATGACTTCATTCTCCATCGCTCATCATCTATTATAATTCACATTTCAGTGCTGTACCTTCTTCTAAAATGTCCCTATTTTCTATTTGAACTTTGTTGTTTGGATCCGAAATCTAAATTCTTCTCTGATAACACCCACTAAACAGATCAATAGGTAATGGTTTGCGCTTAATATTCGGGTTAATTTTCTAAAATAGCAATGGATTTTAAGTTTAAACTTTTCAGGAGCTGCACTGATCTTCTCTTTAATCAAATCCACTAGCTACAACAAAGACATCTCCGAACGTAACCGAACAAATCCTAACGTTCCATTTCCTTACAACATAACACAAGGAGCTTATACTTACTTGTTCTATAAATTATTCACAAACCAAATTACCTCGGAGTGTGTAAAAAACCTACCAGAATTTACCTTCAGCATAAAACGGAACGCTTAGTTTAAAATTCAAATTTGGAAGCGTCTAACACGGCAGCCGCTCAGTCGATTTAAGTGCAAATACGTCCGAGTTACGGAGTCCCCGGCACTGGACATTTGCCATGGTAATGAGGGACTCCCACCACCGGACGGTTAATTCTATTCATGGCTACAATGGTACGAATGCACAGCACAAATAGCAAATTACGCCCGCACTGAATAAAAGAAACGTCTAGATTTTTTTCTTGCAATCTGTGGTGTTAGATTTGCATAAATAGGGTCGGAAGAACTTACACAGCGGTTGACAATAAGGTAATGACTGAATTAAATATCAGTTGCGGCCCAAAGGACCAAATAATGTTTCAAATCAACGAAAACATGAAAACCATGGTTTTTGTCCTTTAATTTCCACACAACAAACTCCTTTTAATCGAATTTCCTTTTCATTTACATTCCGCCTCATAAAACAATGTGACGTGTTAGTAAAAATAAACCGCCACGGATGACAGCCCTGAAAAAATGCAGCTGAAAATTTCTAAAAATCTCTGTTGTTGTCTAAACGAAATCAGCAGTTACTTCGGTAGAGATAAAGTCGAAAATGGAATGTGTTTTAAAAGAATGAAGTCGCTTACTCGCAATTATGTTCGGCGTGAAAACGGGTACATTTTGTGTTGGTCGAACAAAACATATTTTGAATTAAAATACGGGAATGTACTGGTAAACACTAGTTACGTTTGCTTGGGGGAGCAAACGTAATAGGAAGAAAAATAACTCTCTTTCTCTCTATTTTGTATTGAGAATAATGTTGCGAATGTTAGTTTTAAAAAGTTCTTAGCTAATTCCGGCACGAATCGGGAATTGAACAAACTTGTTTAGCGCTTTTAATTCCACATGAAGTAGAACACCAGAAAACAGTTGTTTAGTGTATTCCTGTAGCCCTTGAGAAATAACACATAAATCGAGCCACTGTAAATCGTAACTCCTATTTCTAAATGCATGAAAACCGAAGCTAAACTGAACTACGCATCGTATCTTTCCACTCCAACCGCACACAATAGCCCTTTACTAAACTACAAAGATCAGAACACATAGCCCGAAGAGCTCGAAACTTGAAATATTTCCGAAGCGAAGTGTTAAGACAGGCCCGAATTGTACTTAAGAAAGTTTAATGAAACCTAATTAGACCGTAAATTTAAAGCCAATAGACTTTTCCAAGTGTTTAATCCCGAACCGTCCAAGCGTAATTAATCTTAGTACAGGCCCGGACTAATCTGTATGCACCCTTTTGATTAATTGATCGCTTGAGAAGCGATTCCTTAATAAATGGCTGCCATTTGGTGGACGGACAAGTTTTCGGAGATATTGGTTTTTAGGAAGCTGCCTTGATGTCGACAAATGGAGATAAAGTTTAGTGTTCTTTTTTTAATGAGTTTGAAGTTAACATTCTTAACCCATAATTTTAAGAAGTAAGTAAGTAGGTTTACCTTCAATTTGGTAGAGAGGGTGACTGTCCAGTGTCTAGAGGGTATTTGACGTACGTATGTCCCTATGTCCCTGTAAATGTTAAAAATGGACCTGTTACAGAAATCTATGAACAACATTAAATATCACTACAGTGACTACATCACCACGCCTGGCAAATACATTGGTGATTAAGCGTTTATGAGATCTCGGTGTGATATTAAGCCAAATCATCCACGCGTCTGGTGATTATAAATGTAGAAATTACACATTTATATCTCCATTGGAATGGTCATTTTGAAGGGACCTTAGAAGCCCAAATAATTTAATACAGAAATAGTCGCGAGTAAACTACATGGGACTTAAACATAACTAGTTAAATACGGTGTTACTATATGTATACTTCTGGCCCTGTTGGTAACGTGGTTTCAAGCGCGACTAGTGAGAGTGGGGTCTTGGGTTCGACTACCAGGTCGGGCAAAGTGTTATTGAGTTTTTCCTTTAGGAATTTCATAGTAATAGCCCAGAGTACGGAAGCTAGCGCTGTGATACGCGCTGGAAAATCACGTGAAGCTGTTGGTCCTGCGCCTGATCTCTCTTCGGTCGTGTCGGATTGCCGTCTAATCGTAATATAAGAATCCTCATTTTCATATTCCACAGACGCACCGCACTCTCTTTTTCCTCAAAGAGAGAATGGGCCTGTGTCTGCGTACACACTTGTGACAAGTCACACACAAATCTCCTTAGAGATTGGCCGCTATGACCGAAATACGGTCTGGCGAACTATTTTATTTTATTATGTTAAAAAAATGTTATCTTAAAATTTAAATAAATAAATCGATGAGTATCACAAAAATTCTTTTCTATCCAAACTCTCCAAGTCCAGCCCTGTTTTTCAAAGTTGGTATATACCAGTTTTTGTGGGGCTCGGCTTAATAATTGTACGCTGTGCGGACTATGCCCGAAATAGAAAGTTTTTAAACATTTGAATAGATCACTTTTGTAATTGCGTCTACGCTTTAGCTTAATTTTCGGAGTTTAATTAAGTTTAAACTTAAATAGGTTTTAGATGGAAAGAAAAACTAGTTTAATATTTTTATCGTAGTTTTTCGAGGTGTATTCATTGCTGCGAAAAAGTATTTATGTATATTTCTATTCCAGTCAACAAGTTCCTGGCAACAGACATTTTTAAGTATTGTCACATTTGAAGCTCTTTTATTAATAATACAGTCTCATTTGAGAACTTTTTGATTTCTTACTTAGTCGGCAAGGGTTCTCAACCTAAAATTTGCTAACAGATCGGTCGGGCCGATTAGTTTTGTCGATTGTCAAACTCACTTAGTAAATGTATAAACAAAAGTAAACCGTGAGTAAACCCAACACACACACACACACCAAACAAATCAACAAACATCATCACAACAAAGAAATGTCTCAGATCCACTTCTGAATACTGAAACTAAAGTCTAAAACATGTGTCAGCGAGGTGTACCTACATCAACCTCATTGACTTTCAATCGCCACGCATTTGACGACACGCTATGCAAAGCCGCGGGTTTGAATCCTGAGTGAGCATGTAAGAGATTTGTTGGCACATCCGATGTAAAGTTTGTGTGTAGATTTGAAAGTTTCTTTTCTTGCTGAATTTGAATGGTAAGAAAACATCATCTGATAGTTGATTTGAGTGTCGTCAAATATTGTCAAAAGAACAGAATTGAACTGTTGGTATACTGAAATCGTAATGAATCGTCTAGCAAAATAATTTTGGCGGATGACGTAAGTCTCAAAAATATTCCAAGCGTAGCTGGGCAAGACGTAGCAAAGTATAGCACGCCGTGGTAATTCGTATCACGGCCGTAGCGATGCGTAGCACGCCGTAGTAGTGCGTAGCACGGCCGTAGCACTGCGTAGCAAGCCATAGTAGTGCGTAGCACGCAAAAGCAATGCGCAGCAAGACGTAGCAATGCGTTGCACGCAGAAGCAATGCGCATCACGCAGTAGCAATGCGAAACACTCCATAGCCGTGAAAAATAAAAGTAACACGTAGAAAGGCAAAACACCTCTTTTTTATTCACTTGAAGACAACCACGCCTACCTATTCAGCACACGATTCGTAACTTGTCACTGTATTTGCGAGAAGTTCCGATGGCTCAGGAGCTTCAAATTTTAGATTCCCTTTATTCAATTACCCATTTCTCGGAAAGTGATAAATTTTTGAAGTCGACTCCGTTTTATTTTGATTCTGTGAATTTCATTTGTGTGGCTCTGTTATAGGTTTAATGACTTAGGCTGGTTACATGCCTTGCAGCGAAAGACGCTTTCCGATTATTATAAATAATTATTATAATTATTGAGCATTAAAATTCCCAATTATAATAATTCTCTCTTGCACTGTCTAGCGGTTGAAAAGGCGGCTGCCACTTGTGGAGTCCTACTGCAGAGGTGTGATGTGTGCCGGGAATTCTGTGTGATTTGTGGAAGAAAACACCGACGTGTGTATTCACCAAGCAGCTTTATTGAACTCAAGTTAATACAGTAATGCGCATGAAATATTGTATAGCGTGTATATACATGTGATCGCGGGCGTCAGCATAATAGGTCGAGTGTGCTCGTACATGCTCCCAAATCACAAAAAACAAACAAATTAAAATAGTGGACCTTATGTAAAATAATGTAAACACAACACAGTTAAAGAAATAATAAAGTAAACAGTAAATGAAACAATGTAAATAAAGAATAAAAAGTCACAAGCTTATTTCTAAAACTAACAGCTTGCCGGCGAGGTTGCTCTGTCGACCTTGTGCGCGTAGCAAGTGTCATGGCTCGTCCTTGGTAGTGGTTCGCTGGTGCCTTGCTCCTGGTCCGAGCTATCAGGTCTGTTGGTAACTCGAAGAACTGCACGATAGCGTTTCTTCAGTTTGAAACTGATCCATAGACAAGCCCCAACAACACCGATGATCATAATGCTATACAAGATATAGCGATGTGTGTCGTGGGATGTTGTCACCTCGTTTAGGGTTTCTTGGTCCATTTTCACCTGTTCAATCCTGGATTTCAATGTCTTCATCATCACTTCATGATGTTCAGCTTCAAAAGTGTAGTTGCTGTCTGCTATTAGGTGATTTATACTCGATTCTCTCAAGTAAAGCTCGTCTTCAGTCACGCTTATCTCACTGTGGAAGTTGTTATGAGAGCGAAGTATAATGTTATCTCCTTTCAGCATGCATCCAGGATCGAGTGCGATAATACCAGTAGCACTTAATTGTTTCGCAAATGTGCCAGATGGACAGAAAATGCGTGTCATGCATTGTTTGCAACATGAGTAGAGCCACGCGCCATCATTGTGTAACTGTATCCACTTATCGCTGCAACTTGATACAGTTGTGTGACACGCTGATAAGTTCTTATTGTTTACTATAATTTGTGCCTCACACATCGTCGCGGCTTGCTTTATGTCATAAAGAGGCAAACTCAGTGCACATAGTAATTGCTTTTCTCTCAGTTGTATACATGTGCTTAGGTCGTTGTATGTTAGTGGCATCATCACATCTTTCTTGAGGTTTATTGCCAAATATTCAGATGTTGGCACGATATGCTTCTCTGTGTATCCTTGTATGTAAGGAATAGGTATGACTCGGCTTAGCTCGTACATATCGTTGTTCACCAAAGGCAGTTTGACTTCAAAAATGAAGAAATCTCTCGTCAGCTTGACGTGTACTCGTGACAATTTATACATCTGTCGAATGCACTGATGGCTGTTTGTACAGGGTAGCGACAGGTCACTAGGTAATTGTCCAGATATTATGTTTAATTGTTCCTGTAACTGATCTGGCTTCAGTAGATGTGCATCGACGTGTCCATCCTTTACATCAGTCACTAAGTCGAGCAGTAATTGTTGAACTCTCCTTATGTTGGAGATTATTAAGTTGGCGGCTAACGCTGACGACATCACATTGAGTGCATTGCTACGTTCCAGGTGTATGCGCTGGTTTGTTTCTTGGAAGCGTTTGTCTATTAGCGTAAATTGCTTGTTCATGATATCCTCGTTTCTCTTCAAAATGTTGTACTCGCCTTCCACAATCGATGTTTGTTCCTTGTAGAGGTTGAGTAAATGGTTTTCGTTTGTCTGTATGAGGTTAATATCACTATCGTATTTTTTGGCAAAGTCTTCGTCTAGGACTCCAAATAGATAATTTGCTGCATAACCAATTCCATTTATCAGGCCCCTTTTCTTGCGCGGTCCGTGTTCCGATCGCAAAACATCGTTGTAGTGCTGTATCTCTTTGATTTCGTGTTCTAGTTGTGCGGCGATGGATATCAAGGTTGTCTCTTCCTTAGTTAGACTTTTCAAGTGTGTGACGTAGTCTGCTACGTTTTGTAAACTTCGCCAATATGTTGTCATATTGTAATACACAACCATTTTCCAGTCGTCTTGTCGTATTTGCATGTCAGCGATTTTGTCGAAGTAGACTAATTTTGCTGACGATAACGTGGTAACATTCACTGTAGTCTGTTGCAGTGACGTAGCTATGCATAAGGCAAACGTGAAAAATATGCAAACGTTACTGTTTAGGGATCTTTTGGCAGGTTTGTTCCGCTTCGATCTCTCAGTTTTCTGTGGTTCGATAGGCGTTGTGTCATCTTCACTCTCTATGCACCCTGTATCACTGTGTTCGACAGGTAGTCGTGATAATTTGATGATAGGGCGTTTTAGAGTGCCGTTTTTTATTTTCAGTGTCACCACTCGAACGTGTCCATCCTTACCAGGATGTGTCTCCATAACCCTTCCCAAGAGCCATTTAGAAGGCGGCAAGTGATCATCTTTTATCAATACGATGTCGTTGATCTCAAGATTCTTTGTTGCAGAATGCCACTTGCTGCGTGTTTGAAGTGTTTGAAGGTATTCAGATGACCATCTGTTCCAGAAATCCTTGTGCATTTTTTCCAGTAGCTGCCATCTAGTTTTAATGTTTCTAATGTCCTCGTCAGGTGAGAGTGGGCTTGACAGTATTGGCCCTCCCACTAAGAAATGTGCAGGCGTTAGGCAGTCCAGGTCGTCAATGTCGTCTGTTAGAGGAACCAACGGCCTAGAGTTGAGACACGCCTCAATCTGGGCTATCAGTGTGGAAAACTCCTCAAATGTCAGCTTTTGTTCGCCGATAACGCGTTTCAGGTGGTACTTCATGCTTTTGACTGCGGCCTCCCATAGTCCTCCTGCTGACGGCCAAACTGGAGCGTTGAACTGCCACTCAACTCCATGGTTCGCTAACTCACTCAAGAGTTCTTCGTTGATGTAGTGCATTAACGCCTCTTTGTGTTCCTGTTTAAGTGTTTTGGCAGCGCCTACAAAGTTCGTACCGTTGTCTGAGTACATACACTCTGGTTTTCCTCTCCGGGCACAGAAACGTTTGAACGCGCCGAGAAAGGCTGCAGTACTCAAGTCTGAGACCAATTCTAAATGTATGGCCTTTGTTGCCAGGCAGACGAATATTGATATGTAGGCCTTAGACGTCTTAATCCCTCTGCCCTTGTTGGCCTTGACTTCCACTTGTCCCGTAAAGTCAACGCCTGTGTGCGTAAATGGACGCGATGGAGTGACTCGAGGCTTTGTTAAGTTTCCCATCAGCTGTTTGCTAGTAGATGTCTTGAAGCGATGACATTTGATACACTTGAGAATGTTTCCTTTTACTGTCCTCACACCTCTGAGTATCCAGTATTTATGGCGCAAATGTGTCAAGGTGAGTCTTGCTCCTCCGTGGAGTGTCGAAATATGTGACTTGGCGATCAAAAGTTCTGTGAGCCGATCTTTGTGTGGCAAAATAATTGGGTGTTTTTGTGAAATCTTCAAGGCTGATTCTGTTAAACGTCCCCCGACTCTCAAGAGACCTTGTTTGTCCAAAAATGGATTTAAATTAAGTAGACAACTCTTTGTATGCAGCTTGCCATGTTTCTGTAAATGTGCAATATCTTCGCCAAAGTGTTTATTTTGCACCGCCTTGATAACGAAATTCAATGCGTTCTCAAGTTCCGCTGTTGTTAAGTAAGGCGATCGCGCATTGTCTCTGTTTGCCTTGACTCGTAAAATCCAACCTAGTATTCTTACTACACGTGTAATTGAGTTATGTTTGTATAGAAGCTCTTCAATAATCGAAGATGATGTTTGTGATGCACAGACTTGCTTTTTGTTCTTGTGTTCTAATGTAGGAGCTTCGAATTCTGTCGGTTGATCTGAGATGTTGTTTTGCATCAGCCACGTAGGTCCCTCCCACCAAAGTTCGTGTCTGACTAGTTGTGATGGTAATAAGCCACGACTAGCGCAATCCGCCGGGTTTTCCTCGGATTTAACATGTCCCCAACACGATGGCGGCAGAATATTTGTAGTTTTCGTAACTCTGTTTGCTACGAATGTCTTCCAGCGGGACACGTCGCCATGTAGCCATCCCAGAACGACCATAGAGTCAGTCCAAGCTTTTATTGTTACTGTCTGTTCGTTTAACGACTCTATGACCTTTTTCATAAGTCTTGATAGCAAGTGAGCGCCGCACAGTTCGAGTCTGGGCAGTGTCATTAACTTTTTAATCGGTGCGAGTTTAGTTTTCGCTGCAACTATTCGAGTCATGTATTCCCCATCATCTTTGAAGCTTCGGCAATAAATCACACATGAGTATGCCTTCTCCGATGCATCGCAGATCCCATGTAATTCAACTGGGGTGTTTGTAGCTCCCATCCATCGTGGAATAGCGATCTGACCTATGTATTTGAGGTCGCATCTGAACTCTTCCCATTGTTTTTGTACATGTTGTGGTACGGGATCGTCCCAGTTGAGGTTTGTAGTCCACAGTTGTTGGAAAATAAGTTTGGCTTTTATTGTAGCAGGTGAAAGCCAACCTATTGGGTCATACAGTTTCGACAGTTGAGATAGCAACGATCTTTTTGTAATGTCAGCGCATGTGTTTGTTGTTTCCACTGGATGATGAAATGTAAATTGATCCGTAGAGGGATTCCACATAACTCCCAATGTCTTGTTTGTTTCAGCGTGCTTAAAGTCAATCATGTTTTGACTAATTTGATCGGGTTTCAGGTCTTCTAAGATTCGTCCGTCGTTGCTCGCCCACTTGCGCAAGTTGAAACCACCTTGTTTAAGCAGGTCGATTAATTGTTTTTGGGTGGTTTTGGCCTTTTTGATGTCATTGCTTCCGCCAAGGAGATCGTCGACGTACAGTTGACTGTCCAATGTTTCTGCGGCAAACGGGTATTGAGCACCATCGTCGTTAATTAGTTGTTTGATTGTGCGCATCGCTAAAAATGGGGCAGCTTTAGTGCCGTATGTTACGGTACACAGCTGGTACTCTTGAATCTTGTCATCCCTGGAATCTCTCCACAGAATCTTCTGTAGATTCTGATCTTGTTCCTGTATTCCAACTTGTCTGTAAAACTTTTCAATGTCGGCGGTATAGACAAATTGGAACCCCCTCCAACGTAGAATTAATGCCTGTAAGTCCTGTTGCAGGTTTGGCCCGCACTCCATTAGCTCGTTAAGACTGTGTCCCGTGCTTGTTTTGTTTGAGGCATTAAACACAACTCGGAGTTTTGTAGTAGTGGAGTCCATTTTCATGACACCGTGGTGTGGTAGATAGCTACTCGGTTCCACTGAATTTGAACTTCGTTTCATGTGATTGAGACGTATGTAGTCAGCCATGAATGCCTTGTAACTTTCAGCAATTGACTGGTCTCTAGCTAGTTTTTTCTCCAATTGTCGGAATTGTGCCATTGCCTGCGACCTTGAAGAACCTAACTGTGTCTCGAATCCCTGTTTCATGGGTATTCTGACCTCATATCTTCCATCAGACTTCCTTGTGGTTGTCGTTGCATATAATGTTTCGCAATATTGTTCGTCTGACGTCAGCGTTGTAGACTGTTCAGTTATTTCTTCTGTTTCCCAGAAACGTGAAATGTCTTCTAGGTTGTTAAGCACTGCATGGCATTGAAATGTTGTGGTGTTGCCCAATAGAACCCATCCTACTTTAGTCTGTTGAGCTATTGGCGCATGTATAGGTCCTCGTAGAATCCCATCCATGATTATTTGTGCGTAAACTCCAGCGTCCAGTAAAATGTCAACTGGCCTGGAAATGTTGTAGTTAGGATCCGCGAGGCTGATGTTTTCTAAATGTGGCCACTGTTGGCGCTCAAACGTGTAATTGGGTAAATTGTTCAGCATTCTTGTCATGACAAGCGCCTCAATGGTGAAGTTGTAGTTTTGTTGTATGGACTCGCAAGTAAGTAGTACGGTTCCATGGCTTTTATTGTTCGTTATGCCAACACCTGAGACGATTGCATCTTGTTTACGCCTGTGAAGTCCCAATCGCTGAGCAGCTGTTTCCGTAATCAAATTGATTTGGGAACCTTGGTCAAGTAGAGCCCTAAGTTTTGTAGGCGTTCCATCTATCGCCATAACATACAGTTCTACTGTGGCAAGTAGAACTTCGTTCACATTCCCATTTACGTGATGTGATTTATGTTGCGCTACCGTGGGAACGCTTTTAGGTGTCATGTTATTAGCAGGAACTGTATTCTGAGCCCTTTGTTGTATAGCATCATGTAACGTCGTATGATGCTTGTTATTGCACACCTTACATGTTTTCGCGGAATTGCATTGTTTTTCATTATGGCAGTACATGCAATTCTCACAGACTTTCAATTCTGCAATAGTATTTATTTTATTTTCGGGTGCCATACTTTGGAATGTTTTACAAGAAACCAATATGTGGTCCGACTTGCATAATGGACATTTTCTTTCAGATCGAGCATGATAAACCTTTGCCCTGTTGTTGAACTTCTTAGGTAGGTATTTGTTTGAAAATTCCTTGACCTTACTGTCGTTCTTGTCCTTGGTCTCATGCTTCGTGGAACCAGTCTTGTTGTCTTCTCTGTTGACTGGCTCGAGAGCTGTAAATTTGCTCTCCAAAAATGTCATAAGCTCGTCGAATGATGGTAGATTTCGTGGAGCTTTTCGGCACTCCATGTACGAACTGTAGGTTTCTGCATCCATTTTTTCTGTAAGTATGTGCACTAACAACGGATCCCAAGTAGTAGTATCGACTCCGAGATTATGTATGGCGTGAATCGTTTCCAAGGTCGTGTCGTGGAGGCTTTTTAATTCTTGTGCAGAATGTTTGTGCACTGTCGGCTGGCTTAAGAATACTTGTATCTGCTTTGTAAACAGCAGCTGTATGTTATTGTACCTTCGTGTTAGTATATCCCAGCATGCGTCGTAGTTTTCTGCTGAGACGTGGAGATGCTGCACTAGGCACTCTGCCTCACCTTTCAGTTTGCCCTTGAGGTGCTGCATTTTTTGAGTTTTGCTCAGCATGGGATTGTTGTGGATGGCTTCAGCGTAGAGGTCCATGAAAGTTGGCCAATGAGCGTAGTTGCCATTAAATGCCGGTATTTCCAATTTCGGCATAGTTTGTTGTTGGTGAGATGAATGGCTAAGTTTTTGGTTAAGTTGCCTCTTCATGCCTTCGTAAATATTTTCATGCTCAGCGTACTCTTGTTCATAATCCACTTCTGTGCCGATTAGTAGATTATCTATTTGCCAATGTAGATCGTCAATAGTTTTCCAGCGCGCCTGTATCATTTGCAGTTTGTCTTGCAGTTCCCATTTTTCAGAGATATTGTTTATGTTGGTGCCTCGAACGACTCGTGAAAAGGCTCGAAAGTTTGTTCGTTGCTGATTAATCAGCTCATCAGTTTTGGACAACATACCTTTCTCTTCCGTGCCGTCATTGTGTTGTTGGTCACCTTCACCCTGACTACTTGTACCTTGTTTAGCCAGGGTTTCGGTCTGTGTTATGTCCATCAGCAGAGCCCATGTAGCTGTGTAGAGCTCTTTCACGGAAAGGTAAGCACCAGACTGGATGTACTCATGTTTGTTATCACTAAGCACTATAAGTTTTGTGTGATTGTTGTCGAATTCATTCCACAATTCTTCAAGAGACACTAGCCGTTTTTTTGCGTACTCGGCAGTTTTTCGAATTGCAGAATCTTTTCTGATGTTTGTTGAAATCTTCTGTATAGCTTCAGCAATGATTTCTTGACGTTGTAGTAGCCCTTCCATTGTAGTAGATGTGCAGAAGAAACTAGTTGTCTGTTGAAATCACTGTCACTGATAGAAGAGTATGTAGGTAGTAGACTTGTGTGTCCACTGGTTCTGTTAGTTCCGCGTGAGTAGATATCCGTCACCAAATGTGCGCTTTCTCAACTTGACTGGTGAGACCCGCTTGTGGGAGGCCAGCCGAGCCGATTCGCTATTGATGAAGACACCTTCCCTCACACTTCACTTAAAGTCTCGAAGGACCATAAATATGTGGAGTCCTACTGCAGAGGTGTGATGTGTGCCGGGAATTCTGTGTGATTTGTGGAAGAAAACACCGACGTGTGTATTCACCAAGCAGCTTTATTGAACTCAAGTTAATACAGTAATGCGCATGAAATATTGTATAGCGTGTATATACATGTGATCGCGGGCGTCAGCATAATAGGTCGAGTGTGCTCGTACACCACTAATAAGGTTTGATTCTTAGGTAGGGTAAATAATTATACAAAAATGTTCACTAGTATCGAGTTCACGACCTTGTTTGGTGAGAAAAGTAATGCTATTTGTTTGTAGCATTCCACGACACCCATGGGGTCCATGTAGTTGTGACCGAAAACCAAACGACCACTCATCAATCTCTCATTCGCACTGCGATTAAAAGTCGCATGTATATAAACAGCCCGAAACAAGTAAAGCAGTTTTATTAGCACATGGCAGTCGCGACGTTATATTTCAACTGTCAGAGTGTCACGGGAATAATTAATGGCGCCAGTTCTGTTACAATTTTGTTCAGTTTATCGGGAGTACGAGATAAATATGTTGTTTTGCCTGTGATTGCTCGTATGTTAGCACAAAATGTGTGATTTGTGATTTTCCACACCCGAACGCTTAAATTAGCTGTTTTTAAACACATATGAACTTGCAGTGACTGTCTCAAATACCATCATTGGTCACCGTATTTGTACCAATAGAACGACACTAGTTCTGTTATACAACTTACCAACTTGATTGCCAACAGCCTTCTTGGTGGTATTTCAGTTACTACCACGGAATAGACACCTTTGATATCAAGTGGTATTTGTTTGTGGTGCCAACCTGAGGGACATACCTCTGCATAGCAGTCTCATACAGTCCCAATTAATCCCCAATACACCTGTAATTTTCAGCATTTAATATCGTTGATCAACAATGAATTTTCCGCCAATTTCTAAAGCTAATATGACTCGCTGACGTCATCGTGGCTGATATCTGCAGTACAGTATAGCATGGTAATGAGTTCGCCGCATCCACCAATCAGTGAACAGCTAGCGGCATTTGTTTTGGATTAAATTAGTTTTCGAATGAGGGTTTTGGTTACGGGGTGTGATCTGTTAGAGATTAATTTTAATTAAGATTTGTGAAAGAGTGATAAATTCTTCATATTATTATGCAAAAAGACTTAATTTGATTTTAGGGTTTTTTCTTAGCGACCACATCTCACAAAAAAGTAATGTTTTCCTATTTTTCTCGAATGTCTCCTTGTTGCATTTATTTCACGACATTGTCGTCTAAAGTTATCTTGGACAGTCGACTCATACAAAGGCTAAGTAACACATCAACAAGTTTAAGAAATGGTTTGGGCCACAGCACCGACCACACGCTAGATGTTCTTTCTTTCTATCACCAAAATCAAAACAAAGTGTTTTCTAAAAATACTTTTCATAAATTGTGAATTTCAGCATTGAAAATACCTCAATGTGATCATTTCCTCTTAACCGCTTGGCTGCCAATATCTTCATCCCTATTTAATATGGATACTGACAGCTATTGAATGCGGTTTCGATGTGCTGATCCAGTTTCATTCTTGAAATTCGCCTTTAATTTCGTAAGCGCCTGTTTTCCGTTTGAAGAACATAGCTGACCGCATTTTACTTTGCTACCAAACTTTTTAAATCGTATTGTGATTTCAATTTACGTCAACGTGCCAGGAACAATCATAGTCAGAAATAATCGCTTTGTCTGAAACTAAAAAAAAATACCACTTCATGTTGTTAAGTGCAACTTGGTAGGGAGAAAACATACGAAGATCTAAGTTAGAGCGTGCACGATTAGTTAGAAATTGAAGCATTGCTTGCTTTACTAAATCTTGTAGGCGTTTATTGAGCTTTGATTGAGTATGATATCTTATATCTATCTAGCTTTTTGAGATATTTTTATAATTAATTAATGTCAAGCACCCCACGCTTTTTAATTGAATGAAATTATTTTCTACTTTTTTAGTTTAGTTTTTAAAGCGTTTTTTTAGTTTTTTTAACTATTATTTATTTTCTAGTTTTTAGTTCTGCTAACTACAAAAGCGTGACTTTTTCAGTTTTTTTTCCTTTTTTTTCTATTTTTTTAAATAATTGAATTGTCATCAGTCCTCGATAAGTTTACAAAGTTTAAATGAAATCTGACCGTTTAAAGTGGGTCAAAATCGCGCCCTAAGGAGTCGGTTACAAGCATACAAACAAACAAACATACAAGTGAAGCTAATATAAAGCGAGTAAAAAATACAATGAGTACATTGTATCTTACTTCGTAATCCGGGGTAGATGAGATTATTCAAGTAGGCAAGATAACTAAGTCTGTTGTAAGAAATGTCTGTATTGTTCGTCAAAGTAATATCCGTCAAAATCTTTTATACGTAGCAAAAGTCGTTATAGAATACCAATTGAATAACAATTACAGCACAAGAAAACAACAAAATATCCACTGCCGCAAACTCAGAGCCAAACAAACCAAACGAGCGAATGAGTTGTTTGTTTGACGTTTGACGGGACTTGACCTTTGACATGAGTCCACTTTGTTGCATAGCTAATAAAACATGATGATCGATTGTGATAATCAATTTATTTTCACGACTTTTTAGAAACGTTGGTTAGTTAAACCATTATTTAAAAAAAACAGTTTACAGAAGAATGCATGAATGTTTATGCTGTATCTTTATGTATTTTACTGTGTATTCATAAATAATAAAATAAATAAATAAAACACTTTAAGCGTTTTTTTTATATCTTATTGGTATAAACAAAAAAATTATATTATTATGAATTTGATTAATCGATTAACTTATTTCACCTGGAAACATTTTAGAAGTGAAAATATGGGAAGTCAGTATTCTTTTTTCTTATCCCATGATAAAACTGCGTAACATTTCGTGATTAACTACAAAAAAAAGAAAAAAATTGATACATATTTCATTCCTGTAACGTTTAGGCCCAGATTCGCCCGTCTCCTTTTGTCATTTTGTCCAAACTTTAGACGCAGTTTTATCCCACAGAAAAGGTACATTGGTAAAATCAGCCCTGAGTCTTATCTCTGTTCGATATATTGTGAGGCTGCTATCTACCTACGTGATGTTTTCTTACTTCACTTTATCCTAAACAAGTTTATTTTCCGTCCCCGTCCCTCCTGTGGTCTCCAGTACATCACCGAGGGGTCGCGTGCCGGTTCCTTCCGGTGTTCACACCCGCAGCAGGTAATTGAAAGCGCCTGACTGCTGCGCGGTGCACGTCAGTGCGGTGGCGATACCACCGCGTGATTGACTGGACTTTGATGCCCGGCTGATGCATCGTTGGGGCTTTGTTTTGGTGTTGTTTGTTGTGTAGGTATGATGAAAAAATAGAATAAAAGATTTTTGATTTTGTTTATAACAGAGTAATATCGGATCTGTTACGTTATTACTGTGGGCACTGATAGATAAAATACTATATGTACTGATAGTTATAATAAAAGACGACTCAAATTCTCTGTTAACCTTTCTATGTTTTTGCATTGCAGTCACTACATACATAACTATGAATGCTCCCGTATCAAAATAGCACTGAAACCATTTTAATTTAGTAATTATTCGAACCATATTTGCAGGAACCAACTCAAAGTAGAGTCTTCTTTTAAAACCCTAATTAAAGTCCAAAGGGCTTCAATAACAATCCCAACAGATTGATGACGTCAATATTAGACAATGTCAACAGAAGCGATCGTGAACAATTGAACGAATGAACGACAGAGCGAACGAACTGAAGTTATGTGATCCACAATTGAAAGAGAACTTTGGGACAAAGACGGGGCCTTTTGTATGCCCATAATTAAGTTTGTTGAAGTTTAATTGATTTGCATGGAACAGCTGACAGATGGTCGCCATCAATTTTAAGGCCTTATACTCGTAGTTTAGGTTCAAACCCTTGTAGGTTACCGCCCGAGTTTTAAACTGTCGTAAAATTTATCTGAGGGTAGGAAAATATACATTTTGTGGTATATGGGGAATACTTGATTTTTGTCGAGTTTAGGATGAAAGGAAATATTTAGAGTTAAGATTTATCCCTGTATGCTCAGTAGCCTTTAAGTTCATACACAACCTTCTTTGCCTGGTTTAACCACCTTCGTTGTTTTGGGAAATCCGTTCTTTAAGGACGCCTACGAGTATTAGGTTCCACTTCTTTTGTAGGATTTATTGGGGCGTAGATTTCATAAGGCGTACCTAAGTAAAATACGAACCTATTTTTATTTTTAGATAAGTAAATAGATTTCAATAGATATGGAGGCCTGCGGGATGTTGAATTGTTTTTGTTCAGTGATTGTAATGTACTTGTGGTGAACGAAACTAATTATCTATGGTTCCCACTAGTATAGGCAAATAAAAATCACGACGCTACTTTGATCTAAAAAGGTATGCCTATGGTTCACGGGAAGGACGCATTTGTGATTTTGAATCTGATTATAAAACTTTTTTACTAAAACGAACAAAAATTGTATCCATTGGTTTATTGTTATCATAATATTCCTCCGCTGTCACTTGGATACAGTGCTATGACACATCATTTAGAACTGGACCGAGTTTCATTCAAGCTGTGATTCAAGTTAACAGGGGGCCTTATGGCGCCTACAAACTTTTGGCTTACCGTTTTACGTCATGTTACACGTATGTGTACAGACCCCTACATGAATAAAATACCTCTAACTCATTTAAATACCTTAACAAACGCAATCCATGAAGACGTCCTTGACTAGGACATACGTTCGTATGAATATCAATGAGATTTGACCCAAAACAAAATTAAAACGCCTTTAAAAAAATACCCTCAAGTCTCTCTGATCCCGTTTTTTTTAAATAAAACCTTTACCCGTATAACTGGATTATAATAACGAGACAAACAGACAATTTGTCAAGGGCCGTCCTACCACAGAATAGGTAGGTACAGAAGATTGGCTCCATAAAACCTGCTAAAACAGGCGCACGCTCACGTAGACGCGTACGCACGACGATTTTAAACAAATGCCAGTCGTGAGTCGCGAGTGCGCTTGCACTCGCTGTACGTGAAGCGTGCTATGTGTGCGTGCCTTTTATATCGTTTTATGGAGCTGACCTTCTGTATCTATCTCTTTCATGGTCCTATCCACCCGTGTTAATTAATAATTAGCCACCAGAGGGGTAGGGGGAATGGGTAAAGAATACTAATCTGACGCTGATTTCAACTGTTTATTTTATTCAAATCTTAAATTATCCTAACGGAAGGTTTGTGCTTTAATTAAATTTTTAAATTAATTAGGTTAGGTTGTTTTTTTTTGTTTGTAAATGTAATTTCCGGCACGGGTTGGGTCGAGGGTAGTATCATGTTTTATCCACCTTAAACAGAAAAATTTCAAAAATCTAACGAAGATGAATAAATCTGGTCAGACCAACTTTTTATCAGTACGTACTAAAAACAAAAGCGGAACACCAAGTGAAAGGTCGCTTGATGTTCCGCTTCCGAGGCAAACTATTGTTGGAAAATAGGGATTTTCCAACAATCGTTTTAATGCGTAAGTAAGCCTCTACAGATTTATAAAGTTTGCACTGTAAAAGAAAATAATACGCAGTTTTCAAAAAAACAACAGAAATCAAGTTTCATACTTGAAAATTAAAATCATAAGCAGAGAGAAACGCGAGCAAAGCGCGATAGACAGCGACATAAAATTCCAACAGAAATCTATATCTTTGTTCGCCGTCTGAAGCATATATTTTAAAGTACAGAAATGTTTCAGTTTCAAATGTTCATACTCGTACGTTTAATAAATGTGAAATCGCAGACTTTCGATAGATTCCTTCTACATATGTCCACTTTGCAATTTTATATTCTTGAATGGAGCAGTCATCATTTCTCATAATGTAGTTGTAATAAAAGGTTTTCATTTTTAAATGTACCTACTTGTTTTACGACTTGAATAAAATACGACTGATTAAATACATTTGCGGTGTCAATTAATGATATAAAAAACCCTTCACATTATGTACAGTTAGACTCGATAATAGTTACTCATTAGAATATTACTGTAAAGCAAAAACATAACTCGAAACAATAAAATAAGCCTTTTGACGATGTATAAACGTGCAACGACACCAATAGCACATTGATATTTTACTGAAACTGATTAAGTCTTAGGGCTTGTTAGTCGATTAGCACGAATTAACTCACCGGAATCAGGCGAACCGTCAGTTTAAATAATATTATATTTTCTATAGGCGACTAGCACGAAGCCAATTAATTTGTGAGCGAATCGACAATTCCAGAAATAAGTACTTTTAAGGCAAATGGACACGTAAATTCACGTAATCAGTCAAAATGTACGCTGACAGATTCTTTATTACTCTTTAAAATAACACTGCAAAGCAAAACTATTCACAAAACTCACTAAACAAGTTTGCCTTTTGGTGAATTACATGCAACGACACCAAAAGTACATTACTTTTATAATTTATCCAGGCGCTAAAAATTATGGAATATTGACCGTGGAATATTAGCATAATCAGTCTATTATGTATGTCCATTGATGAGATACTGGCCTCGTCTCTGTGAATGGCAGTGAAGGTGGATGGATGTCACAGCACATGTCTACGATTTTTAGTTCTAGGACATGGCGGTTTCTTCACGCTGTTTACTTTGACCGTTTTGATAGCAGAGGTGATGAAATAAACGACACAAAGTAAAGTGCCTGCTTGGGTCAAACCTACGACCTACAACTTGCAAGTCACGGCTGTTTCTATTAGGCCATCACTCCTCCTCATGGAATATTAAGTACCATGAATTATTTGACACACTAGTCGGATAGTAAAATCAATACAAAATCTCACGTTCAACAGCAAAGCAATTACCCCATGAGGTATTACCAAGCTATACCTACATATCCACCAATGAACAGCCTACAAGACGTTATCTAGACGGCATAGAGCTAAGCAATTTGCCAAGCTGAAGACGATACAATCCCCAAAATATGTGTCGGGTAGATTTGTCCAGCAATTAATCAGTATTAACAGTGGCCCATCTGTCTGTAAGGATTACGGCGACAGCGGCGCCGTGTCTGCCCGTCTTAATAGCCTGTGTAGGCTGGCATGGAAACTGCTTAATTCAGAAGGATCAGTTCCTCATAGGCTTCCTTAAAGGTACATACGCAGGAAGACGGTTGCACCACTTTTGTTTTAGTTAGAGGCTGTCTTTTGTATCTTTCGACGTTCAAAAAATGCTGCACTACAGCATAATTTGGATACTTAAATGAAGTTTCAGGGCTAAGTGAGGTGCGTTTTGCGTGGTTTAGTATAGTTACTATAAAACGTTTAATTTTAGAATATGATTAGCATCACCACACATGGCTTGTCAAGTTCCAAAAATTACAGATGCAAAGAACTCCATAATATATTACATCGGATGAACTAGACCTGTGTTAGCAGGAATCCTAAACCTCAAATGTAGCATCCATATTGAGCACCTGCGCAGACTATCTACTTTGTGTAAATAGGTGCGCGTGATCAGTGCCCAGGCGCCAGCACCGAAATATGTATAGCACATACCGTTCCACACTGCATGCTCAAGATAATTGCACTCTTAGAACGCTTGTACACTACATGGAATTTTATTGCTCGGATGTTAATGGAGAAGCGTCAGGGTAACTGTCAGGGTAACTATCAGGGTAACGGTCAGGGTAACTGTCAGGGTAATTGTCATGGTAACTATCAGGGTAACTGTCAGGGTGACTGTCAGGGTAACTGTCAGGGTAACTGTCAGGGTAACTGTCAGGGTAACTCTCAGGGTCACTTCCGAAATTTAATCTTACGTTTTTTTTTTAATTTGCAGGTCTGTGCCAGGCTGTATGTTGATTAAAATGAGTTTCGCCGCCGTAATTAATATGGCTTTATAGAATTATACTCATTAGAATCATCAACATAACCCTCTGAGGTTGGGCACGCCACGATAGCGGCGGTAAGTCCCCTCTTTGAGGAGTGGCTTGAGAGGTGGCACGGCGTCCTCACCTTCCGCCTGACGCAGGTCCTCACCGTACATGGTTGTTTCAGGAAGTTCCTGTTTCGGATAAGGCGGGAGGAAACGCCCGGGTGATTCCACTGCGAAGATCGCCCTGAGGACACGGTGCAGGTGTGCCCGGCTTGGGCGGAGCACCGCCTTGGCCTCATGGAGGCGATCGGCGGCGGCGATCTCTCGCGTCCGGTCGTGGTCCAGGCCATGGTACGGAGCGAGAGTGCATGGGTAGCCGTCACCTCCTTCTGCGAAGCAGTAATGCTCGCAAAGAGGGAGGCGGCGCACGTGAGTAGAGCAGTATATGCGCCCTCACGGCCGATGTCACCGCGGGAGACGCCCTGGGCGTCGGGAATCCCAGGCTGATTCCCGTCCACCGTAGGCGCGAGCTTGCGGAATTCAAATTCAAATTCATTTATTAAGAGAATAAGAGACATGTCAGTTAAAAATATTGTCTAATTAATGTCAAAATATAGTTCAATGTCAAACTATTAATTAACAAAGAGAGATTTCAAAGTATTAAATATTAAAATTAAATTAGGATGCAAAAGTATCGCTCGCTGTCCCGTAAGCACCAAACCCGGGTCGACGGCGCCTTGTGTTCCACGTGCACCTCAAAAAGATGTCGGCACCAATTGGTGGGGTCCGCAAGGGCCGATGCCTGCCAGGGGTGCGGGTTGTTCGAAAGAGATACCGCGGCCTCTGGCACACAGGCAGCTGAGGTAACACGGGTGGGTTTTAGTAAAAGTCTGACACGCCCTCCTGCTCCACCCAGAGCGGGAAAAGTTATTTGATGATTTCCCAACCAAAACAAAACCCTCTGAGGTAATTTAATTTAATTGCGTGACTATTATCATGAAAAAGTTATGGTTATATTGATGATTTTTTATGGGATGGTTGGGCTACCTTAGCGTATCCTCCTTATCGTTACATTTATCGGATGGTCATGAGTCAAATGAATCATACCTCTAGGTCGTGAAATTCCGTGGTCAAGCGAACTTAGTGTAGATACCTAGTTGTCTTTATGAACATTATAATGCATGATTTTCTTTTGACTCCAAAATGCATGTTATGAACCTTCTGTGCCTATTACCTGTATGTATCAGTAGACTAGAAACAAGGGGTTTTGAATAATTTAGATAAAGCTGCGCTAGTTCAGGTTAAATGATTGGGTTATGTAAGACGTGTCTTCGTATACGTTCTTTAGTTTTTCACGCCTAATGGAAGGGTTTAAAACTCACACAAATATCTTTACCAAAAGCTAAGCTCGTTTAATTAAAACGATATGCACCATACACCTGGAAATAAAGATATCTCTCTCTAACTCAAGCTAGCACAATCAATCTTCTTTTGTGTCCAGAAGCATGGTATATTATGTTGATGTCCTAAATTGATACAATACGATGCCTGATAGGTACCCATAACAATACATTATTTTTTTGGCAATCACGACAGCGTACGATTGTACCTATTTGCAAGAAACGAAACCACACCACACTATCTACCTACCTATTACCTCACCCCAAATGCCCCATTCCCGGTAACGAGCTCCCATCCGAGTCCATGTTCTATTTCCCTCCAAACATTACCGCTACACGTTTCATATTTCGTCCTTTATCAAGAATCACTATTTTAAAATAAACCCCATCTACGAACGCTTTGGAAACGTCAGACGAGCAATTTTCGGGCTATTCTGAATGCATAAAACTTTACATCGGAGCCGCAGAGTAAGGTACCAGCATAAACCGACCTCGGGGATTGAGGCATAGGACCAGGATTTAGTAAGAATGTTTAAATATGATGGGAGGGGAGGTAGGTCAGGTTACGGTGGCAGTT
Organism: Antitype chi; assembly: GCA_947359405.1. Classification (NCBI taxonomy): domain Eukaryota; kingdom Metazoa; phylum Arthropoda; class Insecta; order Lepidoptera; family Noctuidae; genus Antitype; species Antitype chi. The sequence continues at coordinate 1,099,995 of OX375821.1, read as the reverse complement.
CGTAGCGTTGTAACTGTTAATTCGGAAGAACAGCCAAAACCTTTCGCCTTAACGAGCGACAGTCATTAAGAACTGTTTAAGAGCCGCTCAAATGTTCTGAGCCCCGGGAGCTTATAGTTAAGTTACGGAATTGATAACTTTGAGGGAATTAGTCTAAGTTTGACGGTGTATAGACCCATGGGTTTTGGCCTTTTGGTACGGCGTTCTAGGACCGTTGTAGAAAAATGCCACAAAACAAAAATTATTCTCTAAAGAGAATTACTTAAAGTTTAACTACAGTAGTAGAGTTTTTGCCAATTCTTGCTACTTTATTAGACAGAGTAATGAACTCAGGCTCTACCGCTAATAAAATAACTCAATGTTTTCTTACCATCTCGGGACGCAACTGGTCCAGCAAATTGTTACCACTAACAACCTTAATTACCTTCATGTTATTTGTTCGAACTTCGATCCGAAGTCACAAGGTCAGACTCAAATTGGCCCTACAAGAGTTAGGACTTAGCTTCATTACAAAAACTTGCTCTTTGGCCTGAATTGTTCAAATTTCATTCCTTTTTTGGAATGAAGTAATTTCTGATATCGAGTACGTACAGTTTGATTGAATAATACTGCTAACTTAATTTTCCTATATAGACATAACTTGTATCGAAATCTTTCTATTGTTTTCTTTAACGGTTTACATCCTTGATAAGGAGCGACTTTTGTAATTACTGACTCATATCACACGCAAATCTAATAACAAGAATCTTAACAGATATTTAATGATGGTTTTTCGTAAAAATATTTATAACACGAAAACGGTCCTACAAACCTTCCAAAAGTTCAAGCAACGTAGTATAAATAAAATAGCACCGACGCGCGAAGTAACTACCCACATTCGCAACGAAAGTGTGTTGGGAACAATTTATGTTGTAAACTCGCCAACGGTCTCACTCATGAAATACAAGCCGTTTTGGGTAGGTAGAACACGAGAACTTATTATTTATTTCTATTTATTTATTCATTTATTTATGTATACACTTATAAACAAACAAGAAGAAAGGAACAGAAAAATACGTGCAGTAAGGAGTCAGAAGTGCAGTAGCCCGCTAAGGATTACATTGTTATAAACGAGCGGTCCAAGCCGTACCTACATCTGTGTGTATAAGTGATGTATCAACACAGAACTCACACACTGGCGTCGAATGAAACAAAAATATACCGTTGCACAGACTCCGTAATTACGCATGACCTTGGTCGGTTCATACCATTGCTAAAATTCACTTTATATTTCCAAGTTTCGATTGCTGGTAGCTTATGGTCTTGTATTATGTAACACAGGTCTGGGTTCAAATCTCGAGATGAGACTTTTTATTTTTCTTTTCAACAATAATCTTCATCTGTTTTTTTTAATTATTCGATACATAAATAAACGAGACTAATAATTTCATAATTATGTTTTTATTACTTATATTGTTATTGAAATAAAGGGGTGTCCCTTTGTTTCGCAGAAAGAAATTTCATCGAATTTCGTTTCCCAGAAAATGTTTCATATAATATTTGGTCCTTGTATTTTTGTTTCAAAGACTATTTACTTGAATGAAACATATTTCACAGAAACACAATTCAATGAATTTTTAATCACATTTTTTTGTTTAACAAACTTATCAAACAGTAGAATCATTTTTTAACGATTATTGTTTGCTCGGTATATTTTTTCATGGTCTTTTATTTCAACGAATTAAAATATTGTCTTAACAAGTCAATATGTTGTGCTACAAAAGTTAGTGTCAGAAACGAATCGCTGCAAAACCGACTCCACGTAGTCTTGTTTGCCCTAGAATGTAATGTAAGTCCGCATAGGAGCGAAGGGGCGAGGCGGCTCGCGAGCTGAGGAGCAGGTGATGGTGGTGAGCGTGAATACCATCTGCTACGATAAGCTCGCGTGGGACCGCCGGAGCCCCGCAGTGCCAGGGCCGTGACGGAAACCATGCATGCTGCATGTTGCATACTCGCTTGCATTCTGCATGCTAGCTTGCTGCTGCATGCTTGCTTACACGCTGCATGTTGAATGCTTGCTTACACGCTGCATGCTCACTTGCAGCATGCAAGCAGTAGGTTTGGTTAGAACTGAGACCCCCAACAGTAATTACCAACAACAATTATAAGAATAAAATAATAAGCACAATAATAAAATGCTATTCTTGGTAATAAGTTTTATATTAAATAAAAAATATAAGGATAAAGAATATTTGATTTGTTATTCTATGATATGATTATTCTAACATTAAACTTTATGTGAAACAAAAATCAATGATTTTTAATCTTCAAATACTTACTTTGAAGATTAAAAATCATCATGGCACAATATTTTTTGAATATTACTAAAATCAATAAGTATTTGTAACTTATTACTTAATGTTTATGTTTTTCCGTTAAATATGGTTTTTGAGCTGGTTTTCGATGCTGCAAACCTTCTGCGTAAAATGCACGGTGCACGGACCATAAACTTACTTTACTTTTTTTTATTTTTACTTTTTATTTTTATTTACATTTTAATTTTAATATTTTCATTTAACATGCGTTCGTTGTCATACCCTGATGTCATTTCGTGGACAATAGTGTGGGTTATACGTTTTTAAGACTGATTTAATAACTTTTTTTTTTTTTGTAAATGCTGTAATGTATAACTGTTTTTTGTCCCAAATAAATAAAATAAAATAAAATAAAGACGTGTTGAATAATTTGGCAAAATGACATGTTGGTATAAGACCATTTGTTTCATATTCGCTGACCATGTGCTATCGCTGCGCCTCTTTTATAAGCTGGGGTCTTCCTCTTCCACTTTGCTTTCGATGGGCAAAGCTACCTTCTTCCTCATATCTTTTCACCCACCGACTCTCAGTATTTCTCTAAAAAAAGGTGTACTGTTAGGCTACTAAGCAAACTACTTACTAATATGTATTACTATTTAGAAACCAAATTTGGGGGCTTGTGGCTAAATAATAGTAGCCATATAGATCGGTCGATCGGGTTAAGCTACGCTTGCCACGGTTGGTCCGTGGATGGGTGTCCATCTTCACATACCAAGACCTCTCCGTGCTTCGGAAAACACGTTAAGCCGTTGGTCCCGGCTGTCATTCGTGGATCTTTTACAGTTGTTACGGGTCGTCAGTACCCCGAAAGTCTGACAACCAGTCTTACCAAAGGGTATCGTATTATCCAATAACTGGGTTGTGGAGGTCAGATAGGCAGTCGCTCCATGTAAAATATTAGTATTCAGCTGTATCCAATTAGACTGGAAGCCGACCCCAACGTTGTTGGAACAAGGCTACACGAGTTACGTAATTGCACCTACCACTATTTGTCTCTGCATCACCCAAAGGTCGACCGGTAGAAAATGCCTTTGGCATTAAGTCCGCCTCTGTACATTTCTGTGCATGAAGTATTAAATAAATAAATAAATGATGATAATTTAGAATCAAAATTATTGAAAATATAAATTTCAAATAAGTTCAATAATCTAGAAAAGAAATTTACTTTGAAATTTTATATTTTTTCTTCTATTTAGACCTTAGAATATTTATAAAACGTTTCAAAAAAATAACTACAAGGATCAACAGTTTTACTATAATAAGATGTTTAATAAAATCAAAATACTCACATTCAGTCCGGTTTCATCAGATATTTTTGATATATTTAGTTAGCTTTTACGCAGTGCAACAATATTCGCTTTCATTTCCATACTTAAATTTGCTTGCATATTAAAATAAATTATAACACCGCTAATAGATTAAACACACGTCACTAGCTAGCACACAATAACAACCAACAACGTTCTATTTAGTCGCGGTGAACGAGTCGTAAGTTAACTGCACCTTAATAACATTTAAATTTATTTAGGTTTCTGTGGGTATAATCATAAAGTTTTACGAGTTTAGTGAACAAAACGAACATTAGAAGAAACTATAGTTAATAGCATGATTATATGAGTGATTTTTAAAACATTTAAACAAAACTATCACCATGCGTGAGATTCGAACCCAAGTACGGTAACCGCTAAGCTATCATGCCTTAGTAATGGTTGAATTTATGAAATACAATCATTTGTAAGCGTATGGGAGTGTGTGTGTCTACAGTATAGAAATTACTTATTGTAAGAAGGTCGTAAGTTAAACCGAAGTATCAATCTATTGCTTTGTGAGATTGTTACTGCGCTTTTGATCGCATCTGTACAAAGAAGATGCTTTTAAGACATCTTCGTATTATAATATTCGTAGTTATTCAAATTCTTTGATAAAATTTCATTATTATGAACAGTTGCAGTACACATCAATATGAAAGAACCTTGGGCATAGCACGAACGCGTGGAGTAACCGTAATTTAAAGGCTCCCGTAGACAGGCGCGTCGCGACAGCGCAATAGTAGAACAATTTCTATGCAAAGTTTATGGAAGAAGTTCTACCATAGAGTCGCATGACGCCTATCTACAGAAGCCTTAATTATGTAACGAACGATTTTAAAATTACGGATAATATTTAATTTGTACAGAGTGGGACTTTTCAGTTTCAGTCGTTACGGGTCGTCAGAAGCCCAAAAGTCTGACAGCCAGTCTTACCTTGGGCTATCGTGTTAACCAGTAACTGGGTTGTGGAGGTCAGATAGGGAGTCACTCCATGTAAAATACTGGTATTTAGCTGCATTCGGTTAGATTCCCCAACACAGTCGGGAAAAGGCTCGGCAGATGACTGGGATTAATTAAATACAGGATAAGTTATCCAGTGCGCAAACTGTAACCATGAATTCAGCATATAATTCCAGACCCCAGCGCAGAAATTTTTCGTCGGTTATACAAAAATAAATCAGCTGTTCCATACTTTTTGACCGCGTAGGTATTGCACTTTTCTATGAAACGGCAGATTTTTTTTATGTAACTGACGAAACATTTCTGGTGTGGGGGTCTAGAATGGTATGCTGAATTCATGGTTAAAGTTTCCGAGCTGAATAAAAACTTGTTCTTTATATGGGTGAGCGCTTGTCAAAATGCTATACGATTGTTATAATTCCATTTTGTAAAATCGTTCGAATTTAGGACCTCTTTACTTTACAAGTACAGTTACTATATAATCCTGGCATCATTGTGGAAATCCCGGCACACGTCTTGGCAGAATTATTTGGTGGTTGCGGTGTCTTGCAGTGTTGGCATAGATAAAAGTGTATGGTGCTGTCCATTGCTATAATCATTCAACTGTGGTACAGCATAATATCGTGTATTTAAAATGTATCGTATAAGTATTCTCGTAGATTATTTTATTGATACAGAATAATCTACGAGATGTGGTGCAAAACTAAATATTTTCTAGTAACCGTTTGTTTGAATGCAAAGTGCATTTACATAGATGCTAACTTATTCTAATATTTTATAAAGTCCAAGACCTTAACCCTCTGCCTCTAAAGCCTAACCTTTTAAAGTATTTTAGGCTTTCAGTCATAGGGACAAGAGGCAGTTAAAAAACGATTTATCTACCGTATAATACAATTAATGTTCGTTGCCGTGTATAATTCGCTCCCAGCCCTGTATTATAATACAATTATAAAACAATTTATGAGTTCATAACCTTGCAGGACGATTGAAATTATGTATTAATTTCAATATTGGGTGGAATATTGATAATTATTTGAAGTTATATAGAAATTGGGATTATCGCCAGATGGACAGATGACTTAGTAAGGGGCACGAGGAGTCATTGTCCGATTAAATAATTGATGCGACTGTTTATTAAAATATTACAGTTGATTTGATGAATTCACCAATCAATCAACTCAGCCTATCATAGACCACTGCTGGACATCGGCCTCACCCAAGCTGTACCACATCACCCGGTCCTGTGCCTTCCGCATCCGGTATATCCCAGCCAAATTTTTATGACACCACTTGGTGAATTATTATCAAGGTATTGTTGAATATGGACCTCCCAAGTGTTTGATCCTACGACCTAACTTTGCCTGCATCCATAGGTTTGAGCAATCAAAAAATAATATTTTAACTCGGTCGCGACGCTGTCACCAATAATAATTTTTGAGTTGATATTATCTTGTGTTGTAGAATTTAATAACATTTTGCGTTGCCCTAGCATGTTTGGAAATTAAGGAATTCTGTAACACGTTGAAAATGAAAAAAAAAACCGGACAAGTGCGAGTCGGACTCGCCCACCGAAGGTTCCGTACAAAGTAAGTACATATTATAAAAAATTTGGGCCGCCGTTTCTTGCATTGACCCTGTTTTTTATGATGTAATTACAAAAAAAATAATAGTTTTCTGATTTTTCCCTATACTTGTAGTATAAGACGGTATTACTTGCCAAATTTCATAGTAGTAGGTCAACGGAAAACTCCCCAAAAATGTTGATTCCCTTGAGAGTGTCGAAATATACGTTTTTTGCGGTATAAACGGCCGTATCTTTTTTTTTGCGTTAACTTAGAAGTTTGATTTTTTCACAGCTTCAAGAGACTGTAGACTTGAGTATATTGTTTTAATTTCAACTCGATACCTTTACGAGTTCCTGAGATAAAGGGTCTTGATAAACAGACAGACAGTCGGACGGACGGACAACAAAGTGATCCTATAAGGGTTCCTTTCTTTACGGAACCCTAAAAATAAAAAAATAAAAATGTAATTTAATAAAGACGATTCGGCGATCACAGTATGTTGATGTTAGTGTAGGTACAGGAGAACAACCGTTTGCTGTCCATCCCAATCATAACGACTACATTTTGTAATGTTGTGTGCGTGCATTTGTTTTTCTTTCCAAAACACTTCGTTGAAATCTAATGTTCTCTACAAATTAACAGAAACAAAACTAGCAGAGCAGAGGAATAAAATAAAGAGAAAATAAAAATTAACTAAAAAGTAGCAAAACGTTAGTTCAAAAAAGTTAGTTCGTTATTCTTTAGAAAAATATAAAAAAGGTAACGCTTTTTACATTGTACCCAGCGGGCTCTCACCTTATAATTAAATGTTAAATACAGACCATTCTAATTCTTATTTGCTTTTGGTTTATTTTAAACTAGATAAATGAAAAATTCATTATCGTAGTTTGGTATTGTGCGTCAGTTTTTAACCGACTTCAAAAAAGAGTTGGTTAGCAATTCGAATGTTTTTGTGAACTCCGTCATTTATATAAACCGATTTGAAATATTCTTCTTTTGAAAGTGTATACTTATCGACTGGTCCTACATAAAGGATGATGCCGCTTAATGTATGGAAGCTGCAGGTACCTGCTCCAATAGGAATAAAAGATATAACATTAGAAAGGTATTAATTAAGATTTAGTACGACAATTCAGATGACCTTTGTCTTGTTCCCTCAGTCCGATCCCAGTAGGAAGGGTGGAAGTTGAGAAGCTTGTACGTTGTAGTTACAGAAAAACATTCTAAGGAGACCTTAACTTCTTGAGTAACTGCGAACTAGATTCACTTATTTTGGTATAATGGTACAGTCAGCTAATTTTTGTGGAGTAGGTACCACCGCAAAAAAAGTTAAAAAACCACAACCGACTGCAAAAAAAAACACTTTAAAGTGGAAAATAATTGCGACTCGCACTTGGCCGGTTTTTTTGACTTTATAGCATTGCTTTATAGTATTTTTTTTGGTAATGGTTGCATTTACCTATTTGTGTTGCAGCAGCGAACAAGAATATTGATGACTAGCGGCTGCCCGCGACGTCGTCCGCGTATTTTTAATTTAAATACATAACAATATGATGACACTTGGCAATATATAAAAAATCGGAATCTTATGAGTAGTTCCGGAGATTACCCCTTAAAGATAAACTCACTACCTCAATATAATATTATTACAGTAAAGACGTTCAGATAGTCATTATTGAATATGGAAGATTCCACGAAAGGGTATACAAGTAGGTTCACATTAGGAGTACAAAGAGTGGGGCTTAAAACTGACGACCACGTGATAATAAATCCATGTGAATACAGTGGGACATCATTTATCGTCATCATAATACCAGCTGGGATTCTTGGGCCAAAGCCTTCTTCATAGACACACCGCTCTTTCCACAACTCTTTATTCTGGTCCACCTGCATCCAATGGCTGTGGACTTTCGGTAAGTCACCAGTCCATCCGGTGGGGCGTCGATTAGAATAAAACCGCTCGAATTTATTATTACAGAGCGTCCACACCACCAACGTTCGAATGAGACTCGTACTTTCGAATCACTGTGATTAGTTCGCAAATTAATGATTGACGTGAACGCTCGCTTTCAAACTCTCGCAGTGTGGACACACCTTCATACTTTGTTATTTTTCCTCAATCATCATGATTTGCAACTTTATATAGGTATACCTATATGTAGTAGGTACGTTATCTAGCTTGGAAACAAATTGAACAAAAACACTTATGAATACCATTATCTGCTAACTACGTAGTTTTAGCGGCTGATTCACAAATTGATTTAGAGGAATCAATGGATTATACTGCTTCGTCATCGTGACTTTGTTGATTGCATCATATTACTGGTTTGTAGTAATTAAGGATTAGTAACTGTTGGCTGTCGGCAGGAAAGAGTTCCGGCTTTAATCACAAACATGATAGTGTTAACAATAATTATTCTAGGTACTTACCTATATTTTTTTTGTATTATCTTAAGTTGATAAGTCGTTCTATTATGTTGAAGGAGTTTCCAGGTACTTTTCAAGCCTTAAAGATAAAGATAAAGATGCATTTATCTGTATAAACATGTGTAACATCGTACATAAATGTGCACATATGGATGGAAATTCGTTTAAAATTGCTGGTTCAACATGTTTTGCCATATTCGGCTTACAAAATAGTTTATAATATTTAGTTTAAAATTATAAATGAGAATGTTTTTAATAATAGTCAAAATTCAATCAATTTCAAATACATCATCATCTCAAGGTTAAAATGTCTCATATGTCAATCTCAAAACGGTGAAGGAAAACATCGTAAGGAAACCGGCATGTCCTAGAACCAAAAATTTTAAGTCATTTGACCTCCACCGATCCGCACTGGGCCTCCGTGTTCAGCCCATTTCCCTACGTTTTCTGAGAGGGGGCTTGAGTCCCAGCAGTGTGGAACATTATAGGCTGATTATGCGTAGGATAAATTATTATGTCAATCAATTTACATCAACCTATGGAACCATAGGTACTACACCATTTTGCTACTGTACCTACTGTTAGAATTCCTTGTATTGGCATTACCTATAAAATAGTTTCCTCATTTTATTTTTTGACTAGTCATACCTATTGATTTATTCGTCTCATAGAGGTTACATTTGTTAACCTATGTCCAATATTTTGTTGCTCTGTGAAAAAGGAATTACCTACTACAACATAATTGAGTAACAAAATCTATTGCGTCTTTAAATATGTCTGAAAACTTTCAAACAGGTGTATCCCACACTTACGTGCTAAGAAGATGATAGAATTTGTCAAAATCAAAATCAAAAGTCATTTATTCAAATTAGGCTGAGAATCAGCACTTTTACATAAGACATAAGACAGTCCCCCCAAAATGCCCACCCTACATCACTTCCTAGTGCTTTAGCTGGGAAGAAGAAGTAGCGCAACAAACTCCCCAGCAGCACAGCTGTCTGTTTAGTCGGATAGACTTGATTCTATACATACATAGCCAAAGTAATATAAACATTACGAGACACAGAACATTAATTAAATAATTAGTCATACGTATATATCAGCCAGTCATGCCATCATCATCATCATCATCATTTCAGCCGAAAGACGTCCACTGCTGGACATAGGCCTCCCCCAAGCTCCGCCACTTCGACAGTCATGCCAATATACCAACAAATAAAATGAAAATTAACTCGAGCACAAAGAACAAAAAATTGTCAATGTCAAATGCTATGTCTTAAAAATAATGTTTAGTTATCAAGACTTATCAAGTGGTAGTACAAGGTGATTGGCGAAGTTTTGTCCAGCAAGATCTAAAATACTGACCTGCGAGCGACATGAAGAAGAAGAAGTCTAAGGCCATTAAAAAACACATTCATCAGTGAACATTTCATCCTCATCCACAGCCCGACTTCACAACAACAACAACAACAAAATCTTATTACGAATGAAATAAAATTTAATTTCGACGCCATCAGAGTATCTTATAATTTTTCAGCTTCAGCATACCCATACATGCCAAATCCCACCCTCGCCAAATAAAATAGCATATGAAATAAACAACACCGTCTTAGGTAATCCTCCCATTCGTAAGTGCCCACTGCATCGTGAATCTCTTAAGAAACACACATCCATACGTGTCCCGGCGAATCCCTTAACTGATGTCCGACAGTCTGTGGGCTTTCGAATGGGCACTGAGAAAGAACCACGACTATAGGGGACTGAGGAACGAAAGATTTGCGATATAAAACGTTTTTAAAGCGATGTTAATTGACAAGTTTTCTGTCATAATCTTCTGTTTTTTTAATACGCTTTTATTAGCTTCACCTGTATGCTTGTTTGTAACCGACTCCTTTTTAACACGCTTTTATTAGCTCGGGTTGTATGTATGTATGTATGTAACGGAATCATTGAGCGCGATTTTGACCCACTTTAAACGGTCAGATTTCATTGAAACTTTGTAAACTTGTCGAGGACCGATGACAACTTAATAATTTAAAAAAAAATTGAGAAAAAAAAAACACGTTTTGTAGTTAGCAGAACTAAAAAATAGAAAATAAATATGTAATAGTTTAAAAAACTAAAAAAACACGCTTTAAAAACCAAACTAAAAATAATAGTTTAAAAAACTAAAAAACACGCTTTAAAAACCAAACTAAAAAAGGAGAAAATAATTTAATTTAATTAAAAAGCGTGGGGTGCTTTTTGAGGTATTTTTATAATCAATTAATGTCAAGCACCCCACGCTTTTTAATTGAATTAAATTATTTTCTCCTTTTTTAGTTTGGTTTTTAAAGCGTGTTTTTTAGTTTTTTAAACTATTATTTATTTTCTATTTTTTAGTTCTGCTAACTACAAAACGTGTTTTTTTTCCCATTTTTTTAAAAAAATATTAAATTGTCATCGGTCCTCGACAAGTTTACAAAGTTTCAATGAAATCTGACCATTTAAAGTGGGTCAAAATCGCGCTCAAAGATTCCGTTACATACATACAACATACAACCCGAGCTAATATAAAGCGTGTAAAAAGGAGAAAATAATTTAATTCAATTAAAAAGCGTGGGGTGCTTGACATTAATTGATTATAAAAAAATACCTCAAAAAGCACCCCACGCTTTTTAACTGAATTAAATTATTTTCTCCTTTTTTAGTTTGGTTTTTTTAACTTGATTTTGACCTACTGCAAACGGTCAGATTTCATTTAAACTTTGTAGACCTAATGAGGACCGATGACAAAAAAAAAATGAAAAAAATACTGAAAAATCACGCAGTTGTAGTTAGCAGAACTAAAAATAGGAATTAATAGTTTAAAAAACTAAAGAACACGCTTTAAAAACAAAACTAAAAAAAGTAGAAAATAATTTAATTCTATTAAAAAGCGTGGGTTGTTTGATATTAATTGATTATAAAAATACCTCAAAAAGCTCAAAGCTTTTTCACTGGAAAGCACCTTTCACCCGGTTGATTATGCAGAGGTACACCCAGTATACACATATTTACCAGTTATATTTAAGTCCCATTCCCATGTAATAGGGGCGACCCCATTGCCATCAACTGGGCACAAATCCAGACTCCAGGCTACTACTGAGAAATATCTGATGGAAAACTCAATTACGGTTGGCCCGACCTGAAAACCAAACCCACTGTTTTATGCGCTAGTCTGAAGATGTTAAAATTAGAGCAACCTTATTTTAAACAAAGGAAATTGTGGAAAGATCTAATAAACTTTTCTTAAACCTTGACATAAACTGGTTATAGATCGACTACCAGCGGTTTTGTTTCAGCTCACCTCCCGATCAATCAACTCAGCATATTTTAGAGGCAGATTAAATATTGTAATCATATCATTCATAAAAATAAGAGAGATAACCTTGATAAATATTTATAGAGGTATGAAAACAATGAATGGAAAATAAAGTGTCGAATCACACCTACGAAGCACTACTTGTATGTATCGCAAATTATCCAAATCATAGATATGTACTATCGTTTTATACCTGTAAAAACCATGTGCACGAAAATGACAGATTATTTGCTTTTCTTGCACCATCTATTGTGTTTTCTGTCTGACTTGAGACTGATGAAATTCTGAACGAAACTTAAGTCACCTACTAAACATCGTTAAAAAGGAACATGTTCTCAATTCGTCAGAATGTTTTTGTTATGTATGTAAGTTCTGATGAGTGTTTCTTGAGTCAGTTTAATTATTATACCAATTCTTGATGTAAAACAAATACCTACATATAAAACAATTTGTGAGCGAAACCAAAACATAAAATGAAAAAAAAAACACTACAAATCAAATCAAATCAAAAAATTTAAATATTTTATTTCACTTAAACAAAGACATAATAATTTATTGTGTTACAATCAGCATAATATTACATTTGGATGTGTTTCGAGCCCTGTATTAGGAGACTCCGCTGTTCCATATAATTGCCCTAAAACTATCTGTGAGTAAATAAAATATAAAAGAACAAAATAGTAATAAAATATAATAAACAGTGTACTGTGCCTTAGGGCAGAAACATACCATTATGAGTAGGTGCACTGTTTATTTGTTTAAGATCTACATAAATATTTAAGAAAAAAATAACTACAAGCATAAAGTTTAAATGGAAATTAACTTTAGTTTCGGAAGTGAGTTGCAAAAAACGATTAAAAATAAACAACCAAAGACTCCGACTTCCGAAGATTAAGTTATTTTGCACTTTATGGGTGTCATGCTTCTTCTTTTCTCCCATTGATAGGTATGACTATCTTCTAGTATTCAGGTTTATGGTATTCAACAATCTATGGTAAAAGTATTAGCAGCAAGATGGTAGCAGGGCTCATTGCTTAGTTTCTACCACTAGAACACGTGCACATTGAACCACGTGCATATTTGAACACGTGAACATTGAAGTATTAGCAAAACCATTTCATAAGAGTGCGTATTTCGGCTCGGTATATTGGTATATCACTCCACCGACCGTCCTCGGCAAGATTTGCTGCACCTTTGAGATCGACCCGTGCACCTGTTATTATTATGTACCTATATGATTTCATCATACGTAAACACGAAACGTTTTCCTCTCCTCCCTCATCATAGGCCCCTATTCTCAATGTCAGACGATCAGTGGATATACTCGTATAGCGCTCAGCGATATTTGTTTGCGGAGCACACACGTTTGTCTCCCTAACCATATTTAGGCTTAACGAGAGGTCTACGTTTTGAATGGTACGCTCAATCTAATCTCAGTAATATTAAGTCTAGTGATAATAATAGCGAATAACTATTTCGATAGACAGCTGGTAAAGGGATTGTTTTAGATTGATTACCTACTTACTAATATTTATTCACATCTGTTGTTACGTGATTCGATATCAGACATTTAACAGGCTTCCGTGGAAGACATTTTGCAAGTAAAAGTGACTTGAAATTTTGCGACTAGTGACCGAGAGGTTTTAACTCATAAATATTATACGCATATGATTAATGTAATCTTGAATTCTTTGATGTTTATCCCTTTGTTTATTTTGCTTGTTTCAGGATAATCTACCTTCCACGTTGGCAGAAATAAGTGCAAGTTTCAATGACTAGCTAAAACATGGTCAGTGTTTCGAGATATTTTCATTAAGTAACACCTTATCAATAATGTTATCACAGCACTTTGTGAATGTAATAAAATCAATTATCAGATTAATTTACCTTTCAAGTAGACTGAAATAGTGCAAGCATTAATGACTAGTTTGAATATAAGTAATAATCTTTCAATTTCACGGACTATTGATTAATTACTATTGACACTTTCTTTATAATTTCCATACATAATGTGCCTATAACTTCAATTAAGTATGATTATGATGTTTGGTTAGGTTTTTGTCGGATTTTTAAAGAAAACAAAAAAAAAAAATTGGTTCAACCGTTTGTTTTTGCCGGGGGTTAAAAATATGTTTCAAAAGACTTGGGTAGTGTCAAAAAAATTTTTTGGTTGTCAAACTGTTTACCAATTTGAATTGTCCGTACCTATATTCACATTACAACTGTAATTCTTTGACAGTTTCCTGAAATGGCTATAACACCTCCAATGGACATAGTATGGCTTGTAACCTCAGCTCATCACCGTCGAATCTAAAACACATACACATTAAACCAAAAAATCGAATGTAGATTCTCATCGAACTCCAAAGGGGTGGGTACAAATAGACTGTGCCCCAGCTCACTTTGAAAAAACGTTTCTATTGTGAAACGTACATTAATCTTAGGACGCTTACAAAGTATTCTTGTTGTTTGCTGCCCCTATACAGATGTGACGAAGATGCTGCAGAGTGAGATGTGCGCGAGATTTGAGCGTGGTTTTGGATGGTGTCTGAACGTGTTTGACTTGGTCTAAGAACTTTTCATTTCATTATCAAAATCGGCAAATTGCTCTATATAAATTCGCTCTTTTATTAAATAAGTATAATAAAAATTTCGAAACTGCTGTAGATAATAGTGGCAATAGCCCAATAGTATTGTTTCCAAGAGAGTAGCTGTTAGCATGAATGGATGATCGTACTCAATTAATTAATTATTTTGCATTCATTTAATCATATTGTTAGTCAAATATGGATTAGGAATCACATTAACAATTTCAATATGCGTATTTGTATTTGCATTTTGGTTATATTATCAAACAGTCCCCCTAATCGGGTGCTGATAACACTATATTATTGTTGTTGTAGCACTTGTTTTTACGAACATCGTACCATTACTGCCTAATGAACGTGCGCATAGGTTAGGGCGTGAGCTGGCAAGATAGAGGTCTTGAGTTCGAGCCCGACCTGATTTACCATTGAAGAGAAATCCACTCCGATGAAAATAAAAAAAAGTATTGAAAGAAACACCTACTAGTTGTTTACGACGTCATTTAATTTTGTAGTAAATTTTATTTACCACCAACTATCTTTAAGTACAGGACAACACAAATTCAAGCTAGTGTAAAGTGAAGTGCTACTAACATAATCATATGCACTATTTACTATCACAAGTTAGTAATAAAATAAATGTATATTTAGGTTTAGATATTTATTAATGAACCTGTGATTATTATTAGCTTTTAGACTAGAAAACATGTTTAAGAACCACCGCTAGAAAACCTACTTTTAAATAAAAAACCGCACCCAAATTGGTTCACCCGTTTAAGAGCTACGGTGCCCCAGACAGACATACAGACAGAAAGATACACAGAGCAAACAAAAAAAAAACATTTACCTAACACCCCTCTTTTTGAGTCGGGGGCTAAAAATGTCAAGACGCGCCCGTGAATCATTATAAAATAATTTAACCAATTACCCAAATTAGATCCACGTCACTTCCAGCCGCTCTACATCCTGGTCATTGGTCTCGAGACATTTCAACCAGCCCCCTAACGGCGTCGGCTTGAAGATAAATCGCTTCAAACGCTCCTTTCCTTCCGGTGTTGGGCTTTCAAGCTAAGGAGAGCGTAAAATAGGTAAATACGTATTTTATTTAGCAAAGTTCTGGCAAAATGTAACGGAATGAGGACTTGAATGAAGACTTGGACATGGTAGAAAGAGTTGGAGATAATAATGAGGGAGTTCTAACTTGGACATGGTAGAAAGAGTTGGAGATAATAATGAGGGAGTTCTAATTTGGACATGGTAGAAAGAGATGGTGATAATAATGAGGGAGTTCTAATTTGGACATGGTAGAAAGAGTTGGAGATAATAATGAGGGAGTTCTAATTTGGACATGGTAGAAAGAGATGGTGATAATAATGCTCGTAACCTACATCGTGACCGCCACATGCGACCGTCATGTCCACATACACACTAATTTACTGAATATTTATGAATATATCTAATAATAATAGTATCTAATAATAATATTTTGTGAAATGTACTAGGTACCTACTTCATAATTTAATTGGAATATTATCCAAATTTATCATTAACAGTTACATAATTTTTGCTTTCTTTCCAGTTAATATATTTTAACATAATATCTAAGTACATAACTATAATATTAAAAAAGAAGTAAATTATCTCTTTCTTTTGAGTCGAAATTAAATGCAAAATATACACTTTAATGTCATAAAATGGTCAAAATTACAGATTTTCATGGCGTCCGATAAAAATACGACAGAAATGCTACTCTTTAAACGAAACTGTAGCTTTAGATGTGTTGTATGAGTTAAGAAGAGGTGGGTTCTAAAATAATAAGTGGGGCAGGGTGTTGGTTAAATGGACCTAAAAATGGTGAGTTGATTTGAACATGTTGACAACAAGTTTGCTTAAAAAGTTGGTAATTAATCTTAATCACTACGTTATTAACGAAAAATACAATATCTGTTTTTACTTCAATTTCTTTTTCATCCTGAGGTATGTCTGGCTGAAGTAAAGTTTGTCTGGTACAGTACATATAAACAGCAGTATAACTGAAACTGTCATTTCAATCTACTATGTGTTCTTATAAACCGGATATTGCTAAAAGTTTGCTTCATAATTATTTGCTTGTTTATGACTTCACTCAGAACCTAGCATGATACGTATCATTAGAGTTACTAGACCAGTGTCCTAATTCCACCACACTATCAATCAGACTCTCAATTTTTTTAAGTATTTTGCTAATCTATTGCTCCTTATGTTAGATTCTTTTTTCTGCTCAACAACGTAAATAACGCAACGAATGTCTTTGAACTGTCAAAATAAAAGCTGACGCTTACGTGCTTGTGTATTACGAAAATATCCCGCTGCCTTTTAAAACCTGGTTTAGCAGGTTTTAAAAGGCAGCGGGATATTTTAGGTTAGGTTAGGTTAGGTTAGGTTTTGGTTTACCAAAACCTACAGATATAACCTAAAAACCAGCCACAAAAATGTCTCAAGTCGTCCATCCTGCGTAAGTATGGAACATTTGAACAAACGCGTGTTACACAAAACTTGGGTTTCAACGTTTTTACACCCGCTGGAGAGTCCCGAGCTTTACGGGAAAAAATAAGGTTGTAATCTTTAAGCAATTTGTTACAACTCGGCAAAAACTCCTCACAATGGCGCGCCGAGTGCTAAGACTAACTCTTTTTTTACATGATTACATAGACAAAAGGCCGGTTATTATTTTCTTTGTTTTTACTGTTATGTACGAGGCCTATTAGCGCCATTTTGTGCTGAGGTTATTTAAGTTCATGTACTTAGGTTTTGTTATAGAATTACTGGGGGTTATGCAAGTTGTGATGATATAATTAATCATGAAGCTTCTGCATAATCACAAAAACGTACGAACCTTGACACATTGAACTGACTAAGTATATAAATATGAATTAAAAAGTCTTATTTAGCAAAAGCTTTAGTAAAAACTGGTATTCAGTTGCATCTGGTAAGACTGGAAGCCAACCCCAACATAATTGGGAAAAGGCAGGCAGATGATGATTTAACAAATGCTTTAACGATTATACGTTTTCGATTTTTTTTGCGTATTTTCTTTAAAGTGTGCTATAATTTACCACATCCTTTGAGGTTCATTATCTGAAACAATATCGATAGGTATAATATGTTTCAAAAACCAAAAGAGTAGAAACTCAATGATAAAGAAATATCAGCAATTCTTGGTTTCTCTGAAATATATTTCAAACCTCTGGGGTTTATAAATAAACCCAGAGGTTTTTTCATGCATACTTTTAGTTATCGTCAATCGATAAAACATTTATTTACTCACTGCCATCACCAGAGTCGCTGTGTTTTTTTGTATGTTTCATAGCAAATATAAACAATATGACGGCGCAGCAAGACAGGTAGCACCATTTAGTTTTTTGAAAAAGTTACTGGAATCATCAAAACGGTCGGATAAGAGTGGCTGGTGACAGTCACACTAGTAGAGCGGTGCATCGATGGTTGTGTGGCGGCTGTCTTCTGACTACAGATGTTGTCAGGGAAGCCGCTGTTGCACTACGCCCACGACGAACTGCTATATGACAACACACCTGACGGCACAGTCCTGATGATATTAAAGCTTCTGAAACAATAATACGATGACCACTTCTGGTAAACAGTATCCTGCGCCGTTTAATATATAAGGTTAAGTACAGCTAAGGAGTTGCGAAAACCAAAAATTAAAACATAAAGAGAAATTTTAATGCTCGTCCCATAAACCTTCAAGGTTCTACGCCATTATGTTTTAAAAGACAACCGGGAAATCTTCTAAAACGCCATTGATAATGGGATAACGATGGCACTCAATTATCCGCTCTTATCGGCGCCCATCCCTATTCCGAGTTTCAAGCACTTCCAGCGATTTGAATAATTTCTGACACTCTTCAAAGGACTTTTGGAACGTCAAATTGTCAAAATAATTATATAAAATGTGACGTTAAGTTGGTTGTTGTTTTGATTTTGAAGCTGAAGATTTTTTCTTAAAGATTTGTCAGATTTAACAAAAATCCATAATGTTTAATTGACAATGCAAAGAAAGTCAAGAGACGGCTATTTAATTATTTATTTATTTATTTATTTATTCACAAAATCCACAGCTCTTTAACAATTTCATATAAGATAAATAAACTAATCTTACAGCCAATTACGGATTTACAATTTAATAACTACACTTATTTTATGCATCAGAAAACAAACAGGATGTCATGCTAGCACCCTCTAAGCATATCTAAGTGTGCAGTGTGGGTGGGTGTGTAGAAGTGTGTGTGAGGAGTTGTAATGGTGTATGGTCACGGGTTAATTTATTCAGTTTTGTTTAGAATTACCTATTAGTCAAATCGTCGCATACAGAAGTCACTAAAAGTTTCCTGAAAACACCTTTTTTGGTGTTAAATATATCAAGATGGGAGAATTTCTTGTTGAAATTTCTTAAAATCCTGCCAATGACAGAATTTTGAGCGTAGTTTGTACCACTGTGCGGTACATCGAATAACTGTGTGTGCCTAGTCCGTCGAGACGGAGCACTCAATCTTAGAACCAGATCATTTAAAGCGGTACTCTCAATGACACACACACACATACACATACACACATTACATTACACATTACATTAAAACACATTACATTACACACACACACACATTACGCACATTACGTGCACATTACGTGGTTACATTTAAATCATGCTTGATTTTCCCAGGACAGGTTGCTACAGATGAACAATGACAATTCTCTAATAGGAACCCCCACCATATTACTATACCTGATCTGCTGATCTACTGATAAAGAACCAGAACGCTAAGCCGTTGAGTTTGCCTCAAAGACACTACAGTAATTTCATTAAAATAGTGCTTTAGACAATTGTGTAATTTTAATTAAATTGTAGCATTGTTTAGTTGCTCAAAATTAATTCTCTATATAGTTAATTTAACTATTGAGAATTAGTATTTTACTCACGTGATAGCCTAGTATTAACAGTTACACTAGACATATGCTCTATCGAACGTGTTAACTAAACGACCACATAATACAATACTGTTCCACAAGAGAGTAATGTGTATATACCTATAAAGATTCATAGGAATAATTGAAGGCATAAACTCGTCATAATTCTCATACAAATGCTCGTACGTAATTCTGGCGTTAATATAAATTTTCCTCCAGATATTTTTAACACACATCTTGTGGTTTATATCATAATCATTTTAATAACAAAAATAATAAAATATATTTGAGAAAAAAAAAACATTAAAGACGTCTGAAAATCAGCTTTTTGCACATATTTTTTCTGAACTTTTCCCGTTCATAATCTACTCAAACATTGAAAAAGTAAAGAAAATATCTTGCATATGTAATAAAAATCTGACAATTTTTTTTCAACATTGTTATTTTTTTTTATTTAAGTACCGTGTCTACTTTCATGTGCATTTAGTAATACGTTGTTATTTAAAAATTACAAACAGACACTTCAATTTTATTAATTAATTGTATGTGTGTCTATTAAGGCCCCGGTAACTTTAAATATTGTCGTTATGAGTTATAATAGTTCTTATTGCAATTCGATACGGCTTAAAATCTGTTGTAATAAATTCGAATAATAAATGAGCAAGCATTGTCGTAAAAATGCAAATAAAATCATCTAAAATTAGAAATTAACTATTTAATAATAAATAATCCATCACTGGATACAGTTTGGCATTTGGAATTTTATAAGAAGAGGAAGGGATAAACTGGTTTTAAAGATAATTAAGAGGTGACTTTGATGATTTTTTTTGATGCATTAAAGTATGTTTAATTATGTTTTGAGTTCCATCACTCTATGCAAAAAAGACTTGAAAATATCATATTTTTTTTTGCTTTCAAAATTATTTACGGTAAAAGAGATACACTGGTTTAAAAAACCAACTTTTTGAGCGGTTTCAAGAAATCACCGCCTTAATACATACATGTACAGTCGAGTTCAGTAATATATTGGCACTGTTAAGGATTCAAAATATTGTGAGCGTGGGATAGCTCAAAAAATTCTATAGAACCTATAGATCAAAAATATGTCCTCATTCGAATGGTTCAATAATATTTTCTGAACCCTACCTACATTAGGCAATAATATGAAAAATTATGAGAAAAAGCAGTCAAATATTAATGAATCTAAATCTTGACTACAATTTAATAATGCTTACAGTTATCACAATAATTTTTTTTTTGACGTTCATGTTTTTCAAGCTTGAAAGGGCCAATATATTAATGAACTCTACTGTACAACGATATGAGTGACTATAACGATTCCTTTTCTGTATATAATTATAGGATCTGCGCCATACCGGACGTCACTTGTTAGGATCCGAAAATGATGGGAACCAACATCGACTGTCCGTACGAGGCCATTTTAATAGACACAGTATATTATTGTAGAACGTTAAAATATTAATAATGAGCACAACATACTTTTTCACTTCTCATGCTCAAAAAAGACACCAATATAGCCCTACGAAGCGGGACTAAAGTGACTACTTTAGTCCCTAGGGAGTAAAAAGTAATTCGTTTTTTAATTTCCTTCATGTGACATAAACAAACTCAAACAGCCAGTATTATCTGTGGAGTGTGGACTATCTTCATTGCGAAAATGTTAAGAGTTTTAGTTCCATGGTTTTTGCCAAGGTGGCGCCATGTGTTTTAAATTGTTAATCTGTTACTGGTTTAGAAGAAAAACTGACGGCGAAAATTTCAGAATTTTTGTCGAGTGTAAATTTGTTCGTCTTTAAATAAATTTAAGAATGCCCAGTGACAGTTGTGGTATATTATGCTCCTTGGTGAAGAGTTTGACGTCGAGCAAAGAGCAAAAGACATACCTAATAGATATTGTGATTTTTATTTTATTAACCGACTTCACAAAGGACGAGGTTCTCAATTCGTCGGAACCTTTTTTTTTAATTTTTTTTT
Organism: Antitype chi; assembly: GCA_947359405.1. Lineage (NCBI taxonomy): Eukaryota > Metazoa > Arthropoda > Insecta > Lepidoptera > Noctuidae > Antitype > Antitype chi. The sequence continues at coordinate 1,078,491 of OX375821.1, read as the reverse complement.
TTGTTTGAAAGGGTATACTTCCCAGGTGGTCCCATGATCATCAAGTCAGGATCTGATGATGGGATCCTGGAGAAATAGCGAGAACTCTTCAAATTTTATAGGCACGCGAAGCGATCTAGGTATTTTTTAGAAGAGTACTTTCTTGGAGTAGTCTCATTTCAATTTGGTGAAGATCTGATGAAGAACTTTGGATTTAGGCAACGGAACTCCTCAATAAATGATAGCAAATGGACTGGGATTGCAGCAATCTCATGTCTGTCTATTGCTTAGACCAGTTCATAACATAACATCACGCCGGTATGCTGTGAAGGGGTAAGCACATGTGAACCACTAAACAGTGAAAAAAAAACTTATTCCAAAAAAAAAAAAACTTTTTGCAAAAAAAAAACAACCGACTGAAAGTTATTTTTCACTTTGTAGTGTTTTTTTGTTAAGTAATATTTATTAGGTAAGTACATGTTTTTGTACTAAATTGACTATTTTTCTCGCACTCAAAGTGAAAAGTACAGTTTGCACCTCGAGACTAAACGCCAACTTAATATACCCTCGGTTTCATTGACTCCCTCGCACGCTCGGGAGTCAAACCACCTCTGGTATATTATGGCTTCGTTTAGTCCCTCGTTATAAAATGTACTATAATTAAGTCATCAATACAACTTCCGAAGGAAATAAAACCCCTTAAATATAGAATATATTATAGAATAGTCGGGTAAAGCCGTTGTCCGTGATTTTTAAAGAAGATTCCTTCTTATTTCTGGATGAAAGTCATCCACATCAAATATCATCCAAATCTATTTAGCTGTAAGAGCGTGATTGCGTTACATTTGTGTGGGTAGGTACATCAAATAAAAACAAACTTTCACTTTAAGGTTCGTGCACCGTACTAACATAATAAATCAGACATTTTGTAGCAATACCAGTCGAGCCTACAGAAAAGCTCCCAGTGGGCCAGCATCTACCTCGGCCAGGTGGGTCGCTGCATAACTAAGACTGGTGGGGATACTCCGATAACCCATAGTGTGACTATATGCCACATCGCAAACGACGCCTCACCTCTCGTCGTGCTTAATCTGCCTAGTCTTTTTCCAAGTATGTTTGAGTTGACTTCCAGTTTAACCGGAAGCAGCTGAATACCAGCATTTTATATGGAGCGACTGCTTACCTGACCTCCACAACCCAGTTACTAGGTAAAACGATACCCCTTGGTAACGACTGTCTAAGGTACAAGAATGAAAGCTGGGACTAACAGCTTAACGTGCTTTCCGAGGCACGGAGAGGTCTTGATATGCAAAAATGGTCTCCTGGTAGCTTTTCCTGGTCAATCAACCCGTGCGGCTGTTATTAGCCACGAGCCCCTGACCTGTTGTCGTGTTCTCGCTGCAAAAACACCTGCACTATGAATCCTCGATAAGAGGAAAGGGAAGATCGTGTTAATATTGAGTGTCAAATCTATTAAAGTTAACAAAACCAGTCTGTCGTATCGTTTGTTATTAAAGTAAAAAATAAATAATTGTAATGTGGTTTGTTAAGATGACACTGTTGTTTCATATATAACCTGTGACACTCAGGAAACATCGATGCAAAAGCCAAGGTCAATGTCTCTTTTACAAATAAGTTATTTCCTACAAGATCATTGAACCATATAATAATCAGTGTGAAACGCTTGGACAATCAGCCTGGCCCAGAGCAGATTTATTTTTCAGCTGCTAAATTTATTGTGCTATAATATTGTTGTTAGTATTCTTATAATAGGAACAATATTATAGCACAATTTTAATCAATCGTAGCTCTGCAAATGGAATACCTATGGATTAAATTAATTCTAGGAATGTTTTAATGGATATTTTAAAGTAATAAATAATTTCCACCACGTGCGTTAATTTTGATAAAATTAACAAAACATAATGAAAGTCCGCAATAATAATATGCCTATTAATACTAATTAGATACAGTGCTTTATCGCACCAGATGGTTATAACAACCACGCATAAAGTTTAGTTAAAGAGAATCACGCTCAGAAACAACACCATGTTTCTCTTTCTAATAGCGATAATAATACTCGTAATTTATTATGTGTCAATACGGAAGTTTGATTACTGGAAAATAAGGAAAGTGCCGTTCATCAAACCCATACCGCTCATAGGAAACTACGGTGAGATCATCTTCCAAAATAAAAATTTTGCAGAAGGAGTTGAAAATATTTGTAAAAAACTCCCTGACGAGAAATTTATCGGAGCCTTCTATAGTACAGAGCCGGTACTGATCCCAATAGACCCTGATATTATCAAGCTAATTGTGGCAAAGGACTTCTACTACTTCAATGGAAGAGAGCTATCGGAACATAGCTATAAGGAGCCAGCGGCATTAAATATCTTTTCTACCTACGGAGACAATTGGAAGGTCTTACGTCAGAACATGACGCTGCTTTTCTCATCAGGAAAAATGAGAAACATGTTTCATCTCATCGAGAAGTGTTCGTACGTGTTCGAATCAATGCTGGATCGGGAGACTAGCATATCAGCGGAGATAGAAATCAGATCCGTGGCAGCCAAGTTTACTATAGAATGTATTGGTACTTGTGTGTTTGGAGTTGATGCCAATACTATGACAGAAACAATGCAAGACAATCCTTTTAGCAGAATCGCAGCTCTTACAAGTCCGACAAAATATGCAGCTTTTATAAGAGGAGTCCGCTGTGTTTGGCCATCGATATTCTATGGTTTAGGGTTAAAACTCATGTCACGGCAGATGGATTTCTTCAAGAACTTGATCACATCGGTGATGAATCAACGAGATAACAAGCCTTCCGGTAGGAATGACTTCTTGGATCTTATATTGAGTTGGAAGCAAAGCCACCAAATAGTTGGCGATAGCATTAAAAATATAAAAACTGGTGGAATTCAAAGAGTGTCATTGGAAGCTGACGATGATTTATTAGTTGCTCAGTGTTTTGTTTTCTTCAACGCTGGTTTTGAAACGTCGGCGACTATTTTAAGTTACACTCTTTACGAGTTGGCAAAAAATGAAGTGATACAGAACAGAGTGTTGGAAGAAGTAGACGCATATATGGGACGCCATTGCAATAAACTTTGTTACGAATGTGTGACGGAGTTCCCTTACCTTTGGGCTGCGGTTGGTGAAGCTCAGCGTCTTTACCCAGTGCTTGGAGTGATATTCCGAGAGACCATGAAAGACTACACGTTACCGGGTGGTTTGGTTGTGGAGAAAGGCATGCGTATTCATATACCGGTGTATTACTTGCATCGCAACCCGAAATATTTTCCGGAGCCTGACAAATTCCGTCCGGAAAGATTCTTTGGGGACGAGAAGCATAGCATAAACCCGTACACTTACATGCCGTTTGGAGAAGGACCAAGAACTTGTTTGGGTAAGGTCCTTATATACTTCTTCTGCCTGTTCTTGTTCCATGTTAGTTGACAGCACAAAATGTTTTCCTCTTCCATTCAATGCTTTTAACTTTCACTTCATCGTTCATCCCCTTTTCATTCATATCGTCCTACACACAAACAATTCGTCTTTTCTTTGGTCTGCCTCTCCCGTCGCTGCATATTTGTAGGGACGAAAACTGTCTGTCCTTGGTACAAAATGATAATTGACAATATTTATCTAATCTCTGTTTATTAAAAAATCCCATCGTAGTGAAAATAATCTCTGCAACTATGCCTTTACTACGCATAGATGAAGTGTTTTTCATCTTTTATAGAAATGATTGTAGGTATTCGTGACAATGTTGGATCGTGAAACTAAAATTTTGAAGGTGTTTGAACTTACATGAGTCGTTAACTTCACTATTTACTATGGAATACATGGGGCTTTCAACAATCATTGAAAAAAGGATAAGCGCTACTGCACAAATACACCAGCCGGTTGAACAAGCAGGCTTCTGCAAGGGTTTTTCTACAGTCGACCACATACATACTTTAGAGTTACTGATAGAGAAATACCAAGAACAGCAGAGACCTCTATATGTTGCCTTTGTAGACTATCAAAAAGCCTTTGACACATTACTACACTCGAGGATTTGGGAAGCGCTTAGGCTACAAAACGTGGACAGATGTTTTATTGAAGCTCTGAAGAATGCCTATGAAAAATGCACAAGTAAGGTAAAATTAGAAACCTCAGTATCGAGAACAGTGTCTAAGCTACCGGCGGTCAGAGCTCCAGAGAGAGGAACCTCCTAACAATGCGAGCCGTGTCAAGAAGTACTGGTTTCTGAATCAGGCCCTTGACCCAGCTGCTTTGGTACATTATTATTACGCATTCAGTAAGGCACGTTAATTTTGGAAGAAAAATCTATCATCATATTGTTGATCTGTTGCTGTAGTGAAGATTGTGTTCTCGAGAGAGAATTCCTTAAAAGTATCAGATGTCCCATACAAAACTTCAATACCTACTCGACCCAAATGTAAGAGGCGGCTGATTTTTTTCCCGATTACGTTGTTGGTCCTATAAAGAAAGTGGCTCAGTTTGATGTTCTGTACCAGACCCTTAAATATGACCACATCTATAGACTAATGTAAACAATAGATGGAGACTTTTCGTCCATCACTACGCCAACCGCCATCTATGTCGCCGTCGATGTTCCTGCCTGTATTTGTTTTATCTGCGTAGTATTTCCCTTATCTTTATCATTGTTTTTAATACAAATGGTCGAACATATCCCAAGTTATCTCCCTCTGAGAAATAGAAATAGAAATAGAAATAATATTTATTTGCATAAAACATGGTATATAAAGTTGGTTTAAGTACATTATAGAGCATACATGTTTAGCTTAAATAATAGCATGCAAATATTGTTGGTTACATTTAAAAATGTTTCCCGTCAGTAAATTCTTTAATGTTGTAAAAGTTATTCGTTTTTAACCATTCATATAGTTTTTTTTTGAACAATCTAAGATCTAAAGTTTTTAAGTCATTTGGAATTTTATTGTACACCCGAACACACATGGCTAAACAGCTTTTATTGTATTTAGCCAGTCTCGGTAAGTCACTTAATATAAGCCTGTGAGGATCTCGCCGGTTTCGAGGATATACATCCTCTGCCTTTTTAAATAGGTCTTTATGCTTTTTAACAAACATGCTTACTTCATAAATATAGAGAGCGGGTAGCGGTAACAAACCAAGTTCTTTAAATATTGGCTTGCAAGATTCATCAGGGTGAAGCCCATATATTGCACGAATACACTTTTTTTGCGCAACAAATACCCTATTTCTATCGGTACTGTTACCCCACATGATGAACCCATATCGTATTAAAGATTCGACATAAGCATGGTAGGTAGTAATAGCAGTTTTAATGTTTGTTATATTTTTTACCTTTCTGAGTGCGTATACGAATTTATTTATTCTTTTAGATATGTCATCTACTTGTGCTTTCCAATTTATGTCCTGGTCTATTATTACTCCAAGAAATTTTGTTTGCGTAACCGCGTTCAGTTTTGGTATGTCAAGTTTTAGATTGTATTTATTATTATTCGATTTGTTAAATTGTATGTACACGGATTTATCTAAATTAATTTTTAAGTTATTCATGTCAAGCCATTCAATTAATTTGTCAATTGTATTGTTAATTTCTGCTTCATGGTCATAAATTGTATTAGTCTTTTTATCGGACGTCACTATAATGGAAATATCGTCAGCGAATAGTATGCATTTATGATTTGTTATGTCTGTGATTGAATTTATATAGAGTAGGAACAATATTGGGCCCAGAACACTTCCTTGTGGGACGCCATAGATGTTGCATCTATATTCGGATGAGTATGATGTCATGATGTTGTTTCTACCTAATTTTGTAATAATAACACGTTGCTGTCGGTTATTTAAGTATGACGAAATCCACTGAAGTGCATGTCCCCTTATCCCAATTACCTCCAGCTTTTGTAGCAACAGGTCATGTGACACTAAGTCAAAAGCTTTAGACAAATCAAAGAATAATCCTGTAGTCAGATAGTTTTTATTAATATTGGATAGTATCGCTTTTATCAGAGAGAAGGTGGCTAATGTAGTAGATTTGCTTTTTTGAAAGCCGTATTGATCTTTATTAATTATGTCAAATTTGTTACAGAAATTAACTAGTCTTTTGTACATGCATTTTTCTAGTATTTTTGACAGAATCAGTATTAAGGTTATTGGGCGATAATTATTTATACAATCTTTTTCTCCCTTCTTAAAAAGTGGTTTAACAATGGAAAGTTTTAAGGTATCTGGGAAAGTTCCCGAAGAAAAAGATAAATTAATTAAATGTGTTAGAATTCCAACTATTTCATTAATGCATAATTTAATTATTTTAGTATTAATTTCATCGTAGCCCTCTGAATTAGTGTTGGATAGCGATAATATTTCCCGAGGCCGACATTGACGCAATATCTGCGTGAAAGGTGAACGGCTGGTCAGCTTTTGTCTAGTTAAACCGTATTATTACAATTTACTCCTAGTTCAAGGTGGTTCTAATATTATAACGATTATTGAAAAATTCTTCAATTTCAATACCCTGATATTATGATCTCACTTGACATAAAATGTTACTCTAATATAGATTTTATTTTAAACAAAAACAAACGTCAGGTACGACCATCCAATGATTGTTTATTTATTTAAGTGCACTTAACACTTTGAGAAGAATGATGCAGACCAGCAACTTTCTACAACTGCCTAGTGTATCCATATGATAACACTTCAACTTGTTGGTGTAACCAATACATTTTTAAGTCAATCATGATAAATGATATCATGCGTAATCTGACGTGATATAAATATAACGTTGATATTCAGACGCAGCTATACAGTCGGCTGTGAATACGAACGACGCATAGTCAACTCCGATCGCGCAGTGAGACAACACGATGTTTCTCTATCTAACAGTGACGCTTCTGGTCCTCCTTTACTATGTGATCACGCGAAAATATAACTACTGGAAAGACAGAAACGTACCACACAAGAAACCAAGTTTCTTATTTGGAAATTATGGAAAAGTGCTTCTTCAGAAAAAAAACATGGGAGAGACAATTCAAGATTATTGCAATGAATTCCCAAACGAAAAATTTATTGGAGCATTTCATGGAACGGAACCCGTACTGATTCCTAAAGACCCAGAAATTATCAAACTAATTGTGACGAAAGACTTCGCCTATTTCAATGGAAGACTGATATCTGAACACAGCGACAAGGAGCCCTTAGGTTTGAACCTCTTTGCTACCCATGGGGACAATTGGAGGGTATTACGACAGAATATGAGCCCAATGTTCTCGTCAGCGAAGCTGAAGAACATGTTTCATCTCATCAACAAATGTTCGCTCACGTTTGAGGAAATGTTGGATCGTGAAACAAAAATTTCAAAGGAGCTCGAAGTTAGGTCGTTGACTGGAAGATATACTATGGAATGTGTCGGAGCGTGTGCTTTTGGTGTAGACACAAACACGATGACCGAAGAAGAAAAAGACAATCCTTTTAGGAAAATTGCAGCATTCGTAAATCCTCCAAAAATATTCGGCGTCCTCTTCCACATTCGTTTAATGTGGCCATCAATCTTTTACTTTCTTGGAGGCAATATAGCAAACAAACCACTTAAGTTTTTCCATAACCTGATTAATTCTGTAATGACTCGACGAGAATACAAACATTCTGGACGAAATGACTTCGTTGACCTCGTAATGGGTTGGAAGACAAGCAAGCAAATAGTGGGTGACAGCATACAAAACACCAAAACTGGTGAAGTACGAAAGTTGACATTAGAAGCTACTGATGATCTGTTAATTGCTCAGTGCTTTGTTTTCTTCTCTGCTGGCTTTGAAACGTCTTCTACCACTCTGAGCTACACTCTTTACGAAATAGCAAAGCATAAAGAGATCCAGGACAAAGTGCTAGAAGAAGTAGACGCATATGTAGGTCGTCATGAGAATAAACTAAATTTTGACTGTGTTTCGGAATTGCCATACCTGGACGCTGTTATAGATGAGGCTCTTCGTTATTACCCAGTTCTCGGCATGATCCCGCGGGAGTTGATGGAAGAATACACAATGCCTGGTGGTGCAAAGTTAGAAAAAGGTATGCGAGTGCACTTGCCAGTGTACTACCTGCATCACAATCCGGAATATTATCCAGAACCTGAAGTGTTCCGTCCAGAAAGATTTCTAGGTGAGGAGAAGCGGAAAATTAATCCATATGTTTACATGCCGTTTGGAGAAGGACCAAGACTTTGTATTGGTGAGTAACAACTCTTATTATTTGCAAATTTGTTGCTTGTTATTGTTATTCGTTGTGTTCTTCTATTATCAATAATATTCTACCTTGGTGAGAACTAGCATTAATAAGTGTATCTGAATACATGATTATAGTTATGGCGCGTTAGATACCTAATAAAATGCATATGATTTTTTTAATTTTCTGGAATAATATTAACCTTTAGTGCCCTAGTAGGTATTATTTGGGAGAAAAACGCCTTCTGTTACACTTACATAGGTGCGTCGACGATTTTCATAGAGTTACGACTTAACTGTGATTCATTACTATTCAAATGTGTGGGTGTTCTTGAACATTTTTTTTTGGATATTTAATAACTCGAAAATAAAATATCAGATACCTGTTAGGTACAATCCAAATTCAATCATCAATTTGCATTCGTATGAAGTTAGTTTGAGTTTGCAGAGGTTATTTATGTGGATAAGAAATTTACAAATTTGTACTAAATTTGTGGGCATACTCTATCATATACATTCGTTTAATTTGGCCGTTAATCTTTAACTTATTTGAAGGCAATTTTGCGATCATAAAAATGAAGGTTTTCCTTACCCTGATTAATTCGGTTATGACTGGAAGGGAATACACATATTCTGGAAGGAATAGCTTCCTGGACCTCGTAGTAGATTGGAAGACAAGTAAGAAAATAGTGGGTGAGAGAATAAATAACACCGAAACTGGTGTAAAAACCCTCATTTATATACTCGCAGACTAGTTGTGCTAAAAACATGGAATTTGTCATGGTTATAGATAATATAAACATAACAACACGCCTTGTTTCCTCGAAGGATTGGGCCGATGTGAGGTTATAGATAGTTCTTGTAAACGTAAATGAAAACATTATAAAATACGGAGCGTTCGGTACAGTGCAATCGTTTAGTCTTCAAATGAAAGAGTAGCTGGCGATAGTAATAATGTTCCATCATACAACAGTGCTGTCCCTGAAGACGTTGAGTAGTTCGATGGTCACCACTGCACTACGGGTTTGTAGCTACTCCCAGGGTAACGAAACGGGCTCAAGCAATATGTTATAAATCTGAGCAATTGAGGTGAATGCTTAACTTTTGAGACATTCTAACTGTAGTAAAAAAACAAAAATTACATTCTTCTATTATCTAGTTTTTATATACTTTCTGAATTATTTAAATATAATATGTTGACTTTAATCAACTAAAAAATATCTAACTGAATCTTTCCTCTTACGAATTACTCTTATTTTTAACCGACTTCATAAAGGAGGAGGTCCTCAATTCGTCGGAACCTTTTTTTTTTATGTATGTTCCCCGATTACTCGAAGATGGCTGGACCGATTTGGATTTTGTTTTTTTTTGTTTGAAAGGGTATACTTCCCAGGTGGTCCCATGATCATCAAGTCAGGGTCTGATGATGGGATCCTGGAGAAATAGAGAGAACTCTTCAAATTTTATAGGCACACGAAGCGATTTGGGTATTTTTTGGAAGAATACTTTCTCGGAGTGGTTCTATTTCAATTTGGTGAAGATCTGATGAAGAACTTCGGAGATAGGCAACGGAACTCCTCAATAAATGATAGCAAATGGACTGGGATTCCTGAAATATCATGTCTGTCTATTGCTTACATCAGTTCATAACATAACATCACGCCGGTATGCTGTGAAGGGGTAAGCACATGTGAACCACAAAAAAGTGAAAAAAAAAACTTTTTCCAAAAAAAAACAACCGACTTCCAAAAAAACACTACAAAGTGAAAAATTACTTTAATTTCGGAAGGCGGTGACAAAAAATTCAAATACAGCTCCAAAGACACCGACTTCCGAAATTAAAGTTATTTTTCACTTTGTAGTGTTTTTTTGGAAGTCGGTTGTTTTTTTTTATAATTACTTAATTAGTCTAACGTAACAAGCTTAGATTTTTCGTGATTGCGCCTAAAATTACCAAACGAACACACTATACATACAATAATATTAATGACGCCATACGTGATCAAATTCTATAAAAAAAATATTAATAACATTAGGTTTATACAAACTAATACAAGTAGGTAACAATACACCCAACGGTATAGGTAATATCCTCACTCTCAACAGTATAAATACTGAAATAATTAACAACGAGTCGTTAGTCAGTCCGCTCAGGTCGCGCAGTAGAACCACACGATGTTTCTGTTTCTGCTAGTCTCGGTACTGCTACTTCTTTACTATTTGATCACGCGGAAATATGGTTACTGGAAGGACAGGAACGTGCCACACACCAAACCTACGTTCTTATTGGGTAATTATGGAGATATGATCCTGCGGAAGAAATCGTTTGGAGAAACTATTCAAGATTGCTGCAATGAATTTCCTAACGAAAAATTTATTGGAGTATTCTTTGGAACAGAACCCGTACTGATTCCAAAAGATCCAGAAATCATTAAACTAATTGTGACGAAGGACTTCTACTATTTTCATGGAAGAGAATTATCCGAACATAGTCACAAAGAACCGTTATCTTTGAACCTTTTCGGTACCCATGGCGACACTTGGAGGGTCTTACGGCAGAATATGACTCCATTGTTCTCATCTGCAAAGATGAAGAATATGTTTCATCTTATCGAGAAGTGTTCGCACAGGTTCGAGGAAATGTTGGATCGTGAAACAAAAATTTCAAAGGAGCTCGAAGTTAGGTCGTTGACCTCAAGATATACTATGGAATGTATCGGAGCTTGCGCTTTCGGCGTAGACACGAATACGATGACGGAAGAAAAAAACGAGAATCCTTTCAGAAAAATGACAGATTTCTTGGATCCGCCGAAACATGTAATCTTCATGCGAGTTATTCGTGCAATTTGGCCTTCAATATTTTACTTTTTGGGATTCCAGTTACTGCAAAAACCATTGAAGTTCTTCGCTAACTTGATTACTTCTGTAATGTCCCAAAGGGAATACAAATCATCTGGAAGACACGATTTTGTGGACCTCTTAATGAGTTGGAAACAAACCCATCAAATAGTTGGTGATAGTATGAAGAATATCAAAGCTGGTGAAAATGAAAAAGTAACGTTAGAAGCTAATGATGATCTGTTGGTTGCTCAGTGTTTTGTTTTCTTCGCTGCCGGATTTGAAACGTCATCAACCACTTTGGGTTATTCTCTTTATGAAGTAGCAAAGAATAATGACATTCAGAGCAAAGTGCTAGAAGAAGTAGATGCATATGTAGCGCGTCATGAGAATAAACTCAATTACGATTGTGTTTCGGACTTGCCGTACCTGGAAGCTGTTATAGACGAGGCTCTTCGTTTCTACCCAGTTCTTGGTATGATTCCTCGAGAGTTGATGGAAGACTACACAATGCCCGGTGGTGTGAAGTTAGATAAAGGCTTGCGAGTACATTTGCCAGTCTTCTATCTGCATCACAATCCAGAGTTTTATCCAGAACCGGAAGTGTTTCGTCCAGAGAGATTTCTTGGTGAGGAAAAGCGGAATATTAATCCGTATGTATACCTACCGTTTGGAGAAGGACCAAGAACTTGTATTGGTGAGTTTTATTTTTGATATATTGTTTTAAAGTTTCGGGAACACGGTTTGAAAAAAAAGGAGACGTAACCATCGGGGATGCAAGTCAAAAATAATGCAGAATTGATTACTTGTTGACTTGTTGCATATGTTTAACATTCAAGAAAAAAAAACTTTAAAGTTGTGGGGATTCAAAATGCACTGTTTGCCTATTACGGGCTTGTAGTTTCACTATATCAAATCAAATTAAATATTAATGTTTTATTTCACATAAACCTGCATGGGCACTTATGTAACGTCAGAAGCTACCTAGGTTCTACTGTGCACCTACACGGTTCTAATTTGTCGCTTCCTATGGAGAAGAGCTGGCAAGAAACTCCACGGTTAATCTTTTAAAATTAATTGGCTTTTATAATGTTTTCAAAATACAGTGATAATAGGTATAGGAGGACAGTGCAGGCCTGTCAATAAGTACCAGATTCTTAGAGGATTGAATATAAAGAATATAAAATAGTCTATAAATCTACTTACATATGTAATAACTTAACGCCTTTTGTCCATGGGTAGGCAGAAACTACACTACGTCACCTGCTACGATTCTTACATACACTCTTGATAGTCGAATTCAACTCACGATATAGGACTAATTTATGAAATAACTAGCTTCCGCCCGCGGCTTCGCCCACGTGGAGGTCGGAAATTATCCTGCGGGAACGTACTACCGGGATAAAAAGTATCCTATATGTTAATCTAGGTTATAATCTATCTGTGTGCCAAATTTTATTCAAATCCGTTCAGCCGTATTTGCGTGAAAGAGTAACAAACACCCATCCATCCATCCATACTTACAAACTTTCTTGTTTATAATATTAGTAAGGACTATCCCTGTAATGGACTGCTATTGTTTATTTTATGTACAATATCTGGATGACCGAGCTAGGCTCGGTATTTTTTTGGTTTGACGTTTTCTAATAATGTAACCTAGCTAGATCGATTTATAACCCCCGAAACCCACCTGCATACTAAATTTCATGAACATCGTTGGAGCCATTTCCGAGATTCAGCTTATATATACAAGACTTATAAAACATTTATACAAGAATTCCTCGTTTAAAGGTATTACATTTACTCCTTTGTCGTTAAATCTTTGAGAGTATGAAGCTATTTCGTAAAAATAACGTCACTAAAATTTTTGCAAAATCTTGTTACCGAAAAGTAGCAATTGCTCTGTTGTGTATTGGTGCTAAAGAATCTTCCCCATTATAAGACTTTTCAACGTTGGGTCTAAGAATACCTGCGGTAATGCTTCGTCGGTTGGTCTGATCTCAACTTTAAGACAATTAAGTCCTCTATTAGTGGACTTAAATTCAAGATACTTAGATCTTAAAGTCATGTCAGTTTGTGAGAACCAATATCTAGTAAGGACCTGTTTTCGCGTCTAATAATTTAATTTTTGTTTGCCTTTTAGCTTGAGGTTTGAGATAACTTTACGCGATTCATTAAAACATTATTTATTGCCACAATCTTAGGTAGATTTATTCTATAGTTATCCAGGGCCATCAAAGGGTTTATTTTATATCTAAGACCAGTTAACCAACGTTTTGTAAAAACTATTAAACTTCCTTAGATCAGAGTCTGGCCTCATCACGATGCTTAGTCATGAATCTCAATTTAAAATAAGACTCGTACACGTGATCCAGCTCAGTGTACAGATTTTTTTCCAAATAATTCGATGTCATTGTCTCCACACATGAGTTTAATTTAGCAAATTGCTTGTAGTTAATTACTTAATTGGAATCATTCTCATTACTTTTTGTTTAAGTTATAGAAAACAATATAACACAATGCCTATATTCCCCGAAAGGAAAGGCAGAGGTGGTTAATACATCATTATAAAGTAGGGAACGTTTAGTACAAAGTAAAATAGGCTTGAAGCTAGTTACCAATTCCTTGGTGCAAGTGCATTTAATCTTTAGATTTAAACATAGCTTGTGACAGTAATAATGTTTTATCTTATAAAAGGACTGACCTTGAAGATGCTGACTAAATCGATGGTTAACACGATTTAAAAAGTCACGTATAACTTTATTTCTTTTCCAGGCTATAATAATAATATTAATGCCGTTATAACAGGTAGTGGGAGTTTCCCAGGTCTTTGTAGTTGCTCCCAGGATCCGTTTGAGGGCTGATGTAATACGTTATAACTCTGAGCAATTGAGGTAAATGGAAAATTAGTGATTTTCTGATTGTTCTAAAAAGAGCATTCTATAGAATTAAAGTTGCATGTCTGTTTTAAAAACATTATCAAATATGTCATAATACGTTTTGAATAATATCACAGTTATCGTAACCCTTAATCTTTGCTCGGCCATTAGACGTAACTTATGAATGACCAAAATAACAAGTCTAAGGAAAAGTGTGCTACTTGGACCGGCCTTACAAGTAGTTAGGTTAGCACGAAGTTCAGTAAACAATAACATTGTCCTTCCTCAAAAGTCCAAACTAACACACTCGTAAAAAGTGATAATTATAATGACGTAATATGTAATCTAACTCTCAATAAAAACAAAACACACTTAATGACAACAGGTTTGCACACACTATCATAAGTAGATGAGGATGCACTTAATCATACAGGCAATATTCTCACACTCAAACAATAAAGGTACTCTAATGACAAACAACAAGCCAGTAGTCAGTGCACTTAGGTCGCGCAGCGGAACCGCACGATGTTTCTGTTTCTGATAGTCTCGGTACTTTTACTTCTTTACTATTTGATCACGCGGAAATATGATTACTGGAAAAACAGGAACGTACCACACACTAAGCCTACGTTCTTATTGGGAAATTATGGACCTTTGATACTGCAGAAGAAATCATTCGGAGAAACTATTCAAGATTGCTGCAATGAATTTCCTAATGAAAAATTTATTGGAGTATTCTATGGTACAGAACCTGTACTGATTCCAAAAGATCCAGAAATCATCAAAGTAATTGTTACGAAGGACTTCTACTACTTTCATGGAAGAGATTTATCTGCACACAATCACAAGGAACCATTATCTTTGAACCTTTTCGCTACTTATGGTGATACTTGGAGGGTCTTACGGCAGAATATGACTCCATTGTTCTCATCTGCAAAGATGAAGAATATGTTTCATCTTATCGAGAAGTGTTCGCACAGGTTCGAGGAAATGTTGGATCGTGAAACAAAAATTTCAAAGGAGCTTGAAGTTAGATCGTTGACTTCAAGATATACTATGGAATGTATCGGAGCTTGCGCTTTCGGCGTAGACACGAACACGATGACGGAAGAAAAAAACGATAATCCTTTTAGAAAAATGACAGATTTCATGGATCCACCGAAATATGTAGTCTACATGCGAGTAATTCGTGCAATTTGGCCTTCAATATTCTACTTTTTCAGATTCCAGTTACTTAAAACACAATTGCAGTTTTTCTCTAACCTGATTACTTCTGTCATGTCCCAAAGGGAATACAAATCATCTGGAAGACACGATTTTGTGGACCTCGTAATGAGTTGGAAACAAACCCATCAAATAGTTGGTGATAGTATGAAAAATATCAAAACTGGTGAAAATCATAAAGTAACGTTAGAAGCTAATGATGATCTGTTGGTTGCTCAGTGCTTTATTTTCTTCGCTGCGGGATTTGAAACGTCATCAACCACTTTGAGTTACTCACTTTATGAAATAGCAAAGAATAATGAGATTCAAAACAAAGTGCTAGAAGAAGTAGATGCATACGTAGCACGTCATGAGAATAAACTCAATTACGATTGTGTTTCGGACTTGCCGTACCTGGAAGCTGTTATAGACGAGGCTCTTCGTTTTTACCCAGTTCTCGGCATGATCCCCCGTGAATTGATGGAAGACTACACAATGCCCGGTGGTGTGAAGTTAGATAAAGGCATGCGAGTACATTTACCAGTCTTCTATCTGCATCACAATCCAGAGTTTTATCCAGAACCGGAAGTGTTTCGTCCAGAGAGATTTCTTGGTGAGGAAAAGCGGAAAATTAATCCGTATGTATACCTACCGTTTGGAGAAGGACCACGAACTTGTATTGGTGAGTTTAATTTTTAAAGATTGTTTGCACGTTTCAAGTTAAGCCTTTTTTTTGCAATCTTTGTGGACTGCAACAAGAGGAAATTTGGACCAGTGCAGCAGTGATGAGAGTGAAAATAATCCACAATTGATTAATTGTTTCATATTCATATAACGTTAAAAAAACGGAAAAGTAATATTAAAACTTTTGTTTTGTTTACACTGCTAGTTTTATAACAGTAGGACCATTTATGAGGCTTATAGTATTTAATTTATATAAATTACTTCTTTTGTTACAATATTTTTCATCATCATCATCATCATCATTTCAGCCGAAAGACGTCCACTGCTGGACTTAGGCCTCCCCCAAGCTCCGCCACTTCGATCGGTTTTGTGCTTCCCGCATCCAGCGGACTCCTGCGGCCCTCACAAGGTCATCGGTCCACCTTGTGGGAGGCCTTCCAACTTTACGTCTTCCCGTGCGCGGTACAATATTTTTAGGCTAGACTATATTATGTGAGCGGCTGAAATGACATTGCATGCTTTTGTTACAATATTTTTAGGCTAGATTATATTTTGTGAGCGGCTGAAATGACATTGTATGCTTTTGTAATCAATCTGTTTAATTAAAACAATTAATGAATATTATAACTTAAACCACTCACTTACATTTAACAGGATAATAAATTTAATTCCTGACGTTACAAACTTGCTACTTAACCTGTGTAAAATTTTGAGAGCGTTTTAAAAGCCCCGGGGCTCAGTAACGAGGGAACACATTAATATTGACGGGTTCAACTCACGATTCAGGACTTATTTATGAAGTAACTAGAACTGTAATGAAAATAGAAATAGAAATAGAAAAATATTTATTGTCCAGGTAATACAGTAAGCATAGATAGATTAACAATAAGTTGAGACGGCATATGAGTAGCTTAATTATTACCTACAGCTAGTTACAAATATTATTTGCCAGTGAACCCCAAACTAGACAGTTAGTCTGTAGAGCAATTTACCAACTAGGTTCTAGAGTTTCTCTGAGAGAATTTTTAAAAGATGTTGGGATTCTTACGGTGGCATCGCAATTCATCTTCGCCAACATCTTATATATTAGGCAAAATATACACTTGTACACTAAAAATAGTGATATTCATAATATTAATACTAGAAATAAGGACAAACTACGTATTCCCTTTCACCGGCTACATAAGGTTCATAACTCATTTGTAGGTCTGGGTATAACCTTCTATAACAAGCTACCCTCTTCCTTGCTAGATCTGCATTTTAGTGCGTTTAAAGCTAAAGTAAAATCCACCCTTTGTTCAAAGGCATACTATTCTATTAACGACTACTTAAATGATAAGAATTGTTGGTCGCTGTGATTAACTCAAGACAATGTTTGTGTTCTTTCACCAGAATTAGCTTACCCACTGACAGGTTATATCATTATGTTATTTCATATAATTGCTTTTTTTTATCTGACTGTATAATTCAGGTTTTACTTTTTTTATCATTTATTTATGACTTAATCTACTCATTACAATGTTTTTTTTTTTTAATGAGTAGTATTGCAATATGTAGTTAGCTAGCGACCTCGACAATTCATGATTATTCTTGCCAGTGCAACCGGCAGCAAGTTCGTCATGCTCCCTTAGATGTCACTGCTTGCGGTAGCGTCGGGGGTCGGGTTGCCTCCTTCCCTCAAATATGGCGAGGGGGGCAATGGCTGATCTTTGCGTTATGCTCGTGAACGGGTGCTGCTCGTGGTGACTGGTCGTCTTGCTGACCATGGTTTTGTTATTGTTAATTGTATTAAGTTTTTAATAATTTTAGTCCAGAGGTCCTAGTTTAACTTTTGTTATAAGTTACTTATAGCTATATTTGCATAATGCAGAATTACATATGTAAGCTGGCATGCCCTTTATGCCTAGAGTCTTTTATTTAGATTGGAAGTTCTGTTTACGTTTTATTTTAATTTTCTATTATTTTTAGTTTTCAATTTTTGATGGTATATTGGCGTGTGCTAGCTGACATATGGCAAATTTTATGTTTTTTTTTTGTGTTTCGTAATTTTTATTACGTATTATTGTATAGAAACAAGTTCTTCTAACTTAACAGACAGCTGTGCTGCTGGGGAGTTTGTTCCGCTACTTCTTCTTCCCAGCTAAAGCACTAGGAAGTGGTGAAGGGCGGGCGTTTTTGGGGGGACTGTCTTATGTAATTTTATTTTGACGTTCAAAAAGAGCTGACTCTCAGCCTAGTTTGAATAAATGACTTTTGATTTTGATTTTGTATCTTGGGGTTCAGGATACGAATACAACAGTGGAGACTAGAGAGGTGCTTTCAAGTATGGTATTTTATGTGTAACGTTTGTGTAGTGTCTGGCGTGTGTGTGGGGTGTGTGTATGTGGTGTGTGTATGTGGTGTGTGTATGTGGCGTAAAATGTGTGTGTGTAAGTGTGTATTTTGTTCCCCATACAATATACTTCGTTTGATTCAGTGTCAGGTCAGAAAAAAAACATCTAAAAAAATCTGTGTAGTCTTGTTACCGACCTGTAGCAAGTGCTATGTTGAATTGATCAGAAAACTTCAAAGGTACCAGTATTGGTGCCACTGAAGTTTTCTGATCATGAGAATTTTCAACGTTGACTCTAAGAATAGCACCGCACCGGTAATGAAAGAATTCTAGTGTTTAGGATCGAAGACCAGTTTACAAACTTTTTGTAAACTTCCCTAGATCAAAGTCTAGCCTCATTTTGAAACTCAATTTAAAACTAGACTCATACACGTTTCTGTTGATTCCACAAAAAACAAAAAACTGTTTTACCTGTTAGAAAATTAGATGTTATACTCACCTTGAGTTAAAATTGGAATCACGACTAAAGGACATCGTCGAAAATGGCCCAGGACCAACAAACATCTGACCTACATAATTATTAGACTAATTGCGAATATCTGTATGAAACGGACATTCTGCGTTCCACAGCGAACAATAAAATCAAAAGAGCGACTATCGACTTAACATAAAATATGCCGCCATCTTTGACAATTAGATTAGACATCACAATTAGTGATGTCCAATCTTTCATTTCACATACATCGAGCGCGAGATTACTAGTGTTCGCCACCTGCTCACGGATTTTATACGCATTCATACGTACTTTTCTTTTCAACCTTTTTCGCTCTAGGTTGGGTCACTGGCGTATGACGCTTCTGTAGTCACTTTTACGCTGCTTTTATTGGTAGGTACCATACTATACACTCTAGGTGAGAAAAGAATTCAACAACAAAACCAATTTAAATATCTTAATCCATAGGTACATCCTAAATAATAATCTTTTTTTAAACAATTACTACACATAAGTGCTGATTGTGTTGAAGATGCATTGTAATATTTCAAATAAGTACATACACGCTGGGTACTGAATGGTATCGATTTCATTTATAATAAACGATCGAATGTATTGACATCCCTAATCTTTGTCATATCTGTCAATCAACTCAACTGTCAAAAGTGCTGTGTTTGTACATTATGACCATTATTTGCTACTTGAGTTTCGCAAGACATCAAAATAACGTCGACCCCCTGCACAATTTTTAGATAATATTTTAATTACCAATGTAGAAGATGATGATCAATAATAAAACCTAAATAACGAGAAAATAACTAACCACATACAGGCAATAGAAATAACAGTGATAGGCATTTATTAGCATGTATTTCAAAGTATTGAAAGGATTGTTTCTTAGCAAAAAATAACCTCGAAATCTTTATTTTCTTTTGAAATAAATCGTTGCTGCAAGTTGTCCGTCATTAAACTTTGTCTTCATGGGCATATACTTGTAATTTAGAACATGCAAAGTTATTTTCCTTTGCTGTTAGTTTTGACCAAGACTGCCTTATGAGCACGAAATTACTTAGTCTTAGACTAAACAAGAAAGTTAATAATGGCAGAAATAAATACATAGTCATTCTTGTTATTATAATGGTTAATATAAACAATTACCGTATGTCCTTAAGATAAGATTAGATTATTTAGTGAAAATACGTTATATGCTACAGGTGTATTTTCTTACAAAGCTATTTTAAATTACTTCGATAACTATATAGATAAGATAAACATGATAGTATATTTATTTTTGTCCGAGTATGAAATAATAAGTTTTACCAGGACACTGAAAAATAATGGTGAATCTGATCATGGTGGCTTTTAATTTGTAAATCATGTTTAAATGGTAAAGTAAGTATTATCATATGGAGCCAGCTGCATCGAACCTCTTTGGTACGCACTTTGACAGTTATAGAGTCATTTGACAAAATATGGGCCTACTGTTCAGTGAGTCTTGGAGCCAAAATGTGGCACTCTCTGCCAGCGTCTGTGTTCCCTTCCATATATAAGCCATTTGCCTTCAAAACAAGAGTGAACAAGCATCTTCTGGGTACGCTCATTCCATCATAGCCCTCATCCATCGCTCTCTACTTTCTATCAGGCTTGAACGAAGTCAAGAGCAGGCCCCAATAATAATTAAAAAATTACGTCGATGAAGACAAGGCTTACTATAGATTGTATTGGAGCCTGATCTTTTGCCTAGACACAAAACCATGACGGAAAAAGAAAAAATCAGGAGAATAGTTCGTTCCTCAAAACCGAATAAATATATAATTTCGCGGGGAATACTACGGACGTTCTCTGTGGCCAAAAAACTCAGTGTTATATTTCCTTGACGCTGGGTTCAAAAAGTCAACAACAGGTTTGGGTTACACTCTGTATGCATTATCAAAGAATGAAGATATTCAGAATAAAGCACCAAACGAAATACATACATATTATTTATCTTATCATAACAATAAACTCAATTACGATGGTGTGTTTGGATTAGCCATATTTGAAAGCTAGACAAGACTATTCGTTATTACTTAGTTCTCGTCATGATCCCGCGGGAGTTGATGGAAGACTACACAATGCCTTGTGGAGGTTAGATTACGGCATACGAGTACATTTTCCCATGTACTGTACTTTATGGGCATCCCACCCCAAAATTTTATCTAGAACCTAAAATTTTTCATCCTGAAAGCTTTCTGGGTGAGGAGAAGCAGAAAATTAATTCGTATGTGTATTTTGAGAAAAGACTAAGGTCTTTTCTCAAAAGACAGATACACATACGAATTAATTTCAAGACAAACTCTTAAGTTTGTACTGGTGTATTTAAGTGACTAGCTACTCATTTTACGACTGAGTTTAGAACTAAAACGTTTGTGTTGTTTGGACATTTTAGAGTCCCTAATCGAAGTAGAAAGTAGAGCAGTGGTGCCCAATGGTAACAGCCGCGACTTACCGAGTTCTAGGTCGTGCGTTCGAATCCAGACAGACGCTTTAATTTGTGTAAATTATTTCAACACCACTGCCTCTCAACACGGTGAAGGAAAACATCGTGAGGAAACCTAGATCTAAAATGTCCCAGAACCAAATATTCGAAGATATATGACATCTACCAACCCGCACTGGGACCGCGTGGTTTACGGCCCACTCCCTTTCATTGAGAGGAGGCCTGTGTCCCAGCAGTGGGAAAATTATAGGCTGATTATGTATGTTATGTATTCGAAGTAAGTAAAAGATGTATGGTATTATAGGATAAAAAGAATCGGAAAATTTATATCACACCACATTGCACTCTACACTTGTAAATTAACCATAATAACCATAAGTGAAAAGTTTGAAAAACCCACGTTGATTTTGTCTATTTTCCTTATTTTATTTGCATAAATCATCCACATACAGACTGGTTCGCCGACGCGTCTATTATTTTGTGAACACAACAGCTGGCGAAACGAGTTTTGTGAAGGTCAAGTACAAATCAACGCGGTCAACTACCGTGAAGATAACTATGATTTAATGACATACTTTTTTTAATCTGTTTGTGAACACAACAGTAAATAATTGGCTCTGGAGTCCCACAAGGAAGTATTTTGGGCTCAATAATGTTTTTCTTTCAGTGCATCGGGGTACATTAAGTGCTTTCATGTGTGATAAAGTACGACCGGCGCAACTTGGCCAGTCAGTCTTGCTACCACCCTAGCTTACCTTTTAGTCATGATATGAGCTACATAATATATCTAGAGTTCGTGCTGATATTTAGATTTTACACAAGATGTTCATTAAATTTAATAGCAATTTATTTCACAACAAACGACTTTTTATCTGACATTGTCATACATATCATGCTTCAGACAGTTCACATTTTTTTTTTCACTTTGATAAGGCGATAGTATTATGAATTTGTTATCTTAGCCAAACAAATTAAAATAACTGTACATAATTATTATGTACATTTTTTCGTTTTATTTTTGCCATCGACACACTAAGAAGAAAATCTAAGTACGAGATAAATATTGCGGTAACCATGTTTGAATTAAACAATATATCGGTTGTAACAGATAAAATGAGATAACCTCGGAGTTACAAAACACAGGGACATAGATACAGAACTATATTTAATTTTTGTATCGCAAAGTCAACTAGATACGATAAATAAAAATATTCTGAGATAGGTTGATCGATTGAATAATTCTTCTAATTATTTTTCTAGTGCTGTGTCAACAATTATTCTAAACGAGAGTACATGTGGCCGTTATCCGCATATATCTGATCTGAATAATTATTCAGGCTAGCATCATTTATACAAGCGTTCTCTCGATTATATGCCAATTAGTTTGATTGGGAGTTGGGCTATTTTTAATACCCAATTTTCTACTTTGTACTTCTTGTGTACCCATGAAGTTCTTCGTGTCTGTGGTTAATGCAGCTGGAGACTGACCCACATCATGTTTGCACCAGTCCATTAAAGGAATGTCTGTTAATGCATGTCCTTCGTCAGGCAAGAAAATATTGCCGCATAAGCTTGCTGTTACAGCACTGGTTCCGGTAATCCCATTTATTTATTGTTGCCAGGCATGCGGTTCGCGAAAATGCAGATGCTCGCCGGTCTCATCACCATTTTGAAGAAGTACCGTCTGGAGTTGGCTGATGGTATGCCAACGAAGCTGACCTTCAAGCCTCAGTCGTTCATCACCCACCCAGTGGGAGGCATCAGACTCAAGTTCGTAGAGAGAGAGGGATGGGAGAAGAGAGTGTTCGTGAAGTAAGATAGTGGTTGCCTTAAGTAGAGTGCGTGTTAGCGACTTGATCGGTAAAAACAATTACTGGACTGTATTAGTTAAGTTAAGTGAGGTAAATTTTAATGGTATATTTGCAGTTTTCTCTGTTCCGTTGTTCTGGATTTACCCTCAAGTTTCGAAGTTAAATGAAGTCTAGAGATAGCAGTCTCGTGACGAGATTGGAAGAAAAATTGTCCAAAGATGCACATGCGTAAAACCGTAAATATCATACCTAAGCGTCTAGACTAATTACAACTTTTTATTCCATACCTTACGCTATCCTAAATTACAGCTCTAGATAACGATATCCCATTTCACTCTATCCCTATAATTAACGCTATCCTGAAA
The DNA here is from genome assembly GCA_947359405.1 of Antitype chi. Lineage (NCBI taxonomy): Eukaryota > Metazoa > Arthropoda > Insecta > Lepidoptera > Noctuidae > Antitype > Antitype chi. Next base: position 1,055,188 of record OX375821.1, on the reverse strand, counting down.
AATCCATGCCTGAAACTACATTAAAAATGACTTGACAATTGTGTGAAAAATTTGTTATTAATTGTTACACGAACGGCAATAAAAATTATAACTAAAATGTATTGTTCATTGAAAACAATTTTAATTGAACATAACAGTATTTTTTTCCAATTTACCTTATGGTTTGTAATTAACTAATAAATAACTTGTAATTTACCGTAACAAGTATTAAGGTAAATGCAGTGATTTTAATTATTATTTAAGTGTATTTTTTTTTGTTAAATAGTGGTATACCTGTATGATATCATTTTATCAATTATCCAGCTTAGTACTATTGGATTATTTATGAAAAGGATCTTAAAACATATTTCGTATCAAGTTTAATTAAGATTTTCCTTCCAAGTACGTGGACAAATGGAAATCGATGTTTTAGCCAGTTAGTGACTTATTAGGTACTTATTTCATCTATCAACGTGTATTCATTAGTATCGAATCAATTATATATTTTATGTTTCAATATTTAAGTGTTTTTGTTGCCTCCCCATACATACACACACATTACAAACATACACTTAGAACTAGTGATAAAATGGTAAAAATACTTCAGAAAATACTTAACATAACAAAACATCAGAACTGTCATTCCTGGGTTTTGGCAAAGGTGTAGGTACATACCTATAATAAGATACATCCAGATTCCGCCAGTTTTGTTTAAGTTCCACGTATAGGGGGTGAGCCTATCGTTATCAACCAGGCACTAATCAAGAATCCGGGCTACTACTGACCCAATACAACTTTGCGCGACCTAGGAATCGAACCCAGGACCTTTTGCTCAGCTGTAGCGGATGCGAGCACTAGGCCAACAAGGCAGCCGGTTGGCAGGCAGCCAGTACTTAATATAATTACTTCCATATGTTACACTGAGCACATATAAAATACTTTGTTTTTAATTATTATACGTTGCATTGTTTATTAGATATTTATTTGTATTGATTTGCCCTTGGTTTTATCTAAACACTTCAGTCTCGGTTCTAAGTTTCTAACTACCAAGAAGTTTCTAGTGTTAGCTAAATTCTAGGTAGGCAGGCTTTATTTATAACATCACGCCTTGTGTCCTCGAAGCGTTGAGCAGATGTGTACCCATAGCAAGCCCACATTTTGCCAGCTCGTCGTTTCGTTTCTGTGGTTCTTCGTACAGTAGTAGGAAAAGTACAGTTTGCACCTCGAGACTATACGCCAACTTAATATACCCTCGGTTTCATTGACTCCCTCGCACGCTCGGGAGTCAAACCACCTCTGGTATCTTATAGCTTCGTTTAGTCCCTCGATATAAAATATACTATTATGTCACCTGGTATATTGATATGTGAGGTGTTTAACTAGGCCTGGGCATTCTTGGGATTGTAATTGCGCACTTTCTGCAGAATATTTTCCGTTGTGGCAACTGAGACGAAGTCGCCTATGACAGATGATCCACCGTCCCTTTTACTCAAGCGAAAAATATCCTTAACTTCATGACACTCATGAGCGATATCCAGAACTTTAGCTGTTTCCGATACTATATTACACAGATCCTCTTTATTTTCTCCTTCCATTTTTGGCATATTTCTAAGTTCAATTTTTGTTACACACATAATCCTTTCTAAATACCCCACCTTGTCGTCCAGCCGATTTATATATGCAAGATCGACTTTTCGGTCTCTTTCAGTATCATCCAACCTTATTTTCATATCGTCGTATTGTTTATTGACAAATTCTATGGCTTTCTTCAATTCTGCATTCTGTGCTATAATCTCAGCCATAGATTTTTGAAGTGAAGTAAATTCGTTTTCGAACTGAACATTAGACGTTTCCAGCAAATCCCTGATATCCTCCATAAAAGCGTACAATTCGTGATCGCATTTTCTTTTTTGTTTACGTGACGTAACGTTTGTACCATCTATGCTGCTTAAATTTGTGACAGATCCGGGTGGATTAATAGTTGTAGTAGTCTCATCAATAGGGTCAGAGTCACTAGCTTTAAACGCTGCCGGTGACATAGATAGAGGTGGCGTACGTCTCATATTGTTATTGGTTTCGTATTAAGGCGGTTTACCGAGCAAAAAACCTTGAGCATTCGCTCCCTCTTTGCCGCACCTCACCTCTACAATACTTCGTAAAGGACCATGGGGGATTTTGTATGAACCCCGTCCCCACCCTACAACAGTCATGGGATACGTGTCAATTTGTTCATTGGGACCCAAAAAAGCCTCAAGTACCTGTATTAGTTGCAAAAACTATTGGGTTTATATATAATTAAAAAAATACTTTTCCGCAAAAATGAATTAATTTTTAAACACAAATCATTTTTTCCACAAACAAAAAGCATACTTAGATAGAAAGATAGACGACATAAGGAAAATTGGTGCTACCTGGTCCAGAAAAGCTAGAGACAAGAATGAGTAGAAACAGCTGGAAGAGGCCTATACAGGACACGCTGATCACTAAACCGGAAAACCTGATGTGTTAGATTTATGTTTTTTAATATTATTATATTATTCCTAAAAATAATTATAATTATCCAATTATTGAATTATTAATTGGTCCAACTTCTCGCCATTTCGAAATCGCCACGTAACAGCTTAAAAAAATTGACTTTTACATTATGTAACAATAATTAGAACAATATTAAAATCCAAGATGGCAGCTGCAAAAATAATAAAATTTTCGTCATGGGTGTTGTTTTCGTATTTTTCGAAGATGCTGAAGCCATTATGAGGTTAAAATGAAAAACCAAGATGGCGGCTGCAAAAGAAACCCAAATTTTCGTCATGGGTGACGATTCAAGAGGAATTCCTCACTTTTGGCTATAAGAATCTGCAAAAAAAAACTCTAAATTCAGATAGATTATAACCTAGATTAACACATTTGATAGTTTTTATCCCGGTAGTACGTTCCCACGGGATAATTTTTGACTTCCACGCGAGCGAAGCCGCGGGCGGAAGTTAGTTTAAAAATAATTTTGTGCTATTATTTGGCTTCGCAACGTGGCACTTGTTTGCCCTACCCTGTGATTTTTTTTAGAACTTGAGGCTCGCAGTCGGTCAGCCTCGACGCGTTTTTTTATGGAATTTTCCACTTTTTGTATGGAAAATATGAAAAATTATTACCTACATTTTGGGTATTAGAGGTTTATTTGGCTGCTAAGGGGGTCGAAATTTTCATTATTTTTGCGATAGGACACACCATTTTCGAGATATAAGCAAAAGAAAAGAAAAAAAGATACAGTACTGTTTTTGCACGAGTCGAGGTGTGGTGTGAATTTTAGTTCTTGACAGCTAATTTTATTCCACATCTTTTTAATTGCAATTAAAAATTGTCAGATTTTCGCAGTAAATAACACAAAAACTATAACCAAAACAAATGTCAATAAACTTATTAGACTTATATTATTTTCTACTGATAATGTGACGTGGGTGAGCAAATGCGCTTGCAGCCAGCTGACGCGGTGACAAACGACACGGGCTCTACTCTCGAGGCCTTACGGCAGACTGAATCTCGAATTCTCGATACACCGCGCATGAATACAGTAGTAAATACAACCAGATGTTGGAATAAAATAGTTATAAAATTAAAATGAGGTCTTTTGAAAAAAAAATCTACTTGCATATTGTTCATTAATAAATTGTCTCAAACTCAATGCATTTATTTTAATTAAACCATTTACAGGCACTTTTGAACTGTCAAAAAGTAGACCAGTTGTAATGTTGAAGCTAGTTGCTCATTCCAAAACGTAGATCTCTATGGAGAAGAACGGGCAAGAAACTCCAAGGATACTCTTTTAAATCATGTTAGGAATTACAAAATCTTGGGAACATTATTGTTGTTGCTTCTATATGTGAGAACAATGTAAAAAAAAAATAAACAATTCTAAATATAAGATTTAAAATAAGCCATGGAAGTTAGGAGATGACCAGTCTCAACCGACGGCGCCCGTTCACGAACTTGATGCGTGAATCAGCACTCTCCAGCTTAACCATGTTATAGGGAACCGAATGATCCAACACACGCGCCACCATCAGTGAAACATTTAAGTGAGCATGACATAGTCTCAACTGCCACGGTTTTTCAAGTCAACGTAAATCGAAACAACATAATTACTATACGGATGCATGGTACTCACATTTACAAAATTTAAACAAAATGCTTCTAAATTATGCAAAACTATAGTGCAATTTATTTGAGAAATTAATAAAATTTGGTTTCCAAAAAGAAAGAAAAATACATATTTAAAATCTATTCAAATTTTAATAAATGATACTTGGTTCAGTGAAAGTAAAAACTTATTCGTAATGTCAGAATCAGAATCTTTATTTGTTAAACATAGGTATTTACGTAATGGTATAACATATTTGAGCGCTATGTTTTGCCGCGAAGGCATACAAATTTTAATTATAATGTAAGAATTAAAATAGATACTTAAAAAGACTAAATAAAACAAACAATTAAAAAAAAAACAAATAAGACTAAAAAAGATTAAAAATTATCATTTATAAAATCTTGAAGAGTATAATAACATTTTTCTATTAATAGAGAGGTGAGAACTTTCTTAAATTTTGATAGGGGCATGTGTTTTATACTATCGGGTATTTTATTGTCAGAAAACATAAAAAAGGGAAGCATCTCTTCCAAATATAATTTTTTTAAATAGTAAGCCCAGGTGGCTGTGGAGCCGGACCAGCATTAAGCCAAGCATTTTTATCTACGATATAATCATCATTAGTCTATCTATTAGTGTCAGTAACATAACTAAAATAATGCTTACTTCATGAGGAAATGCATCTTATCAATCATTGCTAGGTACTCATTTCTGTGGTATCGTTGTAAGATTTGTTAAACAAATACTACTTAAAAAAAAAACGAAAACAACCATTGCTGAATCAAGATAATGTAGGATTTTAATGTTTTTTTTTTAAGTTGATATTTTATTTAAATAACGAGTAGATAGCTCCAAAAAACTGCCCAAAACACGGCTGGCGCGAAGTTTTGGTAGGCAACGCGCCTTAAGTACCTTATTGGTGTACGGCGCTGCTGTGCGTGTCGTGTTGCTCTCGGTAGTGGTTATTCGGAGTTGTAGGTGAGTCACAGCAGTGCGCGCAGTCGCTGTGCAAGCGGGACAGTAATTATGGGCAGCGTACCATTCTCGCGGAGGTGAAGGCGGGCGCGCGGTTAGCTCACACAGCGCACTTTGTGACCAACGAATATAGTCATGTCACTATGCGAATTTGACCAATACTAAGGCTAATTGATAACTAATTTGACTAATACAATACACGGAGGAATGTGGGAAGACAACCGACTAGGTGGACAGACGATATCATTAAAGTGGCCGGAAGAAACTGGATAGCCACGACACAAAACCGCCAAAAGTGGAGAGATTTGGAAGAGACCTACACTCAGCATTGGGTGGCCAAGGGTTGAAGAAGAAGAAGAAGTATTACACACATGCGACAATTCTGATTACGGAGAAATGCAGAATCTATTTTTATGTTTTAATTTTGACACACGGCCACACTCGATCGCAGTTATGGGGAAAAGATTTTATAATTAGATGTTATTGTCTCCCTACATGGGTTTAATTTAGCAAATTGCTAGTACTTTTACTTAATTGGAATCATTCTCATTACTTTTTTTAAAGAAAACAGAACAAAACACCACGCCTATATTCCCCGAAAGGTAAGGCAGAGGTGGTTAGTGCATCTTTATGAAGAAGGAAACGTTTAGTACAACGGCATGAAACTAGTTGCTGATTCCTAGGAGCAAGTATGCAACCATTTAATCTAGATTTAAGCATAGCTGGCGATGGCTGGCGATAGTAATAATGCTCCAACATATAAAAGCCCCGACCCGATCAAAAACCTCTAAAAAGTAAAAAAATAAAATGTATTCGCCTTTTAAGTTTAATAAGAAGTTGTAGGTTATTTTGATCAAAGCATTGTCACTTCGGGGTACGGCTAATGTAAATGTTATCCGTCTGTTTGGCGTTTTCATTGAACGTCCCCCGACATGACAATGCTTTGATCAAAATAATCCCTACAACTTCTTATGAAACTTAAAAAGCGAATAATAATATTTGTTTACTTTTTAGAGGTTTTTGATTGGGTAGGAGATTAAAAAAAAACTTTTATTTCCTGCTTTCCAAACTTAATATAGGAATAGTAAACACGCTACGATCGACAGATGTACATGTACTTACTGTTTCCACAGTGAAATTTGTTAATCATTTATCCTCATTCCTCGTTTCTACTCCATCGTCAGACCCAGATCACCATTTATCTATAACCCAATTATTGAGACTTTTTTAATGAACCCAAACACGATACTTCTGCTGTTTCTTGGTGACGAACTTGGTATCCTGGAAATTCCAGGTGATGCTCCAGCATCGGTTCTAGGTTGCTTTGTTCGTCTAATATCATTGAAGTAATAGAATACCAAATTTTGACTCGATCATACCCGTGGAAGATGCTCAGATCCTTTCATCAATCAGAAAAGAGCTGATAATCTTCAAACTTCAACTTCCTACTTTTAAATAAAAAAAACCGTACCCAAATCGGTCCACCCGTTTAAGCGTTACAGTCAAACACATAGCGGTCAAACTTATAACACTCCTCTTTTTGCGTCGGGGGTTAAAATGTGCTGACCCTGAAGACGCTGAGTAGTTCAATGGTTAACACGATTTGAAAAGTCACGTATAGCTCTATTTCTTTTCCAGGCTATAATAGTTCGATTAATACCATTATAACAGGTAGTGGGAGGCTCCCAGGTCTTTCAAGTTGCTCCCAGGGTCCGTTTGTGGGCTGAAGTAATACGTTATAACTCTGAGCAATTGAGGTAAATGGAAAATTAGTGAATTTTTAATTTTTGTGAGCATTTTATAGAAGCATGTCTGTTTAAAAATACATTGGTTAGCACGAAGTTCAGTAAACAATATCATTGTCCTTCCTCTAAAGTCCAAACTATCACACTCGTAAAATGTGATAAATATAATAACGTAATATGTAATCTAATTCTCAATAAAAATGAAACAGACTTATTGACAACAGGTTTGCACACACCCATACAAGTAGATGAGGATACACTTTATCATACAGGCAGTATTCTCACACTCAAACAGTAAAGGTACTCTAATGACAAACAACAAGCCAGTAGTCAGTGCACTCAGGTCGCGCAGCGGAACCGCACGATGTTTCTGTTTCTGATAGTCTCGGTACTTCTACTTCTTTACTATGTGATCACGCGGAAATATGATTACTGGAAAAACAGGAACGTACCACACACTAAGCCTACGTTCTTATTGGGAAATTATGGAGATATGATCCTGCGGAAGAAATCGTTTGCAGAAACTATTCAAGATTGCTGCAATGAATTTCCTAACGAAAAATTTATTGGAGTATTCTATGGTACAGAACCTGTACTGATTCCAAAAGATCCAGAAATCATCAAACTAATTGTTACGAAGGACTTCTACTACTTTCATGGAAGAGATTTATCTGCACACAATCACAAGGTACCATTATTTTTAAACCTTTTCGCTACTTATGGCGATACTTGGAGGGTCTTACGGCAGAATATGACTCCATTGTTCACATCTGCAAAGATGAAGAATATGTTTCATCTTATCGAGAAGTGTTCGCATAGGTTCGAGGAAATGTTGGATCGTGAAACAAATATTTCAAAGGAGTTCGAAGTTAGGTCGTTGACCTCAAGATATACTATGGAATGTATCGGAGCTTGCGCTTTCGGCGTAGACACGAACACGATGTCGGAAGAAAGAAACGATAATCCTTTCAGAAAAATGACAGATGTCTTGGATCCCCCGAAATATGTAATCTTCTTGCGAATAGCTCGTGCAATTTGGCCTTCAATATTTTACTATTTCGGATTCCAGTCACGAAAAACACAATTGCAGTTTTTCGCTAACCTGATTACTTCTGTCATGTCCCAAAGGGAATACAAATCATCTGGAAGACACGATTTTGTGGACCTCGTAATGAGTTGGAAACAAACCCATCAAATAGTTGGTGATAGTATAAAAAATATGAAAACTGGTGAAAATCATAAAGTAACGTTAGAAGCTAATGACGATCTGTTGGTTGCTCAGTGTTTTGCTTTGTTCGCTGCGGGATTTGAAACGTCATCAACCACTTTGAGTTACTCACTTTATGAAATAGCAAAGAATAATGAAATTCAAAACAAAGTGCTAGAAGAAGTAGATGCATACGTCGCACGTCATGAGAATAAACTCAATTACGATTGTGTTTCGGACTTGCCGTACCTGGAAGCTGTTATAGACGAGGCTCTTCGTTTTTACCCAGTTCTCGGCATGATCCCCCGTGAATTGATGGAAGACTACACAATGCCCGGTGGTGTGAAGTTAGATAAAGGCATGCGAGTACATTTGCCAGTCTTCTATCTGCATCACAATCCAAAGTTTTATCCAGAACCGGAAGTGTTTCGTCCAGAGAGATTTCTTGGTGAGGAAAAGCGGAATATTAATCCGTATGTATACCTACCGTTTGGAGAAGGACCAAGAATTTGTATTGGTGAGTTAAATATTTTTTTGCACGTTTCAAGTTACACAAGGATTGCATAAAAAGGAAATTTGAACCCGTGATGAGAGTGAAAATTAATCCACAACTGATTAAATTGTTTCATGTTCATTTAAAGTTAAAAAAACAAAACGGATAAATAATATTTTAACCTTTGTTTTGTTTGCGCTGCTAGTTTTATAACACAGAAGGACCATATAAGAGGCTTGTAGTATTTTATTGATTTAAAGTACTTCTTTTGTTACAATATTTTTAGGCTAGACTATATTTTGTGTGCGGCTAAAATGACATTGGTGCCGATTCTGTTGGAACAAAATTCTCTAAACTAAACTAAAAATCACCAAAATTTTGTTTATTCCTGTCAAACGGCGATTTCCCATTCTGAAATTGACTAAAGTGGCACAACTTAACTATATTTTAGTTTGACAGCACTAAGATTGCACTGAATTATTAGTTTAGTGAAGATGGTAATTTTGCTATTCTGAGTTTGTCGTTTTTCACCAAAAATTTGACTATATTAATTTTTCTAACTAAATCTGACTATTTTTAATCGCGATTAAAATAGTGTGGAATAAAACTAGTGGTCATGAACTAAAATTCACACTATTACTTCGACTTTTTTTTTTTTTTTTTTTGGGTGGGAAATCATCAAATAACTTCTCCCGCTCTGGGTGGAGCGGGAGGGCGTGTCAGACTTTTACTGACTAAAACCCACCCGTGTTCCCTCAGTTGCCTGTGTGCCAGGGGCCGCGGTATCTCTTTCGAACAACCCGCACCCCTGGCAGGCATCGGTCCTTGCGAACCCCACCTATTGGTGCTGACATCTCTTTGAGGCGCGCGTGGAACACAACGCGCCGTCGACCCGGGCTTGGTCCTTACCGGACAGCGAGCTACCCATTACTCGCCGTCCGCAAGCCCGCGCCTACGGTGGCCGGGAATCAGCCTGGGATTCCCGACGCCCAGGGACTATTACTTCGACTTCAGGTGCAAAAACAGTACTGATCTTTTTTTTTCTTTTCGTTTGCTTATATCTCGAAAATGGTGTGTCCTATCGCAAAAATGATGATAATTTCGAACCCCTTTAGCAAGCTTATAAGCCCCATAATCTCAACATGTAGGTAATATTTATTTTTTTCATACAAAAAGTGAAAAATTCCATATAAAAACGTCGAGGCTGCCCCCCTGCGCACGCTTCATTCAGCTCTTAAAAAAATCATTGCGTAGGGCACACAAGTACCACGTTGCGAAGCCAAAAGAAAAAAAATACCACCTGCAGGCTTGGCACGACAACCGTAGAGACGCGGAGACAAGACAAAAATGACGTTTCCGTATAGACATTTGTCAGTTTTTCACCGAGAAATGTAGACAAGCGATTTCTATTCTACAGTAGAGTAGAAATAGAAAGCGTCATGCTAAGCCTGCAGGAGTCGCTATTGTCAAATTCGATTTTAGTTGTGTCAAAATTATTTTTAAGTTTAGAGATTTTTTTTTGCAGAATAGCTTTAAGATTCTCATAGCCAAAAGTAAGGAATTTTAGTGATAGTTTAGTTAGTTTAGTTAGGTGTAGTATTGTATGCTTTTGTAACCAATCTGTTAAATTAAAACAATGAATATAATAACTTAAACCACTCACTTACAATTAACAGGATAATACATTTAATTCCTGACGTTAAAAACTTATTGCTACTTAATCTGTGTAAAATTTTGAGAGCGTTTTAAAAGCCCTGGGGCTCAGTAAAGAGGGAACGCATTAATATTGACGGGTTCAACTCACGATAAAGGACCTATTTATGAAGTAAGTACTTATACTTCTTTGTCGTTTGATTTTGTGGAGTGTGGTATTCCTTCCGAAAAAGAACATTGAAAAAAAGTCTGTGTATTCTCGATACCTACCTGTAGGAAGTACGTACCTACCTGTGCTATGTTGAAGTAATACTGGTGCCACTGAAGTTTTCTGATCATGAGTATTTTCAATGTTGACTCTAAGAATAGCACCGCACCGGTGATGACTGGTTTTTATGTCTAATAGAATTCTAGTGTCTAGGACCAAAAACCAGTTCACTAATTTTTGTTAGAACCTTATTTTGAACCTTAGATCAAAGTTTAGCCTCATTATGAAACTCAATATAAAACTAGACTTATACGCGTTTCTGTTCAGTCAACAAAAAAATAATTTTCTCTTTTTACCTGTTAGAAAATTAGATGACTCACCTTGAGTTAAAATTGGAATCACGACTAAATTTAAATTCGTGATGGCTTTTTGACCAAGACTGCCTTATGAGCACGAAATTACTCAGTCTTAGAATAAACAAGAAAGTTAATAATGGCAGAAATAAATACATAGTGATTCTTGTTATTAAAATGGTCAATATAAATAATTCCTTATGAGAAGATTAGATTACCTTCTCAGTGGAAAATACGTGATAAACAACAGCTGTATTTTCTTACACAGCTATTTTATATATATTACTCCGATAACTAGATAAGATAAACATGATAGTATATTTTTTTGTCCGAGTATGAAATAACAAGTTTTACCAGGACACTGAAAGATAATAGTGAATATAATCATAGTGGCTTTTAATATTTACTAGTATTACGACTGGATTTTGAACTAAACACCTTTGTATATTGTTGGATATTGTTAGAGTCCCTAATCGAAGTAAGTAAGGGATGTTTGGTATCATATGTTAAAAATAATCTGGAAATTAACATCACACCGCATCACACTCTAAACTTGTAAATAAACCATAACAACCATAATTGAAAAGTCGGAAAAACCCACGTTGATTTTGTCTATTTTCCTTATTTTATTTGCATAAATCATCCACATACAGACTGATTCGCCGACGAGTCTATTATTTTGTGAACTCAACAGCTGGCGAAACGAGTTTTGGGAAGGTCAAGTACGAATCAACGCGGTCAACTACCGTGAAGATAATTATGATTTAATGACATCCTTTTTTTAAATCTGTTTGTGAACACAAAAGTAACAAATTGGTTCTGGCGTCCCACAATAGTATTTTGGGCCCAATAATGTTTCTCATTCAGTGTATCAGTCGGGGTACATTAAGTGCTTCCATGTGTGATACTGATAAAGTACTACCGGCGCAGCTTGGCCAGTCAGCCTCGCTACCAGCCTAGGTCGCTTTTTAATCATGATAAGAGCTACATAATATATCTATAGTTCGTGCTATTTTTTAAGTTTACCCTACCCGGGCAGCATGTTGGGAATCGAACCCAACACACGACCTTGCGCGCGATCTGCACGTGCAGGCGTCGCGATCACCGCGTCAACATCGGCACGTCGCGCGCCGAGGCGCGGCGCGGTGGCAACATGACTCGGCCCAACGAGCACTCGCCTCCACGGTCTCCACCGCGACGGACGAACCTGCTCTCTAATTATTATTTGTTTCTACGGGAAAGTTTATATTGTTAATAAGCACGGCAATAAACCATTGCCTATTAAATACAGTCCATTTTTATTTGCTCCCCGCGCTAACAACTATATCATCAGCAAACCGAAGGTGAGTGCTACTCGCCATTAATGTTGATTACAACCCCTTTCCAGTCCAGAACCTTGAAGACATCCTCCAGTGCAGCGGTGAATAGTTTCGGAGAGATAATGTCTCCCTATGCACTACACACCACACACCCTACACTATGTATTGGTTTCGAAGTCCGGTCCCGGAGTCGGACTAACATAGTAGCGTTTTCATACAGACGCTTCAGCATCTTGATGTACCGATAGTCGTCCACAAAAGCTAAGAAGAGAGGCAGGTTATACTTTTCGGTCTTCTGTATAACCTGCCACAGCATGTGTATGTTGTCTACGGTGCTAAATCCTTAACGGAATCTGGCTTGTTCGGAGGCTAGAGGTCATAAAATCTGCGTGCGACTTGGTTCGTGATGATTCTTGACGAAAACTTGTAGACGTGACTCAGAAGTGAGAGATAGGCCTATAATTCTTAAGGGCATTGTCACGCTTCTTAGAGAAAAGTATCACCACACCTCTGTTACATGCCTGTGGCGTTTTGCCCTCGAATATTTCGTAATCAAACAGCTTATGGAGGGTTTTGAGGGGTTCAGGTTTGGCGGATACGAACCTTCCATCATCGGTCTTGAGTTTCTGCCCAATAAACAGGTCCCTAGCCTTAACCTTGGAGCCTTTGTTCTGCTCTATCACGCCCTTAATACGTTCTGTATAAAAGCGGCGAAGGTCGCTTTTCAAGGACTTAGCGATCCGTCTATTACCTCTCGCCTTATCCGAAACAGGAACCTCCCGAAACAACCGTGTCCGGTGAGGACCTGCGTCAGGCGGAAGGTGAGGACGCCGTGGGTCCTCTCAATCCACTCCTCAAAGAGCGCCTCAATCGTGGCGTGACCCATGGTAGATACCTTTCCACGTTTAAAGGGTTGCGATAAAGCTTGGCAAGAAGACATAATAGAATTCTGGGGAAGATACTTTTTACCGCGCGAAGATATCTTTTCTAGGGTGGGCAAAGAAGTTTCTAGGTTGGGTATCGCCCGCCCTTGCCCCCCCCCGGCCTAGCTACACCCATGTACAGAACTATATTTAATTTTTGTACTGCAAAGTCAACTACATACGATAAATAAAAATGTTCTGAGATAGGTTGACCGATTTAATAATATTTCTAATTATTTTTCTAGTGCTGTTTCAAATTTTAGTACCGTTGCAAATTGTTCTAAACGAAAGCATATGTGACCGTTACGCGCATATATCTGATCTGTATAATTATACAATCGATGCTGGCCTGTGTAATTACACAGGCCAGCATCGATTATATGTCAATTAATAATTACTTTTTGGTGCTTTATTTCAATAAAGAAGAAAGAAAGAAAATACATTTATTTAGCACAGACTAAAAAAGGCACACGATATTCAGCAAAATAATAGAATTAAACAATGAACAAAAAGTGTAAAGTGCGTCAAAGTGTGCCTCACGGCTGCGATAAAAAGGCCCAGTTCAGCATAAATGCCAGACAACTAGTGCCTGACGCTGGTTTTCAACTGGACCTAACGTGTGAGGTGACGGATGTAAATCAGCTTTAATACAAATACTGCAACGTGACGTGTGTATGCATACTTAAATAAAATTAATTTGTGTCAGATAAAATAAATAAAATAGTAACGAGTAGTACTTATATAGCGAGAATGTTGATATTTATATATAGTTTGTTAGCTACTAATTGAATTTAGTAACTAGTATAAAATAGTTATTTGTGTTAAATATTGAAAAATAAATACTAGAGTGTGATATTTAATAAAACTGCAAAACAAACAAAACAAATAGGGTAAATAAATAAATGAGACGGACGCATGATCGACCTTCGCTAATATGTAAACAAAGAAAGAAATGCTTTGAAAGGAGTACAGCGAAAAAAACAGTATACAAGTGGATAGGTAGATAGGTAGGTAGGTACATAAATCATATGATTGAGACATTTAGTGTGACCATATCTAGCTTCCGTTGCGCTTCTATGAGGTACTGGCGTAAGCGTCGTCTAAAAGCGTCTATTGTCTTAATTATTCTAATCGGTGGTGGCAGGTTATTCCATATTTTAGAAGCCGCATAGCGAAAACTGACTCTAAAAGCAGCTGTACCCTGAGACTGAGTTGAGAGTTGTTGTGAGCATTGCCTTCTCCTGCATTCCCGTCTACTCGCAACCCAACTTAGCTTGTCATATAGGTAGTCCGGTTTCTGATGCCAAATACCATATATTTAGTTTTTATTGGATTTAACGACAGGCAGTTCTCCTCTGACCAGGCGGCGATTCTTTGAAGATCATCGTTAAGATCTTTAATGGCAGTGTTAATACGATAAATAACATCGTGCGCTAAAACTTATAATAATATTAGAATTATGAACAAGTATATAAAGTAAAAAAGGAAAAGCTAGAAGCTAGGGCATCAAAGAATTCTTTTTGGTTGGAAGTTGGACTATTTTTAATACCCAATTTTCTACTTTGTATTTCTTATGTACCCAAGAAGTTTTTCGTGTCTGTGGTTAATGTAGCTGGAGACTGACCCACACCATGTATGCACCAGTCCATTAAAGGAATGTCTGTTAATGCATGTCCTTCGTCAGGCAAGAAAACATTTCCGCATAAGCTTGCTGTTTCAGCACTGGTTCCAGTAATCCCATTTATTTATTATTTATTTATTGTTGCCAGGCATGCGATTCGCGAAAATGCAGATGCTCGCCGGTCTCATCACCATTTTGAAGAAGTACCGTCTGGAGTTGGCTGATGGTATGCCAACGAAGCTGACCTTCAAGCCTCAGTCGTTCATCACCCACCCAGTGGGAGGCATCAGGCTCAAGTTCATAGAGAGAGAGGGATGGGAGAAGAGAGTGTTCGTGAAGTAATATAGTGGTTGCCTTAAGTAGAGTGCGCGTTAGCGACTTGAACACTAAAAGCAATTACTGGACTGTATTAGTTAAGTGAAGTGAGGTAAATTTTAATGGTATATTTCTCTGTTGCGTTCTTCTGGATTTACCCTCAAGTTTCGAACTTAAATGAAGTCTAGAGATAGCAGTCTCGTGACGAGATTGGAAGAAAAACTGTATAAAGATGCACTTGCGTAAAACCGTAAATATCATACCTAAGCGTCTAGACTAATTACATTTTTTTATTCCATACCTTACGCTATCCTGAATTACAGCTCTAGATAACGCTAACCCATTTTACTCTATCCCTATAATTAACGAACGAACGACTTCCACGCGGGCGAAGTCGCGGGTATATATATAACGGGAATTCACGCGGTAAAACTGGTGAATCACGCGGTATCTCGTTATCAGACATCTTAGTTTTGGAATAAAAGTACAGTTGAACACTAAAGCTATGTACTTGCACTATTCAATCACAATTTAACGGGAATAATGCGAGATAGGATAGATTAAAACTGATTCAATGGTAACGTGGCGAGTTCGTCAGCATGAACGTGCTCACTCCAGATCGCTGACGTCTCTCCCTGTCTAAAAGATGACAGTTTACGTCACATCCATAGTGGCGACCTCACCCAAGCTAACTGCTTGACGTTGCCATACTAAAAAGACTTTATTTAATTTTAATTATTTTGTTGACACTGCGACATATACAATTATGTATGTTCGGGCATAACTCCGTCATATATAAACGGATTTGCAAAATTCTTTTTTTGTTCAATAGAGATTTATTCCAAAATGGTTAGGTTCATTTCAATTTCATATAGATCTGATGATGAGTTTCAGAAACAGACAATGGAACTCTTAAAAAAATGACAGTAAATCAACCGCGATTGCTGCTATCGCATAAATATGCATTGTTTTGACCCCAAGGATGATGAAATTTCGAATTGGTACTTGTAACTAAAAAGTGAAAAATAAATAGTTTTTCTAAAAAAAAAAACAACCAACTTCCGGAAAACACCTTTTATTTCGGAAGTCGGTGGTAATTTTTTACACGCTTTATATTAGCCTCACTTGTATGTTTGTTTGTTTGTTGGTTTGTTTGTTTGTTTGTGTGTTTGTATGTAACCGACTCCTTTGAGCGCGATTTTGACCCACTTTAAACGGTCAGATTTCATTGAAACTCTGTAAACTTGTCGAAGACCGATGACAATTCAATAATTAAAAAAAAAAAAAATAGAAAAAAAAACACATTTTTGTAGTTAGCAGAACTAAAAAATAGAAAATAAATAATAGTTTAAAAAACTAAAAAACACGCTTTAAAAACCAAACTAAAAAAGGAGAAAATAATTTAATTCAATTAAAAAGCGTGGGGTGCTTGGCATTAATTGATTATAAAAATACCTCAAAAAGCACCCCACGCTTTTTAATTGAATGAAATTATTTTCACCTTTTTTAGTTTGGCTTTTAAAGCGTGTTTTTTAGTTTTTTAAACTATTATTTTTTAACACATATCCAAAGTCACCGCCTTCCGAAATTAAAGTCATTTTTCACTTTGTAGTGTTGTGTGGAAGGCAAAATATATTTTAATCCCCTTTTTTAAGTATTACTGTGCGACAGAATTAACAACTACAGAATTAGAGGTGTTGGTTGCCGAATCACACTACAGCCCTGTAGTGTTGAAATGACTAAATCCGTGATATTGCATGAAATTTGAAATCCGAGCATCTTGATTTACCTACCCTACTTCCTTACGTAACGTAATTATAACTTTACGATTAAGAATTACGCAGTTTACAACGTTGCGGTTGGTTCAATTTTGCTAATACCTAACACCGTACTGTCAGAAAACATCAGTATTTTTGACAAACAATCATAACAATATTAAAATCCCTTTAGAATAAAAGCACATTTCTATATCAAAAAAACATGCGTCCTAGTTTCATAATAAAATATGTTTTGTATCAGAATGATTTCCTTTAGATAATGTTATAGCTAGGAGTTCCCGGGGGAGGTGAACGGAAAAAAACAACTGAACATCGACGATATGTGTTTTACTTTTATTCGGAGTATTTTGTTCTGTATTGTGGTATTAGTAAACGATATTTTGAGCAATACAGTTTTTGTATACGAAGACTTGTACAGAAAAGATGTAGGTATCTATGTAGGTGAATGAGAAAATAAGTTACTGTAATTCGCGAACATCTAGTAACTATAAAGTTCTTAGTAAAAATCTCTTGCTGCCTTGCTTTATTAAATTAAAATGACAAGGACAGCCATAATTTACAAAACCATCACCATTTATTAATTGTCATCATATGCAGACTGGATGTGGAAGGCTGTGACCCAATAGGCTGTTTCGACGATGACTCCAGTCATCGTCGAAACAGCCTATTGGGTCACAGCCAGGTCATAAAAGATGGCAAGATAAGGAATAATGTAAAGATGGTGGGCAGAAGAATCTTCCAAAGCGCGGAGTAATTCAGTTTACGTCATCACGTCAACGCTGGCGCTGGAAACCAGCGTATACCCTATACAAGTATAGGGTCATAGAATTATGCTGAGTTAATGACCGTTTTTTGCGTGGATGTAACGCATATTTCCCCCCAACTTGTGCTTTTTGTGTTTGTGTTGCGGCAGCATGTTTGACGCAAATATAGGTATATTATTTTTTGCTTAAATTCGAACGATATTGAAATGGAAAGTTCTAACACATTTGACATTTAACTTTTATTCTAAGTCTTTATATTCATATTATTTTATGTATATAAATATAAATAACCAAAATATAAATAACCAAAATGCATGCCGTTGAAATTTTAACTAATTAATCGATTGAATTTACGATACGATTATGTCGAACGTTAGGACCTCATTTTTCTTTCAAATAGCATGGTTTGCTTTGCAAGCTAATAGACGGTTTCTTGACTATCAGAAGGTCAGCCAAGGAAAATATTTCTGATGAAGAATGATCCCACCATAATTAATGATGCCGACCAACCAATCTATGGTTAAATATAAACATATCCAGGAATATAACTCCATCACTATTTATAAGGCTCGATGATAAATAAAGCATCCGTGACTTACGGTTAGGCGGTCAGCAGAAGTGTAGGTAATTAATTATACGTAGGATTCGTCCTTGGATGTGTGGCCAAGAAGACGACGGCTTTATAAGGAAGGTGGATAAGGTTTATTGTTTTCTGTTATCACGGCCGTATCTATTGGAATTGTTAGGCAATAGGTACTTCTGGTTAATGAATAACACATTTTTCTTAGGTATATATACAGAAGATTCTGGGCAATAGTAAGACGCAATCGATGAATATAACCCAAGCGCACACAATATATTGTGCTGTGCTGCGTTTCATCATCTCTGCCTGTACCTCTTTGGCAGGCGCCGAGCACAGTTCTGAAATAATGGCACTCGACTGCAGTAAGCACGGACGAAAGCCGTGTATTCACTAGGGGATAAAAATGTCGAGCGACGTCACGTTGTCTCTGGAGACACGTGTCGCGGGACATTTCCTACCTGTGAATATACCGCTGTAGAATATAGAGTTTCCTTTCCGTATTTTTCCAAGTTCTTCATCAGATTAACCCAAAGGCTCTTATGATGACTATATCTTAGTCCGTCCGAAAATGCTGGAGAGATTGGGTCACATAGACCAAGCACAGTCAAACTTGCTCTTTTTTCAAAGTCGGTTAGTAATGCTCACTCGACCTGCCTGGCCTCGATACAGATAGTCCACGTAACGCATTCCCCACTTAATTCCCGCTAGATTGAATGGCGCGGGATTTGACACGTGCGCGGCTTACTAACGATACCACCTGAGAAGTTTAGGATTCTTCTCCATTTATTTACAAAGTAGCTATGTGGGGCAGAATGAGGTTAAGGAAAGACTAATCAATTCATAACTCATTTCAGCTGATTGGCTGTTGTTGTTTTGGCTGACCAAACAAATAAGGTAGCTAAAGATTTGACATCGGATTTTAGTAGAGTTGAAGGGATATAAATTTCGTTATCGAATGAATACAACGCATTGTAAACCGACTTGCAAAAGGAAGAGGTTCTTAATTCGACTATTTTTTGGTCTATATCCTCCTCCTCCGGAAATTGCAGATCATTTTTTTTATGGATGGGGTGAGTTTGCCTCAGGGGTGGTCTCATAGAAATTTCATGAAAATATTCCACCTCGCAAGGTGGAAAATTAGTGGATGACTAAATTTAATTTATTTTCTCAAACACGACTGATTCGTTTTGAATGGGGTTTTGGTTATTTAAATGCTTATATTTTAGGGAAGGTTTTTTAGTTGTGGTAACAAATAAAAATCTACATGGAAGTGTTGAGATGCTTGTATGACGATTGACTGCCACGATGAGAATTCAGATCGAGGATCAGAAAACCAGCCCGGGGATTTGATATCCCCGAAACTGTCTACCATAATTTTGGGAAATTATTCCTGAAATAAATGATTATTTAATTTAATAGCGTTGGAGGGTGTTTTCAAGACGCTGGACTTGACTGGACAGGGTATCAACGTGAAATGCGAGTACATCTCATACCTTCGCTTTGCCGATGACATCTTTGGACAAGACAAGCGTCATGTACAACTCGCACGTGTTGTCGAGTCCAATCCACATCGAGGGGCCGCTTCTCGAAGTTTGTGAAGGAGTCTACTTAGGGCAAGTCATCCAGCTCGGTAGACACAACTTCGAGAAGGAAGCCAGCAAAAGGGATCCAGTTGGGTTGGGCAGCGTTTCAGGCAACCCATTCTTCTCCATACGAAACTACATTTTGGAAGGGGCGACTAGAATCAATTTTATTTTAATGTAAATGTTGACGTTCAAAAGTGCCTTTTAAGTGCCTATTTGAAATAAATGCTTTGACTTTGTTTAGGAAACTTCGTCAAGTCTTCTCGTCTCCGATCCCGCAATGTCTGAAGACTAGAGTCTCCAACCAGTGCGTCCTGCCCGTAATGACATACGGTACCGATATGTGGACACCGACAGTTGGGCTGGTCCACAAATTCAAGGTCGCTCAGCTTGCTATGGAGCGGGCTGTGCTCGGAGTTTCTTTGAAGGATAGTATCAAAAATGAAATCACCCGGAAAAGAACCGGAGTTACCGACATAGCTTATAGAGTAAGCAAGCTGAAGTGGTAGTAGACTCGCCATGCCTGTCGAAAGACCGATGGCCGGTGGAGTAGACAAGTCCTGGAGTGGAGGCTGCGTATCAGCAAGCGCAGCGTGGGACGCCCCCCAGCTAAAAGTCGTGTTTTTTCGTAAAATAAATTATCCACGTTACTAATTAAACTGCTACACGGTTGTGTAGCAGCAAAAGATCCTTGTGGTTACAAGGATCTTTTGCCGCTCGAATGACGTTGACAAGAGCGTACTGATGATAAAAAAATGCATTGATTTTTTTAACGTATTGAAAACCAAGATGGCGGCATTCGTTCCAAAGAACTGTGTAGCACTATTACCCGTCAGTAAATAACATTCCATCCCACAATAAACCATTTTAAAACCTCTTTGAAACTAATAAAAACCTAGCAAAATCCACTTACATTTTACTGAAACTTTCTGAATATATACTTACATCGATTCAAAGTTGCGAGTGGATTGGACTGCTCCAAAATCGTGTATATTTTTATTCGAAAAGTTGGCGACAAGAAAATTGTCCAAGTGTCGGAAATACGCGGGCGCAAAGGAAGGAGTTTTTTAGAAATCTGAACCTTTCCTACTTGTTATTTTGACATTGTAGTCCTCCCGGTTCTACGAAAGGACTCGAGCATTTCTATGCTCGAATATCACGAATGAGCATGAATGGTCATCTTTTGGGGAATTTAGGTATATGTTTGGTTTCCGAGATTAGATAAATAAAACTATACAATTTCATAGTTCAACACACCACACAAAAATAATAATTTACCATCCTTCTCAAATATTTAGCCTCAAAACTTCACCAATAAATAACCACAGAACAAAAAATGAAGCAATGTTTGTCAAAATACCCTAAAATTTCGTAAATTGCCAAAGCAACTGAAGATTAAATTTCTTAGCGAGTTCCACAAAGAAATTGTTGGTTGGTCGGGCATAGTTAAACTTGCCCACTGTATTATTACAAACAATATATTTTTGCTCTTCATGTCTGTGCCTCTGTTATGATTATTGCGATCGTAAAATAAATCCGTACGTTTGCCGTTACGGCTCACGGGAAAATTGCTGGAATGCCAGATGTTTACAGAGTACTAGCTCATCGTGGCCGGTTCGTGTCCAGTTTTTTTAAGGTTACTGTCATGATGATGATGTGCAGTGTTATTTGAGCCTATGCTTAAATATTTAATAATGTAGTGTATTTCCGCTTTATACTACAACCTAATTCCATGTATTTCTGACATACGACTAAGTTACTGATGTGAGCGTGCTGTATGTTTTACTTACGGTACCCATTTCACGTGGGATTAGAAATATATTTTTTTCTTTGTAAATCTATACTAATATTAAAAAGAGGCAATTTTTTTTTGTAGTTTGTATGTAGGGGGTAATCTCCGGAACTAATGGTCCAATTCTATTTTTTTTTCACTGGTCAGAAGCTGCATTATTTGTGAATGCTCTATGCTATAAATTATATTTATATCTTGCATATTAGCCGAGCTATCAGAATTTTTGTCTAACCAGGCGGATTAAAACAGAGCTATTTGCATGCGCAGCTCAAACAGTTGTATGTAATTGAATTAAATAGTTCTACAAAAAGTCTTGGTTTATTGAGGATGATATTCTCGTAGCATGTATGTCTATTTCCATTTTCTTTTTATATTCCTTATTCTATCACATTAACATAAAATTTATATAATTTTTCTATTAGTTCGCTGTACCAGTAGTTTCATAATAATTGTTTAATACACCGGGTGACGTCATTACGTCAAAGCCGGCTATCCCTGAAAACCAGCGTCTGGCATAGGGTTGCAGCATAATGCTGAGTGATAGCCGTTTTGCGTGGATGTGACGCATGTTTCCCTCAACCTTTTCTTATTTTTTTGTGTTCCTTATCTTTTTGCGTCATGTTTACCGCAAATAAACGTTTTTTCTTTCTTTCTTTCTTTTATATTTTAGCAGATATAGTAGCTTTTATGTATTAAAAAAGTATTTTTCGATTTGCTTACGTTTGGATGATTTTTTAAACAACCAAATATTAATAAAAAAAATGATCATAAGCATAATTATATTATCATTAGAGATAAGATTTGCACATAACAGTATGCCAACTGGTTAAATAGTTTCAAAAATAACACGTGCCAGGGACTCTAGCTGCGAGTGGTTAGCAGCGACTCGCTAGCCAAAGTGTGAGAAAATCTCAGAGCTGTGCTGGGAGTCTAGCTAGCACTGAACGTGAATTGGCTACTTTTTTAAAACAAATTTGCTGAAGATAGTCACAGATCAAAAACAGGCCTTTGATGCAATTATTGACAGCGTAACGAACAATAAAGGAAAATATTTTTTTTCGACGCCATAGTTGGCACAGGGAAAACACTCTTGGCTAATTCAATATTAGCACATGTTAGGCAATCCGGAAAAAAATATCTGGCATTGTTTCTTTAGGGATTGTAGCTACTTTATTGAGCGACGGTAAATCTATACACTCTACCTTCAAACTCCCACTGACAGTTTCACTGGAGAAACAGTCGATAATATGTTCAATATCCAAAAATGGGCTCCTTAGTCAGTTGTTACAAGATACGTCGCTGATAATATGGGACGAATGTACCATGACTTATAGAGCTCATGTTAAAGCAGTGGAACGAACACTTAAGGACTTGAGAAACTCAGTCGCTGCAACTTAAAGATGCAGTTCATCTATAAGTTGCTGCAGACTGTGAACTATACGACCCAGACTCTCATTTATAATAATTTCCGCAGCGTTAGTGCACAAGGTTAGAGAAAGAAAAAGACCCTTCTCCAACTTTAAGCAGCTGTTGTGGAAAATCGTTATCCGTATTTAAGGTGGGCTCTCATGTTTGTGCGTAAAGGGGTTTGAATTATTCTCCATAGGGGCGATAATTAAAGACACGCCTTGATGATGTCCGCACGTGTCTCTTTTGTGGCGACGGGTAGTGTTTGCAGAAAGTCATCAGCAAACACAAAAGTGACCACCATGACAGCCACTGAGATTCTCAAGTCCTTAAGTGTTCGATTCACTTCTTCAACATGAGCTCTATGAGTCTTGGTACATTTGTCCCACATTATCGTTATGATTATTAAGTACCTAGGCATTGTGAGATGCGGGGTGTACTTAAATTAAGGTGGTTTCAGTACCTGCGAGTTTCGGTCAAAGTAGACCACCAGACAGCTTCAGGTGCGCTCCTATTTATGATGTCTGCTAAATACTTATGGCTTGTATCTTCGAAATCTACGCAGATGAAGTCGCGGGCGAACTACTAGTCAGACAAAAATAGATAAAGTAGCAAATAAAGATAAAAGCTTATCACACAACTTTCCTGGAAATCACAAACAAAACAACAAAGACAAAACTCCACGTAAATTTCATCAGACATGAAAATTGATCCGTGAAGAGTCTCAAACAGGCCTCATACAAAAATAGAACAAAACAGATTCAGTGTTGAGGACGAGCAATAGAAACCACTTAACAGCCTCCTAAGGCTATAAACGGGAAATCCTTCCCAAAATACTCGTCTATTCATAAAAAATAAGTGCGTCCCAACAAAATGGGTTTACTACAATAAAAGTTCGGAATCCTTCCGGTGGTAAAGAATTAGCGGAGTTGAGGAAAAGGTGCCTTTTGTGTGGCAGTGCCGTTTACGATTGACGGGAGACCGTACACGGTTCACGACACGTATCGAACGGGAATGTGGGTTATTAGTTTTTTGAATAACTTTGCAAGTTATGAGAGGCAGCGGGCTAGAGGAACTGTCGAGATATTCAGCATGATGGTTTTATTACAAGTCGGTTCTTAGTGTAGGCTTAGCAAAGGAAACAACATGCACATAATATGATTATAGAGGTATGAGGAACAGGGTGTAAATTTCACTCATACTCTATGGAAAATGGAGGATCCTCCGACCAGACGGGTGTTGTGTCTGGTGGGCCACTGCCCGACGGTTGTTTTTTTATTTTTATAGTAGGGCACGTGACTGCTTAATTGGACTTTCCTGGGGCTGCCGTTAAGAGAACTCAACGCCTCCAGCCAGGGGCTTAAAACTACTTAATTTACTAGGCTACTGTATGCTGAGGGCACCCCCAGCGGGGTACGGGCCTCGGCTCAGGGCGTCACTGGTAGGGGGACAGCAAGTGGGGATAGGCTGGATCAAAATATTGGCATTATTATTATTTAGTCGGGGAATTGAACTCCACTGGCTCAGCTGCGGCGCGGGGTGGTGCTACAACGAGCAAGGGACGGTCGAGGGTCTGGCCGTTATGCGTCGTTACTCGGGGTCTTCGCGGGGCGCAAGGACCTGTCAGCGAGGTCGGAATGACGGTTGTGAGCGGTGTGTACGAACTGTACTGGTGGCCCTATTGCTTTGTAATCATATTAAAGATAATTATTTATTAAAACAATTACCTACACCTATCAAGTAAATTTTCTTAGTAAACAGCTGTACACAACTTTTGTAATAGGTAGGTAATGCTACAGATAAATATTTAAATTTAATTCATTGATCTAACACTGGTCTACGTTCACCAGTTTGGCGAATGGCGGAAACCTACAGTGAAGCCTTCAAACATTGAAATATTTACATGCTCTTTGAAAAGGTTTTGTAGCCTATTGTATGAGACACTTGAACTCATTCTTTGTTGTTTTTAAAATGAGTACTTATCTTTTTTATTGTTATTTTAATATACCTAAGTGTAACTGTCA
Organism: Antitype chi; assembly: GCA_947359405.1. Classification (NCBI taxonomy): domain Eukaryota; kingdom Metazoa; phylum Arthropoda; class Insecta; order Lepidoptera; family Noctuidae; genus Antitype; species Antitype chi. The sequence goes on along the minus strand of OX375821.1, from coordinate 1,030,328 downwards.
TGCATGAACAGTTCACCTCCTAGTGGCGTTAAAGCTACACTTATTAAGGGTAATCTGTGAACAGGGCTGTTGGCTACATTATTATTTAAGTCTTTTACGTTTGTTGTGTGTTAATAAAACTAAAATAAAATTGAACTTCGAACACTCATGGGAATTGCGGTTCCATGCCGTTTTGTAAACATCGTGACATTTTATTCATCTTACAAAGGCGGTCGATTCAATGTTATCGGACATAAAATACATGTAGGCGTGATTAAGAAATGTTACCATTAATTAAGATAAGATGCCAAGAAAAATAAATATTTTTTACGTATCAAACGGTAGAAGACACCTGCCCAGCACACGAGTCGAGCAGATCATTTTCCGTCATTAATTCCATCTCCATAACATGGTGTTTCAAACTACGTCATGCGTCTTGGTGAATGTTATTTTTTTATTTTATTATTCATATGTCCAGGCTTATGTCCAGCAGTGGATGTCTTTCGGCTGAAATGATGATGATGACGATGTTCATAAATATCATGTTTTTTTAATAATTGGATACATAAGTGGGCTGCTGTTTTAAGACGATTAAAATGCCACGGTGTATAAACGTACAAGATTATCCTAAATCCTCACTTTACAGCTTGTTTAACATCCAAACACTTACAAAGATACCTTCAGCCAATCCGGGCTGTAAATAACTCCAGAAGTCCACGGGACACACAAATTCTTAGTCCAACTAAGTCCACAAGGGCAGAAGAAAGTTGTCGGACTTGGGCCCTTCCGAAGGACATCTATATCCATTAAAACTTAGATTAGCCGAGCTCTGCCCCCTGACCTTTGCAAATATACATTGGACACAGTTATTTTTAGATGGAGGATTAGGTAAGGAAAACAGAGGTTCCAATCGATGTTTCAACAATGAGTTTTGTAAGAATGTTTGTTGAACAATGTGTATTGTTAACTTTGAACAAAATTTATCCTATGTCGCGGGTATCGAACCTTTCTAAAATTTTACGGGCCCTTCTAAAATACTATGTCTAGAGTTGCATGTCGTTTACATAGATTGAGTGGTAATCGCAGTGTTTCTTAGTGAAGTCAAAGTGAACTGATTTTGACTAGTTCAGTTTAGTCTTCTACAATTGTGTCCAATCATAAACTTTGGTCACAGCTAGTTGAACTTGGTCGCAATGATTTTGTTTTCCAGATATGGGATATCACATGTGTATAGCAAGTACAGGAATGGGTCTAATACACTTCCTTTTGGTACCCCAGCTTTTATAGATTTTTGCTCAAAAACTTGCCTTTATTATCATTAAGCCTTTATTGCTGAAACTAAACAAAACATGCAATGTATATAACAATGTGTATAATAACTTATAAACTAAGACATCGGGTTTTCCGGTTTAGTTATCAGCGTGTCTTGTGACACATATGCCTCTTCCAGCTGTTTCCGTTCCTTTCTTTCCTTTCTTTCCTCTCTTTTCTTCCTTGACTAGATAGCCTCTCCAACATTCTCAATCCAGCCATTTCCAGCTAAAGCACTAAGTAGTGGTGAAGGGCGGGCGTTTTGGGGGAATGTCTTATGTAGTTTTGACGTTCAAAAATAGTTGGCGCTAAGCCTAGTTTGAATATTTTTTTTTTACTTTTTATTTTGAATGTCATCAGTCCATCTTTTTGCCTATCTGCCTCTTTTCCTTTTACAGTTGCGCGGTTGCCATTCTGTTCTCATTTTTGTCCATTTAGTCCTGCTACTGTCTGTTGTCATGTGCCCTGTCCATCTCCATTTTAACAGTCTGTCGAAAAATGCGTGGTTCCCCACACGTTTTTTTTGTATTATAGGTTACAATACAAAATAGTAGAAAGTAGTATGTATGTTGTATTATATACAACACTTCTACACGTCGATAATAATTAAAAAAACTAGTTGAGATCAGCAGCCACTGCCTATTAGCCATTCAACGACGCTAACTGCCAGCATGCACCGGAAGGATATTTATTTATTACCGTTTTTTATCCTATATTAATACACCCTACTATTTAAAAAAGGGGTGTAACTAAAGCCTTGTCCGTAGCACTTGTACTATTATGTATTCTCTGTCGTAGCGACTATACTTTTGGTGCATCCAGCCAGTAGGTCGTGCTACTATCCTGGCTGACCAAAATCTACACCACAACATGAGCAATTTTCACATAATGTTTAGTTTTAATACTACGAAGGCTGTGTATCTATTCGAATACGTGCAGGATATCCCAGCTGGAGGTCACAGCAACCCCATATGACCCAGTTGCCCCATAAAAACAAAGTATGTCCGGATTCCCGACATGGTCGTTGCCAATCACGCAGCGATCCCAATTTAACTTTTAATGAATACTCGCCCGCTCGCCACCGCGCGCCGCGCGCCGCTGTCGCTGCTCGCTTTGTCCCTGATTTGAATTTAATTGTATGAGTAAAAGCGGACATTTTGTTCGCTGGGGGACATTGATTACAAAGAGGTTTTCTTAAATATGGGACTCAGTTATGAACCAGTACGTTAGAAATATAAATCATTTATTTGCTCACAATGTAGCTAAGTGTACAGATAAGATGTAATTTTTTTTTAATAGTTCCGATATATTTAACCTTACAATATTTTAAAACGTCCCTGCCTCCCTGTATTATCATCATTATTTCCGCCGAAAGACGTCCACTGTTGGACATAAGCCTCCCCCGAGCTCCACCACTTCGACCGATTCTGTGCTTCCTGCATCCAACGGATTCCTGCGGCCTTCACAAGGTCATCGATCCACCTGTATACTCCATACAAATTAATATGATGTGTTTTACTACAATTGGAAGCGAAACAATCTACCTATACTAATAGTATTCTTCCGTTCGTCAAAAATGTCTATGTAGTTGGCATTTCTCAGAAAACATTAGTACTAGAACTTCAAGCCGTGCTGGCCCTGTTCGTTTAAGCAGCCCGAACACGCAACCTCAAAATTATCGGCTAGATTCTACATTTACCTAAATCTAGATATAGACTGGGTCATTTCCCCAGCGCTGGTCTTTGATTTGCCTATGACTAAGTCAGGCAGATCTGAGATTAGATCCGTATCTGCCTGATTGAATATTTCGTTGTACCACAGGGTCAGGCTGTGTAGACTAGGCCGTGAATTTAAGTAGTTTCCATTTCGATACACGCGGGCTTGCGGACGGCGAGTAATGGGTAGCTCGCTGTCCGGTAAGGACCAAGCCCGGGTCGACGGCGCGTTGTGTTCCACGCGCGCCTCAAAGAGATGTCAGCACCAATTGGTAGGGTCCGCAAGGGCCGATGCCTGCTAGGGGTGCGGGTTGTTAGAAAGAGATACCGCGGCCCCTGGTACACAGGCAACTGAGGGAACACGGGTGGCTTTTAGTCAGTAAACGTCTGACACGCCCTCCTACTCTACCCAGAGCGGGAGAAGTTATTTGATGATTTCCCAACCAAAAAAAATTAAACATTTCGAGACAGAGATGTAGGTATGTATAGGTATTAAAAGAACTTGTAAAGTCCCAACTTTACAAGTTCTTTGAAATCTACGTTCTTGAACTTTACGCTCGGCTGCTGGAGGGAGCCAATAAAGACACCCATGTCTTTATTGGCTCCCTCCAGCAGCCGAGCGTGACCGGACGATACGACGCGATTCTGGATGTTCCAAGAAGTTTTCATAGAAATTGTTCTACTAGAGTCGCGTCCCGCTACACCTGTCTGCGGGAGCTTTATAGGATTTTTTTTGGACTGACTTTTATTTTCATGAATTTAAATTTTCCAGTTCTTTTTACTTAAAGATTAAATCTATGCATTTGCCTTTATATAAAGTTCGAACTAACATTATAATTTAAGAGTCGATGATTTGCCTTTTTGCTTAATACCAGTCGATAATTTTATGATTCCATCTTTGTAATAGGTAGATGATGACTTCCAGTGTGATAGGCAAACTATTGTTTTTATTAAATTGTATTGTTCTTCGTTTCCGCTAGTCATTAACCACCAACATTTGGTATTCCCTGATACGCTTTACAGCATGAAGTGTGTAACAGAACTTTAAACCATAGAGATTAGCTGGTTCTGCCTTCAAGTGATTTCTTGACAGTTGTTATTGTTATTGTCATTGACAAGATTTTCATATTGTGTATCATCACCTCCGGCATATCTACAAAAGAAATATAATACCCTCTTAAGGTATAACAAAAGAGGGAATTATGTTTCATTTGTAGATCTGCTAATTGGTTTCATAATAGCGATTGTTGATGGAAGGTATTATTTAGTAATTAAATGCGGTTGCTTGGATGTGTATCAACAAATCCCCTTGGTAGGTATTAGATTTCAGGTTTAAAATTCTGGCATTAGCATAATACGTATCAATCATATCTCTATTTTAAGTAAATCTTTGTTGTAAGACTCTGGACAGTTTATAATCGACGCAGAAAACAAGTCCAAGCTTGATTTTGAATGAAAAGAGGTTTTTCTCCTGCAGTGATGATTCCTCAGTCCTATCTTAGTATAGCTCTCAAAACAGAAGAAAAATGGACAATTTTTTGCAACTTTATAAGAAGTATGTTCAATACCTTAAACCCGACTGCTGAAATTTTTTTTTATCTATTCTTAAAATTCCGAAAAATGAAAATATTCTCATCTGAAAGCCGTGGGTTTTAGTTTTGTTATACCCACTTACATACATACATACCGGACTTTATGCTTCGCCGTAGTTAGGTTAAAAGATAAAACAGTCAAAAATTAGGAAGTACACAACAAAACAGCTTAAACCAGTACCGGGCAAGCAAGCCGAAAAGATAAAAAAATAATTACTACCCTCCGAAAGCACGTACAATATTTAAGTGTACATATAAAGTTCCATGATAAGTGTGGGGCCATAAAGTAGGCGTACATAGTCCAGTCACGTGGTAGCGACCGCCTGTGTTTATAGGCGCCGGTAATGACTGGATAAAACCGGAATGGGCTGGTTTATTATAGCTGTTTGGGAAGCTAGCACGGTAGTTCAGAAGACCCAGTTTTACTAGAGCAAATAAGGTTTTAATTTATATAGTGATGGTGAAGTATGTCCTAGCTACTGAAAATTAAGTCTAGCAGCCAGTCTGCCATTCCGCACTGGGCCCGCTCGGTGGAATACGACCCACTGCCTCTCACTTACAGAGAAGAGGTCTGTGTCCTTGCAGTGGGATCGGTATAGGCTGATTAAGTATATGTTGATGTAATACTATACAGGTTGAAATTGAAAACATGCGACAAACCGAAATGGGAGATTGTACTCATCATTATGAACAACTTTTATTAAGGGACCAAAGATGCAATCGGAAAAAAAAAACAGCTGTTCCCTACATTTTGACGAGTCATGCGAACATAAATGTAGGGAACAGATGTTTTTTTTTTCGCGATTGCATTTTTGGTCCCTTAGTAAAAGTTGTTCATAATGATGAGTACAATCTCCCATTTCGGTTTGTCGCATGTTTTAAATTTCACCCTGTAGTTATTCTTTATAAAACTGACGTGAACACATACCGAATTATTGAATCTGCACTACTGCAGCTACCTACGGCTTAATTCAAGTACAGTAGAAATCCTGGGTACTGCAACACTTAGTTTGAAAAGTGCTTGAAAAAGTGTGAATGTTAAGTACCTATAGATAGAGATAGTTTAGCTTTAAGTTAGTGTCATCTCTCTTTCACACTGTATGTACTTAATAGCTCCTGCTAGTGACTTCTTAAAAATTACAAGCCATGTCTCGGCGAGAAAGAGTGGGCCACATCCACCACGCGGCCGCAGTGCGGGATGGTAGGTAGGTGCCACATGTCTCCGATTTTTTTTTGAAATCTTATGATGTTTTCCGTCACCGTTTTGAGAGCAGTGGTGAATGATGAAATAATTTACACAAAGTAAAGCACCTGTCTGGGGTCGAACCAACGACCAAAAACTCGTATGTAACAGCCGTTACTACTAGGCCACCACTGCTCTGTCCACGTCATATTTGGAGACCCGCCCCGCGCCGGCCCGCCTTGCCTTGCCCCCCTCCCCCCGGCTCACCGCGTCGCATCCCATCGCCCACGCGCGCTAATACAGCGTTCGGTCCGACTTTTATTTTATTTTTGCTCGGCTCCTTAATTCCTAAGAGTCGTAACTTGATCTTAAATAGCCTGACTTTCAAGAATTAGATTTTTTGAGAAGAAGATTTTTTATAATCCAACAAGTAGTTCCAAGGATTAGCGCGTTAAAAGAAATAAACGAAAAAACAAACAAACTCTGCCTCTTTATTATTCGTTTAAAAATTCTATCTGCGTTTCTCAAGCATTTTGATAGAAATAGATTTTCTGACCCTCCTGTGTAGGGTGGCGAGTTAGTGTAGCGATATTTGCTCTAAGAGTATTAGAAGTTTTAACGTAACGTATGAAGTTACGTTAAATATGAACTTACATCACGCTACTTACATCGTCTTAGTACTGATCAACCTATTGCAGTTTACTGTTAGCTGCTACCAAAAAGCGATAGGATAACATATTTCGTTAAAGTTTATTACCGAAAATAGACTTCGGGAGAATGGTTTTAAAGGCGAATTTTCCATGAATGCCTTTCTTTAATTAAACTGACCCAATATATACTAAACCTATGGATGTAAGAATAAAATACATTTATTAGTGGGAGCTATAAAAATAGGTCCCATAGCAATAAAGCCTCCTATAGGTACTCTCCAAGAAAAGGGAGCCTTTGCTACTTTCAGATTATTTAGATTGTAATTTTATGGTATGAGTACCTCATTGGAAGGACGCGTGAGTTTATGTATGTATGTCATCATCATCACTTCAGCCCGGAATCATTAAGTGCTGGGTAAAAGAGTAACCGTGGAGTTTCTTGCCGGCTCTTCTACATAGGAAGCGACAAATTGGAACCGTGCACCTAGCTTCTGACGTTTCATGAGTGCCCATGCTGGTTTTTGTGAAATAATATATTTTGATTTGATTTGATGATAGGCCTCCTTTCTGCCATAGTTCTCAGTTCCGTGCGTCCCTCATCCAGGTGTTTCTCACGAGCAACTTAACGCACTTTTGGAAATCTCTGATTTCTTTGGCTTAACCGTTGCCACCATATGTATGTATGTACCTACACACATAACCTCACGCCTTTTTCCCATGGTGGCGGAAACTGCACAACGCACTTGCTACGATCCTCACATACCTTTTGCTCCGTTTACGTTAATCTATCTGAGGCCTTAGTTTGAGTTCGCCGAACGCGGTCGATGAGTTAGATCGAGATGGTTAAAATAAACTCACACTAAGGCCACTGGTCATACATGCTCGCCGTTTGCGAGCATCACCATTAAGCAAGTAAATTAAAAGTATTCGGCTGTCTATTTCACACGCACACACACACACACACACACACTTCTACGACTACCTACCGATATATGAATATCATAAGGGCCACGTTTAAATAGCTTAATCGAATAATTTTATTCTTTATCCCCATTTATGTAAAAGACACTGGCACACACTCTCAATTCACAATATATTTCAGTTGGCACTACCTATCGTATCGTACGCACAATGCTGCCAACATACATATTTATGTTGTGCGACAGGAAAAAGCCATTGCTCACTTCCGTTTCTCTAATGATGTTTGTTTTATTTTATTTTCGTAAACAAATGTATCTGAATCGTTACATGTTATTGCTTCTAACGCAAGCTTTATATTATGTAGGTACTCGTATTTGAAGTCATTTTAAAAGAGAGGTCAGCAGCGTTTCTGCCTATTTTTCAAGCTTTTATTTTACAGTTTACTAAATTAAACAATATTGTCTAGTGTTTTGCACGTTAACGGATAGCATCGATAAATAATGAATGGGTACAGATTTTTTTTCTAATTGCAAACCGTCAATATCAATTGCCAACTTGTCAATTTTTGATTCCGCGAGAACTTTTTGTACTTGCCATAAACTATAATAGCACAAACACAAAGCTGTGTTTTGAAGTTTATGTAATTTTAATGAGATTATAGTGATTCTTATGAGATAGTGCGATAGCCATTCTTTAGCTATGGATGAAGATAACTGTATCCATTGTCAGCCTATAATGTTCCCACAGCTGAGACTCAGGCCTCCGGTCGATGAGAGGGAGTGGGCTGCAAACTACCACGCGGGCCCAGTGCGGGTTGGTATATGTCACATGTCTACGAATTTTTGGTTCTAGGATATGCTGGTTTCCTGACGATGTTTTGCCTTCACCGTTTTTGAGAGCAGTGGTGATTAAATAATTTATACAAAGTAATGCGCCTGTCTGGGTTCGAACCTACGACTTACAACTCGTTTAGTCGCGGGTATTACCACAGGTACCTACTCCTCCCGGCGCGACTGTAGCTCATGGCAAATACCTTAAATACAAATACAGGAATCGGATCAGTTAGAATTGGACGGCGAGGCTACACTGTGCAAGCAATATGCTCCAAGAAATTGAAACAAATAAAATAAAATGAATGTGAAAGTATAAAAGTGAACAAAAAATACACGAGTTAAGTAAAAATGCAAAGTCAAGTAAATAGTACCTTATTTACACACTTTAATTTATTTTATATCGTAGTACCAACTCGATTCTCTATATTGTGTTGATTGACAATATTCTCAAGTTAAAAGACCAGTCGTCAGACGTTTAGAACTATGACACTGATAGGTACGGTCAGCAACAACAGTCGAATAACACTTCAGTTTTTTTTTTAATCTTGATAATTATGGCTGCAAAATATTCTTCAAAATCTGAACTGATACCTAGATATAAGTTGGTTACATACTTCAAGAGTATTTAACCAACTTATATTACCTTACTTTAACCTTTTACATATTAAAATGCTGAAAAGTAATATTTCGAACCTTTTTACAGGGTGACATCGGCGCGCAACCAGTCACAATGGATTCAGTACATGATTCTGGATTTCAGTGTACGGGGCGTTGAAACTTTTCGTCGCTTATTAAAAAGAAATCTGTAACAATTTTGTATAGACAAGTATCAATAGCCATAATAAACTTATTGTAACGTATCCTTGTTAGTAAAACATCAATTTATTTTTTCGTTTTTTGGAGTTTTAGTTAGAATCCCGGGGAATGTCCATAATAACATCAACGTTTGCGGTCATTGAAAAAAAATAGCACTACCTACTCTGATCACTGGTTATTATATAGGCCATCTTATACACAAAATTACTAAGCGTACCACGTGTATTGAGCCTCATTCATTGACCTCCACAAACACCCGGTATAAAGTTTAAACCACAGTTCATTGACCCAACAAATGAATGACCTTACAGCCGCTTTCAGGAAAGGTCACTGTATGAAATTAGATATTCCGGCCAGTGATAAGGCTTAATTCATTCATATTTTGTGTGCATATTTATAAAAATCATCTAGTATGTGAACAAAATAACTAATTAGGCTTGCCTTTACCAGACACAGACCTTTGCGGCATAAGCGCCCATATAGATTCAGTGTAAAAAGTACTCTATAGTCCGGCCGTCGAGCGAATGCGATTCTGACACCTAAAACCAATAAAGATCATATTCGCAAAACACATTCGTTTGTATGAAACTGACGGGTGTCAAGAACCCATTCTCTCGACGGCCGGACTGTAGTGACCAAAGAACTTTGTGTAGGTAATGGAAACGATTCCGTAGTACACAAAATTAACTAAAATTGGACAATTGACAGCTTTTTATTACTTACTTGTTTGAACTTTGCTGTTATTTTGGACGATACACGAGAAATGTCAACTACAATTTTTGTTTGTTTGTAAGTTCAACTGAAATAGCCAGAACTTGTAATAATGATGATTGATGAGCGAGGGACATAATTTGTTTCATAAGAGAGAAAAAGATTGAAATATCACTAATTAAGTTTACCTTGTGCAAAAACAGAATCAGCGCCAATATTCACTGTTTCTGCATTGTATTATTTATGTTATTGTCATTGACAAAAGTAGGTAACTGCCGCTAACATGTTTTTAGTAGTTAGTTTTGTCTATATTCCAGTAGTAGTAGTCCAGAAGTGAAAGGTGCGCGCTGGCTCATTATTTTCAGTGGGCACTTGCAAGTCCAACTCTGGCTTGGGCTCGCCTGGTCGCAGATTGTTTTTTTTTTTTTGTGTGGGAAATCGTCAAATAACTTCTCCCGCTCTGGGTGGAGCAGGAGGGCGTGTCAGACTTTTACTGGCTAAAACCCACTCGTGTTCCCTAAGTTGCCTGTGTGCCAGGGGCCGCGGTATCCCGCACCCGCAACCCGCACCCCTGGCAGGCGGGCCCCACCAGTTGGTACTGATATCTCTTTGAGGCGCGCGGGGAACACGACGTGCCGTCGATCCGGGCTTGGTCCTTACCGGACAGCGAGCTACCCATTACTCGCCATCCGCAAACCCGCGCCTACGGTGGCCGGGAATCAGCCTGGGATTTCCGACTCCCAGGGCGTCTCATGTGGCGAGTCGCAGAATGGTTGATTCCTACAATAGGACTTTTGAACATATTGACATTTTTGCATGTGCTCCATATAGGTTCAAAACCCTTATTATGGAGCTCTCCTGAATAGCATTATATATTTTCCTTATTTGTACCATCTCTTGTTTATTTGTACATGTACTATATATTATCTTAACACGATAGTTAATTTAATAAGTTAGAAAAAAAAACTTGTATTTAAGACCCTAGCGCTTAATTTAATTATTTTCACTGTATTGTATTATATAGTTAACCCGTGCACAGGGTTGTGGGCTGCAATGTTGTCTGTACGTTTTGTGTATTTCTTGTTTCTACGTTTTATATTGTAGCTGTTTGTTGTTCCTTTAGAATAAAAATAAAATATATGTTTTATGTTTCTGCCCACAAAAAATGTGTAGACAAAAGAAAAGATTAACAATGAACCTACCGGAAATTGAGTCCTTAGTTTTTTCAGAATGTGTCCAATATTGCAAAGAGAAATAAACAATCTAGATATTTGTTCTTCCCTCAAGCAATCAAGTACAAAGACGAAACAACACCGGAAATTACATATTACAAAAAGCAAAAAACATTTTTGTGGGCTTTAGTGACTGTAACTTTATCTCACAGAAACTAGCTTCTATGTCAGTGTAGGAACCCCCCACATAATTGGAGTTTCTTGCCGGCTCTTATCCATACAAAACGACCAATTGGAACCGTGCACCTAGCTTCTGAAGTTTCATAAGTGCCCATGTAGGTTTACCCCTACTATCCCTACTAATATTATAAATGCGAAAATAACTCTGTCTGTCTGTAAGGATTTCTCGACTTAACTGCTGAACGGATCGTCATGGCATGGAATGTGGAAAAGGACATTGGCTACTTTTTTATGCGATTACCTACATCCACGTGGGCGGCGCCGCGTGCAAAAGATAGTGTGAAATAAAATATTTTGTTTTTTGATTTTGAAATGTCTGTTAAGTGGTCATTGTTGTTAAAGTCTTGTAAACAGCCTTTAGTATTTCTCTAAATATAAGTAAAAATACTTAGTGAATATTTTTCCACACAAAAGACGCAAAGAAAAAACAAATGACAATAAACTGTTTTCCCCAACCAAGTAATCTTCTCAAGACTGGACAAAGCAAGTGAATTACATCAAGGGACAGTGAAAAAGCTGTGGCATCAATCACACCGAACACATACGTCATCCCGCGGTCACCCACAATACACGTTTATGAGCTTCCATAAAAAATCACGCGAAATAAAGTGTATTGAAAAATATTGCCGGCGCCTCTGGATTTCGTGGAATCTATTTAGTACGGTGTAATGGGAGGTAGGATTTGTTATGTTCTGACTAGGTTTGCTATGTGGATTTTGTAGATTTATTGTAGGCGTAAGTTTTGATGTCAAAGCTAGCAGAGAGCTGAGAGTGCGCAGTCTAGCTGTGTATACAAAAGTCTTTTGTCTGACACAGATTTATTGAAAAAATCTTTCTAAATCACTTTCGTACATTGTGTATGAAACATTGCACACCACAGCAAATTGAATTGCGTCTATAATGTGCGCTTGGCTTTATAGCTCTAAACAGTTTGAAGCCCTAAAATAATATTTGAGAGTATTAGTCTTTAGATTATGCAATTGTTATAAGTATTATTAAACGAACAACCAAATACCTGAACAGTTCCTCGGAATTATTTGCCATTTGTGTCAAAACCGTTAAAATATTATCTAATAATTAAAATTCAATGTGTGCTTGGCTCAAACAAAGTTATAACTTGCCAATTGTCAGAACTAAAATCTAGCTCAAGAATAGATATTTTCCTGGTCTCGTTTGTGATAATTGCTCGGGAGACATGCAAAAGCAGCTACAATTTGGACCACTCAACTTAAGTTGTGGCTAATTCTGGCTCTTATAAAGTGAAGATTCGAGTGCTCTACATCCAGTAGGTTTTACTGGATACCACACTTCATGAATCTTTGTAATAATTTTCTATTATGAGAGTTTCTAATAGTTATAAAAAAATGTGATACCTTTTCAAGCAGGGTCCAATCTACCAATTGGTAGTCTAGATAACTACTATGGTGACTACTCTTAAAGGTGGTCATTGATCAACACAACATTGTTACATCGTTGGGCAGACAAACGTCGATGCACGATTATAAAAAGTATAATTAAATCTGGAGTTTATGATTGTAACTCATTGTTATGGTGTGACCGTACATGACGTATACATGAAAAATATGATACCGGTTTACTTTTTGACGTTCAAACACATAGCATAGTTATCGCATCATGCCTTCGTCATGTCATCACGAAAATTGTAAACGTCATGAATTGACCTATTCAATCATTTGGAGAGCAGCTGTGCTTAAAGGTAGGCATACCTTTAGCTTTCCCGAAGTTGAATCAAGTAGGACACAAAGAATCTCTACAAAAGCATAGTTTGAAACTTCAAACTTATGAAATAATTCTTTGGAAAGCCAACAAAAACATGTTATTGAAGTGGCTCAGAGCTTGCAAGAACTTTGTGACAGCTAAAATACTTAGCACTCGACAATGTCCCAACTTGCAGCAACTTGCGACTACTTGCATTCTTTCTTAGTGTTTTCTTCGGAAACTGTTGGTTGACTTTGTTCATTAAGTTATTTTAAGTGATTTTCATGGATGGCTGGTTTAATGGTAGATGTCTTTATTGTTGGTCATAAAAATTCTGGAATGAGGCTTTATATTTATGGTTTTAGGGGTCCGAACCTCAGTCGGCAAAAACGGAAACCTTATAGGGTCACTTTGTTGTCCGTCTGTCCGTCTATCAAGTCCCTTTTTCTCAGGAACGCGTGGAGGTATCTGAAATTAATATCAAATACTCTAGCCCTTAGAGCAGTGAAAAAAAAAACAAACTTCTAAGGCAACGCAATCTCAAGATAAGGCCGTTTGTGCTCCGTTTATGGCGCATATTTTGACGTTCGTAAGGAAATCAAAACCTATAGGGGACTTCCTGTTGATATTTAATCATAAAATTTGATCAAATTCTCACAGTACGAATTAAGGAAAACCTCCGAAAATCGTTAATTTGTAGTTTATCATTTAAGGAAAAATACTTTTGTGATTACAAACTTACATTTGCATATAGAAAATTTTCTGTGGCGAATGTCGATGTATAGGAGAACAAGTTTTTCAACTACAATGGTATGTTTGTTTTTGGGATAAATTCATCCCAACTACGGAACCCTTCATTGTGCGTGGTACGACACGCACTTGGCCAGTTTTGACCATCTAAAGATATTGGTTGATTTTTATAGTAACCTTGTAATTTTATAGTAACTTTGTAAAACTTTTATAGTAAGCTGTAGTAAATTGACGGATATTCTGAAACGTAATAAAAATCATTTAAAAAAGAAACATAGTTTATCAACTAAGTAATTAGTCTAATTAAAGCCCTCTTCCTCTCTCTACATTGCTGAACACGTCAGAGTCCACAATGATCATGTCTTCGTGAAGCATTCCACCAGTTCACAATTGTAGAAAGCAATAATAGTATATTTTATAACGAGGGACTAAACGAAGCCATAATATACCAGAGGTGGTTTGACTCCCGAGCGTGCGAGGGAGTCAATGAAACCGAGGGTATATTAAGTTGGCATTTAGTCTCGAGGTGCAAACTGTACTTTTCACTTCGAGTGCGAGAAAAATAGTCAATTTAGTACAAAAACATGTACTTACCTAATAAATATTACTTAACAAAAAAACGCTACAAAGTGAAAAATAACTTTAATTTCGGAAGTCTGTGTCTTTGGAACTGTATTAGAATTTTTTGTCACCGACTTCCGAAATTAAAGTTATTTTTCACTTTGTAGTGTTTTTTTTAAAAGACGGTTGTTTTTTTTTTGGTAAAAGTTTTTTTTTCACTTTTTTAACCGACTTCAAAAAGGAGGAGGTTATCAATTCGTCGGAACCTTTTTTTTTTTTTTATTTTTTTTATTTTTTTTTATGTATGTTCCCCGATTACTCGAAGATGGCTGGACCGATTTGGATTTTGTTTTTTTTGTTTGAAAGGGTATACTTCCCAGGTGGTCCCATGATCATCAAGTCAGGATCTGATGATGGAATCCTGGAGAAATAGAGAGAACTCTTCAAATTTTATAGGCACACGAAGCGATTTAGCTATTTTTTGGAAGAGTACTTTCTCGGAGTGGTCTCATTTCAATTTGGTGAAGATCTGATGAAGAACTTTGGAGATAGGCAACGGAACTCCTCAATAAATGATAGCAAATGGACTGGGATTGCTGAAATCTCATGTCTGTCTATTGCTTACACCACTTCATAACATAACATCACGCCGGTATGCTGTGAAGGGGTAAGCACATGTGAACCACTAAAAAGTGAAAAATAAAAACTTTTTCCAAAAAAAAACAACCGACTTCCAAAAAAACACTACAAAGTGAAAAATAACTTTAATTTCGGAAGGCGGTGACAAAAAATTCAAATACAGCTCCAAAGACACCGACTTCCGAAATTAAAGTTATTTTTCACTTTGTAGTGTTTTTTTGGAAGTCGGTTGTTTTTTTTTGGAAAAAGTTTTAGTGGTTCACATGTGCTTACCCCTTCACAGCATACCGGCGTGATGTTATGTTATGAACTGGTCTAAGCAATAGACAGACATGAGATTGCAGCAATCCCAGTCCATTTGCTATCATTTATTGAGGAGTTCCGTTGCCTAAATCCAAAGTTCTTCATCAGATCTTCACCAAATTGAAATGAGACTACTCCGAGAAAGTACTCATCTAAAAAATACCTAGATCGCTTCGCGTGCCTATAAAATTTGAAGAGTTCTCTCTATTTCTCCAGGATCCCATCATCAAATCCTGACTTGATGATCATGGGACCACCTGGGAAGTATACCCTTTCAAACAAAAAAAGAATCCGTCCAAATCGGTCCAGCCATCTTCGAGTAATCGGGGAACATACATAAAAATAAATTTAAAAAAAGGTTCCGACGAATTGAAAACCTCGTCCTTTTTGAAGTCGGTTAATAAAATAAAAATCACAATATCTATTAGGTATGTCTTTTGCTCTTTGCTCGACGTCAAACTCTTCATCAAGGAACATAAAATACCACAACTGTCACTGGGCATTCTTAATAAATTTATTTAAAGCCGAACAAATTTACGCTCGACAAAAATTCTGAAATTTTCGCGGTCAGTTTTTCTTCTAAACCAGTAACAGATTAACAATTTAAAACACATGGCGCCACCTTGGCAAAAACCATGGAACTAAAACTCTCAACATTTTCGCAATGAAGATAGTCCACACTCCACAGATAATACTGGCTGTTTGAGTTTGTTTATGTCACATGAAGGAAATTAAAAAACGAATTACTTTTTACTCCCTAGGGACTAAAGTGGTCACTTTAGTCCCGCTTCGTAGGGCTTTAATGGTGTCTTTTTTGAGCATGAGAAGTGAAAAATATATTAAGTATTGGGTACAAGCTTGGTTTCTTGTTATACTCACAAATAATAGGTACTTAATTGTTTTAATTGACATTGGAACAACTTTGAATTTTCCTTGAAGTATTCAAATGAATTTGTTGTGGTACTGCGTAATACGTGGAACTATTTAGTATAAAAGCACCATGGCTTTTCAAGGATTTCAGACTATGTTTTTCTACAACCCACCCCCTAGCAAATGTAAACATATCTAAATAATACAGTTCATTATCCGAATAACAAAATATCTCTAGACAAAATCGACCATCTGATCCAGTGCACTTCTCAACTTTACACCGATAGCGTTCCCAAATTAAACAGTTTTCAATGAATTGCTGCTTGAAATCAGAGGCGAGCTCTGCAACTCTGCAACTCAGCTATGCCACTCTGTAACTCTGCTAACTTCTCCAACTGTTTTTCAAGTCAATCAGCAGGCTTGCTAATAGCCAGAACAAGTACTTCGTTGCTAGTTATTTTTGCATAAGTGCCGCTGCCGTTTATTCCAGGACATCGGAGGACATAATTTCGCATTGAAAATGTAAATTCCCCAGAAGTTCTGAGTACTTTAAGTTCCAGACGGGGACGGGTTAGGCCGGGAGTTTGGGACAAGGAATAATTTTCATCTTATTATGGTTATTCTGTAGTGGTTTGTCTAAAGGGTATTCACAGTGCAGGTGCGCTTTCTCAGACAGAAGCACCCTTCTGCGAAACAAAAAATCTTACCTACCTAAAACTTTGAGGATGAATATTACCATTTGGTTTTGCTGCTACAAAGGGGCGAAACAGTAAGTCTAAAGCTTTTTAGTTCTGGTATACTTGAGTGAGTAGCAATAACAGTTATTTTTTCGATGCACAGTAATTTTTTCCCATACACAAAATTTCTTACTTTCTTTCTTTCTCTAGAAGAGCATATAGTGACCTTATTGGTGAAGTTCTTCAGAAAGGTCTGGTGCGTAGTACTCGCAACCGGCGTGTGTGTATGAACATAGCAGAGGCAGACGGAGTATTTAAGGGTCGTAGCAGGTAGCGTTCTGTCGTTTCTGCCCACCCCCATGGGAAAAAGGCGTAAGTTTATGTATATATGTATATTTCTTGTTCTCACTTCACAACGAAGCATCTCCAAGTAAATCGTACTCAACAAGCCACTACGCCCGCACTACAAGCCTCATGTAAGAGCGTTAAAATAAATTCTAATTCTCTCCCGGCTCCTGGTTTGAACAAGAATTCGTGTGGACTGAAAATTCGCCGGGCCCTGTTTACCGCTCCACAACTTAGCTCGGTCCAATCTTATAATAATTTGTCTGAACAAAATGTTCCGGAACCTTGTTAACGTCAAATTAATTACGTAATGTTTATAACTACTGGTACTAGTCTGCTAAGCCTTCCCAAGGGTGTCGTAGCGGGTGATTAAGGGATTATCAAGATGGGTCAAAACAGGCCTATGCTAATAGAATCATATTGAGTTTCTAACACACTTAGTGTGTAGTTATGGCTAAACTGTCAGGATTACTGAAGTTCGGTTTCTATCTGGAGTGACGTTACGTATATCTCTATTTTTTCTATTTTTAAGTCTTAAGAGTAAAGTGCTTTAAATGGCTTTTTACTGCCTCATCATAGCATAGCACAATCAGCCCATAACGTCCCCACTGCCCTGGCTGCCGGGCCTACCCAGGCCTCCTCTCTGTGAGGGAGTGGGCCGTAGTCCACCACGCGGGCCCAGTGCGGGTTGGTTGATGTTACAAGTCTTCTAATTTTTGTTTGGTTGATGAAATAATTTACACAAAGTGTCTGTCAGGGTTCAAACCTACGACCTTCAACTTGTAAGTGAGGGCCGCTAACATTGGGCCACCACTGCTCTTCCAAGCCTTCGTTTTTACACACGGGGTTTAATTATAAACGATGATTAAAGTTAAAAGATGTTTAAACGTCAAAAATGTATGGTTAAACAGTTGCTAATCATATCTTAATTTTAAGCAGTGTTCATAAATAAAGGGGCTATATTCTATTGAGCAAAAGTGACCAATTTTAAACCCAAAGTACTTCTGATATCCAATTGGGGAAAAGTGTGAATCATTAACACAACCGGGATCGGAATTACGCTACAACGATCTCTGCTATATTGAAATTGAATAAATTTAAACGTAATTATTTTTCCGGATTATGTTACGGTTTGGTTAACGTTGTTACCTTTTGGAAACCGAAAGGGGGAATGATTAAAGCTGCTAAAAATGTTTATGAAATATTTAATTCAGGAGTCAAGTAAGTCAGTAAGGGTGTTCAAAATCCTTAAGGTAGGAGCAAGAGAATACTGCTGCTCAGTATATAGAAATAATCACAGTTACTTTTTAAGATACCCAAAGTTAGAGAGAAGTCAAAAATCTTCGTATTTCTTGTTCTTTGTTTCCTTGCTAAAAACTAGTCAGGTATATAAGATCAGACACATAACTGCACAACTTCAAAATATGTTCATTGCCCAAAGCCATATTATGCCATCGAAACTATCTACCTTAGTGAATATAAATATATGTGTGTGCAAAGAAACAACCTCCCGAAGATAAGCAAGTAAATATATTTCTTTCATCCTCACATTAGAATAGAAATAACGTGCCATTTCATTGGAAAATTCACATTTCTGAAATATACGGCGAAGCTTTTGCGCGCCAAAAATATTGCTTGGTATGAAGCACCAAGTGTGATTTATAGGGAATCGGCCTTTGTGTTATACTAGTGCTGGCCTGTGGCTTTGTGTGGGGGATTCGATTTATATTCTGCAGTTTTCAGACGATGCAGTTGCGAAATTGATCTAAAATCATTCTGCTTGTTGGTACTTACGAACTGCTAAGTCGTTAAGGTTAGACGTCAGCCTGTGAATTTTATAACTGCAGGGTAATATTATATGCCTTAAGAAAGTGGTTGTGACAGCCGGGATGTGGAAAGCAGAGGACAAGGTATTGAGGCGCAGCTAGCAGTGCGGCAGCATGCGAAAGGTTGAGTTGATTGATTCATTTAATTTAGGGTAGTAGCCTCTTCATCATACGTTAAAGCAACTTATGGACGCTACTAATAATGCTATATAACTCTTAGCTTAGATCTGATACGAAAGTATTTAGATAGTCATCGACATACTAAGAAGACGATGAGCTTTTCTCGAACGGAAGTGGGTGTCTGACCATGACAATTTAGCAGAGGATATCTGACCATGACAATTTAGATTTCCTCCCAAAGTATTTTACCCATGCGCCTGTTATAATATTAATTCGTTTTTCAACATACAAACACACACAATTATAACATTAATAAATTACTTTGTATAGTCTTAATGCTATTCGAGTGTTTTGCTGCAGTTGGAGCATTTCAGGGCATTTGGGAGGACAAGCACCATTATCGACATGTGTTGCTAAGAAAGTAAAGGTTATTCTTTATTTTATCTTGTCTGGAGGTCAATGAATGAGACCTTTTTGTGTTTTTATGGACGCGTGGATAAGCGAATAACGAAAGTAGCAAAGTTTCAATGCCTTTAAACTTTGTAGAGGTGTATTGTACTAATTTCAAATAAGGAAATTATGGAACTCAGTGGCTGGTTGTCATGTCAAAACAGATAAAGTTGTTTTGTTTAAAATCATCGAAAAAGCTGCTTTTACAAACCCAACTGTCATTCAGCAACTTAACTTTAGTTTGTAGTAAATGTTCAAATGGCTCAAAACTTCCTAAGTTTGCAAATATAGACTTAGCAAAATATAAAAACCCGGTTTGTTACCGGCTTTTTATATTTCTACATACCTCTGCATGCCGACCATTCCACCATCATTCCTTCTCCCTCCACCCACAGACAGGCATAAAAATTAACGCGAAATCCGTACGTAATCTTGATCCCATCAGCCACCATGCGTCCTAATTACGCTATCAGTGAGCGTGGGCGAGAAACAAATGACTTTGTTTACACCCTGTAGCGTGCAATCTGCTGGAAGTAGTGCCGCGATTAATAGTCTGTTTAGATTGGTTAGCTTAGAAGTGTGTTGTGGTTTTGGTGGAGATAGTTTTTGTGGGAAACTACGTTGATAGTGGGCGAGGGCTTTTGAAATTGGTGAAGGAGGAAATCTATCCTACTATCCTACAAATGTGAAAGTTTGAATAGTTACAAATGTTTGGATTTTTGTTACTCAATCACGCAACAACGGCTGAACGGATATGATGAAATTTGGCACACAGATAGATAAAAACCTGGATTAACACAAGATACTTTTTAACCCGGTAAAACTTTTTCGTCGGATAATTTTCAACCTCCACGCGGGCGAAGACGCTGGCAAAAGCTTGTAATGTAATAATTACGGTAATTTCAAATATCTTTATTTTACTAACATAGATGTCGGAATTTGTAACACTAACACTACTATTACTATGGATCTCATTTTTTAATATCCACTATAATTATTTACTTTATTTCGAGAAAAACCATAAAATAATTTCAAAATAGAAGCCCATCGGTCTCGGGAGCAGAGTACGAGCTACCGGTGGTCAGGGCTTCTGAGAGAGGAACCTTCTAATTATACACACCGTATCCAAAAATACCTTTTTCTGGATTAAACCCTTGAGCGACTACCTAACGAGCGCCTCCTTAGGTGTTGGTCAAGATGTTGTTATGTTGTTATTTTCTTCACCATGATTTTACAATTTAGTAATAAGAATTTGTACGCAAACCTAATTGATTTTGAATATTCAATCTACTTACAATGTTCCAGAAGAGAGGCAACTCGTAGCAAACTGGCATCTGCTACGGCGTAGCTGAGGTGCTACGATTGCGTAGCTAACGCGCTACGAAAGTATCGCTGCTGGTATGTAGCAGTCATGTAACCGGGATGTTAGGGTCAGTGGTGGGTCTACTACAAAAACTTATTCTAATTTTTATCCCTATGTAATCAAAAAAATCAATAACTCACTGAAGATGATGCCAATGGCGTCTACTAACATGATACATATCTGTTGACTTTACAAGAGACTGTCTTCTAAGTTAGTTTCTGTGTTGCTTCTCAGAGTAGTAGGATAGGAATCACATACCTTATCTAGTTTTAAAACATACTTTATTTTTGACGTGTAAACGTGTTTAAAAAATCTTTATTTTTTTATAAATTTCAACAATCATCACCATGGCTATGCGCAGTTTTGTGTAATTTTCAGCAACAAAAACCCAAGGAGACAGCTTTTAAAATAATTTCCATCACAAAATAATACCGTAACGGTGTCCTTCCAACCGATTCATATTGCGCCCACAATTTTCTTACCTGTAAAGAATTTCCTCTCTTTTTATTTTAATTTAAAAGAGGCTTGAAGGGATATAATCTTGCCAGTCCGGGGAAATTGATTTTGGGCGCACGTTTGCAATATTGTTATATTAAAATAAGAAAAAATGTCCTTGTTGTTCACTCTAGAGGGATTTATTCAAAATTTGTGGTTTAGTGGATAGTGATCTTATCTCGTAGCGACGCGAACTTTTTATAACAATAACGAATAATTAAACCACGTGTGAAGTCGATAATAAAATGCACGGACTATTGTCTTTTAACCTCCTAAGTTTCATAATTTCTTGACAGACACGTAGTGCTAGGCACCCCAAGTTAGTAAATATAATGTTACTACAAATAAGAAAATAATATCCCTCTCCTATACAGTTTGATTTAAGTACAAATAAAAATATGGCGCGGATACCGAGGGTAGTTCGTAACATTATAAATAATGCGAGGGTAAGTATTTCTTACACTTCTCTTTAGGGAGAGAGAAATAATATTTTCGCGAATATTTTACCCGAAGTCAGGGTCAGAAAAAAGGGGCAAATTATTTGCTGGCTATAGATAAGAGGTTTGTGGCTTAATGGCTATTTTTTTCATTGATCCTTTCTTCTATCTCACCCGAGAGTTGGCTTTAGCCCCTCTAGCACCTACGCACCTAACTAATCTAATTTGTTGTTTTTCCTAAAAGAAGGATTTTCTTTCTTTTAATTTGTAAACACTGAGTTCTCTTAAGACTAGGTGAGACACAAGGAGACCTAGTTAAGAGTCATCATACTCGTGTTTGTTAAATATTATTTAATCTTTTGACAACAACACACATTACTAATTTGTTTGGAGTTTGTTTTAAACCTTACAGAATCGAAACCAACCTTAATTTACTCTAACATCAAACCAAGAAAGTCATCCCAAAAAATATTTAAAGCCATTTTGATTCGTTCATCCCTTACACACGCCATCCCCATTTACCGTGAGATAAGAGATAAGTCGTAAATAACACCGCTTACACTTTTCACTCGTACATGTAACATGTTGCAAAGTTCTCAACTTTGACACTTGTAACATGTAACGTAACAAATTAAATTATTTCACGCGCTTTCGTTAAGCATTGAATTGTTGATGACTTGTTTAGACTACTGGACTTTTAATGAGGAACTCCTGCTCTCTGAGAATTAGTTACGTCTTTGAATTGGTAAAATGTTCTGTTGAACTTTACGTGAACTGTAATGATTTACAACAAAATAGCCTTTTCCCCGAATTGATACTATAAAGTACTATACTTTTCTCAACTATGTTGGGGTTGGCTTCCAGTCTAACCGGTTGCAGCTCAATACACCAGTATTTAACATGGAGCGACTTTCTACGTGACCTCCACAACCCAGTCACTATAAAGTTTTTAGAGAAATGATGTGGTCTTTATTTTTGGCAGTGAGTAAATAATTATCATTTAAGACTGCCATAAGCATATTTAAATTATTTCTAGATGAAAGGAAAATCCAAAGATGAATGTATTTACGATCGCCCATAGCAGTATATCTTCATATAGGTCGAGGAACTCACAGGTATTAATCTTTTAATACTAGTACTCTTGTTAGATTCTGACGACTAGATTTCAGTAATCTATTTAAAATTAAAGTAAAATATGATACCCGGAAGAGACATCGTCTCAACAATCATTTCATAATCAAATCTACTCTTGCATTCCCTCCTCCATTACTCCCGTCTTCCATTCAGTCCTCAGTTCTCACAATATCCTCACGTCTCCATCATCAATCACTTCACTTATTAATACTCTTCACTTAATCATTTCAACCTCGCCTGACCTAATTTTTATAAGCCCATCAGAATCTCCCTTCCTTACTTAGAAGTATAACAATGCATTTAATTTTCTGTTTGTTTCGAATCAGAAGGGACAATTTTGGGAAGAGTGTTATAGTCGATTTTTGGTTTGATTTGCATTGAATGTTGTTGATATCTATTCTGTAGTAAGAAAAGTGGATCTTGAGTGGTTGTTCAAGGAAAAACATAGTACTTATTGAGATGTATCGGGGAAACTCGTTGTGTGATCTGCCGGGATATTTGTCTTGGTAAAGAAGCACCAGCGTCGTTCAACAGGAATATATGGAATGACAGAGACAACTTGTTGCATCGTTCCGGAAACAGTGCCGGAGAACAATAGTGTTGTGCTGCTTATAATTAATAAGGTGAAAACACACTACATACATTACACCTCCCCACTTAATTAACAGGTTATTCTAGTTATAACAAATTGCCAACATCTTTCTATTAACAAATTCTATAACTCTATTTAAAAAAACTATTACTATGTTATCTCTGTTTAACATTAACATTAAAATACTTACAACTAATCACATACCTTATATAACATTTACTTTTGCTACCTATATTGGTGTAATTATAATGAAACAATTAAACTTACAAGTTAAACAATGATCAACTATATGGTGGTATAGCTCTGCCGAACTTGTTCGTCATCGTTAGCCCTGCGACATTGTCTTGGGTTCGGAAGAGGCCAAACAACCTCTTCCACTAACTACGATCGCAATTATAGTTAATCATCAAATGTAAATTTCACAACTGGTCTACGATTACGTCTGGGTCGATCCACCTGTGGTGATGGTATGACTGGCGATGGATGTTCTGATCTTTCGACGCTTGACGTCCCAGGGTCCTCACTCGTTATTTTAACCTTATCGCTTAAATTTTTAGATTGTGAAGAACCAACATCCACCACCCTTCCTGATGTCGGCACGACATCCTCAACTGCCTGTGCTGGATTTGGTATAACATTATCTAAAGTGGTATCATCAGAACACGCGAAATCAGATAATCGGGATCTGCGTTT
This sequence comes from Antitype chi, assembly GCA_947359405.1. Classification (NCBI taxonomy): domain Eukaryota; kingdom Metazoa; phylum Arthropoda; class Insecta; order Lepidoptera; family Noctuidae; genus Antitype; species Antitype chi. The sequence continues at coordinate 1,006,231 of OX375821.1, read as the reverse complement.
TATATGATCTACATGTTTTCTAGTAAGCTGACCGTCACCGCTATCCACTATGTATTCACGCGTGCCTACCCTAGCCTCTATTACACCCTTCAACCATTTATCACCCCTTGCATAATTTCTAGTCCATACCGTATCTTGCCCAGCCAGTTCTCGAGTTACCCCTCCAGAATTTACTGTCTGACGCTGTTGTGCTGCCTGAACCCTGTCCTGTATGACGCGGTCTGTACGTAATAAATCTAATCGTGTTCGTAATGAACGTCGTTGCAGCAACATGGCCGGTGTTTCTCCTGTAGTACTTTGGGCTGTGTTCCTATAACTAAGTAGGAACGTTTGTAATGCTGCATCAATGTCTTTGTTGTCTCTGTAAGCTTTCTTAATTGCTATTTTGCATAATTTAACCGCATTTTCCGCCGCGCCGTTCGATGAAGGGTGATATGCTGGTGAGAACCGTTGGCGTATGCCGTTATTTGTCAAAAAGTCGCTAAATTCTTTACTTGTGAATGGTGGCCCTTGGTCGGAAACTAATTCAACTGGAAGGCCAAATCTAGCAAAGATAGTACGTAAAACCTTTATCACCTGTGTTGCATTAGTACGCGTCATTTCATTTACTTCTAGCCATTTCGTAGTTGAATCGATTAGAATCATGAATGTACTACCTCGATAAGGTCCCATGAAATCGACGTGCAACCGAGTCCATGGCTGCACCATGTGCGGCCAGGGTTGTGGCTGAGCTCGTGGTGGTGCAGCGCCCTCTATCGCACAAGTCTCACAACTACGGCATAGTTGTTCAATGTCACTGTCAATGTTCGGCCACCATACGTAACTACGTGCTACTGATTTTGTTTTAACGATTCCCATGTGACTTGTATGTAATTGAGCAAGTACCGTTTTCTGTAACGTTCGCGGTATGATTATACGATAGCCCCACATTAAGCAGCCACCATCTATATACAATTCGTTCCGCCTAAGATAATACGGCTTTACTTGTTCATCCCTACATAATGAAGGCCAACCCGATTGCACATAAAGTATAATTCTACTGAGTAGTGTATCGGTCGCCATCTGTTTCCTAATCTCGTGATTAGTTACTGGCAAGAAATCCTCAACAAAGTTTAAATATGTGATCTCTGTGCTCTCGCTCGGTTGTTTACCCTGCGGAAGCCTTGATAAGGCATCAGCACAATTTTTCTTAGATGATACATATTCAATTTCATAATTGTAACCTGATAATAGAATCGCCCACCGTTGCAACCGCGACGCTGCCATTACCGGAATGCCTACCTTGTTTCCGAAAATATATGTTAATGGTTTATGATCTGTCCTTAGTGCAAACTTACGCCCGTATAGGTACTGATGAAACTTTCTGATCCCGAAAACTATCGCGAGTGCTTCTCTGTCTATTTGTGAATATGCACGCTCGGCCGCACTCAATGATCGCGACGCGTATGCTATCGGACGCTCTCCGGCCGCTGTGATATGCGAAATCACTGCACCCACCCCTACGCTGCTCGCATCCGCGGTCAACACTAGTGGTAGATCTGGTGTATAATGCATCAGTACCTCACCTGAAGCTAGTTGTTGTTTAACTTGTTTGAATGATTTTTCACATTCACTACCCCAGTTGAAAGGTACATCTGTTCGGAGCAACTTGTACAGCGGTGCGAGAATTGTACTGACATTCTTAAGGAATTTGGCATAATACATTGTCATACCTAGGAAAGCTCTCAGTTCAGAAACATTTGTAGGTGCGGGTGTATTAATTATAGCCTTTACCTTATCTGTGCATGTTTGCACCCCCTCTTTGCTAATAATATGGCCCAAGTAACTTATTCTCTTTGCAAAAAAACTACATTTTTCCTTATTTACCTTGAGGCCATACGCTTGTAAACGATCGAAGACCCTGCATAAATTGTTCATATGTTCCTCACAGGTAGCACCCGTTATGATAATATCGTCTAAGAATACCCCAACACTAGGTAAATCCCCAAATAGTTGCTCTAAGGACCTTTGAAAAATTGCAGGGCTGGATGCTAAACCGTAAACTAATCGATTAAACATGAACATACCTTTGTGTGTATTTATGACCGTATATTTTTTTGATTCGTCCAATTCAAATTGTGCATAAGCTTGAGATAAGTCTATCTTACTAAAGTGTTCACCCCCATGCAAACGAGCCAACAAATCTTCGACTCGTGGTAAGGGGTAACGGTCAACTTCCAAAACCTTATTTAATGTCAATTTGTAATCAGCGCAAATTCTGATGGTACCATTTTTTTTTACCACTGGCACGATTGGTGTGGCCCAATCCGAGCGATGCACCGGTGTGAGGATGCCGTCCCGCACCAGCTGCTCCAGGGCATGCTCCACCGGCATGCGCAGCGCATACGCCAGCGGGCGCGCCCTCATGAACACCGGCCGCGCACTGTCATTCACATGGATGCTAACTGTACCACCAGTGAATCGACCCAGGCCTTCTTCGAACACCTTACAGTATCTGGAACTGAATTCAGTCATATTAAACTCCTTACTTTGCACATTATTAACTGACACTACCTCACCAGTTAAACTAGACAATAGTAGTTTCAATTCGGCCATCCACTGTCGACCAATTAATATTGTTTTGCCTCCCTTAATGACATACAAATCTAATTTCCTACAGTTACTGTTATATTCTACTTCTGGTTTTATAACCCCAATTGGTTTTACTATTTCCCCTGTATAATATCGTAACACAATATTACATGTATGTATTTTTAAGTCACTAAACAGCTGTTTGTATGTTTCATAGTTTATACACGATATGGCACTTCCTGTGTCACACTCCATACGCAACTCTTTGTTGTGCACTTTTACTGTCAAAAATATGGGTGGACACTTTGTTAGAGATAAGTTATTAAATTCGACCATCCTTACCTCATCACTTCGTTCACCATCTGATATGTTTGATGAAGTTTGAACTCCCTCCAAATGATGATGTCCTACTTCTAACGGACATACGCGGCGCAGATGTCCTTGTTTATTGCATACGCGACACACATAACGCGAGAATTTACACCATGACGTCTCATGCCGACCTCCACAAGCGTTGCACTGTTGATCTTTTCGAGCACGTTCCCCCGGAGCGGTCGTCGTCGCCGCCTCCTCGCCATGCCGCGGTTTGCGCCAACCCGTACGTCTCTGTCCGTTCCGCGTCCACGGGCGCCTTTCACCGCGCGCTCCCGCACCTGGTTGCTCCAGCCCGCCGCGGCCACCGTTTTGCATTGACGTTTCCACCGCCAAGCAGTCACTCACCATGCTCGGTTTATCCGTGAACTTCATGTTGCCCTCGACTGCGGCTGCATTTCTCTCGGCCGCTTCCATACTCATAGCCATGCTGAACGCCTTTGTGTAGTCTAATTTTTCCTCCGCGAATAATCTTTGCCGAATTACTTCACTGTTTATGCCGCATACGAACTGATCCCGAATACTCTCTTCCAGCCACGTTCCAAATTCACATGACTTTGTCATTTTCTTGAGAGTTGCCATGTATTCGGCCACGCTTTCGCCCTCTTTTTGTTTCCGCTGGTGAAATTTGTATCGCTCGGCTAATACACTCGGCTTAGGTTGTAGGTGCTTTTCCATAATGGCGGTTATGTACTCAAAGGTTTTAGTGCCCGGCTTGTCCGGTGTACACAAATTGACTAATAACTCGTAGCTTTCCGCCCCCATCAATGTTATTAACGTTGGCACTTTCAGTTCCTTTTTAATTTCGTTAACCAAGAAATAATTTTCCATACGCTCCACATATAATCTCCAGTCATCCGCCATTCTGAATTCGCCCACTTTGCCTATCGTCATTATAATTGATTGTATACGTACGCCACGCGTTGCTATACGCTGATTTTTAATCCTCGTCGCCACTGAGATGTATCGGGGAAACTCGTTGTGTGATCTGCCGGGATATTTGTCTTGGTAAAGAAGCACCAGCGTCGTTCAACAGGAATATATGGAATGACAGAGACAACTTGTTGCATCGTTCCGGAAACAGTGCCGGAGAACAATAGTGTTGTGCTGCTTATAATTAATAAGGTGAAAACACACTACATACATTACACTTATTAAGTACTATGCTAATATAATTTAAAAGCTAATATAATTTATTTCTTTTGCAGTATGTTTGGTGAAATTTTAGCCATATGACACTGTTTAGCTTTGTGTTTAGGATCGACAACGTAACAGCAGTCGTCTAGGTGTCCCGTGTGTATAGTCGTCCAAGATCTATTTGTCCATAAGACGTTTTGATCATTTCAGCCTTAGCGAAGTTTCCATTAGATGGGAATTGTTGTCAAAAGTAATAAGACAATTACGAAGTCTATAATATTGTCAGTGAGAACATCATCCACGGTAAGCAGTGGTAGTGATTCTATCAGTATCTTTCAGTATCAGTATCTTTCAGATTCTAACAGTCATCGTCATATGACTTATTATGATGTTTTTGTAAGATTCTGTCCATTTATTTAGGCAAAACCTGTCTTCAACTTCTTCCCATTATAATTTTCATATTTTATGTAATAAACATAATAACTCCCGTTTAATGACTGGATACAGATGAGCTCGTGTTTAATTATCTCCAGTCACTTGTTTACACGTCATGCGCACAATTTACGTCGCACAAAGCTGCTTGATATCGCGCCAAATAATACTCACAGGGCAAGATAGGGATACACTGAGAGCAGAGGGTAACAAGGACCTATTTATTAAATACTTGTTTTTGCCAGCGGCTTCGCTCGTGAGGAGTTCGGAAATTTTCCCACGGGAACCTACTACCGGGATAAAAAGTATATTATGTGTTAAACTAGGTTATAATCTATTTGTGTGCCAAATTTCATCCAAATCCATTGAGCCGTTTTTGCGTGAAAGAGTAACAAACATCCATCCATCCATACTTACAAACTTTCGCGTTTATAATATTAGTAGGATATAGTAAGGATAGTAGGATATGCTAAAAGATGACCGATCTTGCGTGTTAGGGTAATTAGCTTACAGATAAAAGGTAATGTACTTGCATTTTTTGTTATAATGATCGAACTATTACTTAGGATATTACCATAATCTCCCTCACAGGCAGGAGGCCTGTGATCCAGCAGTGGGAACATAGGCCATACAATTTACCAAGCTTGCTTAGTTGGTATCTTGTATGACCTAATTACTTGCACTCGATTTGATTAAAATGAAAGGTGAACATAAAACAATATTTGAGGTATGAACGTTAACGAGGCAACAGGAGTGTGTAAGGATCGTAGCTGGCGGGGTTCTGTAGTATCTGCCGACCCTCGTGGGAAGAACGTGTGAGTTTATGTATGTATGTGTATATTTAGAGTATCTACAATACAATCTAAAAAAAAAACAGAATAAAGAGTCTTGAAAGTTGTGGAGGCAAACGAGTGTTACAAAAAATATAATTCCCGGTGTGTCACTGTGTTGATGGTGGTGTTTATCTGCGGTATCATTATGAGCCCTTTCGCTGCCTTCCATGTTGTGATAAAACGAGTTCATTGTTCAACGCCTATTTACGACTAATGTACAAAAACCACCGACTCACATGTACTTGTATATCTACTTATTATTGTCTCGAGCGGGAGTTTCTATCAAATGACTTACAATACAGGGATGAAAACTAAAAAGACATACAAACATATTATTGAGTCTTCTTAGGTAGCACTTCTTTTGAATTTTATTGCATAAGTATCTCCACGTAAAATTGTTAATGTGCATAGTTTATACAAATAGGTGTACCTAAGTTTACGAAACTGGTATTTACCGTTTGCATTTACAGCAAAATCGGGTTGAAGCTTTTGATGATCTTTGGCAAGCATCAGAGATGTCATAAATTTCCTGAAGACGGACATGGTATATTTCCATCCCAAAAAAATCTCAATTTATAGCCAGGCATAGCTATTCAATAAATTTCTTCCATCTTCGCTTCCACAACAAGGGAAGAATCTATCCCAAGTCCGAGTTTTAATATACAGCAGCCGGTGTTTACTCGAGAAAACTGATTACGTCTCAACGATAAGTACCATAAACAAAATCAGGCGATTTTAATATTTTACGGGGTAAAGTTTTCAGGCATTTTTTCATCCCCTTTGAGGAAATAAGGAATAAAACGCAGCTGTCGTTCAGTTGCGCACACTTACCCTGTGGGGTGTAACTTTTTAATTACAACCCCCCGACATTTTTACCCCTCTTGTCTTGGGTATTTCTAAAGTTGGACCCTTAAAACTGTTTGATTTTATGGTTTGATGAAACGAAACTTATTATGTTTTTTTTTTTAAAGTAGTTTCATATTTTTCGTCATAATCTTTCACATAGGTAGATTCAAATATTGAAATTTTGTTTCACGATACACTTGTATTACAGATTTCTATGCTTGCATCTCCGCACAACCTGCTACATTCACTAGATCGTCTGTCTGAACTTGTTACCTATAACCCGATACACAGTATATAGTCGCCATTTTAGAACCATTTTGCCATTTGAATAATAATTCAGCTGATACAAAGAAGTAAGTTGACAATATTAATATCAACAACTACATATTACAAACCATTTGTTTCTCTTTCTCAAATCAGCATGCCCAATGTCCGCACAAAATCATGATTTAAGCGCGCCAATATTTTCTAATAGCCGAACTGATTACCAATTAGTGTAGAGCCGGTCCAATCCTCCAGAGATGGGGTGGGGGGTGACAGTGACAAACGACGGAAATATTTCACTGAGCCAGCCACCCGAGGACACTGTTGAGAGGATAGTAGTAGTCACAGATGGAAGAATTGTGCAGGGTTGTCATGCAGCTGGTTGGAGAAGCTGTGCAGTTTTGTATGTGGAGGAGTGAATAATACGGAGAGAGTGGGTTTAAGAATCAATATTTCATCCCAAATACCCATAATTTATTTAAAAAAAGAATATATTAGCTTTTTGCATTTTTTCTCCATTTAAACTTTAACAGTGCCGAAAAACGGCGTACATATTTTTGCTTCACGTGTTAATATATAGATAATAGTTTATAGAGCCTAACTTTGCAAATAATCATAGTTTAAATATTAACTCCCTTATTTATAAACGCTGTTTAAAGTTAAGAAATGTTTAAACATAAAAAAATATGGTTAAACAGTCGCTAATCTTTACTTAACTTTAACCAACGTTTATAACTAAGGGGGTAAATCGCGTAAAAGTAAAGATGAAAGAAACTGTCTGGTTTTCAAAACTACTCGACAAACCAGACAGTTTTGTTAACAAAACATCGTTTATTGTGTTCCCGACATTGTTTTTATTACGGTTTGCGCACCATCATTGTTTTCGTAGGGCGATAGTCTAGCTCTTTAAATTGTATAGTCTAGGTCTGCTCACAGTCTGATTGCAGCCATTTTCGATTTTTCAAAAGGTTCGTTCACGTTGTATGTCCACAGGTGAGCATTCCTGAAGCGAATGTTCAATGGATTTTTAAAACCTTTTGTGAGGTTAATCAACGTTAACAACGACGTAACAATTCCTCTGCGGGATTTATTCGCGCACTGGATCTCCAACGCTCCGCTAAGCGCTGAGAGTTGAAAATTGAACAATATGGTTTTTCGACGCGCTGAGATACACTCTGTTGGATTCTCAATGCACGGTACAACACCGAAGGTAAAAAAAAAAAATTACGCGTCGACTTGAGTAACCTCCTCCGTTTTTTCGTCGGTTAAAAAAAGCCAGTACGCGATAAAATCTCGCCGCCGCATTTTTACGTCCATTTGTTGACTTATCATTCGTTTACAAACTTATTTTCAAATTACTGTTACAAGCGGTGTGTAGAATTCATGAATGATCTGATAACGCATTAATAGCTGATGCAATACTTTTTATTATAACCGTAAAAAAAAACTGAAAAACAACTGAAGCTTATCATCAATGGTACTTAATACTTAATATCTTACAATCTTGAATATTTAAATCGGCAGGTAGTAATCAAATGATTACCTGAATTCATTGATAAAATACTTATTAATGACTGAATTGCTGCTTTTAATACCTAGGTAAGAATATGAATGGGTATATATTTGCAAGTCAGAATTATAAGCATAGTTCTATTAATAAATAACATTCAAATGTATACGTGTATTGATAACAATATTTTTGTTTGTTACAATTTTTTTTAGTCGTAGGTAAATAGATAAGGTGTAGCACAATAATGAAAAGTAAGGATGACTTAGCATTCGTGGTGGGTTTTGAATAGGAAATTAGGATTATCAACGAGAAATAGCAGATTTCATATTATGGATAGTATGGATTAGTTTCTTGATCGCTGACCGAAAATAATGCCGTTTAGTAATAAACGGCATTCTTTCAACCATTCTTATTTACTTCAACTCCGGATTCTTCAGTGTAGGTATAATAAAGTCAAAGTTATAATAAACTAGCGACCCGACCCTGCCTTGTAGGGTTCTTATGACTTGACAATATTCGAGACTTCTTTGTTATTTGTAAGTTTAATAAACTTAAAAAAAAAACACTATTTACACTTGACAAAATGTCACTGAAGACGGACTGTCATGTTTCACCGGGCCTGGGCCTGGGGTCAGCAGTACCTGGGGCGCCGCCTTTGCATGGCGAAGCTCCCGCAACCGCTGCCCTGACTGCAGGCGTCGTGATATAAATTTTATAAACACATACAACAAACATATAACATTCAACCTTTCCGAACAAATTTTCTATTATGAGTGTGGAGAACTGCATAAAATCTGTTGTGTAGCTTCGAACAACAACGCTGTCACAGACAGACACTAAAAGCGACTTCCAATGAGTAAATATAATATTTGAAACTTACTGTTCCTGGTTGCACTGTGAGCATGTTGGCACTGGGGTCATCTTTAAAACTAGTAGGTAGGTACTTACTTACTTGATAGTTTGGCTTTTTACTCTTTGGTAACTGTTTTTAGTTTCTACCAACTTGTTAATGTTCTTTCTTTTAAAGATCGTTAAGGTATCGTCTTTAAAAGATTAAAGATGTTCTGCGAAAGTTTCTGTAGTTAAATCTGTCGCAATGCAATTTAAAAAAGGAGCTTAATGAAGCTACAAAATTGGTACCTATAATGCAGAGGTTTAGAGTTTAGTTTTTAGGGTGGTTGAAAAATTAAATCGTGTAATTAGCAAATACGGTTTTACTAAAGGAATGTAGGCCACTATCAGCAGTCATGAAATGCGGGAAGGCCAGTCTACGCGGCGGTGTAGGTACAATGGCGTATGACCTGACTTCCTGCCTTGCTCTGACTACCCTTTTAGCTTCCTATCATAAGTAACAATTTATCAACCAACTAACAAACAATAAAACCGCCAATTTCATGAACTGCAATAAAATTAACTGGAGCAGCCGACATCAAAGGCGCGCTTTTTACATTTGACACTTTTTGTAATCAAAACTTTCCGCGAACTCGTTGGAAATTTTACAGTTTAAAAATATAAAAAAAGATGGCTGCAAAAAGTTGCGGGAGAATGTCACATGTGGCACAGGACGTTGAGTTATGGCGCATAGTTTTATATTAAATTTCGCATAATTCCCCGACCGGGACTGTAGTGTGCAACTTGCAACTCCAACTGTGTCGGGTTGTGTGGTACAGTTGTGATTGTGCAATCGGTTGCTAGTTGCATAGTGTATTGCTGTATTTGATGACGGTTGAATACCTAGCTGTATTTAAAATTTTTATCATTAAATAATCCTCTTTACACGTGTATAAAACACGTGTAAGCATTTGTAAAGAGAACGGTAATAAGCATGAGGAAATTATGAGCAAAACACCTCATTCCACTAAAGGTAATCTGGGTTAAGCTCTCATTAATAATATCTGATACAAATATTCGTAAATACATAGGTACCGGAATGGGAGCTTAATGTTAAAGTATACTTTAGGCTCATTAAAGCTCCATATTGCTTTAGAGAACAGTTTCCTGATATACCAGCTGGCCACTCAGAGGGTATTGGGAAAAAAAGTTTTCATGTATGAGAGACTGGCCAGTTTGAAAATATGATTATTTGTGAGTAAAAATAGGTACGTTACAATTTCAAAATTTCCCTCTACATTGTTTGTGAGCTAATTTAAATTATTGTGTCTCATTAAGTAAAAACTTTTTCCAAAAAAAAAAAAACAACCGACACTCGGAAAAACACTAAAAAGTGAAAAATAACTATAATTTCGGAAGGCGGTGACATTCACCGACTTCTTTCACTTTTTAGTGTTTTTCCTACTACGGCTACTGGTCCATGAAGACGCTAATGAAGGGGGATCTGCCGATCTCCCTGAAGCGCAAACTTGTCGACACGTGCATCCTTCCTGTCCTACCCAACGATGCTCAGACCTGGTCGCTCACCGAGTCGCTAAAGTTCCGCCTTGGAGTTTGCCAAAGAGCGATGGAACGCAGCATTCTGGGTGTAAAAAGACAGGATAAAATTCGGAACACCACGCTGCGTTCCAGAACGGGTATAAAAGACGTAGGCAAGAAAGCTGCCAGGCTCAAATGGGATGGGGCGGGTCACATCAGACGCATGCAGGCTGACCGCTGGGCAAAGCTCTCTACACAATGGATGCCTGAAGATGGACGACGCCGCCGTGGTCGGTCCAGAAAGCGGTGGCGAGACGACCTGGACGCGTACCGCGAGGGCTGGTTCAAGGTGGTGCGGGTAAAGAGTTCCTGGAAGGACATGGGGGGAGGCCTTTGCCCAGCAGTGGGACAGTATAGTCTAAATAAAAAAAAAGTGTTTACCGGAACTCAGTTGTTTTTTTTTTGGAATAAGTTTTTAGTTTTCACTTTTTAGCTATAGTACCTCTGCTCCACCACGACAACGTGCCCTTTCACACTGCGCTCAAAACGAGGGACTTCCTGGACAGCACGCAGGTCAAACTCCTGGGTCACTCTCCTTACAGCCCTTACCTAGCACCGTGTGACTTCTTTTTATTTCCGAAAAAAAAAACCAGCTCAAAGAGATACAATTTTCGTCGCCGGAAGATGCGCTGTCAGCGTTCGAGCAGGCTGTATACTAGGTGTCTGCGGCGGACTGGTAAAAGTGTTTCGAAAACTGGTTCAGACGCATGAAACTTTGTATAAAGGCTAGTGGAGAGTACTTTGAAAAGTTTTAATAAAAAAATATTTGCCTGTAGAACATTTATTTTTATTTTCGCAAACCTTTTTGAGTGTTCCGCGTACATGCCTTATAAATTAGATCTTCATTTTCATTGGCAGCCTTGTTCCACCCACTGCTGATTATAGACCTTCCCCTTTTATGCCATGCTTCCCTATTACCTACATAATTAGTCTTCATTCTAAAACAACTATATATGTATCTACATCAATATAATTATTTGACTTATAATTATTTTAATCCTGTCTACCTAGAGATAGACAGGATTCAGGATTCAAATTAGAAGTAAACACTTACAAGTTGTAGTGTCTAATCACAATCAGTAGCAACCGCAACCGGGCGCTAGCTGTACGATAGCCCACCCTGTCGGATGCTCCTCGTTCTCTGATTGTTAAGTCAGCCGCAGCCTGGCAGAGCATCTTGCGAGTACGACAGAACTTGTGCTGCGCGGAATGTTTCCTAGCTCTGAAAATTATATTACCCGTATTACGTCGAGGCTTTTGAGATAAAAAAGAAAATTAAAAGTGGGTTGTCTGTTTAATTAGATTGAAAAAGATTTCTGGACTCTGATTTCAACACAAATGTTTTGTTAATTTGTTTTTGATATGTAGTTATGGATACAATTTTAACTTTTATCACTATGGGTGTAATAATTGTGTTTTTATACAATTGGCTTGGTCTCTGATGTAGCAATTTCTCAAATAAAATTGATATTTAGTTATAAAACCATCTCCAAGAAAGAGTCGATTCATGTAGGTACTCGTGCAGATATATATCACCTGATAACCCGTACATTAGTAGTAATATTTGCATACCAATACTTGGTTGGACGTAGAGTTTTGGACTCCTGCCGATACAATAGATACACATATAACGCTCGGTAAAACAATTCTCAGAAACCAGTCACGTCACGTCGGAGTAGAGTGGAACATTTTGAACACTAAATCACGCTCTTTATTCTCTTAAAACAACAAAGACACAACCAAAACCCATAAATTCAACAAACAGGGGACACACAAACAACATATTTATACTACAGTCGACGTAATTCGAAAAACATATGCAACCAGGGCCCAGGGGAGCGCTATTGCAAAACCCAGGGGAACGCCATTGCAAAATTTCCAATTTTCAACTCAATCCAATTTCAATCTATTTTCAATATCAGACGATTGGTGTACTCGGTTAGATGCGGGTAGGACGTGGAAAAACTTGTAAAGGATAGCAGGTGAAGATCCCGGTACAATCTGGTTGGGACCGGGACTGAATTATGCAATACGCTTTAAGGTAGATTAGGAACGGAAATTGTTTTCGTTATCATAATAAATTATGGTGCAAGATGACGACTAATAAAGAAGTATGGAGAGAAGAAGACAGGTTGCGCCGACATTAAATAAATTGGAATTAAGGGCAAATGATATAAATAAAATAAGCCTTTATTTCTGCTAGACTTTCTTAAAATGACTAAGTGTTTACTAAATATATGCCCTAATTACTTAAGAAAATTTTTAACTACTAAGCTACTTTTTAACAGTTAAATTAAATCATCGGCAAACGGTTGTTAGTCTATAACAGCTTGTCTGTCGGCAAAGGCCTCCTCTAAAGATTAAAATGTTAGACTATGTTTTTTTTTTTTTTTTGAGGATGGGAAATCATCAAATAACTTCTCCCGCTCTGGGTGGAGCAGGAGGGCGTGTCAGACTTTTACTGACTAAAACCCACCCGTGTTCCCTCAGTTGCCTGTGTGCTAGGGGTGACGGTATCTCTTTCGAACAACCCGCACCCCTGGCAGGCATCGGCCCTTGCGGACCCCACCCTTTGGTGCTGACATCTCTTTGAGGCGCGCGTGGAACACAACGCGCCGTCGACCCGGGCTTGGTCCTTACCGGACAGCGAGCTACCCATTACTCACCGTCCGCAAGCCCGCGCCTACGGTGGCCGGGAATCAGCCTGGGATTACCGACGCCCAGGGCTTCTCCCGCGGCGACTACGGCCGTGAGGGCGCATATACTGCCTCTCCCTCACGTGCGCCGCCTCCCTCTTCGCGAGCATTACTGCTTCGCAGAAGGAGGTGACGGCTAACCATTCACTCTCGCTCCGTACCATGGCCTGCACCAGGGCCGGACGCGAGAGATCGCCGCCGCCGATCGCCTCCACGAGGACACGGCGGTGCTCCGCCCAAGCCGAGCAGACCGCCACCGTATGCTCCACCGTGTCCTCAGGGCGATCTTCGCAATGGAAGCACCCGGGCGTTTCCTCCCGCCTTATACGAAACAGGAACCTCCCGAAACAACCGTGTCCGGTGAGGACCTGCGTCAGGCGGAAGGTGAGGACGCCATGCCGCCTCTCAAGCCACTCCTCAAAGAGGGGACTTACCGCCGCTATCGTGGCGTGCCCAGCACTGGGTTGCGACAATCGCACTCTCCATGTCGCCATGAGATCCCGCCGGAGCTCTGTCCGCTGCACCTCGATTTCTCGCGGCAGCGGAGTAACGCCTCCCAGATGTGCGCGAGGACCTTTGCCTCCAGATCCCATGGCGGTAATCCGGCAAGGAGGCCCGCCGCCTCACCTGAGATCGTGCGGTATCCCCGGATCATCCTGATCGCCATGACCCTATGGGACGCCTTCAGCCTTCGGGCTGGTTGGCGCCTCAATGTAGGCGCCCACACCGGCGCCCCGTATAGGGCCATGGACCGCACGACCCCCGCGTAGAGCCTCCGGCAGGAGGCGTTTGGCCCCCCTAGATTGGGCAGGAGCCGCTTCAAGGCAGCCCCGGCCCGCTCCAGTCTGGGAGCCAAACGTCGGAAATGCTCCGCGAAGTTCCACCGGCTGTCGAGGACGAGTCCCAAGTACTTCATCGTCGACTCGACGCCGATGTGAACCCCTCCTGCCGTTATCTGGGAACCCGCCGGTGGCGCATTCCGAGGACCGTGAAAACACATGGCCTCGGACTTGTGCAAGGCCACCTCGAGTCCCAGTTGCCGGATCCTATCGACGATTGTCGCAACCCCGTGTGCCGCTAAGTCGGCCGCCGCCTGGTACGACCTCCCTTGCGCCAACACCAGCGTGTCGTCAGCGTAGCAGACTACGCTGACGCCGCTAGGGAGGTATGTTAGACTATGTTTGATGATTAATTATGGAGTAAAAACAATCATCATTGTTTTTTTGTTTAGTAATCTTAATGAATTATCAAAACCCATTAACCTATTGTTACATGTATAAATTGTATACTTATTACAAGCACATTTTGCAGTTATAATTTCACGTAATTTTGGCAGGGTAGCTTATTGCCAGTAACAGTAAAGTGTCTTTGGGTGTTCCATTAGGTAACGTGTTCATTACAATAATACTTTGCCCTACCTGGCGATCAAACCTAGGCCCCACGCACGGCAGACACGTTAGCTTCCAATGAGACTACGGTACCAATGAGGCAGTTAAATATATAGGGTTATTTTAAATTGGGTAGCTAAACTTTGCAGACGCCATGGTTGTCGATATCTTAACACGATAAAATAAAAAACTAATGAATTTGATGATTTATTATGTGGGTTTAAGTTTAGACATAAAATAATATTCATAGTACTTGTAATATAATAAAAACAGAGAAAAAATAATCACAGGGCATCAAAAAATTCGTCCGGATCGCTTTGAATGAGAATAGTGCCCAAAAGACTGACAGCATTGCCACGTTGTATGGCGATGCTGATTATTTGGCCGACGAATAGGCCAGCCGTCTGGTCATCAACAACAGTTTTTCTAGTTACTAGAAATATCAGTTTAAAGCTCTGTTGTTTTTTTGTGTAAACTTCACTGATGAGATGTGATTGGTATCGATATCTAAACACGATACAACTTATGAAAACAGTTTTTCACAACTCTTGCTTTAAGTAAAAACACTAACATCAGTCGTTAACCTCCCAATTATAACACCAAAATCTTTTTATTTTTTACTCAGTATAGATATCGATACGCATCGCGTCTGCGGAGTTTAGCTAGCCAATTTTAAATTATCCTGTATATTAACTACATAAACATAACATAACATCACGCCTTGTTTTCCCGAACTGTTGGGCAGAGGTGTACTATTATAGTACACCCCACAGAGGTGTACTATAGTACACCCACCAGAGGTGTACTTAAAGTACACCCACATTTCGCCAGTTATTTAATGTTGTTTAACTACATAATCTTGTCAAAATCATTGAACCTGACTATATACCATTACAGACATCCTAAGTGTAAAGCTTAATCATGTTATCATAAAACCACTTACACCAGTGTGAAGAGAAAAATGAAACCAATATTAGATAATTCATTCCTCAATTTCATGCAAGCGCAGCCACGGGTCAAAGCTATCCTATTTGTTACAATAACTTGCGCTGGGTGGGATAAGGACGGAATAAATTAAAACTTGCCTAATCTGCGTTTAGGCATAACCTAATATCACGCTTGTGTACTCTGGGGGAACATATACTCATTTTTTTCCAGTTATGTTTGAGTCCCATGTAAAAGTGGGCGAGCCTATAGACATTTATTTTGTACATAAGATATTGTTTAGGGTCTAATAAATAATTTTGGTTTGGATATTTTATGGTAGAAAGCTAATGGGAAGAGATATTAATGGTTATTGTAGGGTAAGAGCAAGTATTATGTATCAAATACATTATATTGCTTGTGTTTACTCAATTGGATCTAGGCCTTATTTTAGGGCTGTTTTTCTTAACTACTGTTACGGACACTTCATGTGTCTGTCACGAAATTTATCTGTATTATAAATCATCACGGTACGCATCATGCATGAATAATGTCCCTAAGTCTCTACTGCTTAACTTTAGGCTTGAAATCAATTTTTTTTTTCATAGACTGTCAAATGAGCGGAATAACATACAAAAGAAGGAAGGGTTCAATCAAGGGTTCTATAGATGGAATGAATTTATATCAAGAACAAACATAACATTGTAGTTGAAAAACATGTTCTCCTTCACATTCCAACCGCAAATGTGAGTTTGTACGCACAATATTGACAGGTTCACCATGTTCTTTTAAGACCATTTACTTATTATAAGAATTCCTGTAGTTTTAAAGTATACAACTATTTTTTTTTGTATTTCTTTTCAAAATTTTGGGGTAGTAGTTTCGGAGATAAGGTCGGAATTGAAAATTTTCATCTTTTTTCGAAAATTATTAAAAAAAAAAGCATTTGAGACCCTCATAGTATTCATTTGATATGTCACACGGACACAGGCCGCACATTTTTTTTTATATTTCTCCCGTATCAAAATTCATCAACATAATTTTTATCTTACACGAACATGTTTGGATCACAGAAATGTATATATGTGTATCTTTAACTCAATCGGTTCATTAGATTCGGAGAAAATTCGGCTGTGACAGACATACAGATAAACAGAGACACGATCCTATAAGGGTTCCGTTTTATTCATTTGGAAGAACGGAACCCTAAACACAAGCCTTTTAATAGTTTACCTACTGGAAGAAAGAATCAGGTTTATTCTAAGCTAAAATATCGCCACGTTCACATAAAATATGTTAACACAAATGTCTACATTTCAACATACGACCTTTGCCGTTTCTAAACTCGTATTCAGCATAATTCACGTGTAAAAATATGAACATTCTAGCATTCTGGAATGTTCACTCGAATTGTCGGCAAAAGGTTTTGCTCATTATGTGCGAATTCAAACGTAGAGCTCCGGTCTAACGAAATGAACTAAAAGTGTATACGATTTGTGGAAAATATACATTTTTGTATAAAATAATAGGGCTTTAGTACGTGGCTTGACGCTCACTTAGAATTAATTAAGTATACACTTTTGGAACTCGCTAATCCAGATAATGTTTATTCATGTTCTGGTTTCTTTACCTAGTTGACTTCTAATCTAACCAGATGCAGCTGAATACCAGTATTTTACACAGAGCGACTGTCTATCTGATCTCCACAACCCAGTTAGACACGGGGTGATACGATACCCCTTGGTAAGACTGACTGTCAGACTATCGGGCTTCTGACGACCCGTAACGACTGTCAAAGATCTATGGTGACAGCCGGGACCAACAGCTTAACGTGCCTGCCGAGGGTGTTGGTATCTAAAGATGATTAGCCATCCACGGACCAATTGCGGCAAGCTTACCTTAACCTGATCAATCAACCCGTGCAGCTGTTATTACTTAGCCACAAACCCGTCTGTGTTTCTATGATTGGCTCAAAAAAGAAAGTGCTTAAATTCCTCTCCCTATTTAATACTCAATACTCAATACTCAATACTTTAATGCATTCCATAATGTGTACATAAAACAGTTGGTATGATATTATAACATCGAATCAATTATGGACCCTGTCGGGCACAGCAAAGTTAATTTTTATAGGAGAGAGGATGAAGGCGCTTTTTGTTAAGAAAAAAAAAAAAAAAAATTAAATTAAAATAGGTAGTAGCATTTAGTTACATTCGTTTTTATAGTAGTAAGTAAGTATTTATATATTTGGTTTTAAATTATATTTATATATTGTTATATTATTTATTACACGATTTATATTATTAACACCATAAGTTATAATAAACTAAATATGTATTTACAATTTTATTCAGTCTTGAAGGATGTTATTATTATTAATTGTGCACTGTTTAGTATATACATTTCAAAATAAATTTAAAGTATTTTAGTGTTTAAAAATAATATAAATTGGTATTTTTAAAGTGAAGTTTAAAATGAAATGTAGGTATTAAGTAAAAAAAAATGTGTTTATTTTTGTTGGAATTTATCTCTAAAATATTCGTCAATAGTGTAGTAGCTTTTGATTATCAGAAATTGTTTTAATTTATTGATAAAGATATTATTTTTATTTATGTTTTTTATGTGTTCCGGTAACTTATTGTATATTTTAATGGACATAACAAATGTACTAGAAGAGTGCATTTTTAATCGTGAAGTGGGTATGTTTAATCTGCTTTCATGTCTTAGTGCAATTTTTGTTTGGATATCTCCTCTTTTGGTATAGAATTTCGGATATTTTCGTACAAATTTACACATTTCAAGTATGTAGAGGCACGGCAGGGTTAATATTTTTAGGTCTATAAAGTGGGGTTTACAGGAGTCTGTATCTTTGATGTTCATTAAAATTCTAATCATTTTTTTCTGTTGAGTGAATAATATAGGCGCGTCCGTACTATTTCCCCATAGAATAACTCCATAGTTGAGCCATGCAAATGCGTACGCGTAATAAGTTACTAGTGCTGTTTTGAGGTCTGTTGTTTTCTTAATTTCACGGAGAGCGTATGAAAACTTGGATAATTTCGTTCTTACTTTATGAATATGTGATTTCCAATCTATGTGTGAATCTATGTCTAGGCCTAAAAGGGTGAATTTATTTACTGCTTCTAATTTTGATCCGTTATATTTGAAACTAATACATAGAGGTATTTTTTGTCGCGGGTGGAAAGTTATTATTTTTGTCTTATTGTAGTTAATTTCAAGGTTGTGTTCGTTCATCCAGTGTATTGCAGTGTCAAGTATAGAACTCAATTTTTGGTTTAAATTTATATTATTATCACATGATGTTAAGATAGAGATGTCATCGGCGAATAATACGCATGACTCATTGATGTGGTCAGGGAGATCATTTATGTAAACAAGGAATAGCAGGCACCCTATCACACTTCCTTGTGGTATAGAAGCGTTTACGGACATGTTTTGGGATCGAATTAATTCTATTTCTTTTGACATATGATTGAAATGTTCTATTTCTACAACTTGTTCTCTGTTTTTTAAATAAGATATGAACCATTAAATGATAAATGATAAATGATAAATGATTTATTTCTGTAAGTAGGTTTGTACAAACACTTTTACACGTCAATTATATTTTTTTTAAACTAGATGAGGTCGGCGTTTCCTATCTGACTACTCTGAGAAGAAAGGCCGAAACAAACTCAGAGGTCACAGTCTCTTTTAAAGTCCAGACATAATCTTGGTCAGATCATGTGAAGACCATGTGGATTGGTGTCTGAAATGGTCTTTTGAGGAAAGAACCACACAGATTGAGTGGACCTGTCCAATCAGTGCACGCATTTATCATAATCATGCAGCTCAACTCAGAACTTGAGGAGCTCAAAGATTTGACGAACAATACCAAAGAAAGGACATTTGGGTAGGCCGCATAAATTACTCAAACTGCCAGATTAACATTAAAACTAACTGAGAAATAGATGAAACACAAAACAAAACATGACCCACACAGTCCTCACATTCACAATAATTAAAACAATAATAATATTATACTTCTCAAAGTAAATATTCATGTCAAAGTGTATATAATAATAATCAAATGTCGAAGAGTATAAGTTTGAAAAAAAACAAAAGAACAACATTCAGTATGCAAAAATTGGAGCAGGTCAATCCCAAGATGTTTTGTCCTCAATATAATCCTTAACGGTATAAAAGGCTTTCAGGCACAACTTACGTTTAATGAATGATTTAAATTTATTGAGACTTAGATCTTGAACATGGCTTGGAAGTTTGTTATAAAAGCGTATACATTGACATCTGAATGATCCACCTATTTTTTTGAGCCTTGTTGATGGTACAACAAATTTGTGTTTGTTCCTAGTATTTATACTATGGATATCGCTGTATTTTTTAAACAATTTAATATTTTTATGGGCATATAAAAGATTTTCAAAAATATACTGTGAAGGCACAGTCATTACATTAATCTCCTTAAATTTCTCTCTGAGAGAGTGTCTCGGACTTAATTTATAAATTGATCGAACAGCTCTTTTCTGCAACACAAAGATAGTTTGAATGTCGGCGGCATTTCCCCACAACAGAATACCATACGACATTACACTATGAAAATAGCTAAAGTACACTAAACGGGCTGTCTCTATATCAGTTAAATTACGAATTTTTCTAACAGCGTATGCTGCAGAGCTAAGCTTTTTCGACAATTTATCTATATGTGGGCCCCACTGAAGCTTGGCATCCAAGGTTAAGCCCAAGAATACAGTGCTATCTTCAGGATTCAATTCTTCGCCCTTTATCAACACATTAGTTTTCACCTGCCTAACGTGAGGTAGCGTAAACTTAATGCATTTGGTTTTTTTTTCATTAAGAAGTAAATTATTAACATTGAACCAGTGAACTACTTTTGAGATTGCGCCATTTACATCGTCATTAACCAGCTGCTGACGTTTAAGTTTAAACAAAAGTGAAGTGTCATCCGCAAACAACACTATTTCATGATTATCCTTTATGAGGTAAGGCAAGTCATTAATATAAATAAGAAACAAGAAAGGACCAAGAATCGAGCCCTGTGGGACTCCCATTGATACTAAGGATCCGGGAGATCTTTTTCCATTTACATCAACACACTGAATCCTATTACACAAATATGAAATAAGAAGATCCAGTGCGGTATTCCGGATCCCGTAGTGGCGGAGTTTCCTGATTAAAGTTTCATGAAGCACGCAATCGAATGCTTTAGATAAATCACAAAAGATGCCCAAGGCATCGTATTTGTTTTCCCATGCATTGTAAATATGCCCTAAGAGTTCAACACCGGCATCGGTAGTTGAACGACCCCTTGTAAAACCGAACTGTTTGCTGTGTAATAAATTATGTTTATTAAAAAATCTTTGCAGTTGGTCTAAAATTAATTTCTCAAAAATTTTACTAAAGGTAGGTAGTACTGAAATAGGTCTATAATTAGAGGGGTCTGATGTATTACCTGATTTAAACAAAGGTATTATTTTACTATTCTTCATTAGGTCAGGAAACTCCCCACAGTCGATACAATTATTAAATATAAGAGCTAAAGTAGGTGCTGCAATGTCTATAATTGACTTAGCGACTTCTACTGAATTACCCCATAGATCTGCAGTCTTTTTTACATTCAAAGTGTGAAAGGTTTTAATTATATCTCTACAGCTAATATGTTCAAAATGTATTCTATCATTCGTAACTTTTTCCACGGATACCGATGTTATATAGTTTATTTAATAATATATCAAATTGCACCTTATCATAAGCTTTTGTCATGTCTAATAACAATCCTACAGCATATTTTTTATTATTAATTATATTGAGGGCTTCTTGTATAAATTTATAAACAGCCAAAACGGTAGATCGGTTTTTCCGAAAACCATTTTGACTATCATTGAATATGTTATATTTTTCACAAAATGCATACACACGATCGCACATGGCTTTCTCAAATATTTTTGAGGCTGTTGGTAAGAGAGCAATGGGACGGTAGTTATTTGGGTCGGTTTTATTATTTTTCTTGTGGATCGGTTTTATAAGTGCTTTTTTTAATAAATCGGGAAAAACGCCTTCTTCAAAAGATTGGTTAAGTAATATGTAAAATGGCAAGGTTAATTCGTCAGCGCATTGTCTAAATAGAGTGGGGGGGAGTTCGTCAATTCCATGGCTTTTCTTGTTTTTTAAATTTTTTATTATTGTATTGACTTCGTAAGGATCTACTGGGCTAAGATATAATGTATTTTGTGTAGCTGAAATCGTCGGGGGTCCTTTTGATTTGCTGCCGGGAGGTATTGTGCTGTCCCCAGCAATAGAAGCAAAGAAACTATTAAATATGTTGGCTACCTCTTGGGGTTTTGAAGTCAAGGTATTATTTATTTGTAGGGTTATGTTGTGTTTAACACTTTTAAGTTTCTTATTTGTGCGTTCATTGATTATTCCCCACATTGTTTTAACTTTATTGTTAGATTGCATCATTTTATTTTTAAAGTGTAGTTTTTTTGCAACTGTGACGGTTTTCTTCAATGTTTTTTCATATTTTTTATAATATTTTGTTAATATTGGATTTTTTGTTTTTATTATTAATGTCTTTAACAGTCTTTTATTTAAACACGATTTTTTTAAACCTACAGTGAGCCAATATTTTTTATATTCTGATTTTAATTTAATTTTACGCAATGGTATACATTGATTTAGAATAGAGATGAGTATGTCATTAAATGTTTTATAATTTATGTTAATGTTATTATCGGTTCTCAGAATATCATTCCAATTAAGTTTTTGTATTTTCTCTTTGAACTTTGATATATTTGTGTTATTAAATAGTCTTTTCATTGTGTACCAGTTATATGTTTCTGATTGTTTAGGTATTTTTAAATGTAAAATTGTGCTATGGTGGTCGGAAAAACCTAGCTCTTCTGTAGTTGTGTACATGTCTTTGTGGCCAAAGTTTGTGAATATTAGATCTATGCACGTTGCAGTGGTTGGTGTAATACGTGTAGGGCTTTTTACATGTTGAGTAAAATTATGTTCCTGCATAAAATTTAAAAATTGGTTTGTTTTTAAATTATCCGATATTATGTTAACATTAAAATCGCCGCCTATTATTATATTAAGTTTGTAGTATTTATTATTTATATATTTTAGAATTCGTTTTAATTGCTGATAAAATACTTCTTCCTCTCTTCTATTCCAGTACATAGTTACTATCAATAAATTTTCTATTGGTAATTCCGTGGCGCATAGTTCTATTATATATTCTATGGACATTTCTGAAATATCATTTCTATTTATGCTGTCGATATGTTCTTGTAGAAGTGTACAAACACCGCCACCCGTTCTAGTACTGCGACAGAAGGAAGATGCAAATTTATATCCACTAAATTGAATGAGATCAAGTTTTTCTTGAGTTAGCCAAGTTTCCGAAATACATATTGCTTTATACAATGGGTTTTTATCAATGAATGCTTCGAGTATATCTTGTTTGTTGTTAAGGCTTTGAATATTTTGGAACATTATTTTAAATGGTTGGTCGTTGTTTACGAAATGTCTGGTTCTCAGCCTCGTTTGACATATTTGTAGGGCAAAGTTGGTTAGAGTTGTTCAATATTGTATCATTTTCTTGGGTGTTGTAATCGTATTGATGTTTGTTGTTTTCTATGTTAATCAGTTTTCCGTCTATATATAGGTGGTTGTTTCTTATAATTGCATGAGATCCATTTTTCCTGGCTTTAAATAGTTCTTCTCGCATTTGTGCTCTATACTTTCGTGTATTTGCGTCTAAGAATTCAGATATGAAAAGTCCGGTTCCTTGAAAATAAGTGTTATTGTTAACAATATATTTAGCCATTCTCTTGCTAATAAATTCGATGACAAGTGGTCGGTTCTTAGGTCCACCGGGTCTTCCAAGCCTGTACAGGTCTTCTATATATCCTGAGACGTCTATGTTGACTATATCACGGAACAGTTCTATTAATCTGTTGTGAAGTGCACTTTCAGGCTCTTTGTAGTAATCGGCCAGGCCGGATTTATACGCTCACGATCGTTTTTAGAGGTTTGAGGAAACCTTTAAAAACAATCGTGAGCGTACAAATAAAGCAGACTGCCCACCTGCTTATTAAGATCTATTACAAAACGGAAAGGCCGCCATAATGCCGATTCCAAGAATGTTCCAATTTAAAAAAATGCAAAACACAGACTATGGCATGTAAGGTTCGTGCAAAAAACAAATTCACTAACGGAATAATGGGCCAAATATGTTTAATCTTTGGGGCTTACTTGGAAATTCAAATCGTGAAGAGTCGAGTAATGTCGGGTTATGGTAGAACGTCTATATGTTTAGGTTGATGTGGTAAAGCAAGGGAATATGCTTTGTTTTGTATCAGTTGAATGTGCAAATAGACGCAATATCTTGGTTTAATAATATTGAGTGTAATATTGTAACAATACTGTATAGGGAAAATTGAAAACTACTCAGTTTTCAATTTTCCCTATACAGTTGAAGATGGGCTTCCAGGTTTCGCTGTTCGTACTCATGAACAGTGAAAACTGGAAGCCCATGTTCAATTTTGGAACATTGGATTTTGTTTTTTTTTTTTTTTTTATTGTTTTCAGTCGCATATTTATTAAAAAATCTCAACAGATTTTTTAATAAATATGCGACTGCAGGCACATCTAGGACCCGAAACCTATGTCTCACTGCCAAAAACCTACCCTGTCATTGTTAATTTGCTAAATGTTTTGTGATAGCTTTATCAAAGGCAATTTAAACCTGGCAAATCTGTTAATCATTTAATGTATCACAAAAGAAAATAAAATATTACCAATCCACTCAACATAATCCCTTAATCAAAATAAAATACAAACAAATAAAGATTAAGATCTCTCTTATTCCGTAAACAATCAGATAAACGCTTAGGTCGGATCTACAAGGTTCGTTTTGTCTGAATTTGAAAGACGCAACCAAATTGAATGTCTTATTTATGTCGTTGAACTAAATTGGTTGAACCGTGTTACAACACCATTTTAATAAATAAATACCAAGTATTTACACTATACAGATTCTGAAAAAAAAAAACTAACTAAATATAAATGCTTTCAAACGATTTCTTTACCCAAAGTAGGTAGTGCAGGTCAATCCTGTAATTCCGTATGGTAATAGCTGTCGGTCGGCATTGGCACATAATAGATAAGTCCAGAAGGCCGGTGTCATACAACGTGTGAAACAAACATGCACGCACTTAGATACGCTTCACGTTCAGCCAGTGCAAGCGCACTTGCGACCGGCGTTTGTGCTGACTTGTATTCAAATCATTACCTACACATTCACCCACCATTCAGCTACACATTCACCTCCATTCAGCTACACATTCACCTGCATTCAGCTACACATTCACCTCCATTCCCTTATACATTCAAGACCATTCATCTAGATATTTAGAACCAACTGTTCACAATACCCTTTGACTGCTTTTGTTGTGTTATTTTCGCTAAATTGCTTAAGTAGAAATACATATTACCTGCCTGTTTATTCGTATGATGGCACCAGGTCACCAGACCCCATGATCTGGTGACCTGTAATACAGGTTTTTCTAAAACTTACCTCAGGCACCAGCTCTCACAATGTGAATAAAATCATTATAGTTCAAAACTGTTAAGTGCTACAAAAGCATTGTGAGAGAAAATAAATGAACTTTTATTATTATTATTATTTGTTTGATATCGCCGCACGAACGCGTCCTTGTGCACACATATACGCCTATTTTCGCTCGTTGCCCGGAGCTGTCCTTCTGTAACTACCTACCTTTTTTGTCGGTAATGGTATTCATTGAAAACGTTCCCGTAGGGATTCCTACAGTTACTTCAGAGACTGAAAACTTCCACTGTTATTATAATTGAAAGATTTTTTTGTCGGAATTGAATTAATATTGAGGAATTCGAAATGGAATTAGTATGGCAGTGTTTTGATGGAATTCGCTTTGGAAAGTTTTTATTATTTACCTGGCAGAATACATAATTGGGAGGAATATTGAAAAAATAGTTTCATCCCTTGAACTCATCATTAGACTATCTCAAGTAAAAGTAACGAATATTTATTTTTTAGGAACAGAAAATAAGTAGGTACCCGAAATAGCTCAGTAACTACTTGTAAGAAAACCAGATTTAAAAAAAATCATTTTGTTATATTATGTGTCTATCAGTATTATTCATACTAGCCAGTTATTATTTTTATAGACTTTACCTTTATTAATCTTTTACTTAAAACTATGCGCCATGAAATGTGGAAAAGTCCGGGGAAACGGATCATACAAATACACGGTGGCATGGACATCGACGCGTAAACTAAAATCATGAATTCAGTATAAATACAGAATATTCCAAAGTCGAAGAGCAAACGTTTTCTTCGGTTGTCAAAAATAATCTGGTGTTTCATAGAGAAGTGCAATAATGAATTGGTCAAAATAAGCAATTTTTTTAAGAAGGACAAAATAAGACTTTACAGAATTATAGTCAGAAAAATCGCCAATACAACCCCTTAAGTTAATATAGTCTCATTGAACGACTTTTTAATAAAATAATAAATACATAAGTTACGGTCAACACTGATCAGCAAATTGCAAAAAAACTTAACAAAATTGTAATTCGGGCTCCATTGGCGCTTCCCCCTTCATAACCGACGAACAATTTCAGAATCTTGTACTGAATTCACGGTGACAGGTTGCGCGTCGATGTCCCTGCCACCCTGTATACAGTAGGTAAAGTTTGTTAGTGCGGAGTTAGAGGACCTACACCACAAATGGATAAAAGTTACCCTAAGGTACCACTCAGACTTCAGTTTCGGCAATCCTATATGATAATGTGCTCACATAATGGTATTCATTGGACTGGCGATGGATTCGGTTGGAGAGGACCACGGATCGCTCCTGATTGTTTGAATAGTTTTACTTAGGAAACGATTTTCCAAGTAGCTTTTACAATTGGATTCAGAGCCAAATAGATTTTGGTTAGATTTGATTTATCAGTTATAGTTATTACTCCTTTTTATGATGGATTCGTGATTTCAGAATGTAGCTCTGAGATTTTTAGTTGGCTATTAAATTAGTGTTTAATATCGCGTTGGCCTAGTGGTCGCAAGCGCTTCTGTTGACCAGGAGGTCTTCAGTTTGATTCCCAGTTGAGCAGTGTAGTTGGTTTTTGCTATCATTAATTACTCAGTAGCAACCCGGAGTCTAGATTTGTGGTTCGCCTCCTATTACAAGGGACTTAATCATAACTATTGAAATGTGAGTGAACCCTGCCTGACCCTTCGGGAAAATACAGGCGTGATGTTATGTGTGTTGTGTAACTAAAAACACCCAATAGGAAAAAGGATATCACACAGGTTGGGCAAAGTGTTATTGGGTGTATCTATCTGATGGCCAATTCTCGTAATTAAAAACGTTCAAAATCTAGTCGCAGTCTCATCTCGGCGACAACAAATTGTCAAAAACTTGTCAAAAATGTATGGAAACTTGAGGTGTTTTTGACAGATTGAGACTGAGATCAGACTGTGAACGTTTCTTAAAATTACGAGAATTGCCCCTCTGGAATTTCTCAGTAGCTGCCTGCAGTCTAGGTTTGTGCCCGGTTGATGGCAAAAGGCTCGCCCTATTTCATGGGACTTAAACATAACTGGTGAAATGTGGGTGTACCTACATCATATAGGTACACCACTGCCCTACCCTTCGCTGAAACAAGGCGTGATGTTATGATATGATAACAATTTTACGGTAAAAAATATGTGCTAGGTTGAATAATTGGCCCATCGTTTGTAGTTTCCGTTTTAGTAGCATTTATTGAAATTGTAGAAATAAAATGAAAGGAGATCTAAGCAATTTACTCGTACAGGTGTATGCAATCGAGAAAAACATACATATCTACCTGAAAAATCCTTTCCACTTTTACCATAATTAAAATAAAAACATTCAATAGAAACGCTAATGGAATGAGTTTACATCAAAAGACACTTTTGCGGAATTAAACCAATCAGCTAATAAAACATGTTTTTTTTTCCATATTGCCTCTGAATACCTCTCTGAAGCTTTTCAGACCATATTTTCTCAGACCTTTCATAGAGGCTGAGTGTTTAAGTGAAGATGTTTATTTATTTACTAAAAGAAAATAAGTGGAAGATTTTGGATTCAAAAATCTTGCTGGCATGATATACGTATTGAATAATGTATATTATTTCTTTATTTTTTGTATGTTATTGTAGGTTTGTGATTTTCAGTTTAAGGGGCTTAAATGTACATTTTAAGAAAATGCGAAAGCGTGGCTCGCGAACTTTATATTATCTCATGTTTTTACAAATCTAAATACGATTTGCGGCCGTAGCAAATATTTATTTGTAGAATTATGATCATAAAAATAACATTAGGTAAATACCTACGAGTAATTCTAATATTCAGTAATTAATGGCAATATTACACGGTCCAATCAAATAAGACAGCCATTGTGTCCCGATTTATAAAATTTCTTCATTTATATTTGTAATTCCAATCTATTGATTCAATCTGTTACACTGATTTTACACGGTTGCGGTTTTTTATTATTTAACAAAAGGAAGTTTTGATATTGTCATAGTTGCTACATACCAATTCTTGTGTGACCCAGGCATAAGACCAAACTACAAAGAGAGTTTTTGTAGATAAGGAATACCGAGCCCATTATTTTCGTCCAGAATTCGCCGGCGTTGATTACCAATCCGTTTCGCCGTGTATCATGCCGGACAAATACCAGCCAACAACCGGATAAACACCGTACGAGCACCGGACACCTCGTTTACCTACTACTCTACTGATGACGTCCCAAGGGAGGCAGATTTACTGCAGCATCGACCTTCGACCGTACACTCTAATATTGATAGATTAGTACGTCGTGATTGAGATGGACTGGTCTTTTGTTTAGCGTGGTGTACAGCTGGAATTGTGTCCTAGTCCAAGCAACTTTTGCTGGTATTTAAGAATAACATCGCAACTGGCGTGCATGTATGATCAGATGTATGAACATTAACGAGGTAAAAGGATCGTAACTGGTGACGTTCTGTAGTTTCTGCCGACCCCCATGGGAAAAGGCGTGAGTTAATGTATGTAAGTAACCAATACATATCACAATTATCTTGTACAATAATAAAACTTGATTAAATCTAGGGTACGGTAGTGCCCCCGCCAAGACGATCCAAGCGGAGCGCAAGGGCACTACCTACCTTTTCTCGAAGCGCTTCGTCGTTTTTTTTTACCGTTTTAACTTGGGTTTGGACTTTATCAGATAAACAAAATTCTCGGGATATGTTGTCAAGAGCCGACTTATTATACTTATTATACTTACAAAATTTTAATTGCATTAGCTCTAATACTTTAGATTTTATTGATATCTAAAAAACCCTGATTTCGTCACTAACTCACTGACGATCATCAAAATTCTTACGGTACCTACTTCCTAATGTCCTAGAAAGCTGAAATTTGGTATGTAAGTTAGTATTAGTACACAAACAATAAAAAATCTAAAACTTGGAACTTTTATCCCCCAACGCCTTAAATTAGGGGATGGAAGTTTGTATGAGACTTCCTCAATTTTGACGCTACAGGTCTGAAAATTTAAATATGGACTCCTTGTTATTATAATAAAAAAATTAACACCTATAAAACAAAAAAAAAACAAAATAACAAGCAACTTACAAAAAGAAGTGAAATCCCACCAAAAACCTTTTCATGTAAAATGTTGCCAAGAGACCTTATTATGACTCGCACTGTCAGAAACTTATCAGATATCATGCAAAGCAAGGTTCTAACTCTACACGCCCTAACTATACAAGGCCTAACTTCACAAACTCTACACCTTAGTGAAGTTAGTCTAGTGAAGTTAGGTTTGCTTTCGATCATTCGATATTCGTTCGAATTGTGTTTATGTTTTCGTTTTTATGTTTACCTATATATTTTATCGTAGCCCCACGCGCGTGCTCCACTAATAATTATTGTAAATTGTGTAAAAAATACGGAAAATGAACATTTTACAAGCGAGTGTTAACTGTGGTATCACAATTAGACAACGCATCAGGCGGCATCTAATATCATCATTACCCACTGATGTGACCAATCTGTTAACGGATTGGTTATCTTTTAAGGTAAGTTCTACTTTCATTCTGTACCTCCTACTAAAATAATTACGAGAGGTATTATTTACCCCATGTTCTCACGTCGCGTTGTGGTCAAATCTAAGATCAATAGGTTCTTATTTTCACCTATCACCTCATAGCTGTGTCTGTGGTGTCTGCTATGACAATATAAGAAAACGCCTTGCAGCCAATTAAAGGAAAAAACAAATTTATCACAACATTGTACGAGTATAATATGGCTTTGAAAACACATTTTGGAATTGAGACCTCTAGTGTTAGTTGTATCATCATGGCATCACCTAAAATACTATTAATATGAAACGCCTGGCACAGATATAAACACAATAATTTACATAAAATACCTTAGCAGTAAAGTAAAAATCAGCTTTTTTAAACCTTCCTATGGTTTGTCCCCCCTGCTGCTGAGCAATATACACCTTTGTTATTTTGTTATTGAAGATCAGTACTATTAAATTACATAGATTTTATATCTGTACATTTTGGGGTACAAGCCCATACAATTTTTGGCCATGTCCTTTGGCACGTAGATATACATAAAGTTTATAACCTGGATTAACACATGGGCTACTTTTAATCCGGTAGTACGTTCCCGTGGGATTATTTCCGACGTCCACGCGGTCGAATCCGCTGGCAAAAGCTAGTGCTGAATAAAACATTACTATAAGCCAAATTCCCCATTGGTCTAGTGACTGCAAGGGCGACTATTGAGCACGGGGTCTGGTTGGTCCCCAGGTCGGCTGAAGTGTGTTGCTTTTACCACGTGGATATTTTTAGTGAGCCTGGAGTTTGACTGCTGGTTTGATAGCAATATACACCATACAACTCTGTCTAACTCTTTGGAGGACACAAACGTGATGTTGTTTCTACAACGTAACATGCGGACTACTCATCAAAGACCTGACGTCACACAAATCCTGCATCGCGTAAACAGAGCTTACCGCGCGACTGGTATATAGATATATAACATCCCGGCATCAACCGTCGGGCAGTTCCCCACCAGACACAGCATCTGTCTGGTCGGAGGATTCACCCTTTTCCGTAGAGTTGAGGGAACTTTAGACCCTGTTCGTCATACCTCTATATCTGTAAACAGCCAAATTTTCCAGTTAATAACCCTTATCGAAGCCCTGTTTACAGTGAAACAAAACTTGCCAATAGGGTAGCAGCAGTAATTTCCCCGGCGGGCCGCGGAGCCTGCAGGTGGAATAATTAGCCGGCCGTAACGACGCCTGGCGTTAATTGAATCTAATTGCAATGCTTTGCTAGTATGCCCATGGTAGGGGAGGAACTTTTAGTTTTTGTACTGATCCAATAACTGTAGATTACCTACTAGATTACGTAGTATCAATTATAGTGAAACCGTTAACATACCGATAAACTGAACACAGTTTCCTAGTGTCGCGATCAAATAATCTACATACATTTGTATGTACATATGTAGATAGTTCAAATCAATGATTACTTATTACATAAGTCACGAAAAGAGATTATTCAAAATATTTCATTTCACATAAACCTGGAGGGCCTTTCTGACGTTTTATAATGCCACGGGCGTTATGAAACGTCAGAAACTAGGTGCACGGTTCCAATTAGTTATTTCCTATGGAGGAGAGTCGGAAAGAAACTCCACGATAGCTCTTTAAGTTACCAGGGGTCGCCGGATATAGTTTAAGTTTACTTGAAATCATCAACCAAAAATCATGGTTAATGGTGGTGATAATGGTCGATTTGTTATTATGCAGGTACTGTTTTAAGGTATTTGCGTCTCATAGTTGCACTACATAGAACAATAGAGTCGTACCAGCATTCCAGTTATACTAATAGTGTGAATGAGTTAGGTAATGGATTGTTCCTATTTTCACATAAAATGTTCTATTGGTTTTCCTGGGATGTATGTTAACGTCTTTGTATTATGTGTTAGTGCTACAACCGTTACATGACAAATTGATTTCGAGAACATCATGGATACAACAGTTTGCGTGCTCGTTGGGCCCGTCTCCCACAACTGACGGATTGATTCGCGAATTTAAGCCACAACCACACTTCCGAACAGTTTGGAGTTAATGAAAAACGTTTTATAGCCAGTTCATTTTTTTTAATTAAATCAAAGAAATTAGGTATCCAAGTACCTAAACGAATTTTTGTTGTTGACTTTTTTCTGAAACCGCTCTATTTTTATATTAGGCTTCAAGTATGCCAAATTAATGTTAATTATTTTGTTATTGTAAATTATT
Organism: Antitype chi; assembly: GCA_947359405.1. NCBI lineage: Eukaryota > Metazoa > Arthropoda > Insecta > Lepidoptera > Noctuidae > Antitype > Antitype chi. The sequence goes on along the minus strand of OX375821.1, from coordinate 974,397 downwards.
GTTAATTTGTAATTTAGAATAAAAATTTATTTACAAAAAAAAGTTATGTTTGGAAATGAACAGATTCTTGATTCAAACACAAGTGCACAGTAGGTAGGTACAGTGAAGTAAGAATAACCAAAAAATTATAATATCTTAAGACGGTACTTAAAAAATCAGGAGGCATGGAGCATGCGATTACCGAGAAATTATTACAAACTCGTTCCTAACTCCTGAGTAAGAAAGGTGCAATAAATTAAACGCGAGTGCTCACAAAAGACTGCTCGTGAATGGGACCACCACATTGTTCTGTCAGTTCAGACAAAGCGTCACTGCGATTAGCTGGCATACGACTCATTATAATTAACTTGCGGATTTTATGAGGCCTGTTCATTGTGCAGATTTCGGTTTTTGGATTGATAAGACAATATGTGATGGCAGTTGAAATGAAAACTCAACGGATGGAACAAAATATTAGAATATTTAAACGTATACTATTAATGGTATTCAGTTTTCCTAGTATTAAAGCGTTATCAAATGTTTGGCAGTTGTTTGATTATTCAGATTTACAATTCAAACAATAAAATTGAATTTACGTTTGCAAAGTTTGTCTTTTTTTTACAAAACTGGCATCCTGTTAAAACATTTAACACTAAAAACTGACCCTCTAAAAAAACAGAATAAATCCACAACAAAATGAAGTCCCAATTCGTGAAATCGCAACAGCTAACTCACCAACGCAAATCCTCGCTTTGTCGACTCAACGTGTCGCGCTGCGGTGCGACAATAACAGAGTTAATGCGATTAGTCGCAGCGCTAATAGCCGGCTTTACCATCGTGGCGGTAAATCAGCGACCCGCAGGTGTTCCACTTTATCATAATGTTCACGTGAACTTGGAGGAATCTGGAGAAGAAAAAATGTTCCTGGAACTTGGAACGGAAGATGAACATAATCGTCGCGCTTAAGGTCTTTGTGGCCTTGGTTTTGCTGTTTCTTCGTAACGTATTTATTACACGTATCAAGGTAACACGTCATTAAATATGTTTTTCCTGTGAAAATATTGAATAAGTTAATCGTTTGAAATTCTCGTTATATTTACTGAGTGACTGTAAGAAGCACAACTGCGCTCTTTAAATGAAATGTCCTCCTGACCGAATTTCGCCACGTACGTAGGTACAGTGCACAAGCGTGCGCGCAGACACACTGCGCGCACTCTCTCTTTCCTCACCCTCAGAGTCCAATAGGACGGCACGCAACCCAACACGACCAGAGAGACATCAGGCTTAGGACCAACGGCTTAACGTACTTTCCCAGGCACGGGGTATGACACTGCCAACTCGAACTTGAACTTTGAAACTCCGGGCTGTTACTAAGAAATTTCCTAATGGAAAAATGCAATAGCCCTTTGCCCGACATGGGAAGCGATGACGTTTCGCTCATCAGTCGCAATTGTGACCACTAGACCACCGGAGCAGTTACGATCTTATCATCACACAGTCACAACTTGTGAGGCGTCGCTAAACTCTGCTTGTTTACAGTTTCACACCCCACTTTTTTATGTTCTTCCATTCAGACTAGAACAGGTACTGGGCGAAGTGTTAAGTTCAACTATTCAATAAACGGGCCTGTGTTGTGGATTTTAATTATCTTTTTCAAAGCTAGTGTTGACTGTTTCTCAAAATCTATTTTCTTTGAAAAGTATTTGTATAATTCTTCACCACTGTACACATCCATGTAAGTACGTCTATTCCTCCGTTAATCTACGACTTGAGATGTTACGGTGAAATTATGAGTAAGTACAAGCAAAATAGCATAATCACGAATAGATTGGCTTCCCCTGTCTGTGGAGTGTTCACAGCCGCGGAAGGGAAGGTGATTCGCGGTAATGAAGTCTAAAAACAAATGTTAATTCAGTTCGTTGGGTTTTAGAGAGTCCAGCTATGTTTGGTCAGTTTTCAGGGGTAAGTACTTACCTGGTTTGTTGTATATTTGTTGGGAGGGTAATGGGGTATGGTTATTATGTTTAAGGCTGGTTAGCTTAATGTTACTTCTTTATTTAAATACTTATATCTGACTACTGCTAAGCAAAGAGGAGGGTTATGATTTTGACCTGTATGAATGTATGTATCTACTCGTATATTAATCGTCGGCTGGTTATAGGTTATGTGGCGTTTCATGAAGCCGTGTTGGGGCGGCAAAACGGCCTAATTAGCGCCTGCCAAAATTATTTTATTGTTAGGTAACCTAAGTAATTAAAAAAAAGTAAGTTCACAAACTAAAACTCAACTACTGAATAATCACGCTCTAAAAAGTATATATTGTTTAGTAGGCACACGACCACGGCTTTTAAAATGAGCCCTTTTTTCTTGTTTCATACTTTTTATTACGTTAGTTTTTATCCGTGATGATCCTTACTATCGAAGTGGGATGTAAAAGTAAGTCATATTTTCATTTATAGCTTTTTGTGTTCTTATATTCACACAAACTCATGAAAATTCTATTTCCAGCTGAAACCGAACAAACAACCACATTCAAACACAAAGCTATCCGAGAATTTCAACCTAAGGCAACATAAGAAAAATAATTTCCTCTTGCCATTCGGAGTGCTATATACCTACGTGACTCCAAACCTTACATTAGATCGAATAGAAACTACTTACAAACTGTGCACCCACATCGTACAAAAGAAGTAGACCAGAACCGAATAACGTGGTGTAACAAAGACGCAAAAGCCGAAGTTCCCGAAGCAGGAAGCGAAGCTGCGGACAAACAATTTGAGAAAGAATCAAGAGTCCTTAATGGATAGAAAATGGATAGTATAGTGAAGTGCGCTGAGAAAACATTGGACCGGATTTTGCATAGTCAGTGCCGAGGAGCTAGTGAGACTGGATGCGATCATATTAAAAAGGTAAGTGATTTTCATAAAATTTAAGGAAAAATCATTAACCTTTATTTGCTCAGAAATTGACACGGATTGACTGTTTCACGTTTTTTACACTTAGTTAGTAGTTAGTGGTCGTTTTTATTAATTAAAAAAAAAACTGAGACTTATAAACAAAACCTCCAACAGTTTATATTTATTATTCGCCTTTTGTATGTTTGGATTAAAGTCCCTTGATTACTCTGAATATACCCTTTCTACAATGCTTTGGATTCAGATTTTGTTATCAACTGCGGTGTTTGAATCATTGAGATTCCTATGCGATTTTGAGAAGACATGGCAGATATCCGTACGATTGTGCTTAAAGAATTCTTAGAACAGTCTCTTCTAGCATTTTTTTTTCTTTGTACCAGGCAATCGTGGCCTTTGGAAGCTCGCCAAACACACAGAGAGATGAAATTTAATACGGGACGCCATTGAATATTTATTTATGATAATATATAATGATTTATGCCTGGACTGCTTACGGTTAATAATTTTTCGTGCTCTCGTGATGTAACGAAACTTCGCGAAGATGAATGGTATGATGACGCGTGTATTGTTGTTTTGAATTGTTTAAGGATGAATAGAGGTCGGGACTTCTTACTTAGAAGTACTTATGAGTATTGTTTTTCGAGGCTTTCTGGCGTGTCCTTGATAGAAGATTGTTTTATGCTTGCTGAGTGCAGCAGACTAGTTAGACAGATGTTTTTTTATGAAACCATCCACTCAACGTAAATGATAAACTAGTGTTCACCTGCATCCGGATCGACTGGAAGCCAACCCTATAGCAGTTTGGAAAAGGCTTGAGAGACGATCATGAGTTTTACGATTTGCGCCGATGGACAAATTGGGATTTAGTTGGAGGACAATAGCGCCAAACATTGGTGACAACTCCCAAGATTTCAATCATAGTCATTTTGTTATTCAGACATCAAACAAGAAGCCTTCACAGAATTATGAGGCAAGATGTTATCCGTATCTACCTCAGAAACCGTTTAGCGTCAACAACACGATACTGTTAACTAGAAAACTTTGATATTGCCAACATGTAGGCAAACAGCGATACAAGTGAAGTAACAAGTGTGATAGGAACTGTTGCCAACTTGGACGAAGTGGACCAAGTGTACTACATAGATTGGCAGATGAAGTGCGCCTGTCTTATTGGAATCAAGGAAGTATAGTATTCTATAGGTCCATACATGGGTCCATATGGTAGCAGTGTTTGGTTCTCGCACGGAATGTAATCGTCTATAGGGTATTATACCGGAAGGGTAAATGCTTAACACACTTACAATGGCCATGCTATTAATTTTGACAGTTCAATAATATTTATTACGTTACTAGATTTTGCCAGCGCTTTCGCCCGCGAGGAGGTTGAAAATTATTCCACGAGAACGTATTACCGGGATAAAAAGTATTCTATCTGTTAATCCAAGTTATAATCTATTTGTGTGCCAAATTTCATTCAAATCTGTGCAGCCATTGTAGCGTGATTGAATATCAAACATCGAAACTTTCACATTTATAATATTAATTATTATTATATTATAGTAGGATAGTAGTATTTACATTGGTCAGTCAACGAATTTTCCAAACCTATGAAGCAATCAATCAGGAATATCGTTCAAAATCATTCGGATTGTGTTTGAAAGTGTGTGTTACGCAATATGGGGGCTGGTTTGGGCTTGTTGGATCTGTGTCTGTAAAAGCACTGATATAAATAAAAGACAACAATATCGGTGTCTCGGGACATACAAATTGAGTGATCTCTAACCTTTGGTGGGTAAAATATTTTAGATAGTCTATATCATTCACGATTACAGACTCGTTTGTTTAATACCTATGGTATTTATAATAATATTCCCTCATTATTTTGTTTACGTTGATTTGTAGTTTACGGTTTGTACGTAAACAAAAAATCTTTCTTAAAAAAAAACATCAAAAAGCATTTAATTTTTCACATTCAAAACCATCCTTATTTCAATACGCATTCATCCTACAGATGTCGCCTCTACTTTGAAGTATTAAATAATGACAAAAAAAGAAAAAATACTTCATTAGCAAGCTGAGGAAAACGACAGCCGAATATAATTCCACTGGAGTGAAGTTGAGTGTGGGTAAGCCGTATTTAACGCGAGAAGTAGTCTAAGGGTTCGGGCACAGAGGCGCGGGAACAGCCACGCGGGTGGAGACGAGAGCGTGATGGATCTACTGTCATATCGTTTTCAATGCCTGCGTAAGTCAATAAGTTATTAGTACCCATGTAAGTCAGCGTTACGCCTATATTGTACACTAAGATAGCAATGAAGTTTATTGATTAATTAATTCTTCTCTGCTGTTGTGGTTTCTGCTCTGTTGTGAATGTCCGTTAATTCTTTCATTATTTATGTAGATCATTTATTGAAACCCGCTTATCTACGTCACCTGTCTATATTAATATTATAATGAGGAAAAATTTGATTGTTTGTTTGCGTTGAATAGGCTCCGAACTACTGAACCAATTTGAAAAATTTTTTCACTGTTGAGAAAATCCCCGGGTGACATAGGCTATATTTTATCCCCGTATTCCCACGGGAACAGGAACTACGTGGGTGAAACCGTGGAGCGCTGCTAGAAATAGGTATTTTTTTTGTTTTAGACATTATAACGCGAACTTATTTCTCACCGGTCACTCATCGAATAAGAGTGTAGCTTCTAGAATGTTCTAGAAACCGTGTGAGAGACATATGACTTGCCCCCTTCATTTGACAGGAGTCGTCTGACGCCCGTCAAGTGGGCTGTGCACCAGAAACCTCTATCATACATTTTAAGAATATTCTATCTTACATGAACATGTGCGTATGTTAAAGTATCTATTTCGTCTATTTTTCAAAACAACGCTTGGTTTCTGGTATGTTTTCTTCTTCTTCCTGGCTAAAGATTGCGTTTTTCGCGAGGATCGCTACCGCATCCGCTGCAGTCACCCAAAGTGACCATTCCTTTAATTCCCAGGGCCCTGAGGCCTCTCTTTTATTTTACGTTTAATATTATTCCGGTACGCTAATATTTGATGGGAGATCGGGCGGTTTTTGTTCGCAATCAAAGGTAGTCGCGTAAATGCTGTGTAAAGCGGGGTTCTTTTACGTCTAGTTATGTTTGGGTTTTAGATTTAGATATTCTTTTGTTATTATAGGCAGGTACCAAATTGTAAAACCAACCTAAAGTAGAATATTTGAAAAAATTAAAAACATGTAACTTCGACGTGAAATAAAATAAACACCTGACTTTTTGAGTTTGAGTTTATAACCGACGACAAATTTTCAATCAGGATGTTTCAGAATCACGTGCTGAATTCAATGTTACGTCGTAGATGTGCGTCGATGTCAGCTTACGTGCAGCAACACTAGTCACTGTATAGATAGACAGTGGAAGAACATCGAAAACCTTTGTTTAAATTCGGCAGTAGCATGTAGGTATATAGTTATCCTCGCTGTTAACAATGTGTATCGCATCTGTAACCAGCCTTGTACTGCAACACTGTTTCCTCGCGGAAATACGAAGACATTTCAGCTTAAAGCAACTCATTCAATCGTAGTTACTACAACAAGAAACTTGACGCCAACTTGCGGCTCCCAACGGTGTCAGGCAATAGAATTTAGTTTCTGCTACTTCATAGGACCTAATATGTGAACTAATAGTTGTGTAGAGTAACATTAGTTAGTTAGATGCACTAAGTATTATTAAATTATTGCAGAAATTAATCGGATGCGCACTTGAAACCTATTAATAAAATAGCCTGTAATGTTCGTATAACTGCTAATGTAAAATGTGTAAATGGCTGAATAGCCTAATCTGGATTAGGTCATTCAGCCTTTTCATCATCATCATCATCATTTCAGCCGAAGGACGTCCACTGCTGGACATAGGCCTCCCCCAAGCTCCGCCACTTCGACCGGTTCTGTGCTTCTCGCATCCAGCGGACTCCTGCGGCCCTCACAAGGTCATCGGTTCACCTTGTGGGAGGCCTTCCAACTTTACGTCTTCCGGTGCGCGGTCGCCACTCCAGAACTTTTCGACCCCATCGGCCATCTGTTCTGCGTGCAATGTGCCCTGCCCACTGCCACTTAAGTTTGGCAATTCTTCGGGCTATGTCGGTTACCTTGGTTCTCCTGCGGATCTCCTCATTCCTGATTCGATCACGCAGGGAAACTCCAAGCATAGCCCTCTCCATTGCCCTTTGGGTGACTTTAAGCCTTCTTATGAGGCCCATTCTGACCACGTTTCGGTTCCATATGTCATCACTGGCAACACACACTGGTCGAAGACTTTCGTCTTGAGACACTGCGGTATGTGGGACGAGAAGATATTGCGAAGCTTCCCGAACGCTGCCCAACCGAGTCGGATTCGACGATTGACCTCTTTCTCGAAGTTGGACCTACCTAACTGGACAGTTTGTCCTAGGTAGACGAACTCGTCCACAACTTCGAGTGCAGCGCCTCCGACCGTCATGAGAGTGGGTGTTACACGGGCATTAAACATGACCTTTGTCTTGTCCATGTTCATTTTAAGACCCACTCTTTCGGAAGCTCTACTGAGGTCATCGAGCATTGTACTGAGGTCCTCCATGGTCGCAGCCATGACAACTATATCATCGGCAAACCGAAGGCCTTTTACCCGACGCTAACCTGTACCTTTTGTACGGTAAAAGTCAAGATACACGTTAACATCCACCAACTACAACCAACCATACGAACAGTAATTCACACGGTTAAAAACAAATACGGAATGAAACCGCCAAGAGATCCTAAAATGAAACAGTACGATATTGTAGTCGAATAGACCTCTCTGATCGACGTAATCATAGTTAGTTACTGTTAAGCCATTTCTGATTGATAGCGTCAGTCATTACGTTAAATAACATATAAAACAAAAAAAAAACAAAACAATTTATTATTGTAACAAATAAACTTTTGATTTGAATGTTTTTGGAAGTTCTTATTGCAAAAGTAGTTTTCATCGGTTTGCAGAAAAAGGTAGTGTTCAAATTACTTACGTAGGTAACATTATTTTGTCCTTACAACAAAAATATCAAGGTACACGCCACGTACGATATTCGTGTAGCTCCTAAAAGTTCCCCGCCTCCACACAACCTAAGTATCTTAACTGCGTACCTCGCGCTCGGGCAGTTAACTTTAAGTGTCTTTGTAACAAATAGTGACGGATTGCTGGCTCGTTACTGCGCTACAATAACCCAGTTTCGGCACCTAGGTTCTAAGTTCTGTTGCTATTTACGACGCTAGTAAGTAAAGGAAACAAACGGCTCTGCTTCGTTCATTTTGGGAATTTGCTTGAAGTTTATGAAGGTATTTACATTGGCAGTTATGGTATGTTATACACACCGTGTGCCCCATGAAATTCTCCATCGGCAAAAATGCCAAACTTCCATGTGAACTGTCAACCCTTATTTACCCAACTACAGCGAAGCAAATTGGAGGGCTATAATATTGACCGGTATGTATGTATGTGTATTCATCTGTTCCCTCATAACTTCTAAACTACTTATGAAAATTTGACAAATGAGGTATTGTTAGAAGTGTCCTGATCGTGCGCTGGATATAGGCCGTGCTCGTGTGCCACCTTAACAATACATTTCAACGGTAGTAAGCGATCATAAGATTGAAGAAGGGCAAAGTGGTATACGATCATGGCTTTGAGATGAGAATGTTTGCTTGTTTCATACTTTTTATCACGTGATTTTTTTAACTTATTTTTTTTTTTACTCTAAGGGAAGAATGTTGAAAAATCCTTCCTAAGAGCTCACTTGCGTTATATAAGGAACTTCTATACACATGTTTTTAGATCCAGCGGCTTAGGCTATGCGTTGTCTGTGAGATTATTACTTAAGAAATTATTAAGTAGAATCTAAACCGAAATGTATAAATAAAATGGCCAAACTGTGGGTGTTTGTTTATTTTATTTGGTACATAAACTCAATAATCTGTTTAGGTGTTAAACATAGAAATAATGTCTTCTCCAGCAGAAACCTGAACGTATACATAGAGTTGCTTATTTTTTACCCAGATGGAAATCCACATCGTTTTTCAGTCGCTAGCTTACGTTAACCTAACTTAAATTAATCAAAGTTAATAAAGTATTGAGTATTGAGAAAATCTTTAGCTATCTCAGCAGATTTCTCTTAACAAACAAATTCTGATGCTTACCATAACCTCAGCCCCTTTAGAGATTATACCCGTCACGGGCTATTATAATTATTTTGCATTTTAAGTACTTCCTGCCAACACGGTACATGCATACATTTTCTTTAAGCTCAGTGACCCAGTTTCTAATAAGTTGATTAGGAGGCGAGAATTATTAATATAGCTTTGCGAGAACTTAGGAGAAGTATTATACGGGTTTAATTGGCAGTACATAGAGACACAGTGCCCAATTACAAAAGGAGAAACCCTGCCACCTGATCAATATAATAGGTCTTTACCTATGAAATTGCCGTTTTGTATGAAAAAATTTAAACGAATTTTTTTCATGTATTTTTTATTTGTATTAATCGAAGTAATCACCCATGCAATCAATGCATCTTTGCCATCGCAGTGGCAGTTTATTGATGCCCTTCTTAAAGAAATCAGCTGGACGGGAGGCAACAAATTCTTCAAAGGCATTTTGTACTGCCTCTCGGGTATTGAATTTTTTTCCCGCCAAGAAGTTATCCAAATTCTGGAAAAAGTAGTAGTCTGTAGGCGCAAGGTCTGGTGAGTAGGGCGGATGACGGAGAGCTTCCAACCCCAGTTCTTGCAACTTGGAGACCGTCTGCTGTGCAGTATGAGGTCGCGCGTTGTCGTGCAGGAGCAGCGGAGACGAGCGATTGACCAATGCTGGTTGGAGATGTGCCAGCTTCTCCATCATTGTGTTCAGTTCTTCACAGTACACATCTGCAGTAATGCTCACCCCGTTTGGTAAGAAGCTGTGATGAATCACACCGGCGCTAGACCACCAAACAGTGACCATCACTTTTCTAGGGGTAAGTTTTCGTTTAGGGCATTGTTTAGGTGCTGAACCAGGATCCAACCAACTTGCTGAGCGCTTGCGGTTATCAAACAGAATCCATTTTTCATCGCAGGTAACAATGCGGTTCAAAATTCCGTCATTTGTGTGTCTGTTGAGCAGTGCAAGGCACGTCTCGACGCGTACTTCGCGCTGACGATCATTGAGTTCGTGGGGCACCCATTTGTCAAGCTTTTTTACCTTGCCAATTTGACGCAAATGGACCAATATTGTTTTGACGCTAACGTCGAAAGCTGCTGCTAATTCAGCCGTAGATTGTGTATCATCAGCTTCCACAATCGCCTTTAATTCGTCATTGTCGACCAAAGTCTTCGGACGACCGCGAGGTTCATTTTTCAGGTCGAAATTTCCAGAACGGAAGCGAGCAAACCAATAACAGGTGGTGCGTTGGTTTGTAGTGTTAGCTCCGTAAACGTCGTTGATGTTGCGTGCCGCTTGTGCCGCGTTGCTGCCACGACGGTACTCATATTCCATAATTACTCGAATTTTTAACGTATCCATGATGACGAAAAAGATTGAAATGCGATGAAAATGTAACACTAATCAATAAACAAATGACTACTTTTGGAAAAAAAAATCCATGTTTTTAAAATAAAATTAATTTGAAATTAGAATTCTTACCCAAACAAAAATTATTTTGATTTGAAATGGCCAGTACTGCAAAACGGCAATTTCATAGGTAAAGACCTAATATTTATATTTAATTCCAAGATAATTCTAAGAAATTTTTAACGTGATATGCAAATTGTTATTGTGTTTAACGTGATATGCAAATTGTTATTGTGTTTTTAACCGACTTCAAAAAGGAGGAAGTTCTAAATTTGTCTGTATTTTATTTTTTCGATTAGGAGTTTCTCAATAGCAGTCCGGAGTCCGGATATGTGCACAGTTGCTTAGTTCATCCATTAGGTATCACATGGGACTTAAACATAATTGGTGGTAACTTAATATGGTTCCTGTTTCGCAGAAGGCGGTCCCGGAAAAGCCCGGGTGTTTCCACTGCGACGATCGTCCTGAGGACACGGTGGAGCATACGGTGGAGGTCTGCCCGGCTTGGGCGGCTCACCGCCGTGTCCTTGTGAAGGCTATCAGCGGCGGTGATCTCTCGCGTCCGGCCCTGGTCCAGGCCATGGTTCGGAGCGAGACTGAATAGGTAGCCGTCACGTCTTCTGCGAAGCAGTGATGCTCGCGAAGAGAGAGGCGGCGCACGTGAGGGAGAGGCACTATATGCGACCTCACGGCCCTAGTCGCCGCTGGAGTCGCCCTGGGCGTCAGGATTCCCAGGCAGATTCTCAGCCACCGTAGGCGCGGGCTTGTGGACGGCGAGTAATGGGTAGCTCGTTGTCTGGTAAGGACTAAGCCCGGGTCAACGGCGCTTTGTAGTCCACGCGTGCCTCAAAGAGATTTCAGCACCAACTGGTGAGGTCCGCAAGGGCCGATGCCTGCCAGGGGTGCGGGTTGTTTGAAAGAGATACCGTGGCTCCTGGCACACAGGCAACTGAAGGAACACGGGTAGGTTTTAGTCAGTAAAAGTCTGACACGCCCTGCAGCTCCACCCAGGGCGGGAAAAATTATTTGATGATTTACCACCCAAAAAAAAAAACCCAATATGGTGATAAAAGACAGATATTCATCTGTCTAGCCTTTTATTTTTAACCGACTTCAAAAAGGAGGAGGTTATCAATTCGTCGGAACCTTTTTTTTTTTTTTTTTTTTTTTTTTTATTTTTTTTTTATGTATGTTCCCCGATTACTCGAAGATGGCTGGACCGATTTGAATTTTGTTTTTTTTGTTTGAAAGGGTATACTTCCCAGGTGGTCCCATGATCATCAAGTCAGGATCTGATGATGGGATCCTGGAGAAATGGAGAGAACTCTTCAAATTTTATAGGCACACAAAGCGATTTAGGTATTTTTTGGAAGAGTACTTTCTCAGAGTGGTTCCATTTCAATTTGGTGAAGATCTGATGAAGAACTTCGGAGATAGGCAACGGAACTCCTCAATAAATGATAGCAAATGGACTGGGATTGCTGAAATCTCATCTCTGTCTATTGCTTACACCAGTTCATAACATAACATCACGCCAGTATGCTGTGAAGGTGTAAGCACATGTGAACCACTAAAAAGTGAAAAATAAAAACTTTTTCCAAAAAAAAAAACAACCGACTTCCAAAAAAACACTACAAAGTGAAAAATAACTTTAATTTCGGAAGGCGGTGACAAAAAATTCAAATACAGCTCCAAAGACACCGACTTCCGAAATTAAAGTTATTTTTCACTTTGTAGTGTTTTTTTGGAAGTCGGTTGTTTTTTTTTTGGAAAAAGTTTTTATACTAAATTAGGGTTGACTTCTACTCTATCCGGATAAAGCTGGATACCAATATTAAACATAAAGCGACTGCCTATCTGACTTCCACAGGCCAATTGTTGAGTTACACGGTACCCTTTAGCGGATATATTAGTGTACCTACCTATAATTACACCTCTGCTTAACCCTTCTGAGAACACAGGCGTGATGTTCTGTTACTACAAAGGTTTTATTTAGGTGCCTATGTGTACAGGCCCTTCCTTCGTTCGCTCGTGTAAGCAAGGGTGTACAACAATACATCATGTCGTGCTTCAAGGTCATGACAATTTATAAGCTACATTTAGCCCTGGCCCGTGTTAAGATTTTATATTTTGTGGATAAAATTAACTGTAATTTACAGCATTTCTTTTATCTTTAGTTGTTGTGGCGGTACAGTTACTTAGAGGAGGTATAAACCACAATTAAACTTCATCTCGATATCAGAAAGATTTCCGTGAAATTAACATACAGGATTAAGAATTTGGCGGTTTATAAAAAAAAAAATAATTGCTGTTCCGTACATTTTGACCGCTTAGGTTTCTATTTTTCAATGAAACAGCTGTTTTTTTTTCAACTGACGAAAACTTTTTTTACGCTAGGGAGTCTAAAATCATATGCTGGTTTGCGCACTGTAGGTACCTATAATAGCCCGACATCAACCATTGGGCAGTCCCCCACCACATACAATACCCATCTGGACGGAGGATCATCCCTTTTATATGAAGAATGAGGAACTGTCCACCCGTTTTCTTATACCTCTAAATATCCACCAGTAGACCTATATTAGCTGATGAACTTTGATAAATCAGACGTCATTTTCATCCTGAAAATAATATAAAGACACTATAACTTAAACAGAAAGAGTAACTACACAAAATGAAAATAATACTTAAACACTAAACATTGTACAGTGACCGCCATTACTTTCGCTACAACAAAGTGGTACAATTAACATACAATTTATGGGAGGGTGGAACACAGTTCTCTAGTTAGGATTTTTAAAGGGCAGGAACTAAAGGATAGTTCCTTGTCAGTTAGGTTTAAAATTATACTTCCAACTTAGAAATAATGGTTGGCCACTTGAGATGTCCAACATTTAATAGTTGGTGAGACATAGAGATGGAAACAAGAATTCGTTAGACGATGCAGCAATAAAATATCATCAGCTAGATTATGGATTTGGTAGAGCTGATAGGAAAGTGGCTTTTAGACATCATAATCTAGATATAAGACAGAAAGAGAAAAAAAAAGTTGAGCATGCAGCACCGTACACGTGAAAAATAAAAACTTAAAAAAATATTATGAAAGATGCGCGTTGGATACCGCACAATGAAGAGTTCCGTATTTGGGATGAATTCATACTAAGTACACACTAATAAAAAAATAAAAAAATATCTATGCATAACCACGCCAAATTACAGCTTTCTAGTACTAAGACTCCCTGTTCTAAGCTGCGTATAGACGGACGGATGGACATGGCAAAACTATAAAGGTTCATTGCTGACTACGGAAACCTTAAATATCATATTTCTCTCCCGTGTATATAAATGTGCCTGAACGTGACGCACACTAGAAATTTCACTCTCAATTCTCGTCCAATTATCGTATTACTGCATAAGACGTTTCATTTACAAAATATAGTGCCATAGAATTTGAAATGCCTATAATTCAGCAATTAGGTCACAAACACAAATAGAGTGACTTCAAACTCACCAACTCCAAACTCAGATAACAAGACAGATCTTAATCGAGAGAGAGAGATATAAGAAAGAAAGATCTAAATTCCCATTAAATTATAAACGGAGACAGTAAAATAAAATATGGGTCATAATAAAACCGACTCTCAATAGAAGATTACTAGTATCATAATTTACCTACCACTAAACAAAAGCGAAGCGCACTCTTACAAACCACATATCATCGCAAAGTGACCCAGGAGGAAAGCCTAAAGTATACCAAAAAATATGGCGGCCAAATAACTCATGAGGAATGTACCAACAAAACAAATAGACAAGGAATTGTAGTCGAAGTTCACGGAACATTAAGCACCCTACTGATATGTATTAGCAAGTACACAATGGAGCTCTTTATTAGTACAAGATTAATGGAACAAGTTTGTGTGGATGATAGTAAGTAGGTTTTAGGTCATCTTGGTGAAAACATTCTGTCTTCGTGCATCTTTGTTTGGTTTATTTATGACGGTTTGTAACGATTGAATAGAACTGCGAACGTTAACGTAGCAAAAGGGTATGTATCGTAGCAGATGGCGTTCTGTAGTTTCTGCTCACCGTGGCAAGAAGCATCATCAGCCTAGAATGTTCCCACTACTGAGACACAAGGCTTTCAAGTTTTTCCTACCTCTGGCCTTTTAATTTTGTTACCTAAAGATAAGGATTTTGACTTGACTGGCTTGGTATATAGGTCCTGTGGTAAAACGAATATTTTTCGACCTAAAACACCAGCTAACCCGGGTAAAGGGATAGTATCAAAACAAATTGTTATAGGTATAAGACCAACATCGTAATCGAGAAAAAATAATCAACCGCCCATACATTTGGGTCGAGTAGGTATTGAACTTTTGTATCGGACAGTAGGTAGATGATTTTTTCACGATTATGACGTGGGTCCTACGGAGATGTTCAGTTTGATGTTCTATACCCCACCTTGACCTTCACCTTTGACCTCACCTTTCTGATACAGGCTGTATTTAAAAAGACATAGACTTGTTCATGTATTATTATTCATCCGAGCATCTATAAATGTTGCAGATATTTCAAAATTAATGATTAGCTTCAATAAATTACAAAGTCCAAATATAGTGGGCCTTATTACAAGGCTAAAAGTCACCCCAAAGGCAATGGATAGGGCTATGCTTGGAGTTTCCCTACGTGATCGAATCAGCACCCTAATTGCGTAACACACTATTAATAAGCGTTTTGTTCCATTGCTTCATATTTTTGCTTAATTAGTGTGCTCAACAACGTAAACAACGCAATTAATGTTGTGGAACTGTCAAAATGAAAGCAATTACTACTGATAGTTTATTATGCAACTACCCTCTGGAATGAAGAGATCCGCACGAGAACCAAGGCAACCCATACAGCCCGAAGAGTTTCCAAACGTAAGTGGCAGTGGGCAGGGCACATTGCTCGCAGAACAGATGGCCGATGGGGCCGAAAGATTTTGGAGTGGCGACCGCGTAGCGAAAGACGTAAGATTGGAGGGCTTCCCCACAAGGTGGACCGATGTCCTAGGAAAGGCCGCAGGAATCCGTTGGATGCGGGAAGCACATAAACGGTCGAAGTGGTGGAGCTTGGGGGAGGTCTGACTCCAGTAGTGGACGTCTTTCGGCTGAAATAATGACGAATGATGAACACGTTAATAGTCGGTACACGTTTGCTTTGTAGGTAACATGGTTAGGTGGTAGGGTTTAGGTACCATAAATTTAATAGAAACCTCCGACTACTGTTACTGGAAAGTTAACAGTGGTCAGTTTAAAAAGAAACCGTTCATATATGAAATGTTAAAAACGCAGACTACTATTTTTCTACCGACAATTTTACAGTACATTGGTTGCTATATGTGAAAAAAAACTTTATCGAGCCACACATTGTCGTAAAATTTTATTGTTTCAAGTCTGCAAAACTTGAACAAAGGGTACATACTACAATGACCCTTATAACTTAGGATTTTCACAGCTGTGTTTTGCTGAAATTGGCATATACAGAACTTGGGTTATTTGGGACGTCTAGTATAATATTTTAGAGGGGAGCAGACACATTAGATACTTAATAGTTAGATACTAATAATAGCTAGCGGTAATAGCTGCCAATTTAGTCTTGTTTAGTTTTTTTTTTATTATTGCTGCATCGGAGAAAGAAAAAGGTATTAATTTTTATGTTGAAGTGATTCCATCAACCTCATCACGAATTTAAAATACAATCAATCCTTAAAAGAACCTTAATGACATTGAATTTCAATGATATTAAGCGGATGCCTCACACAATACAAGTCATTGGAGAATAATAGGAATTCCGCTTGGGAATTATTGTAAAGAGCCATCTCCGATTGTTGAACCTCAATCACAATTCAATCACGGTCTGTTTTCATATCAGCCGATCGAAATATCATTGGAAATGTCGCGAACAGGACGGCCGCGCCCGGAATGTACGGGAGAGGTGAGGAGGCGCACCCGCTGCGCTGTGAGTGACGGATAGATGACTAGTTAGGGTTCCTGCCTTCCTGGTACATCGGTGTATGAAATGTTAAGTAATTCATGGCAGAAGACAGCTTAGTTAATGATTTTGGTTACTAACATAATTATTAAGCATCCAGTACTGCTGTTTCCTCTCACAGAGCGGAGGCCTGTGTCCCAGCAGTGGGAACGGTATAGGCTTATTATGATTATGTTATGATCGAGTACTGCAAAGATTGTCTGCAAAAGACGACTATGTATTGTAGACACGGCTACACATCAAGCTATACATTTCCAGTATAAGCTGATCTCGCATTGTATAGGATTTCCGTACAGCGCGAGATCAGCATAAACTGGAAATTTATAGCTTGATGTGTAGCCGTATGTACATGCTGTGAATATAATCATTTTAATCAAATTCAAACAGTCAAGCTAATTTGGAAATGGAATAGCAGAAAAAAGAGCAGGCGTAAGATTTAGCTGACAAGCAAAAGGGAAGATGATCTTTGAGAGAGTGATCTATTAGAAAGAATGATCAAAGTTGCACAACAGATGTGTATTATTACTCGATGAGGTGCAGGCAGCCCCTGAGCTTCCTATAGTACCTATACTTACCAAAAATATGGATTACTGTGTTTAATTTAAATTGATTATTATTATTATAAAGGCAAATGAAACTGCTTTTTTATAAGTGCATCTTCTTCTTCTTAGCATATTGATGGCAATCAAAATTGAGTCAGCCCAGAAAACTAATGAGCATAGTTGTTCCAAATGGTGACTTTAACAAAAGTGACTATTTGGAAAAACGTAAACAGGCAGAGAAACATAATGCTGCTTCGTTTCCTCGAGTGCAAACATAAAGTGTCTCGATTACTAGCCAAAACATAAAGGAAATCCCTGTAGGCGTCTCCTCTCGATTATAATCCCCGTATATTTCCACACATGAATGGGTTGCAGTGGAACGATTTCCCGCCGCGTCTTGAAACGATTTTCCTTAAGATTCTTTTTATTCGGTACATACTCCAATTTTGATGGTTTACTCGTCATTTAAATTGAACGGAATAAAATTACGTGTTTTTTTTTAATACAAAAGAGTCTGTGGTGGTTCTGACAAGCAGTATCATCAAAGGTGCTTAATGTCTGGAAGCCTTTATTAAATGTTATTTACATATTGAGTCGTGACTCTTTAGAAACGCTTTTAAGTCTATTTTAGCGAAGGTATAAATTGATTGGATGAGGAAGAACGTTTTGGTTGAAGTTCAGTGTTGGAGGCTACAAAATAAACAAGTTTTTTATTCTGAGAATAAAATTAACACTTTTACACGCCATATTATTTAACTGCCGCCTTAGTCTAGTGGTCGCAAGCGCTACTGCTGAGCTTGAGGTCCTGGGTTCGATTCACAGTTCGGGCAAATTGATTTTGGGTTTTTCCGTGTGGAATTTCTCAGTAGCATTCCCGGAGTCTGAATTTGTGCCCTGTTGATGGCAATAGGCTCGCCCCCTATTGCATGGGACTTAAACATAACTGGCGAAATGTGGATCTAATATAGGTACACCTCTGTTCAACTCTTCGGGAAAAAGAGATGTGATGTTATGTCATTATTTCAAAAAAATTGCTAGTTATAATCGACATTTCCTATCTGCCTACCCCTGAGAAGAAATAGCGAAACCAACTCAAGGGTTAAAGTTTGTTTTAAAGCCCAGATATCTTGTTAAGATCATGTGAAGATAATGTAGATTATTGCGTGAAATGATCTTTTGTGGAAACAACCACACAGATTTGAGTGGACCAGTCCAGTCCGTGTAAGCATTTGTCAGCAATCGTCTGGCTGAACTCAGCACTAGAGGTGAACAATCAGGTAGGTTGGCTACTACCTTTAAGCCCTAGCTTTACCCATAGTGTTATAGAAACCCAAATTGGTGAATAAAATCTGGTATCATTATAATATGTGGTAAGGTGGACATCGTAAAGCGTATAAGCAAGTAAGGTGGTAAAGCAAACCGCTTTTGCCAACAATTACCAGTAAAATAAAACTTTACTAAGGCTTGAACTATATCATTGTCACATTGGACTTACAAGTAAAATAGAACCTTATCGGGGACACAGCAATTCTGAGGGCAACTACTCTACCATGGTTGAACACACTGAATGAGCTCTTTTAACCATTGCGGCTTATATTCAATTGACAAATTCATCTCCCAGTACAACAAGTACCACACAATCATACCTTGGAGGTATATATCCTCTCCTCTCTTCAATTCCATCAAGCGGTATCAGATATAAATCGTATAAAATTGCGCATTATTCTAGTCAGTCGTCAGGACGTGTCCGTTCCGCAGTGGGTGAGGCGAAGGATTAAGGTGTAAGGTGCACGGAATAAATCGATGCCAAACACGTATTACGTACTGGCGTGTCGAAAAGTGGTTTTTGGGTGGAATTTCGTTGTCTTAAATGTTTTATTTTTGTAAGGCTTCAGGCTAGCGTCCTAGAAAAGACTTTTCTTTGTGCGGAAGGCTTTGTATCCGCCATTCATCATCTGCTTTTCTTAACTATGCGTGGGTCAGCTTCCAGTCTAACCGGATGCAGCTGTGTACCAGTATTTTACATGAAACGACTGCCTATCTGACATCCACTGGTAAGACTGGTTGATAGACTTTGTATCTATCATTATTATGTAGTAATCTACAACTGCGTATGACTCTCCAACAGGGCAGTTCTCATTTTCTCCCCGCATTGTACATGCCCTGAAGAATGGCTGGTCACAAAGCCTGAAAAAGGCTGCAGAGCATGCTAAAGTTACAGAGTATTGGCTATATCCCTCAAAAACCTACCATTGATAGTAATAGGAAAAATCTTTGAAACTATCCCAGTTGAATGAAATGAGAAGCTGATGACTGGTAGACGTAGTTACTGGTTGTCGAAGGTTTACAACTGAATTCAGAAGCTTTTCATATGATCAATGCTTGTAAATTAAATAATATTCTAAAAGTTTTGTCTGTACGTATACTTACACGTCGTTTGATTCGTCACGGTCGAGCAGTCGGATTTATTGTGAAAGTTAGCTAATAAATAGTGTCGCGGCGCCGGAGTCGCTCCAACATGTAGTATTAACAAGTAATACGAACAGTTAAGGAGTTGTGGGAGAATATTAGATGACTTGGGTCTTTTATGAGATTAGGTTTTAATTTTGTAAAGCTAAAGAAAACTCGATCTTAGGAACAAAAGCTGTAGTGTTGTAACAGACAATCTAATTGATTTCGGAAAATATCGGTTAACTGGTGTAACTATACTAAAAAGTATTCATGGCACACTTTAAGTTAAGTGGTTACTGCTATCTAATTGTAATAAAAAAAAATCTACCGCCAAATGTACACTTGGCGGTGACATTTGGTGGCAGAAGAAAAATATAAGATAATCTGGTGTTAGCCCAGTGTTATCAATCGACACCCATTGTGAGTGCGGTGCTGTCCAGAACATGACCCACTTGCTGCACTTGTTTTGAAAGGCCACTAACTCCGCTATGAAAGTGACCACCTCCTGGGCCGAACTAATCTTAGAAGTCCCATCGACTCAAAAAGAAAAAGACTTATCTGGACTATCTCTTTAAAAATAAACAAAAAGGAGATTTACTCTGATTCTTCTACAAAAATAAACATACTGCCTATGCCCGTGGGAGAAGACAGGATGAAGTTTTCCTAGCCGTTGACCGATTCTCAGGGCCCTTCCAAAAACTTTCGTGTAGGACTGATATACTGCATTTTCCCTCATTTTCCTCATTCCTCCATCACAGCAATGGATACGACTCACTGTGATTTATCTCCAAAGTTATGGATCTTTATTCAATTGGATGAAACTTGCGGTGTCGTTTATCTTCGCTTTTTATTACTTTTATACCTGTATGAAAAGTAGTATTATTTGCAGTACTGCTAACTTTGCTGATAGTTGTAAAGCAAATATTGATGAGTAAGAAAATAGAAAAAGAAAAAAAAGAAAAAAGAAAATAGAGCTATTAATTAATTCACTAGTCGTAAAGAAATGTTTCATTAATCTCCATGGTTGATTGTAAATCAAACGAAGATTAATGAAAAAAGAAAATGAAAATGTGAAAACCTAAATTCACAGAAATACATTTTTACAAAATGTATTTCCTCTGCCAAACTGCAAAGTAGGCTATTATTGAAATTGGCATACGCATTAAAAGGAATACTAGAGATACAGTATAGATCCAGTAAATCAAGAAGTAGATAGGTATACCTACTAAACGGTTACTTTATCCACTACATCGCATTCAATGTAGTCAGCAATCAACGTATGCAATGATCAATTTATTAATATTTTTCAAGAACTCCACAAAAAATTAAAGAACTTTAAAACGAACTAAACCAAAACCAAACATTAGTGGAAAGCAAAGTTTTTAACAAAACGCGAACTATTTATACACCCACACTTATAAGCCGTTTGGGGTACAATGCCCATGACATTATTTTACCATGCCAACGTACCGTTACACTCTGAACCTATGCTATTTCAGTAACTATAAGGTCGGTTTTGGTTAAGCCGGGTGGTGGAAATAAGTTTGTTTAGCCAGGGTCACAGCTGCGAAATGCTAGGTCTACTCATTTGTGGTCATCCTGGCTAAATATCCTGAAGCCAACGCTGTAAAGTGCTTTATGTTAGTTATGCGTTATGTAGTTCAGTTCTGTTTGTTTCGGGTTTAGGCTGTGGCGTAGTGAGATCAGATGGGAGGCTATGCTATGCTAAGCTAGCTTATGACTAAAACCCACTACGGAATGTACATAGCACAGGAAAACGGAGATAGTGTAGAGCTGTTGAGTTTAATGTTTCTTGTAGAAACAAAAGGTGTTCGAAAAGCTCTCTGTAACGATATCGCATCGAAATAATACAAACACGAGGAATTTAATAGAAAAATAAAAACAAAACAGCCCAAAGAGAGTCTGTGATGATACTACAGAAAAAAAAAATGCTTTTTGTGAGCTTTTTTATTTCTTTTGTTCATTTTCAATGGCAGTGGACCGATAATTACACGTATTCTGTGATCATTCTTTGGGTACGAAACCTTAAAATGAAGAAATAGAAAAAGATAGAGAAAGAAATATTGGCATTCATTTAGAAAACTTCAACAACTGGACAAAATTATCCAGAAATCATCCAAATATCCGATTGCATTAGAAAATAAAACTAAATAAAGAAGAAACCTAAGGTTATAATAATAAATTCCAAGAATACGGAGCTACAAGAACTAGATAGATGGCTCTGTCGTATTAGTTATGAGCTATCGGCAATACGTGGTCCGGTTTATAAGCGGCCAGCTAAGGATATTTATGTGAGTGACTTCTTATTCCCTGGTGGATAGAGTGTGATATTTGGACGACTGTTTTCTGGTGGCTAGTTAAATACTAAATTCAAATGTTTCATGCATTTTTTTTTACTGAAGCCGTTTGGCTACAATAACATGCTTGCTGAAATTACGCAACGAAATTTCGACATGCTGAACGGAAGTTGTGCCTGCAATTCAAAATAATTGCTAAGTTCGGTTGACCAATCTTAAAAAGCTTAAATATTATTTAAGTGGAACCACGAGCTTCCTTGCACTTTGTAAAGGAAGCAGACGCCTAATTTGCGCCATGGTGTGGTAGTGTTAGCAACGAGCAGCGTTCATCCCATTGATGTAAAATCCTATCAACAAAACTTAATAGCCACATATTGGCAGGAGAACCAGTGATCGCAGTAGTTACTAACATATAGGATGACGTAGCTTACGTGTGCCCCGAATGGAAAATAGGTGGCCTTTTCTCAACCCCCGTCAAAACAAAAGCACCCAAATGCAAGTGCAGACCACCATAGCTCCATGCATAATTCATGGAGCGATCGTGGCGTATGTAACGGCTATTGATTCTGTACGGTGTTGCGGCCCCGGACGTCCTGCCGACGGTTTTCAGGTCACTGAATAGTGTCTGTTTTACATAGTGGTTTCTTTAGACGGTTCGTACACACGGCAAAGAGTTATTTATGCAAACAGATTCGAAATTCTAATTCAAGAGTCACTTGGTCAAAATTTGGTCAAAATTCGTACAGCCACTACTTAGCAGCTGGCATTACTGGGCTCCGGTTTAACGCAGTGTTTTTTTTTTGAGGGTGGGAAATCATTAAATAACTTCTCCCGCTCCGGGTGGAGCAGGAGGGCGTGTCAGACTTTTACTGACTAAAACCCACCTGTGTTCCCTCAGTTGCCTGTGTGCCAGGGGCGACGGTATCTCTTTCGAACAACCCGCACCCCTGGCAGGCATCGGCCCTTGCGGACCCCACCAGTCCGGCGCACCAGAACACATGGCACACCGTGACCACCCCAGGAACCAAGTAGCACAAGAGCCCCAGACTACCAGGTGTCAGGGTTATTATTAGCACATGAGACATTTCATTTTTGTCTCTGGGATGGCCACTGTGGTTTAGTATAATAGAGTATATTTAAGGAGTATATTGGCTTGGTTTTACACGCATGTGTAATTGTAAATATTCGTACGCCGCTTTTAGCGGCGGATGTGTCCTAAACATAATTATAATTATCCAACTTGTATTTACCATTTCCGACGAATAAATGTCTTTGTCGTTGTCTTTATGACCACTTACATAAGAAAGAAAGAAAGAAACAAGCATATTTTATTTGAGATAACATTATCAGGTGATCTTTCTAATCACAACACACCACATCACATTCAAAAAACCCTTTAAAACGATTTAAACTCCGTCTTGTTTTTGCTACACAATCCAATTTGATAATATATTGAACGTTTGGAAACGTTCAATATTATCAACTATTTCATCAACGGCTTTGTATTCAGTCCAGGCGGATGTATCGTACCAAGGAACAAAACAACTAACAGATATACCTCCTTTTGCGATCCTAAGCTGGGTAAGAAGAGCTGGTTCTAGATTTAGTCGTTACTCGAACTGTGAACTTGAGAGTTATTTTGTAACTGGTATTATAGCGATTATCATTAGTAGGTGCCATACTTCTTATGGAAAACACTGGATGCCTTTTAAAGCTTCTACAATTAGCATTTTCAGCTAACATGATAACATAACATAACAGCTGTTTTCCCCGAAGGGTTAGACAGAGGGATTACTAGCAGGCGTAGGTTCACGGGTTAGTAATATAAAAAGAGGGGTATAAAAACTTCGTGAATGGTATTGTGTGAACATAAAATAGTGGTTGCATACAAATTGTTGATGAATTTTGTTTGTTTTTCTTTTACTTAGAAAACACAAGTTGGTTGTAGTAATAACCTGATTTGCGAAAGACCGTTATGGATTACAGATTTTATTCGTCTTAGCGGTTATGAAATCTTTTGTGATTTTCAGCTTATATTTTGGTCTTCAGTAAAGTAACCATATCTAAGATCGACTCTTTGCAAAAAATAGTTTTATTTCTGTATTCCAGCAGTATTCACTATTTCAGTTTGGAGTCTCTTGAAACAAATTAAAACTGTATTAGTTTAGGCAATACAGCAATAAATAGTTCATTAAAGTTTTAGACCTAATTAAGTTCTAAAATGTAAGATTTTTTCTTTATTTACTTTGCATACTTAATTGTGTTACTAACACAAGCACATTAGTTTATAAAATTCGTAATCGACTGTTTTGGAATTTGGCAGACTTTGTAAAAGTAGAGATTTAAAATAAAAAAAATATTACAAAAGATTATTAAAAATATATTTAAAAAAATATATATTTCAAGTCCCCAGTCTTCCCGATCAAATCATTACTATTGGCCAAAGTCCAACCTCGTAGAATCGAGCGTCCCAATATTGAATTTATACGATTATTAACCTATGGGACTTGTGATCGAGGCAGCGATGGTGCACGATAAGCGGTCGTTATGTAAATAGTGCTATAGGCTGTATCACTGATACAGAATACGACTTCTTTCAAGCCAGTTAGGTGTATGGTAATGTGGGGTAGTGGGTGCTTTGTTTTCATGGCTGTAGGCATGTCATTAGGGCAGGAATAAGCGGCTGTATTAGCCATAAAAACCTTTACAGTATCTGACTGAGTAACTCTTTCTAGGATTGGTAGGTACACAAATTGTGTTTTGAATGTAGATCGTTTATCTAGGTGACTTGCTGAATACCTACATACGTTTCGAAACCTACCTTTCTTTTCTTAGAAACTGGTACTGTAAGCCACATGTCAGTGGGAACAAAACTATTTTATGCTGATTTCTTACTCTTAAAACTCCGTGCTACGCTAGGCCAGTTCAAGGTATAAGTGCTAATCATTGATGTGTGAACTATTATTGTATCTACAACTTATTTTGTAATATTGTCAGAACCATTGAGAGCAATGGTGGCGCAGTGGTAATGGCCATGATTTACGAGTTGCAGGTCGTAGGTTTGAAACAGACAGGCGCTTTAATTTACAGGCAAATTATTTCATCACCTCTGCTCTCAAAATGGTAAAGGAAAACATCGTGAGGAAACCGGCATGTCCTAGAGCCAAACATTTGAAGACATGTGACATATTCCGTAACCCCGTATGACCGTAATCTACCACCCGCACTGGGCTTGTGTGGTACACTCGCTCTCACAAAGAGGGTGTGGGCCTGTGAACCAGCAGTGGGAACATTATAGGCTGGTTATGCTAATGCAGAACCTATAAGTTCGCTTTACTAGTATACAGAACTAAATACCTCAGAAAGAAAGTTAAGAAAAAAAACCCTGGCTGTAGCTAATTCTTCGGTATCTTTACCAGAATATAATCAACGTTGCCTGCAAACTAATGGGGACATCACACAGCTTCCCTCTTCAAACAAACCTATCTCCCATACTAGCAAGGGAGAGCAGCTCATACGAATAAGTAACGTAAGGTGTAATAAGAAAGTATAATCACACGTGAAGGTATGAACATGGCGGACTAATATGCGTATGTTTATCTGTTAGGAGAGTAGATCCTGTTCAGATTCGACACTTCTTTGTTGCAGATAATTTGAGAAATTTTTGATACCTATTTGCATGCGCTGGTTTATCTGTAGCATGAATCAAGAATCATTGGAACAATTTTCCAGATCTGTAGGTATGTTTATCACAACATTTTAATTAAGCTGTGATGGTTTATTCCTCGTGGATATGATTCAGATCACAATAGAGAAAAGTTCATGGAATAAAATACAATCATAAATACTTAATATACAAGTAGAAATACATGTTTGTGGAGTTGTGTGTGGGGTTTCTTGCCCATATTTTTTTTTATATGAAACTACATTCTGTTAGGGGCAACTAGAATTAATTCAATTATTCTTTTGCAATTTTTGACGGTCAAAGTTATATTAGCTATTAGTTAGATAAGTGCCTGTTTGAAATAAATTATTTTACTTGATTGATTTGGTTAACATAATAAACATGATAAATAAAACTTGTTTAATTTTCATAAATATATGTTTTATTTTTGGTGTGAACGCTCACAGCAAACACGGGATAAAAAAAATAACATTGCACTGTGACCACCATAAACATTGTATTACTGTAAACATTGCAAATGAAATTAGAATTTGGATAATTAATTTCAAAAGGTTTACATTCAACAGTGGCTTGTGATAAGCCCAGTTTATTAAAACACTTACTTTGTGTATTCAATAAATAAAGACTTTATACGCATGACGATATTAATCTATGCCCAAAGGTGGGTAGGCAAATAATAAACACAAAGGTGTATTAGCCACACCTGTTGTTCGTAATCTTTACAAATTATTATTGTACTCTGCTAACTGGCGCCCAAATGGGACTCGTGTGCGAAACCCGCAAGAACTTATGAAAAAAATTAGGCCTTCTGTGGAGGTTTGTTTCTCTGTCCCTTGGGGTTTGTAGTAAGTATTAGGTTACTAGTTGTAACTTGTGAGGGCTTAGTTCAAATAGGTACCTACTAGGTTTTACACAGGTAAGAAGGTAGGGGTGTTAAAGTTAGTCGACCCCTTTTATATTAGGTGTAGATCAGTCATCAGGGATCTAGAAATGTTAGGTTAATATTGAAACTTCACCTCGGGAATTACAGATGTAGTAGTAATTTTTTGTTACTTGTCCAATCCTGTTAGTAGATCCTCTGTATTGATCAGTCTGTTTTCATTTTCGTCTAAACGACTTTCCAACATTTTTGCTTTGCATTTAGAGTCATTTTTACCGAAGTTTTTCTCAATACCTTACTGATGGTAGATTTTTAGTTAAATATGGATCACTGTATCCGACTAAAATAAATAAATAAAATTAAGATTCTCAGAAACAGAAAAGATAAGTTATAAAAATGTGCTTCCTACTATACATTTTCCAGCCAGTGTTTTATCCCAGCAATTCTTCATCCTTTTCCATCAAACATACAACCTATTTGTATACTCAAAAAGAAGTGCCATTACACAAGACAAAATACTGCGAATAAAACAAAGTTGCAACAAGCAAACTTAAGTTAAAGGTGCTCCGGCGTCCGGTTTGCAATCCGGGGCCTTATGAAATTCAATGAGCATTTTGTCTCACTCAGAAGTACATAAGTACATATGTGAGCGTGTTTGTAATCCTGTGACTCTATTGGTGGATGGGACAAGTTGGAAAAACGAGGGTTCGAAAAGTACTTTTTTGGTTTAAAGAGTGCTTTTGGGTTTAAATAGGCTTAGACCGTGTTGAAGCAGTTAAGGTAACACTTATTTGTTAATAGAAAAGATAGGTTTATTTTCGAAAAGATAAGGCATTACAGACTCACTTATCTAGAAAATTGGTTATTTCTGTTCAACATGAAAAAGGATAGGATAAAATTTAAAAGAAGATTTCATTTAGTAAGGATGAAAAACTGATCAAAAAAGAAAGAAATATTATTTCCTTGTTTAATTTGAATAAAACTTTACTTTAGCAGTTTATTCTGTGCCAATAATAATCGAGCCTTTTTAATGACTCCGTTGGACAGAATAATCAATTGTGTGTGCCATCCTTTTTAAATAGTAGTTTGCTTCCTTGAGTTCTTACTCCCCTCGTATTTTGACATGCACTTCTCGTGCCTTGTCCCGTACACTTCCTCTCCCGTGCCATAATCCCGCACTTGACACATAGCTACCTAGATCTGCCACGAGTTAACTTGTTCTACACTTTATCTATGTATTTTGGCTTTACGACTTAGTGCAACATTGTATAAAGCTTACTGTTTGTCCGACTATACTGTCTTAGTGACGACAAAATAATTCAGTATGTGAAATTAATCAATACTGTGATTATGTCAAAAATATTTTTATTTCAGTAATTGGTTATTCTCACTTATATATAATTTTGTGTTTCTTACACTTGCTAAGTGAAAACATACTGTCTTGTTTTTGGGAATTAAGTGTCTTCAACCATAATCGGATATATTATGTAGGTTATTACAAATCCACTGAATAGTAATATCTCGAAATTAGACACATCTTAGCAAAACATTAGCCTAAACTAAAAGCTGTGCTAAACATAGACCTAAAGCTCTTCAATTATGTATTAGACGGTACTTAGGCGGAATAAATGGGGTGTTATCAGTTAAGAGCCCATTCTAATGAAAATTCTCTGTAATTTCCATCCAAGACTGATTTCTGTGAGCGTAGCTACCGTCGTCGTGTCTGGAACGCGGTCAATGTTATAAGCGAATGCTCAATGATTTATTCTATAGAAACATAAAATGGAAATAACATAACCTCAAGATGTTTTTGCTAGTATCACGATAAATTTAAAAAAGACTATTTCTATACTATTATATGACTTCAAAAGATCATAGAATATCCAGGAATTTCAGATTCAAAGTAGGATACTAGCAAAATCAGAGGGAATGACCCATAATCTACCACGCGGGCCCAGTGCAGCTTAGTGGATCCATTGGAGCCTATACTTGATAGTTATGCTTATACAGGGAGACAACGACGCGCAAACCTTGAATTTAGCAAATAATGCAATGTTTCTGTCAACCTGTATATACTAAAATATGCGCCTATCATACAAAATCTTTTAGATATTGGCACTCCACCAAGGGGTTCTACGGCGTGGTTTCATATGTATTTCATATCAATATATAATAACCCCTTCAAAAAGGTAATTTCTGCCAACCTGTATATACTAAAATATGCCTACTATATAAAATCTTTTAGATACCTACTGGTAGTCTACGTAGGGGTTCTGCTGTGTGGTGGGGTTCTTATTTCTTCTACATCAATATTATAAAGACCCGTTGAAAAAGTTTAGATATTTTCTCAGAATCTTGCACTCTGTACCACAAATTTAAGGGTAAGTTCATTTGTATTCATTGCGCGCGTTCCCTGTCAATCGAGTGCGTCCCGCCGATGAAGATTGATGGGAGTGCTGCCGCTCAAATAAACGGCCATGTCTACACACACGACAATTATGTCAACATCCCTTGTGTAACTGTTTTAATATACGTTTGTGACCCATAGGTCTTCGGCTGTCAGTCAGTTCATTTCCCTTACAAAGGGGATTTTCGGAACGTAAATATGGGCAACAGCGTAAAAATATTTATGATATCTAGTCATAATATTTTTTATGCTGGAAAAGCAATGCTTTTTCTCTTTTTTTTTAACAAAATGTTATGAGAAAGACGATAACGTGCTATTTATAATTCATGTTTGAAGTAGTTGCTTTTATGGTACTGTGTACAATTTTTTTTTAAATTTATTTCGGTAATGTAAGGAAAAGCTTGAATCTGCTACATGGCTGCAAGTGGTCGCGGTAATTTTTGTTATCAAAATCCTGTGTTAGATTCAGTGATACGTATTTTTTCCATGTATATTCTTATGTCGGTAAAGTCGAGAACGACGCATTATTCAATATTTAACTTGTCTCTAATTTCACATTTATGTTTTTGATGGGTGTTATATTAACTTCTTGTCACTGTCATTTATATAGGATGCAGTTGTTGCCTGGGTTAGGTACCACAACTGTTGTGTTTGTACAGGGGATGGGAATAATAGCGATAGTTCAATGTGAAATATAATTATATTGTAACGTTGCGCTTTGCAAGTTACAATTTAAAAGAGTTTAGTCTAAGAAGCCTAATAATAACAAACCTATCTACACTTAAAACTATACTATAATTACACAAAACTTTCAAAAAATAACCTAGTATAATATTTATAAGTAAACCTAACACTTAAATACATCATTATAATTAAATAATATTGTACGGAACTTCCGACCGTTTATTTACTTAAAGGGTCTTCGTTCTATGCGCCCGCGCATCTCTAAAACGATCATTAGCGAGCGTCGCCGAGAAGTGTCGATTCGGTTGGGCCTGGTAAGGACGATGATTAGTCAAACTGAGAGCGCTTGAAGTGACGGCTGTGTCGCTTGCTCCGAACCTACTTACTTAAATAATTTTGATAACATCGCTAAATCCCGCTGGGGTAAGTTTCCATGTATTTTATTAGAAGTGCTAACTGTAAGGTGCGCCTAGAATTTCTTAAAACTAGTTTTCTGCTGTATTTCTTCCTACCTTCCTATCTGGGACACTGTGACCTTTTAACCTACGAAACGTGGTTCCGACAGCTTGCTTACGCTTCCATTTCTGTCTGGATTTCCAGGATTATAGTCTACCTTTCAACCCTTTCGCCACGTCGTCGTGGTTCCGGCATCAAGGAGGACGCTTGGAGAAGATCCTCTGCTGCGGAATGACTTACGCCTACCCTACGCTGAATAATTAACGAACACAGAACCTGGAACTGGAGCCGTTAGTTGCGGGCAAAGTCTGTGACGGGACCATCATCACCTTGGAGACGGTTCAGGCCAGTGTTCCCTACCCATTACTACCCTCTGCAATCAAGTTGAGACGGCCACGGAATTTTAGGCAATAAATAATAAGTGTACTGGATCATCGAGCTCTTATTATTTACAAACCCCTACATACCTACCTGCTGACAACCCTCTAAAGGGCAAGTGTCACAGTGGCGCCTTAACGTGTGTTTCCAGTGGCCGAATCATGTCTTGATTCCTTTTTCCGAAGTACAGCTGTTAGGTCGATCTACCTACATTGTTGCTGTGAACGTGAAGGTGATAATCTACAGCAAAGCGAACTGGTACGTACTTTCTTATCTAATAACTGTATTTTTTTTTCTTCACTTACTCATTACCATTTCTATGCCTATTAGTGTCTGGTTATTGTTAGCTGTTACGTATTAGTTCTATCAATTGTGAAAAAAGATGGAAGATTTATATCATCCACTACCTACCTACACTAATAAAAGAACTTTGATAATTTAACCTACTATACGATAAGTAGCAATTTTGTTATACGTAACAGTTCGCACAGCTAAATTCTTCTTAATTTTCACATCATTTATTAATTTACATTTCTTGCATTTCCATTAGTTTCTTTTTATTTCTCTCATTTCCTCAAGTCACCAAGCGTAAAAGGTAGCTAGATACTTGCATAATTGTAAAGGGCACCATATATATCTCTTGATAATATCTATTCTTTTATTGTATTCATTAATTAATTTATTTCGTACTTCTGGAAAACATGGAAACATACCCTATTAAATTTTTTTTACTCAACAAAAATGAATTAACCTATGAAGTGCTTATTAGAGGCGAAGAACCTGCCTCAACCGTACTCGAACTTCGAAAACAAATAAATAAACTAACACCTATTATACCTATATCTGATATTTGTGAGTCAGGAATCGAACCTGACGTCGATATTTCTGGCGTTGGTGCTTCTATGATCGAACTTACATCTCGAGTAAAATCTTTAGAGGATAAGTTTGATACCAACCTTTTCGAACGTACTAAAGCTTTATGTAATCATTCGTACCACCGCATAAAAAGAATTGATTGCTTTGATCCCAAACACTCTGAAAAAGTAAAATCTCTGTCAAAAAGTATAACATCATTAATGAATAAATTAGATGCACTTAATAAATCAGCTAACCCTACCTATGAGCCTGTTGTGAGTGTTCAAACATCAGTGGATGCCTCGCCTAACGTATCGATGTATTGTGACCGCTCACACATTGGTGAACTACAAAAACTAAAATATAACGGTAAATCCTGTGTACACGCTTTCGTGCAGAGAGTAAACGAGTATAGTACTGCGCGTAATATACCCTCTAACAAATTGTTATTGTATACTACAGAAATATTCACAGGCGATGCGTTACATTGGTTTCGTAGTATTAAGGATTCAGTTACTACTTGGGATGAGCTAAAAGCTTTGCTAATAGAGGATTTTAGTCAGTTTGATTACGACTACCGTTTATTGTCTGAGATACGTATCAGAACACAGGGTGATACGGAGAACATCACTATTTATTTCGCCAAAATGTCAGAATTGTTTTCTAGATTAACAAAAAATTTATCAGAACAGGAGAAACTAGACATCTTAATGCATAACATTAGACCTTGTTATTCTAGTGTATTGGCTTCAAATACGTCATCAATCAGTACTATGGAAAACTTAAGAGCATTATGTAGGAACTATGAGAAAATACAGTCTTTGTCTTCTCAATTTAGAGAACCACCAAGCGTGTCGTTTGATACTTTGGCCCCTGACTTAGCATTTTCAAAAACATCTGAACAGGCTACTTCTAAATCTAACAATTACAATCAACACAGGTTTAATAATAACTCAAAACATAATTCTAATTCTTTTTATAAGCCTAAAGTTAACCCAGATATAGCTGCTATTACCACTTCTGATTCGAATTCTAAACCGGTTTACTGTCCTCGCTGTCGTAATTCTGAGCATTCCCTGAAACGGTGTAAAGCGGAAAGATTTCTAATTTGCTTTAAGTGTGGAACAAAGGATGTTAAATACCCTAATTGCCCTAATTGTCAATCAAAGTCAAAAGAAAAAAAACTAGGTAGTGAAGATTGCTGTAGTGAAAGGGCGGTAAAACCTAATATGAATACTATAGATTACAATAAGATTAATAACTTTGATGAAAGGGATTGGAAGGCCTGGTTATTAACGGTCAAAACTTTCTTTTCTAGCTATTTCATTACAACAATCTTCGATAAAAAACCTATGGATGATCTACGACCGTATGCAACTATCCAAGCGCGTGACACAAATCTCTGTGGTTTACTTGATTCCGGTTCTTCAGTAACTATTTTAGGTAATAATTCTCATTTACATTTTGTTTCATTGGGACTAGAACTTCATAGGGACGCTGCTAAAACTTTTACAGCTGCTGGTGGACAGAATTTACCATCTATCGGATTCATTAATCTTCCCGTAACTTTCGAAAAGCAATTCCATATATTGAAGGCTTATGTCGTACCGTCAGTAAAAACAACTTTAATACTAGGCATTGACTTTTGGACTAAATTTAAACTTTTCCCAAAATTTTATAATTCTATTTCAATTCATAATACCGCAAATAATAATAGTAAAATATCAACAGTGTCTGAAACTACTACTGTAGTACATTCCTATAATGAATTAACAGAAGCGCAGCGCGTAACAGCTGATAACATTATCGAACAGTTTAAGAATATTTCATCTGAAACATGTGGCTTAGGCAGAACTAATTTAGTAACGCACCATATCGATACAGGTGATGCCCTACCAATTAGGCAAAGATATTACAGGGTTTCTCCTGAGAAACAACGTATATTATCTGAGCAACTAGACGAAATGTTATCTTTGGGTGTTGTTGAAGACTGTGAGAGCCCATGGTCTTCACCTGTTCTATTGACGCCTAAAAAAGACGGTAAACTTAGATTCTGTCTAGACAGTCGTAAATTGAATTCGGTTACTAAAAAGGACGCCTACAAGTTGCCTTATATATCTGAGATTTTGGATAATTTAAGTAACGCTAAATATCTAAGTAGCATCGATTTGTCCAAGGCTTTCTGGCAAATTCCCATTACAGAGAACGATAGAAACAAGACCGCTTTCTATATTCCTCATCGCGGTACTTTCAGATTTGTTACTATGCCCTTCGGATTGACGAATTCGCCTGCTACTCAACAGAGGCTCGTTGACTCATTATTCTATGGCCCTGAGTTTGAAAATTCTGTCTTCGTCTACATCGATGACATTGTTATAATAAGCTCAAGTTTTGAAAATCATATTTCTCTTCTTCTAAAAGTCCACAAGAAATTAACTATGGCTAATCTAACCATAAACTTCGGAAAATCAGTTTTCTTTCGAAACCAACTTAAATATCTAGGTTACGTCATTGACTCTAAAGGTCTTCATGTCGATTCTGATAAAGTCGATACCATTTTAAATTACCCTACACCTACAAATAAAAAAGAGGTAAAGAGATTTCTTGGAATCGCGTCCTGGTATCGTAAGTTTGTACCTAAATTTAGCTCAATAGCTGGCCCTTTAAACAGACTTACTTCAACTAGTAAGAAATCTAATCCCTTCCATTGGTCTACAGAAGCAGATGAATCTTTCACGAAACTAAAAGAACTCCTTGTCTCTGCTCCGATTCTTTCATGTCCTAACTTTGACCTATCGTTTGAAGTCCATACCGACGCGAGTGATTATGGTGTTGGGGGTTTATTAACTCAGACTATAGATGGAGTCGAGCATCCTATAGCCTACACAAGTAGAACCTTGACTAGTTCAGAGAAGAATTACAGCATCACTGAAAGAGAGGCTCTCGCTGTATTAGTAGCTTTAGAACACTGGAGATGCTACCTTGATAATGGGAAAAAGTTTATTGTATATACAGACCATTCGGCTCTCAAGTGGTTTATTAACCTAAACAACCCTACTGGTCGTCTAGCTCGTTGGGGTGTACGTCTCTCGGCATTCAATTTTGAAATTAAACACCGTCGTGGCGTGGATAATATCATTCCTGATGCACTGTCTCGTGCATGCCAAGTTTCTGCTATAGTCACTAATCCTAACATTACAGCTTCTAGTGATCAGTGGTACTTAAATATATATAACGGTTGCCAGAGTTCTCCTACATCTTTTCCTAACTATTTAGTAAAAAATAATCGCTTATTCCGATACACGCAAACCAAACATCCCCTAAATAAAGAGTTTGAGTGGAAGGAGGTGATCCCTGCAGAGTCTAGAACGGAGGTCATCTTAAAAAACCACTCTGAACCAACCGCTGGTCATTTTGGTATATTTAAAACTTACAAGCGGGTAAGTCTCAGGTACTATTGGCCTGGAATGCATGCTGATGTCGTGAAAGCGGTTACGTCATGTGATATCTGTATTGCACATAAGCATCAAACTCATGCTCCCCTAGGTGAAATGGGTAGACCTAAGCAATGTTCTAGACCTTTTCAAGTTATTAGCATAGATCTAGTAGGACCACTACCGAGTACTAGAAAACAAAACTCCTACATCCTAGTCGTGACTTGTTGCTTTAGTAAGTACTGCTTACTATTTCCAATAAAGCGCGCGACAGCCGAAATTGTTACTAAGATCCTAGAGGAACAAG
The DNA here is from genome assembly GCA_947359405.1 of Antitype chi. NCBI lineage: Eukaryota > Metazoa > Arthropoda > Insecta > Lepidoptera > Noctuidae > Antitype > Antitype chi. Next base: position 939,456 of record OX375821.1, on the reverse strand, counting down.
TATTTCTAATACATGGTATACCTTCTACAGTGATACTTGATAATGGTAAACAATTCATAAGTCTTACGCTAAAACAAATGTTTGACAAATATAAGGTACCTAAAATACATTTTACTCCTAAATATTCACCACATGTTAATACAGTCGAGCGTTATAACAAAACAATAATGACCGCTATCTCAACTTTTATCACTACCGATCAACGCGTTTGGGATCAGCTGGTACCTAAAATACAATTCGCCGTGAATAGTTCTGTTAATGAGGTAACCGGTTTTACTCCGTCGTTTCTAGTGTACGGGCGTGAACTAATTGCTTGTGGATCGCACTACGTTGATACGGAAAACGATGAAGATATTGTTTTTCAACCTCGCGATTCCTACGCTGAGAATTTAGGTGTGTTGTCTAGTATATTTAATAAGGTTCAAGCACTATTACTACAGGCTCATAGTAGGAATTGTCAACATTATAATTTACGCAGAAGACCTGCCGAATTTAATATTGGTGACATTGTTTGGAGAAAGACTTTTTATCAGAGTGATAAGGATAAATATTTTAATAAAAAATTAGCGGCAAAGTTCATAAAATGTAAAGTTATTGGTAAAAAGTCCCCACTTGTTTACGATCTTGCTGATATGTCTGGAAAACCGCTAGGGTCTTGGCATATCAAAGATATCAAACTTAACAACTATAAAGTCTAAACTCATTACATAGCTTATCATAGTACCTAACTTAGCCTTAATTATACTAAAACCTACTACTTAAACTCTAATGTGTTAAATAAATAATACTATTTTAATACATTTAAACTTGCTAATTGAGTATAAAAATTTAATAATTTAGTTATTACTCTGCTGCTATGGTCTCAAGTCTGTATTAGTAGACTGGATGATTTTATGAAAGGTGACTATTAGCGTGAGGTATGAAAGTGACGTCTGCACGTTTTAGTCAGTTTAGTTTAGTAGTGCAAGTCGGATTTTGCAACTAGTACGCAAAATCCTTCACTTTCTGGCGGGGTACTGTAACGTTGCGCTTTGCAAGTTACAATTTAAAAGAGTTTAGTCTAAGAAGCCTAATAATAACAAACCTATCTACACTTAAAACTATACTATAATTACACAAAACTTTCAAAAAATAACCTAGTATAATATTTATAAGTAAACCTAACACTTAAATACATCATTATAATTAAATAATATTGTACGGAACTTCCGACCGTTTATTTACTTAAAGGGTCTTCGTTCTATGCGCCCGCGCATCTCTAAAACGATCATTAGCGAGCGTCGCCGAGAAGTGTCGATTCGGTTGGGCCTGGTAAGGACGATGATTAGTCAAACTGAGAGCGCTTGAAGTGACGGCTGTGTCGCTTGCTCCGAACCTACTTACTTAAATAATTTTGATAACATCGCTAAATCCCGCTGGGGTAAGTTTCCATGTATTTTATTAGAAGTGCTAACTGTAAGGTGCGCCTAGAATTTCTTAAAACTAGTTTTCTGCTGTATTTCTTCCTACCTTCCTATCTGGGACACTGTGACCTTTTAACCTACGAAACGTGGTTCCGACAGCTTGCTTACGCTTCCATTTCTGTCTGGATTTCCAGGATTATAGTCTACCTTTCAACCCTTTCGCCACGTCGTCGTGGTTCCGGCATCAAGGAGGACGCTTGGAGAAGATCCTCTGCTGCGGAATGACTTACGCCTACCCTACGCTGAATAATTAACGAACACAGAACCTGGAACTGGAGCCGTTAGTTGCGGGCAAAGTCTGTGACGGGACCATCATCACCTTGGAGACGGTTCAGGCCAGTGTTCCCTACCCATTACTACCCTCTGCAATCAAGTTGAGACGGCCACGGAATTTTAGGCAATAAATAATAAGTGTACTGGATCATCGAGCTCTTATTATTTACAAACCCCTACATACCTACCTGCTGACAACCCTCTAAAGGGCAAGTGTCACAATATTTAAACACTAGCTTTTGCCCGCGACTTCATACGCGTGGACTTTAGAATAGAGTAGATAATCATTTTTTTTGATAATATATAGCCTATTTCTTAAGTTAGACCTCTCGGAATACATCATTGAAAACTGCATTCAATTCCATGCAGTGGTTTTTGCGTGATGCGGTAACAAACATACAGACAGACAAAAATTCTAAAAACCGTTGTTTTGGCTTCTGTTGCTCTAATAAAGACCCCCCATACTATTTTTTCTTCAATATCTTTAATGTACAGACATCGGCCTGTTACAATTTTATTATATGTATAGATAACACATGAAATAGTACTATAGTAGCAGAACAATTGCTTATGAAAACTAACTTGGCTTCTATATTATAATGACATAACTCAATCCTTTAGTTCACACAGAATCCCGTAGAGGCGCTGCCGAACTAGACGTTCTGAAACGCTCGTACGATGAACCGGGGCCTAACAACAACTATTACTATACTACTTTTGCACCGTGTTTTGCCACCGTCTTCTGAAATTAAAGTTACCTTTCACTTTGTAGTGTTTTTAGGAAGTCAGTAGTTTATTATATCACAAAGTTTTTATAAAATACTTTTGTTACAAACGACAAAGCCTGTTGATATTAAATATAACATTCTACAGACAATAGCTACAACCGCACTGCCTGCAGGCTTTCAGATGTACAAGTTATTAAGTTTCAAGCCCTTTTGTAAGCCAAAAACATTTTATTGTATTTACCAATGCACATGCACAAAGGGGTGCAGAGCTTCACAAGCTAAAACACCTACGATGATATCAAAGTTATGTGGTTCATTAGTGTAACGCCTACCGTGCAGTTTGAAGCCAGTAAAATATTTTTAGAAAACTCACTTTTGGTTGATTCACGTTTGCATTAGTTAATTAGCGAGATTAGTTAAAGTGGCAAATTAGGTGTCAGTGACAGACAATGCGAGGTGTCACGTATAGCCGAATATAAGTCAGTGCAACCGCAGGCAACTTTGGTTAAGCAGCTGACAACCTCATCGGTTGACCTGCGAGATTTTATTCCCAAAAAAAACTATTATGTTTACTTTGACTGTGTGACGATAGTTTTATGGTTGTCCTTCTGCTCGCTAGTGTTCTGTGACATCGTTGTGGTATTCGAGCAACGAATTAAAATGCCGGTTCGAGAATCCGTACAAATCGACAAAGCTTTCGGTTCAATTTTATTTTATTGTAAAACGCATAGTTAGGTTTGTTGATGTCCATTGACCGTGCGAGCGTCGATGGCGTATCGTGAAACCTAAAATGCCACAGACTATTTTTTCACAAATACACTGTAGGCATGCGCACCTATAAAATTAAGTTTTATGCTCGTTCATTTGTTTTATAGATTGGATCGCCAGTTCGTTTTTGTTTTTAGATTGGAGCGAAATTGTAATTTGGATGTTAGGTGTCGAGTTCCGATGTGGGGGTTGTGTGTATTGGAAATTGAATTACTTATTTGCTCGGAAACGGTATTCGAATATGATGTTTTGGAGCAGTATTGGGTATGTAATAGAGTATCGTCGAATTGTAATTAAGCAGCCTTTGCCTTTGCCTTTTGGTAATCAATTACTGATAAATCTGATATTAATTGCGGGGAAAAATTCAGGTTTTGGGTTAGATAAATTTCGTTTAGAGGTTCATGACTCGCGAATGGATGTAAAATGTTTTGAAAGCACAGGTTTTTGGTTAAATTGTAAGCAACAAGGAGGACGCGGGAAGGTTTACTGCGGCTACTTAAGTAAGTTTATAAATACAGGAAAAAAAAGTAAAACCTCTACAATATGCATTTTAACAAACGTACCTACTTTTATTTCCTTTTTTAAAAACGTAATACTCAAAAATTTCCATCCGCTTACCCTTTTCACTACATACTCGTACGTTAAAAGGAACATAAGAAGAAAAATACAAACTTAAACCGAATTGCATGCCAGTTTCAACACAGTGTACACTTTATTCTGTCCGCCACAACACGGGCACCGTCGCTTGTCGCTCGCAACGACATTCCAATTCCATTTTGTGGCTTTGTGACATCGTGGCACAACTTGTCATATTTATATGACGTATTACTCGGGTAGGCGGGATATATGATATGTGGAACTAACATGGAATTATGGTGGATAACTGTGCCAAAGATAATGGGGCTTTCGGTAAAACAAAGAGTTAAACTTGATTCTTTTTACTAGCAATGATTTTTCCTGTTCAACATTGCTCAGAAAAGCTAGCTAGTGGTTATGTTTTAGTCACGAAGTATACGACACAATTACGCCTTCATTATTTGCTGAAACTCAGAATTCCCCTTTACCACTTCAAGCCAGATTTAAAAAAGATAGAACGTCCCGCAATATGTCAGATTTCCCGCTCAGCGCGCGTCATCTTAACGGATCAGCGACTTGAAGTTTTGTATGCAAAGCGACTAAAGTAAACACTCGTACTCCGAATGAGAGTTTAAATTATGGAGGCTTCGAGTTTTCAAGTCGTTTGTCAAAGGATGTGTAGCGTTGTGATTGGTGTAAATGAATAAATTTTCTTTTTGTTATAGTTATATTTTCTTCTCTCGTACCGATACCAACTGGGTTTATAAAAACTCGGCTGGTCGATTTTAGTCACCCGCCGCACCAAAAAAGTCGAAACCTACTCTACTTTGAAACTTGCGACTTTAGTCACCTGCGGCATAGCTGGATTACCATTTACTTTAGTCACCTGCGGCATAGCTGGATTACCATTTACTTTAGTCACCTGCGGCATAGCTGGATTACCATTTACTTTAGTCACCTGCGGCATAGCTGGATTACCATTTACTTTAGTCACCTGCGGCATAGCTGGATTACCATTTACTTTAGTCACCTGCGGCATAGCTGGATTACCATTTACTTTAGTCACCTGCGGCATAGCTGGATTACCATTTACTTTAGTCACCTGCGGCATAGCTGGATTACCATTTACTTTAGTCACCTGCGGCATAGCTGGATTACCATTTACTTTAGTCACCTGCGGCATAGCTGGATTACCATTTACTTTAGTCACCTGCGGCATAGCTGGATTACCATTTACTTTAGTCACCTGCGGCATAGCTGGATTACCATTTACTTTAGTCACCTGCGGCATAGCTGGATTACCATTTACTTTAGTCACCTGCGGCATAGCTGGATTACCATTTACTTTAGTCACCTGCGGCATAGCTGGATTACCATTTACTTTAGTCACCTGCGGCATAGCTGGATTACCATTTACTTTAGTCACCTGCGGCATAGCTGGATTACCATTTACTTTAGTCACCTGCGGCATAGCTGGATTACCATTTACTTTAGTCACCTGCGGCATAGCTGGATTACCATTTACTTTAGTCACCTGCGGCATAGCTGGATTACCATTTACAGTCGTGGTGCTATAGTCACCTGTGTAAGTAAAGCCCGCATTAGGACACAATGCACACACATTCTTTTGTGATCGTTTTTAGGGTTCCGTACCTGAAGGGTAACCCGTGACCCTATTACTAAGCCTCCGCTGTCCGTTCGTCCGTCCGTCTGTCTGTCAGCGGGCTGTTTCTCATTAACCGCAAAAGGTAGATAGTTGAAATTTTTACAGAATGTGTATCTGTTGCCGCTATAATAATAAAAATTATATAAAATTACATAAACAATTATAAAAATTAAAGGGGGTCGACATACAAGGAACGTTTTTTTGCCTTGTGGTACGGAACCCTACTTGTGCAAGTCCGACCAGCACTTGGCTGGTTATTTATTAATTTCTGTGATAGGAGTCTACTCGTACGAATTGCATTTACTTTTTGTTTATGATTTGTATAGGTACCTGATTTCTAGATCTATCAATGAATGTATCATTTGACGTTAAAAACCCGTCGATAAGCGAGTTTAATGTGTCAAATTGAACAAAGATCAAAGTATACACATTTTTTGTTATTCTGTATGCACGAAGCTTTGTCAAGTTTTGTGGAATGACCTACTTAAAAAAAAAACTGGATAAGTATTTATATTTATTATTTTACTAGACAATTTGGTGGTAGGTACGTCTGAGTCTAACTAGGCTACAAAGCTGCTTGACAAGGGCAAGTAGAACGCACTGACATTCAGACATAAGTCTAATAATCTAGTTTTTTTTTTAATATAGGTACGTTTCTTTGCTATATTGTTATTGGAAAATTTAACTAAAGCAATATAACACAGTGTGGGTGTATTTTTATGTTGATCAAAATTGAGTTATTTTTCGTTTGTAAACTGGCGCGTCTAGAGAGAAATTGAATAAGCTTTATTGATCATGAAAATCTATTCGATGTTGTGTATTATTTGTATTCAAGTTTTATTACTTATTCATAAGAAAGGTCAGGGTTCAAACCAATTTTTAAGAAATTAAGAATAATCGCTAAATCAACAAAATATAGCGATAATAAAGCCAGTAATTTCACTTCTATCAAAACAAATCATTAGTTTTCTTTCAGTTATTTATATTTTTCACAAATTTTCTTGTCCATTTCAAACACAGAACTGAACCAACCACAATAAAAATCACATTCATTTCACAAAATCATATATCCATTAAAATTATTAATTAATACACGCTACGTGGGAGTTAATAAAGTAATATCTCCGTTTAAACATCAGATCAAAGGGAAACTTCATCGGAATTATTTGACAAGTAATATAGAGGGCGTATAAGAGGCGGGAGGAGCCGCGGGGCGATGTCATTTAATTAAACACTTGCTTAGCTGATTAATTTCTGATTTATAGCTAAATGGGCGTTTTCTAAAGAATTCTGGAGTCACATTGCATGAAGAATGAGGTGGAAGATACAGTAGTGTTATGAAAATCGGTTTTTTTTTTGGAATAAGTTTTTATTTTTCACTTTATACTTTATAGTACCTACCTACCCCACACTGATTCGAAATTTCATCACAATGCATAATTTATGCGATAGCAGCAATGGCGGTTGATTTGCTGTAATTTTTTGAAGAGTTCAGTTGTCTGTCTCCGAAACGCATTATCAGATCTATATGAAATTTAAATGGAACCACACGGGAAGCACCAGCTTTCAAATAAAATAAATATCAAAAACGGTTCACCCAGTCGAAAGTTCTGAGCATAAAAAAAAATATCGATGAATTGAGAACCTCCTCCTTTTTTGCAGTCGGTTAAAAACAGCCAGGTGTGAGTCGACTAGCTCACGAAGGGTTCCGTACCACCGTACAATATTTAACACCACAGATTAAAAAAAAAAAACACTTTTTTTAATGGAGCTTTAATTATTTTAATTTTATTTTTATTATTTGTTGTTATTATAGAGTAGTGTGGTGACCCAGTAGTAACGGTCGCGACTTCAGAAATGTAGGTCGTAGGTTCGAACCTAAACAGACGCTTGACTTTTTGTAAATTATTTTATCACCACTGCTCTCAAAATGGTGAAAGAAAACATCGTGAGGCCTAAACCGGCATGTCCTAAAACCAAAATTCTAAGTCATGTGATATCTACCAACCTCCACTGGGCCCGTGTGGTGGGCTACGGCCCACTCCGTCTCATCGAGAGGAAGCCTGTGTTCCAGCAGTGGGAACAATATAGGCTGATTATGCATAATAGGAATACATACTCTGTGAAAATGTCAACTGTCTACCCGTAACAGTTCATGAGATACAGCCCCATGAAAGACAGATGGACGGACGGACGCAGTGATGAACCTTCGATATTTTAGGTACATGAGTAGAGAAAGAACGCAGCTTTTAATACAGAAATATTATGACGTTCTTTAACAGCCAAGATAAATAATAAACGTTGTATTAAAGGTCCAGTGTAATCTAGTGATAAAAAAAACATGATCACTTTTTGTTCTCTTCTTCAAGCGGTATCACCTCTTAAGCTTCCCACATGAATGTCACAATACAAATATATGTCTGCGCTTCAGTGCAGAAAGGAAATTGAATACACAATCTCAGGAATCGACCGCCTCGGCCGGATTACGAGGCCCGACAGGGTTGCTACACGAGGTTTTTTTCTGCTCGTGTAACTAGTAAAGGAAACTGGAGCGATTGAAAAATAAATGAAACGTGTGTGTGTATTAAACGTTAAATTGCTTGTAAAGGTACATATAGTTCGGCAAAAGAGTATGTATGTACTGCTGTCTCGCTGCAGCGCTCTTCTCATACATTGCTCATCATCACCAGGCTTGCTAGGTCGGATTAGCGAATTCAGACTTATCAAAAAAAAACAAAATCAAAATATTTTATTTCACATAAGCCTGCATGGGCACTTATGAAACGTCAGAAGCTAGGTGCACGGTTCCAATTTGTCGTTTCCTATGGAGAAGAGCCGGCAAGAAACTCCACGGTTACTCTTTTAAAAATAATTGGCTTTTACAATGTTTTCAAATTACAATGATAATAGGTATGGGAGGACAGTGCAGGCCAGTCAATAAGTACCAGGTACTTAGAGGAATTAAAATACAGAATAGAAAAACGTCTACAAATCTAGTCTCTAAGGCCTACAACGTTCTCTCATTCACAATATGTAAAAGAATCTACCTATATAAAATGAATCTATTTGAACCAAGTGACATGATTTCGATGACAATCACTAATAATAAATATTAGTAAAATTGATGTATAATGTCAAATAATGACGAGAATATGTCAGACATTGTAAAAAGAATAAAAAGAATAAAAATTAACATTGCAATTTGGGAGCAGTTAATAGACTTTCACACAGTTTTGGTGTTAATGAGGTACCAGGGAAGCCACATGTGCAGAAGGAATTAATGCCAAACTTCCCTGTCTTCAACGTATCTTTACATCCTTAGCATAATAAGCCTTTATAGCTGCTGAAGGTAGTGTCCTAGGTTCGATTCTCAGGTCGGGGAAAGTTTTATTGGGTTTACTCATTTGAAAATTCTTAGTAACAGCCCCGAGTTTGGAAGTTGGCAGTGTGATACCCCCGTACGTCAGACAGCACGTTTAGCCTTTGATCCGGCGCCTGATCTCTCCTCGGTCGTGTCAAATTACGTGCCGTCCCATCGGACTATGAGAGTAAGGGAAGAGAGAGTCTGTTTGTGTCTGCGCACATACTTGTGCAGGATAATGTCTCCAAAGTGTCTCGCCATAGGCTAGTCTCCATTGAGATTGACTGCGATGATCGAAAACAGCGTGGAGGATTATTATTATAGCTCTGGCCACACTTACTGTAGCAAAACCTACGCTGGAAACGACACGTGTCTTCGCGTTTCTTTGTTTTAATCATTAGGAAGTCACGGGATTAGTTGCGCTAATTTTAACACATCCATATAAGCAAATTTAGTCCCGCATCCCACGCGGGTTTTGCTTCAATTTGGCGCAGAGCTTAAGTGGGCAGTATTTGCATTCTCTTTCTCCATTTTTTCCGCATAACATTGTAATAATTATACACATCTGTAGCAACCCTCACAAACAAGCGAACAAAGCTTCCTTCTTAACATGATAAGATCAGTATTTAAAGTTTAAAGGCTCTGATTTGAATCGGAGTTAAATGAGAAAATGCATTATAAAGTTGTACGATGTGATAACATTGGTTCTTATGGCTTTTATATACACATAGCATGTTGATGGCATCATTACAGTGTTGAAAACTTTTAGAAAATTCTTTCTTGAACCAGCGAGTGCCGCATTCACCCTCAGTTTATTAAAATTAATGATATTAAATTTAATTAAATTCAAGCACCGAAGGGGATGAAAAATCTAGGTATAATTGTTTGTTTTGTGTCGCGAATCATTAAAGAACTGCTCGATGTTTCGGGTTCAAGCGCGGAGACAGTTTTTTCATCTTCGTAACATTTTTATGTTAATATGAATTTTTATATTATTTAGGGGGCTTAAGGCTACTTAGCCTTAAGTATTACATAATAGAAGCCGCGCAGGTCGATAGGTCAGGTTAAACTACGCTTGCCGCAGTTAGTCCGTGCATAGATAACCATCTTTACATACCAAGACCCCTCCGTGCGTCGTAAAGCACGTTCAGACGTTGGTCCCTGCTGTCTTCGTAGATCTTTGACAGTCGTTACAGGTCGTCAGAAGCACGAAAGTCTGACCACCAGACTTACCAAGGGGTATCGTATTTCCCAGTTACTGGGTTGTAGGAATCATAAAGGCAGTCACTTCATGTAATAGTATCAGCTGCATCCGGTTAGACTGGAAGCTGACCCTTACATAGTTGGGAACTATGTTGGGGTCAGATTCCAGTATCCATATCAACCATAATCATCAACTACCCAGGCAGATGAAGATAATTATATTATTTTAAAGTTATTGAGAAGTCATTGTGCCAGATAATGATGAGGGAAATCTATTTTGTATCAATAGCAGTTCGGTTGTAGGAAAAGCAGTAATAATTCTTTTATATATTGTAGGCCATTTTAACTGATATGTTTCGTATCAGCCCTGCGTTTCAATAACAGTTCAGATACAATATATATCGCTACACCTAAACACTGGCGCGTTTTATATTCCCAAAATATATGTTCGTATCTACATAATATACTTACTTGCGGCGGAATGAGGGCCTCACAATGATGTAATGTAATTTATTTGTGAAGGTAAAAATGTTGAGTGATATTGAGAATGTATTACATATTGAAATACTGATCCGTGTAATAATATGGCACGGTTAGGTATGTTGGTTAAAAATATTTTAAGTTTTTGTCAGTGGCTTCCTCAGCTTGGTTGTCGGAGATTATCCCACGGAGACGTAGTTTCAGAATAAAAAATATTATATCCAGGTTATAAACTTTCTGTGTATCAAACTTCATCCAAATCTGAGCACCCGTTTTTGCGTGATTGAATAAAAAAAATCCACATATCTAAACAAACAAAACTCAAACTCAAAGCATTTATTTAAAATACACCAATTGCAGGCACTTTTGAATTGTCAAAGAGTCGGAAAGATGAAGCAATTTGCCCATTCCAAAGCGTAGAAGGTACCTTCGGAGAAGAACGGGCAAGCAACTCCATGGATACTTTTTTTAAATCATGATATTGTTAAAAAAAAAGTTGGTTAATGGTTTCATCATTTATGTTCAAAACTTTCTCATTTATAAGATTAGTAGGATACAACCACTCGCCGCGCCGCAACGATTAATTTAGTATATAAATCATTTATTTATCAAAGCAGAATCCATTTCTTTATTCTAATAATATTATTTACTTTGTTTAGACTAGACTCGACACCTCATACTATTCCATTTCTAAACTAATCTCTGAATTCCCGCGAGCATAAATGAACACTATATGTGTCCATTTCTGCTCGCGCAAATAATACATTGTTTTCCACTCAAACCTTAACTGAAAGCTAAAAATATTAATATTTCTCGATTTCGAAACGCATTACTTTCAACCAGTATTATTACCGTGGCTGGTTTCCATTTGCTAATCCTTTAAGCTTCAACACCTTGCCAGAGGATTTCCAGCAGGATAAAGATCCTGAAAAGTAAAAAATAAAGGATTTTTTCAACATTTTTCAAAGGAAAAGCTTCTCTGAAAAAATTGCTAAACACGTTCCGTAGAAACAGGAAATAAATGGAAACCGTTCTTTCAGGTAAGCGCCTGAATCGGGCTCTGATAATGGTTCAGAGCTTAGATTCGATGACTGTGGATAGTGATTGGTTTCTATCATACAACTACCAATTATAATTAATTGCCTAAAGTTGGTTCTTCGATCATTGGTTATTTGTCACTTCTTTTTAACTATTCGTATTGATTTTTTAACTCAATAAAATAGTGTAAAACGTTATTTTTTTAATATGTCACGGAGAACACCATAAAGTGAACATTTTAGATTTATACAAAGCAAAGTATAGCAAATTGACTACGAGTACCAACTTAAATTGTCCGTACATTCAAAACACAACTGTCATTTTTGTAAAATTGAAAATTGACGTACTGTTTTAATTTACTCAGCAATTATTAACTTTCCCGACTGTACTACTTCAATTAGACAACTTCAACTATGACTTTTGTAAACAACAGTATCGATTCATATCCAGTTCAATTCATCTTGGTATCGAACTCATCTCGTCGGTAAAGCGATCGTATCGTGTCTGTAGCCCCGACAGATCCACTGATACGGTTTACACTTTTGTATCGAGGTCGAGATGTATCTCACGAGTCACGTGTGTTGGAAGCCGAAGTTCTCATCGTGTTGTGGAGGGAATTAAATTCTCAAACTCAAACCATTTATTTCGAACACACTTCAACCCGCGACTTATTTCACGTGGAATGCGTAAGACAAGGCAATTTAAAGAAAAAAAGCCACGTTTTTACAAATAGGTATATACTTTCCTGTACACTCCGTTTGTAGTTTTGATCTCAGCAGCCAACATATGAAGAGAGTCAGGACGTGTGAAAAGCAACTAGTCCTGGGGTCGACACCCGCAGTCTTCAGCAGTAATTTCCCATTGCTTGTTTATTCAGCCGCCCGTTCACGAACATGACGCATGGATTAGCACCATTCAGCTAAACCATTTGGAATGGAGCTAAATCACATTAGATTACTTTGTTTTGTTGTATGTAAATTATTAAGAATTAAATCTTGAAAGGCCAGGGTACCACAATCCACTAATCGTCAAATAATCCTTCTAAGAAAATATGGTTAATGTTAGTGGACTGATGAAAAAAATAATGCAATTATTCTAATTTGTTTTGAAGAATCAATAAATTATGCTTGATTTTTGTTATACTGGTGTCATTTACTCAAAGCGTACCTACATAAATCGTCAGTTTTATATTTTACATTATATAACGTGTGATATTAATGATCAATGCTTATTGTTGGTTTGAGAAGAGGCTGCGTTGTATTGTGTGTTATTGTCCTACTGACAATATCAAGCAATCAAACCAAGACTTCACGACAACGATTAACCCCTAAACCCTTGACCGACAGTCTTACAATCCCTAACCAAGTAGCTACACACCATACTGCTAAACGTGTGTTTCACCTAGATTACGCTGCAGCATTGCCTGCAAGGACAAAGCGCTATACACAGAGACACGACACAGCTATACAGGGTGGCCAGTAAATTGAGCGTGAGCGGCGACAATTTGACGTCAATTTGGCGTTATTACGATGCTGTCTTGTTGCCTCGTAAATTTTCGGGGGATTGGGAGAAGGGGGAATGCACTGGTTTTTGTGGAGTCTTTATCGCCGTTTGTATGATGAGCGTTGTGTGTTTTTTGTAGATATACATTATAAGTGTGTGTGTGTGTGTGTGTTGTTATATGGCGTACTAAGAGTATTCTACTGTATATGTAAAAAAAGAATCATAATCCGGCTCGAAGGACCAACGTGTTTGTAGGATAAGGGCTATTTTTATGCCTACTCACAGATAGTCAAAAATCAAAAGTATGTACTAATATGAATTTCAAGAATCACTTAAAATGACAGCTACATTCATAATCAGTCAGAAATAGAAGGTATCTTTAGCTGTTTGTTCATTTTTGACCAAATTTGGCTTAATTGGCTCTAAATAACATCAATTTGCAGGCAATTTGCTGCTATTACGACGATGTCTTGAATTTTCGGATAAGGTAGCGGTTACAATGGCATACGATTTGTGGAAAACAGTAGATACTTTACTCTGAAACTGAGTATTTTATAAGATTAGCTACAGGAACATGGCATAAGTATTTTTAATTCAAATGTTCATAACATCACATAAGATCACGCCTGTATTCCCCGGAGGATTACACAGAGGTGTAACTTCCTTTATACAGTGGTAATTAGTAATTAGTATATAATTAAGAACACTTATTTAAAGGGAAGATTTTTTCAAACTAACAAGTACATATAACTAATTGTATGTATTTTGTAGTACTTCTCTCGGTATCGCAAAACTTTTCCATACTAGCGGTACCTTCGTAAATACACATGATTGGCTAAAAAATAAATAGATATACTTTATACATTAGATCTGAACCTAGTATTACTACTTACTGGCTGGTCACATAATTAAGAACGCTGAATAGTTTTAACTCTCGGTGGTTGTAGGTCACTATTCGTATAATTTTGGCGCCATTTAGTACTGTAAAAGTCTTAAGGTGATTGTTTCATATGAAAACAATGGAGAAAACAATGGAGAAAAAAATGTGATAAATCTACAAGGGGAAATAATAATAAAACTTGGCGAGAAAAATTGGTCGTATTTTTATACGATAAATTTTTCTATAGCCTACCATCTGCAATGGTCAAAAACGATGGTTTTCCACGGTGTGAAGCATTATGCCACGTGTCAAACTTCAAATGTTCCGCGTGTATCTAAACAGAGAAAGTCATCTCGTCGAGATAATCGAATTACCGTTCGTTTGACAAAACAAAATCCTTTTAAAGGGTATATTTTTTATTAAATTTTACCATTATAAAATATCACAACAGATGATAAAAATTCACATGCCTATATTAGCTAATAAGTAATTTAAATATAACTTAAACTGCTAAGTAGGATAAAACAAAGAAATCGTCCAATAACGTCTTTCTTATTCACTGTAAGTTAAGGGGAAGACATTTGATTCTCGTAAGTCAGCACTTGCACTACAGTTTAAGTTCACATACACTGCATTAAACTAACTCAAAAGGTTTTATCCTTTTTAGTCTTCGCACTAATTCAGTATTGTCAAGGAGTTGGATCGCCTCGACCTTCATGTGATGATGAAGTCTGTGTTCATGAGCTTCAACATTTTTTTGTACAACTATGTTTACTACATCCATCTTGAGGTCCCGGTGGAGGTCGCTGTTTCTAATGTACCAGGGCGCGCTTACTATATCCCTTAGTACTTTGTTTTGAAAACGTTGTATGATTTGACGATGACTTTGGCTGGTGCAGCCCCATAGCTGAATGCCGCAGGTCCATAAAGGCATTGAAACTTGTTTATATAACAACAATTTATAAGATATTGACAATGGCGATTGTCTACCAAGTAAACAATACATTTTTTTTGTATCGAATATCTAATTCCGCTCTTTTATTTTTGACATGTTCTTTCCAGCGCAGTTTTGCATCCAGGGTGATGCCGAGATACTTAGCAGTATTCGCGTATGGTATTTGTTGATTATTTATGAATACTGAGAGGTATTGTGGCTTTTTATGCGTGAAGTCAATTATGTGGATAGACTTGCTTTCATTATGTTTGATAAGTCATTTTGCAGTCCACTCAAAAACACGATTTACGGACTCTTGAACCTGTTCTACGGCTTCCTCGTGACTATTTCTAACAGCCATGATAGCTGTGTCGTCAGCAAAGGTTGCAATTATAATTATTTTCTAAAGGGTCTAATGAGCTGAGAAAAGAATATTTTGGTGAAAACAACCCTTCAGCAATCTTGGCACGCACACGAAGGCGTTTGGTAGAAGAAAAGTTGCACGGAAGGATATCAAGGAAGGTGCCCATATTAAAACGGTGCCATTGGCAAGTCCGGCTTGCATTTACAAGAAGGTATGAAAACTGTACAGTTAATTAGTGGAATTTTTTTCTTTTTCTGACGAGACAAAAATAAACAGGGCATGTTCTAATGGAAAACGATATGTACGACGCTCTCCGAATAAAGCTTTCAACCCTAAGTACACAAGAAAGACATTAAAGTATGGTGGGATAATGTAGAAATTAGAGTGTGCTTTTTTGGACGTGGTGTTGGACCTGTTAAGCTGATAGAAGGAAACATGGATCAATTCCAATACAAAAATATGCTGGAGGAAACAATGTTACCTTAGGCTGAGGACGTGCTTCCGGGTATTGGGACATTCCAGCACGACAATAATCTCCGGGTATTCTCGTCTAACTAACGAAGAGTTCTTGCATAGGCACAACCTTATAGCCAGGATTATCCACCAGCAACTTGCTCTGAAATACAGCCTTGTGGAATCGGAAGTGCCGTACTACAGGTATGCGTTTCCTATACTTTTATTATTATTACAGAAATACAAACTTGGTAACAAATACTGCGTTCTCCTCTTGTACATCTACATTGTCACATAAAAAAATACATCCTTGGGATGTTATGAAAATAAATAGGTTTGACCTTTTTAATATTAAAAAAAAATTGTTAGAGAGAAAGAGACAAACAGCATACTATTAGAAGAGTGTATTAAGGAAAATGAGAAACTGTCTCGTTCGCATGATGAGTTTATAATTAAACTGTCACAACTCTCGCATATTTCGATCTCAAGTACGACAGTTTGCTAAATTAATGTTTCTCCTGAAGTAAATATTTTGTATAACATCAGGCCTATGTACGCTGCGGACGGCAGTAAACGTTTTTAGGAGACAGTCCACAAGTTATGAATGTAAAAATGAATAGTTTGCACGAAATGGAGCAGGCTGTTCTTTTTTTTTTCAAAATATGGTCACAAGTAGGTTAAAACTGTGCATATGGAGAGAGCAAAACATGAGCGTCAGGGATTTTCAGAAACGCTTCCGTTCCTTCAGTAAATGCTTACCTCATTTAGACTTGACAGCATTTAACCTTAATAGTGACTGAATCTGTTTTTATGTATTCTGTGTAAGTATATTGCCAATAGTACTGAATTTAAACATCATCAGCTTCATATAACATACTCCTAGGCAAAGGCAAAGGCCTCGCTCCACGCTTGCGGTAGTGAGAAAGCGCAGGACAGGATAAATAAATAGAATACTAGAATCCGGTTTATGTAGTTCTTCTTTATCGTTAGGTTTCGAAACAAAGATATTAATTTATAAATATGAATTAAGTTACTGTCATAGATATCATCAACTTTATACTTTGCGAAGTAAAATATTATTTTATGGTAAATGTGAGGACTATGATATGGGTAATTTTTTTTCTCTCTTCTAATGATAATCTGGTAGTTAGAGTACTTTATGTGCCCTAACCAAATGTCCTTTCTTTGGCATTGATCGTCGAATCGTTGAACTCCTTAAGTTCTGAGTTGAGCAGCATGATTAGTGATAAATGCTTGCACTGACAGGACAGGTCCAGTCAATCTGTGTGGTTCATTCCTCAAAACATAATTTCAATCTACATGACCTGACCAAGATTATGTCTGGACTTTAAAAGAGACTGTGACCTCTGAGTTTGTTTCGGCCTTTCTTCTCAGAGTAGTCAGATAAGAAACGCGACTTCATCTAGTTTCTTTAGTTAGTAGTTAATCTGATTGACGTGTGGTAAGTGTTTGTACGAAAAATCTACTTACAGAAATGATATATTTATTATTTTGTCGAAACTAGGATAGTGTTGATTAAAGAATTGACCAAGCCACGTTTTATGTTTAATCAGCCTCAAATCCGGTAAGAGTAAAGGTCCCGAAAAGTAATGAGATGATAGATGTTGAGACAACATAGGAAAAGATAATAATGGAATCGTCTGCAATTATCTTGTTCTTGCCAAGTTACACCGTGTTAATAATATTTCTTTCCAACCGACCGATACACGTGATCTTGTAATAGTCCTATGTGAAGAAGTGTATCTACCTATATTTGATAGATGGGTGTAGGTATATGTGGTAGAAGCAGTGGTCACCCAATGGCAGCTCCCACTTTCGAGTTGTAAATCGTGGGTTCAAGCCCAGGCAGGCGCTTTACTTTGCGTAACTTATTTCATCACCACTGCTCTCAAAACGGTGAAAGAAAACATCATGAGGTAACCTTCATGTCATATAACTGTAAAATCTAAGACAATGTGACATCTATCAACCCGCACTGGTCTATGTAGTGTCGCAAGCACCACTGATAAGCATGAGGTCTTGGGCTTGATTCCCAAGCTGGGCAAAGTGTCATTGGAATTTTCCATCTGGAATTTCTCAGTAGCAGCCGGAGTCTGAATTTGTGCCTGGTTGATGACAATAGGTTCGTCCCCTATTACATAGGACTTAAACATAAAGTAAAAAGCGAAATATGGGTGACCCATAGGTACACCTTTGCCCAACCCTTCGGGGAAACATGGCGTAATGTTATGTTAGCTATGTTTATGTTACGGCGTTACCCAAATTTAGCGCTACAACTAAAACACATAAACATCATTAACATAATTGATGTCTGACACCCAACTAATTAGCTCTCAAATCAACAGGGCACATAAAACACGTTATAATCAGGGCTCTGTATAAAACAGATAAAACGGTATAAACAAGCTGCTCAGTCGGTACAGTCATGTATTTTGACACGATTCGCAATAGCACAGCAATTAGGTTAGATGCATATTATGCCCGACAGATAGTGGGGTTATTTGGGGGTATCGATGCAAAACCGGTTTTTTGGCGATACAAGGTAGAAAGAATTTGTGAACAAAATGTATGACCTGAAATTTTACTGTACCGTGTGGTGCCAGACGCAAAGAATAGCACCATCCCATTTCTTCCCATGGGTGTCATAAGGGCGACTAAGGGACTTACTGGAGACTGAGTAGCAGCGTTCACTATGCATTTTATCACCATACTGCGGTCGCCAACCCGCCTGGCAAGCTTGGCGATTATGGCAACCTCCCCAAAAAATTAACCGGTCAAATTGGTGGTGCTTTGGGGAGGCCTATGTCCAGCGGTGGGCGTCTTCAAGCTGAAATTATGTGTAATATTTTTGTTTTAGGGACTATGAATGTTTAAATGTTGTGTTATGTTTTAAAATGCATAGAAAGTCTTTTTTTTAAACATAGAAAAACATGTTTAGTTTATACTATAATTGCAAACGGAATTAGAAACTGGAAAAGTTTACTTGTGCATTTCACCGAATTGTCTAGTTTATTTGTCCTTTGTCACCACAACGTGTATTTAGTATTTTTACAAATTTTCTGCACCTTTTGTTTTTTTTATGAAAACAAACATTTTTTCCGGAAGTTCATTGATAGTCACAAATTCAACCATAGATCAGGTACTTAATTCTACTATCGTTTCTCTACATCACCGCTGAGTTTAACATAATGTTAATAATAATGTATTAGCATGAAGTGTGTGTCAGTTTGGGTCAGCAGATAGCGAGCTCGTTACTGCAACGATCCGTCGATTGTGAAACAGTGTTGTTTGTGATTACATTTGCAACTTATGGACCAAAATTGTTTAGTACGTGAATTATGAACACACAAATTCGGGATTGCACAGTTTATTTGTACAGGTGAATGCATGGAATTTCAATTTATCTCTGTAGATAATTTTTGGATTTGAATACGGTGTAACAGATATTATTTAATTTAAGGTTTTGAGCTGCTTAGTATTAAATGTCTATGTTTTATACGCTGTTTAGTATTAAATGTCTATGTTTTATACACGACTAGGCTTTCTTGTCCTGTTTGCTTGTGATGAGAAGCTTTATTCCGTGCTGGTTTTTCTCTTATTTGCTGTGAATCATTTCAGCCGAAAGACATCCGTTGCTGGACATAGGCCTCCCCCAAGTTCCATCACTGTGACTGGTTCTATCCTTCCCGCATCCAGCCGGTATCCGGTCGCTACTCCAGAACTTTTGGTCCCCTATGGTCATCTGCTATGCGAGCAATAACCACTGCCACCTAAATTTGGCAATTCTTCGCTGCGTTCCCTTGGTTCTCTTGCGGATCTATTTATTCCTGCTTCGATAACGTAGGAAACTACAAGCATAACCCTTTTCATTGCCCTTTGGGTGACTTTTAACCTTGTAATAACGCCCATTGTGAGCGACCACGTTTCGGTGCCATAGGTCATCACTGGCAACCCGCACGGGGCAAAGACTTTCTTCTTGAGACACAGCGTTATTTGGGTCGAGAAGGTATTAAGTAGCTTCCCGAATGTATCAGTATTACACTAATATCATTCTCAATATAGGAGTTTTTGAGATTCGAAAACAATTTATGTATTTAGAAAACGAATAAACTTTTTGAAATCCTAGTTTTTACTATCTAAAATACCCTAATAATTTTAACCAGGTCATGTAATAATCCTAAAGGGGTTTCCTCCGGCCCACTTCCCTGTTATTTCCTAAACATAGCGAAACTCGAAACACGCCGTAAAACGAAACAAGTACACTTTGGACAAACGAGAAAAATCTCCAGGAGTTCGTTACGAAAAGTTATTGTGAAAACAAAAGTAATTTACAACGAAGCTTGTTAATAACGTGTTCTGTATTAATTTCCTCTTTAATTATGGCTTGTTTTCTTTATTTTTATTTCTATCATTTACTTTTGCATTTGTTTTCAATTTGATGTATCTTTTTAGGATACATAATTATTATGTATCGTTTTTGGATCAAGGTCACTGTTTTGTTTAAATTACTTACCTTTTAAGTCCTTGTTACTTGTAAGTGTTCAACTTGCGCTGATGCATTGTTCAAAACAACAATGCATTCAGGATGATGCTGGGGCTTCTACGTTTCTGCAGTGCGTCTGGAATGTTTGCTGATGCGCACACTGATGACTTCGCAGCGATCAGATGCAGGCGTGCCGCGTTTCTGCTGCAGGGGTCCTTGAATAGCCTCTCAGACAATTGATCGCATTTTTATTATTTTGACAGTTCAGCCACGTTCATTGCATTATTAGCGTTATTGAGAAGGTATTATTTTACACTTTTTAGTTGTTTTTTTTTTGGTGGGAAATCATCAAATAACTTCTCCCGCTCTGGGTGGAGCAGGAGGGCGTGTCTGACTTTTACTGACTAAAACCCATCCGTGTTCCCTAAGTCGCCTGTGTGCCAGGGGTCGCGGTATCTCTTTCGAACAACCCGCACCCCTGGCAAACATCGGTCCTTGCGGACCCCACCAGTTGGTGCTGACATCTCTTTGAGGCGCGCGTGGAACACAACGCGCCGTCGACCCGGGGTTGGTCCTTACCGGACAGCAAGCTACCCATTACTCGCCGTCCGCAAGCCCGCGCCTACGGTGGCCGGGAATCAGTACGGTACTACAATTGATTTTCAGGACATTGGTTTGGTCCTGAAAATCATTAGTCACGCTTACAAATCCTAAAAATTTGATGTGGTTCTCTCAAATGTATACGGTATGCCAGTCTTTATATTAATGTTCCCATTGTAAATAGCGTGCATACTATATTTCGTCCAAATAATACCGCTAATATAAATCAGGCATAATGTATGGAATAGCGTCATCATTATTTACTGCACTGCATTGCCCCAGTTGCAGATAATAACGATTCACTATTCAATTTAGTTTTAGTGCTATACTATATTCTAATGTTAATTATTAATGAGGTAGTCAAACAGGGTTTGAATAGAAGATACCAGGGAATCATGACATATAAGGAAGTACCTACGTTGGTAAGGAGAAGATTAACGTACTGTACTCCGCAACAAAGGAATTTCAGTTAACGTAAATAGCGTGTAGAAAAAGATAGAAATCCAAGGTACCAGGAAAACATGGCTTATCTTAAGAAGCAGCAGTACGGTACGTAGACAAAGGTGCTAGAACAATGTTGAGTCATTAGTTAATTACCGAGAACCTTTTGTGTTTAAAGGCACATTAAATTACACTTCACTCTTGTATTATGTCTCAGTGACACTCGTTCCTAGGCTTAACCAATATGATACTGTGCAGTATTTACATTGATCATAGTAACTAAGTAAATCAGGTCGCAAGTACCAGTCTCTACAGGCACGACAATGCATTCCATAAAATTCACTTTCTTTTAGGCAGAATGCACACTTAACGACCCTCAAAGTTGAACACGTACTCGGCCCCAAATTCGCCACTGTATGTACCCAAATCAACATACAAAATTAGATTAAACAAAAAAGAGAGGACTTAAAACAACACAGGAGAAACAATGGAATCGACGTACTCCTACTTTACATTCCGCCCCACATGTCTGCAACCGACTTTATTCGCCTCACGAAATAAATCTTTCTTTATTTATACTTTCAACTAACCTATTGTTTTTTTTTCTTTCTTTCTCTCGTTTTCCTCAGTGATTTTGGAAGTTTTTTCTTGTGGTATTCGGTTACCTCGCGGTGTTAAAGTTGTCAATTTTGTTTGGTTGTTAGTTTTTGTATAGTGGCTATGAAGATAAATATACTTCGTTGACAATAATTTGTTCGTCCTTATGATGATTAATACGGTTTGTAGAAAAAATACATTATACGTAATTTTTTTATAAAGTGCACCAAATAATATAATGATACTCATGTTCATTGGCTGTATAAAGAATATACAACTTTTATTTCAGACAGGAGTCTATAGTATGAGTTACAATTATACCTAAAAACACTGCGGTACTCACACTACAACTAAAAAACAACAATGAATCAAACTGTTTTAATCACACGTCACTCAAATTTAGAAACTGGAAGTAAATATTCACCTATATATTTTTGAGTCATTGGCCACTGAATAGGTAACTTTGATTTGTTATGTACTTACTAGCTGTTCTGGCCCGGTGTTGCCTCGATGCACTTTTCGAATTTTTCGGAGCAGTAGCACCAAAAAAATCCTGCCAAACACAACAAAAAAAAATCTGCCAAATCGGTCGAGCCGTTCTCAAGTGATGTTCATACATACATACATGCGGCAATTGAGTCTTATTTATATAGATAGATGCTATGCATGTGTCATAATAATAATAAGTATTGAAAACTTTCAGCAACAGTAAAAAAAGCAAGGATGTAGTATTCATTGCCGATCAACTACATAAACATACGTAGTTTTAATGAGAAAATCTAATTTCCGTAGGATGTAAGACTATAGTGACTTGCTGGAAGTTCTTTGTGTGCTAGACAGAATATTACTTCTACCTACCTACTTCAATCTACCTGCCTTTCCACAAATATATTGGAGTCAGCTTCCAGTCTAACCGGATGCACCTAATTACCAGTTTTTTCATGGAGTAAATGCCTATGTGACCTCCACAACCTAGTCAATGGGTAATACGATACCCCTTGGTCAGACTTTCGGGCTTCTGACGACCCGTAACGTCTATCAAAGATCCACGAATTATAGCCGGGATCAACGGCTGTACATGCTTTCCAAGGCATGGAGGAGTCTCGGTATATTATGATGGTCACCCATCCACAGACCTACCTCAGAAAGCGTTGCTTAATGAGCCCTGACCTTAACCTGAACGATAGACCTATGCGGCTGTTATTACTGTTAAAAAGCAAAGCTCGGCTAGAGACGGAAGATTCTATCATAAACATAACATACGATATAGCGTTTGTTGCCTCTAAAAAGTCCACCCACTTTGGTTAATGTAAAATGCACTTTTGTGCTTGTTCTACCAAATAATATTGAATAATATTATTTGGTAGAACTTTTCTGAACGCATTTCAATTTTATCTTCAGGTTGCAGACACAATGCTGTGTATAATTTAGGAACAATATAATAACAGAACTACATTTTATCGGTAGAGGTAACCGCTTAGATTACGGAGCCCTTTCATAAGTGCTGCGGATACCGTATGGTTTTGGCCACCAAAAATCAGACGCAATCTATTATTGCAGGTATGCGGCAAGAGATTTCTTTATAAATAAGCTTTGTTCTTTACTTTTCCGATATTTTTTCGTACATAAATTGGTTGAATAATAAATAAGCTCTTGCCTCTACTTTATTCAAACCTAGTTCTAAATGATACAATAAAAAGTATTTATATGATTCGTCCTCGACAGCCGGTGGAACTTCGTGGAGCATTTCCGACGTTTGGCTCTCATACTGGAGCGGGCCGGGGCTGCCTTGAAGCGGCTCCTGCTCAATCTAGGGGGTTCAAATGCCTCCTGCCGGAGGCTTTACGCGGGGGTCGTGCTATCCATGGCCCTATACGGGGCACCGGTGTGGGCCTTCATTAAGGCGCCTACCAGCCCGCTGTCAGTATAAATATGTCGGTAATGTCTTTCTACCGCGAAGCCTTCTACCTGTGTCAGAGCTCCACATAGTTTAGTAATTTTAGCTCACAGCGCATTCGGCACACGGCAGATTCCGTAGAAGATGGCGGTATGCAAACGACCACTGGTTTGCATTAGTACTTGATCAAATAACCCGTAAATCAGAGGCCTTTGCCCAGAAGTGTGATGATTTAGGCTAACAGTAATGTCTTACAACGTTTTATTCATCACAATGCTGGGCGCATACTCCGTGCGAACAAAGATTTGTTTACAAGTAATATAATAAGACAATACGTCTACCAAAATTATATTAATCTGAACACAACATGATTATCATAACCTAAACGCATAGAGGAAGAAGGAAGGAATACAAATTTTCTCTGATGACGGAAAAAATGGTCGTTGTACGGAAGGGGAGAAAAATGTATTCTATTAAAGAAGACAGAAAGTTACCAAATAGTGAATATTGGGCTGTTACTTATAGAGTGGACAGGAAAAATGTCTGAAGACATTAACTCACTTGTATTTTTGGAGTAAGAAGAGTTAGTTTTTCTTGGTTTTTGGTTGGTTGGTTATTTGGTGGAGTACCTTATCGACCAAATATAATTTATTGTATTTTTTTTTTGTTACAATTTAGATTTATTTGTTAATTTTGTTGATATATTTATTCAATGTTTTGTTGTATTTATTCGCCCGCTTCGAGGTCGAGAACTATCCCGCAGGAACATACTACCAGGATAAAAATGATCCTGTATTATAAACAATTTGTGTGCCTAATTTCATCAAAATCCTTTCAGTCGTTTCAGTGTACTTGAGTAGCAAACATCCAAACATTCAAACTTTCACAATAATAATATTAGTAGGATTAATTGAAAATAATAATCAGAATATTTATGTGTCGTTGATGGCAAGACATAGCGTTTATTGATATTGACATAGGTATTTACTTTTTATTTACCTGTATTCTACAAATAAAACTATTTGAATTTGATTTTTTCATCCCTTGGTCAGGCAATATGTGAGTGTAGAACACAACCAATCAGGATCAAAACCATGTAAGGTTATGTTGTCTTTGCTGACCTTATATATCACAAAAATAATATCAGACACAATAGATAATATTCTTTATGCATGGACAAAGATCATGCAGTTCCAGTTGAAAACGTACGTTCCACGTAAAAAACGATGGTTAACATTTGCATAATAATTTCAGCAAAATACGAGTTAAAATACAATATTATAATATGAAATAACTCCCGCTGTACTGACGTTGTTTTAATCTGGTAAAAATGTTTTTCACTTTTTATCTCAGAACTCGACGTGTACCGATGATTCATTGTTTTACGAACGTGTGTGCAACTGAATATGTTGGTTTTTGTTCTTTTTTGGATGTTATGTTAAAAATGATATGTGTATTAATATAATATTTTAATAAAATAAGTAATAGACATAATTTTAGTACTAGAAATAAAGACAGAATACATCAACCCTTTTTCAGAATAGCTAAAGTACATTCATATTTAATGGGGTACTGTGTTAAATGTTATAACAAAATACCTTGTGATATACTGCAATTAAATGAAAGGAATTTTAAAAGTACACTTTTTAATCATGCATATTACAAATTAGAGTCTTATATCCAAAATAAAAATGCTTGGAAACAGCTGGTCTTGCTCCATAGGACAATCTAGAGTCAGGACAAATTCAGACTGGTTGCTAATTGAATTAAATAATTATTTATATTTAGGACATTGATTTAAACTCAGTGACTACTTTAACTCCCACATTGACTTGTGGGACACACGCTTCCACATACTTACGACAGCGCCCCATGCAAACATTCGCCGCGCGAACAGACGACATGCCAGCCTGGACAACAGATGCGTACTGAGCTCGTGCGCGAGCGCCCATAATATTTATAGTGTGCGTACAGGCGACGCTATACGTCGCGAGCGTGCGAGAGTGAGATGGGTGCCCGTTCATTGTGGAACATTAAGTTTTATTTTAGATTTAAGTATTTTAATCAAGTGATTTCCTATTGGTTGGCTGACTTTTTACATACAAAGCATAGGAACAAAATGTACGATGAAATATTATAATATAAGATAGGCAAATTAAATCAATAAATGAAGCAATTATTCTCTAATACCACTTGTATCTTTTAATAGTCCTTTTGAACCCCAACAACTGGTGACTCCGACGTGATCAAGAAAATCGAACATGTCGCAAGAAAACCAAGGCGAAGCAAGCAAGACAATTAAGCCCGAAGTCGACTTGGCTGCAGTCTCCATCCAGTCAAGACTGTTACCTTTTTGGCGAGAGATCCCACGAGCCTGGTTCATTCAATTTGAAGCCGTTGTGGATCCGTTGAAAACCTCGGATGACCAAAAGTTCCGATATGTGTTGCAGCAACTACAGTCCACCGATCTACAGCACATCACGGACATATTGTACAATCCGCCAGCCACGAACAAATACGGAGCTGTGAAAGATCGTCTGCTAACGGTTTATGACAAATCCGATGTGAAGAACTTCCAAAAGCTCATCAGCGGCTTGGAACTGGGTGACCAGAAGCCCACACAGCTGCTACGCAAGATGCGGGAGCTAGGAAGCGGCATGATTACGGATGAAGGACTTAAGATTGAGTGGCTTAACCATCTACCCACACAAGTGCGCGTCGTGCTGTCGATCAACACAGAATCGTCACTCGACACACTCGCCGCGATGGCCGACAAGATGGCAGAATATTCAGAACCCGCAGCAACAACTGTCGCCGCAGTGGCCACAACGTCACAAGATCCCGTGATGACAACGCAGCTAGAAGTTCTGTCAAAACAAATGGAGAAACTGTGCCTAGAAGTAGCCGAGCTACGTGGACGCTCAACCCATCGCTATCGACGCCCGTTTCGTTCCCGGTCGCGTTCACAATCACGGTCGCGGCAGGGAAGCAAGTCGTCAGTCAAACCCGGTGATCAAACGTGGGAATGCAGATACCACCATCGCTACGGTGACAAGGCAAGGCGCTGCGAATCACCGTGTTGTAGAAGGAAGAAGTCACAGCCGTCGTTAAACTAGCTCCGACATCGACGGTGGCGGACGTCGGTGTCCCGTGTACTACCAACCGCCTGTGTGTTTTTGATCGAGATACCAGAGAACGTTTTCTTGTGGACACAGGCGCCGATATTTCGGTATTAGCCGCCACAAACAGAAGGAAAGCAAAGACTGCCAGCACATACAAATTGTATGCGGCCAACAATACGCCCATACATACCTATGGTGAAAAGACGCTACGACTAAATCTTGGTCTTCGTCGTAGTTTTCTGTGGCAGTTTATCGTGGCAGATGTTAAAACTTCAATCCTGGGAGCCGATTTCCTACGACACTTCAAGATACTGGTAGATCTCCACAGGAAAAAGCTCATCGACAATCTGACGGAATTATCGATCGATGCGTTTGAAATAACGACCGGCGAAGAAACAGTACACGTCATTAGCTCGGATCAAATATACTACGATATCTTGAAGCAGTATCCAGAGGTTCTACGGCCAATGTCCCTGAAAGAACCAACGAAACACGACGTCGTTCACCACATCGAAACGACAAGCCCCCCGCTCTTCGCCCGACCCCGCCCGCTGCCGCCCGATAAGTATAAGGCCGCGAAGGAAGAATTTGACCACATGCTGGAAATGGGCATCTGCAGGCCTTCAAAAAGTCCATGGGCGAGCCCACTACATGTAGTGAAGAAAAAGGACGGAGGACTACGGGTTTGCGGTGACTATCGCAGACTAAATGCAGTCACTCAACCCGACCGATATCCGATACCTCGCATACAAGACTTTACTTACCAGCTGCGAAACATGAAGATATTTTCTAAACTCGATCTCAAAATGGCATACTACTGGATACCGATCAATGAAGAAGATGCTCAGAAAACAGCTATCACCACACCATTTGGGCTGTTCGAATTTAAATGCATGACGTTTGGATACAGGCGACGCTATACGTCGCGAGCGTGCGAGAGTGAGATGGGTGCCCGTTCATTGTGGAACATTAAGTTTTATTTTAGATTTAAGTATTTTAATCAAGTGATTTCCTATTGGTTGGCTGACTTTTTACATACAAAGCATAGGAACAAAATGTACGATGAAATATTATAATATAAGATAGGCAAATTAAATCAATAAATGAAGCAATTATTCTCTAATACCACTTGTATCTTTTAATAGTCCTTTTGAACCCCAACAACCTTATTACTTGTTAACATTCTAGGAAAATCGAATACTTACTTTTACAATTTTTGTAAATAAGTGAGCACCATGTATCTCTCATAAAATTAATTTATATGTCATTGCTTCACTTTAATTCTTTTTACCTATTTTGGTATGGTAATTTTATTCTGGGTGCATATATGTTAAATATTGTACTTAACACATTTTAAAAAGAGTAATGGTGGAGTTTCTTGCCCATTCTTCTCTATACTATTTAAAATATAAATGTTTATAAATGAATAAATTCAAATTTGATAATATTTGTACGCTTCACAGCAAAACATAGAAAATGTTAACTAATATTGTGACATCTCACACACCGTGTAACTACATAATAATATGTTTCCAAATAAAAATTCTTATTCTTATACGAAACTACATTTTGGAAGGGGCGACTAGAATTAATTCTATTTTACTGTAAATGTCAAATGTGCCTTTTAATGGCCTATTTGAAATAAACGCTTTGACTTTGACTTGACTTTGACTTTGTATTACTTGGTCGCGTTTTTATAAAGCAGTCTGCCATTTTTTCGTCGTTGTTGTTTTCTGAGACTTATTCATAACAAAGTCTAGAAAAACTTTTCAAAATTTGCTCGAGTTGTATTTTAAGTTACATCTCGTCCAAATTTTGTTACGCTTTTCTGTGCTTTTTTAATAATGCTGATAGTTTAATGTTGTTGAGATGTTCCATTACTTTCATACAAAAATTATAATACAATAAGTATAATAATGCTATTACCGAATCCTGATCGTCCTAGCATAAAAAAGTAAATGCATGTTTTATTCTCTCCACTTACCACCACCAGCTATAAAGCTTTTATTAGTAAAATTATATTAAAGGGTGTCTAGACACTAAAAATACATAAAATAGACAGCAAAATCACAATATACTACGAGTATACAGCTCTCAAAATTCGCAGCAAGCTAAATTAAACTCATATAAACCTACACTCAATTCTCGTACTAAGATGTAAATTCACTAAACACCCGATAAATTCCACAATTCCGACCATTAAAGTCATTAAAGTCGTAAATAGGTAACCGCGGTTGCCGTTCGAGGCTCGCCTAACAATATTTTATTTTAATGTTGGTAGCACTGAAATAATTAGCCAGAGAACGTCAACCGAGCGGAAACTTCGCTCAGAAATATTAGAAGATTCATCACTGGGTAGTTGTGGTGTGACTGGTTTGGTGGGAGAAGCGGAAAGCTAATAAGTTAAGCGTTTATTGGATTCAGCCATATTCATGGTTGAGAAGTACTACCGATTGAATATAATTATTTCAAAGGGAACAATATGGCTGTGAATGTAAGTGTTGCAAAAAAAAACAACAGTCGTGTCGATAGCTCATTTTGGCTATACCTGAAAACTTTCGGGAGACCACTGAAAAGCAGAGCTATGCTGTGGCTCCCAAGTTAGCACAGCATCCTGCTGAGTGGAAGCCTTCTTGTCACTGTCGCGACGTGCAGCTGCCGACTGTTTCTGTTGTGTGAATATAGATGTTTGGTTTTTATTCCAAATAGTTATGTATGTTGATAAATGCTATTTTTTTAAGTACTCGTTTTTCTGTAACAATTTGACCACTAAACCTATTTTTTTACGTCTTAATATTCTGTTAATATTCTGGCAGAAAATACTAAACGTGACGACAACAACAAAGAAATTACTTCTTTCAGGTTAAGCAGAAGATGCGGAAATCGCCTATCAGTCCATTAAATGTGGCAATGACACAAACGACAATACCAATATTAACGATGGAACTGGCTGAAGTCGTCTTTGTATTGTGTACCTATATCCTATCGACAAATTAAAGATACGTGATTACATTTGCTGTACAGGAACTTAACATTCAGCAGTCGACACATGTACATTTAAATCATTAATGACATCCATTACGATCTATTATAGTCTCACCCGGTGCCGCAGCGCTAGCAGAACAGTCCCCAGAATTATGCAGCGGTAGGTAAATCCTGCAATTAGTTGCATACGCCGATATGCTGGCTGTTCCTGGCTTTGAGGTAGTTGTGACGTAATTAATGTTGTTTTAACTGTTTTAATTGTAACTCAGATATGAATTATATTTAGGGAGTGTTGGTTGTTGCTTGTTCCAATCATAAAGATTTCCAACTTTTAGGGAAGATGGCTATATAAGCGGATTACGATGCCACATAAATGGTAGCATACAATAGGTCAAATTAAATTAGCTCTAGAATCGCAGACGTGTGTATCAAACAGAATGAAATAAAAGAAATAGGACAGCGATCGAGCTATTGTAGTTACTTAAAACAATAATTTATAAAATGTTTCATCATGTTTAGATCATATAATAAGCCTAAACTGTTCCCACTGCTGGGACACAGGCCTCCTCTCTGTGAGAGGGAGTGGGCCGTAATCCACCACGCGGGGCCAGTGCGGGTTGGTAGATGTCACATGTCTTCGAATTTTTGGTTCTAGGACATGCCGGTTACCCCACAATGTTTTCCTTCACCGTTTTCAGAACAGTAGTAAAGAAATAATTTACGCAAAGTGAAGCGCCTGTCTGGGTTCGACCCTACGACCTACAAGTCGTAAGTCGCAGTCGTTACCACTGAGCCACCACTGCTCTTTATGTATGTCATCACTGGTCTGTGTATACTGATACCCATCACGTCTGCTTTAATTTGTTCCTGTATATTTTTTTATGTAGGTAATTTACTAAGTACTTTACTGGGTTCTCTTAGGAGCAATTCCATGAAACTGTAACTTTAAATATCCGAGACTAGAATTAATTTAGAAGTAATAAAAGTTTCATTATTAATTAGTTTAACCCGTAGAGAAAAGGCGTTTATATTTGGCGTTATTATTAATTTATTGTTCGAGCACAATTACTGTTCGGCAAACAAAACTTATTCCTTCATCTAATTAAGATATGTATGTATTTATCTCGTAACAATTATACAACTTCGAAACTTGTATGTTTGTTCGTGTGACGTTTGAAATCCTGAATGCCGAGCAAAAAGCCGCAAATGTCTCGACACGAAGCGCCATATTGATGTAAAAAAGTTTTTTGTAGCATTACGGGGTCACAGTGAGAGCGACTATAAATTGGGTAATAGACTATATGCTTATAGCCAGGTACAAATCTACAGTGAACGCCACTTTTCGTATCATGCCTTTATTTTTCCAGAACCAAGATACCAAGTTACACATACCGCTAAATTCTGATACTAATCTAGCAACCTTTTTTTGGTTTTCATACTCATGAAAGATCATTAGCTGTCTGACTGACAGTGACATTATATCATCATAATATCACGCCTTATTTTCCCGAAGAGTTGGGCAAAGGTGTTCTTGTAAAATTATCGAACATTGTTTGTTATTTGTTTGCACGATGATTGGATATTTTAGAAGCTCTCAAAAGTACACCTCTTTGCTGTAGTCCCACAAAAATGTAATCGAATCCCGCTGCTACAACGTCCACCCCTCATCGTGACGTGTTAATGCTCGTTGATGGATGCGCCGCCCACCACCAGCGCCGGATTACTACGCGCCCGCCGACGGATTCCAACCGACACACACTTTTTATTACCCAGTCTGTTGCAGAATTACGTTTTAAATGCTTTTTTAGCTATGTTTAAAAAAAAATAGAAAAATTTGCCGGAGATGGAAGCAGAGATTGGCCCAGCATTAAGAAACAAAAACAAAATTATAGGTGCAAGATGATGCCCGTTTTAGAAAAGTTTAGCACACAGTCAACTGAGGGAACACGGGTGGGTTTTAGTCAGTAAAAGTCTGACACGCCCTCCTGCTCCACCCAGGGCGGGAGAAGTTATTTGATGATTTCCCAACCAAAAAAAAAAAACCATTAATGGCAGAATGAATGGGAAAAGCCAAAAAACAAGTATGAAATTGGCTGTAAAAAATTGCTGGAAAATCCAAATCAAATCAAATATTGAAGAAAAATACTTTGGTGTGATTGTCCCGATATGGTTGTGCTCAGAGAGCTTTGTACTTGAGGATACGACGAAGAAGTAAAATAGGGAGTTGTCATTAGTAATAAAAAGAGTAAGTTTGTGTGTTTGGATGTTTGTTATTCAATCACACCAAAACGGCTGAATTTAATTGATTTCGATAGTTTGGCACACAGATAGTTTATAACCTGGATTAACATTTATGATGCTTTTTATGTTTCTGTGGGATAATTTCCGAACTCAACGCGGGCGAAGCCGCCGGCAAAAACTACTAATTTATAAAAATGCCAACCTATCCAATTCTGGATACAGAAACCAGACATATATTTGGGGCGCTTTCTTTTCTCGCAATATTCTTACAATTACTCATCGCCACAATATCATTTCTTCCCGCAACATATCGGTATTCAGTACCGAATGATACAATATTTCGTTCGCAAGTACGTCACGTAATAAATGCGCTGTATCGGCGCCGGCGCTCGTAACTCACACAGAACGCACATATCTCATCGCGGTAAATCGCTAGTGAACGTAAATTGTCGCAAATGCTATGTTTTTCAATGGTTTATCGCGAGCCAATATGTGAGGCTGTACTGGAATGATGTACTGGACTTGTAATTATGTGTCCGTTGAGTCTGTCAGTAGTTTTTATTTGTTTATTCAAAATCTGTATAAAATATTAGGTTCATACATAAAGAGCAGTGGTGGCCCAGTGGTAACGACTGCGTCTAACGAGTTGGTGGTCGTAGGTTTGACTTCAGAACGGCGCTTTCCTTTATGTAAACTATTTCATAGCCACTACTCTCAATTAGAAGAACCAGTGGATTACGGCCCACTGTCACTCAACAAGAGTAGGCCTGTGTCCCAGCATTGGGAATAATATAGATTGATTATGATTATGATGACTTAAAGTCTGCCAAACTTCATAACAGTTGACGTGGTGTTTATTCTTCCCGTTGGTTTCCAATTGTTGTAATGCCTTTTGCAGCTTCAGAGCATAAGAGGTGTACCTACTAGAGCTGCTTGTAAATAGCTCATCTAGAGAAGTACTGCCACCATTTTCATTTCAACCACTAAACAGTTTTACTGAATTCGAGTTTGCAGGACATTTGAAGGACTCGACCTGTGAATACTACGAGGAGCAAGCGCAATTTCCACACTAATGACATTTACAGGTAAGTAATTATTATAACCTGCTTTTAACTTGCACATAACACATTTTCTTGCACAAAAAGATCCCTTTAAATGAACAAAGAGAAGAAATAGTAATGTTGGTCTTTCGATCTCTTTCTGTCTTTCTTAGTCCTTGTTCATTAAGCGCTTGGTGTATGTTGTTATTGGCTTCATCTTTTGCAAGCATGTTGCCCTGAGTTTGCTTCGAATGATTTTAATAATTAATTTACTTTTCTACTTAGAGACTCGTTCTTAATTATGGTTTTGCTTGTGAAACAAGGTGTGTAAAATAAATCATTTTATCTCAATCCTGATAAAGGGTCCTCATAAGCCACTGGGAATGACACAACAGCAGGTAATGACGAGGGTGCGAGAATAAATTATGATACATTACGTTTAAAGTCGCTGTAATGTTCTGTATGTGGGTACTTTGGTTTTGTTTAATTACTTTTTAGCGTCTGGGAATGACGGAGTAGGGCTATTTAGCCCACGATGAGTTTTGATGTTTTTTTATTCGTTTTATTAATAATTGGTCCTTTTGGACTAAAATGAGTTATTGATTTTCTTATTCAATGTGTAAAGTAAAAAAAATGTTATGGCCATATTTTGCTGACATTTTTATTTCTCAACAATCACGTTGATTCGATTTTCCACCGACGACGTCATAACTAACTTTTTTTGTTTATTATTTATTTATTAAAAGTGCAATAAGTTTGTATCTTATACATACTACAAACCGGTTTGTAGTATAGAAAGAAAGAAAGAAAGAAAACATGTTTATTCTGCACAAACAAAACGCACATCACAAAAAATATAATAAAACAGATACACATACAAAGTAGCTAAAAGCCCCGTATTCAGGTAGAAAAAGTTTTTATTATATTGTCCATTGACTGTTAATGTCAAAGCTGGGGGGACCATAGACATTAAGGATCTATCTGCGTTACGACACCGGCAATTATATAATAACAATCACAACAAAAATAAAGTGCCGATAACAGAGTGCAATAATGACTACTTTTGTTACAAATAGACTACAAATATAATAACAATTTACCCGTGCGTCGCATCTGTGCAAGAATAGGTAGATGCTCAGCAAAATGCTGTGACTTCGGACGAACTTATTGTCAACAGCGCTGGTTTTCAGCCCTACCTTTCAGAGTGACGTAAAGACGCTCGTCGTGTGATCTAATAAATCGGGTAAGTACAATATTTTTCCACAGTAATAGCTGAACCTATTACGTATAAATATATAAACATAACTGTAGTTAACGGAAATAATTATAAGTAATTAATAAAATACATAAACTAAGACAATGATTCAGTGTTAATAGATATAAATGCTACATATTAATGTCTTGTACTAAAAGTAATAAGAATGTCGTGTACCATGGGAGTTGCAATGGTATGGCGGCCATTTGCGGAGTTTGCCTATCATGCTTTTCTGTCAAGACGCAGTTTTATAGCCAATTGGTACATCATAATAGTATTATTAAGGATAATTTTTATTATTTTTATTTTAGTGGGCCTAATCACTGAGTGCGAAACCAAACCAAGGACTCAAGTGACATTAACACAGACCAGACTCAGCCAAGGTGGAATCAGACAGGCCAGTCACTCTGTTGGAAAGCCATATCCATTGCCCGTAGGCCGTGACCCTTGAGGTAAGTACAAAAAGAGCAGCTGTTTTTATTGATTGGTTATTGTAAATCATGTGCATTGCTGTATTTGCATGAAATATTTCTTTAAAATACTCAAAAAGTGCTTCTTTGTTCTCAGGACTCTTACTGGCGGAGGAAGGTTATTCCAACAGTGTGTGGCCGCATATCTGAAGCTCCCCCTGAATGCCATGGTTCTATGTTTTGAGGAGCAAAGAGGTTGAGTAGAAAAACGTGGTTCGTATTTACTTTGTCTCCAATTTAACTTCTCAAACAAATAGTGTGGTTTTTGTGTAGTTACTACTCCAAAGAGTAAACTAGCCATGTGTAACTTTCTCCTAGCAGCCATTTTCAAAATATTATTTTCATTTATAAAAGGAGTGACATGACTTCTACGAGGTATCTTTACACAGAACCGTGTACATGCATTTTGTATGCGTTGTATTAGCTTCTCCGTTCTTGATAAAAGACACGGGCCATACACGGTGTCACAATAATTAAGTCTTGATAAAACTAGGCTATCCACTAATTGTTTCCGCAATTCAACACTCAAGTAGTCTCTAATTGAATATAGGAGTTTCAATCTATAAAAACAATTCCTCATGGAGTTACTGATGTGCTTCTCAAATCGCAGTTCTGGATCCATGGTTAACCCAAGGTTGCATGCTATCTCCACCCTTTCAATTTTTTCCCCCCTGATAACAACTTCTGGCTTGGCTGACAGTATTGTGCTGATCATTTTCCTACTTCCTAAAATCATAAATTTAGACTTCAATGGGTTTAATACCAATGAGTTATTATCTGACCATAGCACTACCCTTTCCAGATCGTCATTGATTTTTTCTACTGCCTCTAATGTAGTAGCTGGTTTAAAAGTTATATATAATTGGATATCATCGGCGTACATATGATACCTACAATACTGGAAAGACTTAATAATGTCAGCACTGTAAAGAATATACAGAAGGGGCCCTAAGATGGATCCCTGAGGCACACCGCGTAGCACTTGACGAGGGGGGGATGACATCCCTGATCCATCCTCCTTCTGAATTTCCACGAGCTGTGACCTATTTTGCAAGTAGCTAGCAAACCATTGTATAGTTTCCGCTGCAAAACCATAATAGGCCAACTTGGAGAGTAGTAGAGTGGTGTTTATTGCATCGAAAGCCCTTGAAAAATCAAGAAGTGCAAGGATTGTTCCTTCCCCCTTGTCCCGTGCCTCTAGGATATTCCCCACTACATCAGAAAGGGCTGTGGCCGTCCCACGACCCTTTCTAAAACCAGACTGCAGGTCAGGGAGCATATTGTTTGCTTCCAAATATTCTAACATTTGGTTATATACAACCCTCTCTAAGACCTTAGATAAACAAGGCAAAATGCTAACCGGACGTAGATCTTTAAAAGAACTTGGGTTACTGACTTTAGGTAATGGACGCACAATAGCACACTTCCATAAGTCAGGGAAAGTATTGGTATCTATCGACTTATTTACTATTGTGGTTATAGCCTGAAGGGTGGTTGGTAATGTTAGTGTTATCATATCCAGACTCACCCCATCAATCCCTTTAGCATTTGACCCCAGACTCTTAATAATTTTGGAAATTTCTCCCTCATTAATATTTCTGAGCTTAAATTCAGTTTCTCCAAACCTATTTGTATCAAAATATGAAAGCTGCGATGTGGGCAGTATGCACTGTCCTGGTACGTCCAGGAATGCCTTATTAATCTCGTCTGGGTCATTAAATTGTCCAGGAAGCATACCTTCACTATGTTCAGAGAACACATCCGTCTTAAGATTTTTCCAAAGCTTTTTGGGGTTTCTTATTTGACTATTAATGTGACTGTCAAAGTATACCTTCCTTTCCTGCATTAGCGCTATAACCGCTTGTTTTTTCAAATCCAAGTAATATTTTTTTGTAGTATCTAGTCTGTCCATGTGATAATTATTTTTTGCTTCATCTCGCAGTTTAAACATTAATTTAATATTATCCGTTATCCACGGCGTGGGACGGTCTCTAAATATTTTACTCTTTATGGGGGCATGTAAGTCATACAATTGGGTGATGAAGACATTAAACAGTTCTACCATACTGTTAACATCCGGTAGTGAGTCAATTTCAAACCATGGCATTGATTTCAGATCCACCTCAAAGTAATCCACCAATATGTCCCTTAGAGGCCGATATACAACTAGCCTAGGTTTGCTTTTTAACTTTTTTATGACAGTATCACAAACAATGAACGAGTGGTGACCAAGTTCACTGATATGATTGACTAGCACGTTGCGAACCCCTACATCGGTACATATCACGTCAATGAGAGTACTGCTATCCCCTACAAAATGAGTTGGTGACTGTACAACCTGATTTAGATTGGTATAATTCAGGAATTCCATCATATCCTTATATTTTGCACTGCTTGTATCCAATAGGTTAACATTAAAATCCCCCAGTAATACCAAATGATCGTAAGGTGCCAAAGCACTAATACTGTCAGTTATTCCATCCAGAAATTTTGGCAGTTCAAACCAGGGTGGCCTGTATGCAGTGCCAATCAGCAATTTTCTGCCATTTAAAGAAAGGTTCAACCACATTTGTTCCACATCAGACTGCACTGAGTGGAGCAGTACGCGCGCCCTAACTCCCGTTTTAATGTAAAACGCGACTCCCCCGCCTCGGCCCCCACGTATAGTCGCAGGGCGTGGCACGTGCTTCAACCTATATCCCGGAACCTTAGGCGCGCGCCCCTCTTCCCCAGGTCTCAACCACGTTTCGTTGATTGCCATTATATCCACCGAGTGTTGTGACATGGCAATCAAAAACTCGTCCTGGTTAGTTGCCAGAGAGCCCGCATTGAATAAACCAAACTTTAATGATTTTGACTTAGTCATGTTATATAAAGAGTAATGGCTGCATATGTGGATGTATATAGTAATGATAGTGTTTTAATTATATATTTGGTATATTCAATTTGTTTATTACGTTTGTGTAAATAATTTTTGCTCATAAGTTTCAGTCCGGGTAGAAAATAACCTTTATAATAATGCTCCCATTCAAAATGAATTGTAAATAATAAATATATATTATTTATAAATGATGTTTTTAGTGTGATAGATAGAAAGAGAGATAGATAGATGTAGATAATATATGTAAATAATATAACTATGTTCCTCTTCTTATAGCAGTACTTACTCTGATACTCCTCCCTGTTCAGATCACGACAGATACGACACACAGGCACCATACTTAATAAACGATTATAAATAGAAGTGCTATAATAAAAAAACAAATAACGTTTAGCATTGAACAATGGTCTATCAATTATTGTCCGTGTATGGTCCAATAAATTGGAGAATATCTTCTTCAGATGCGATCCTGTGTGTGGATTCTCCAGGCTTCTGACGGACCAAGATGCGACCGCGCTTCGTCCACACGAATCGCCATCCATGAATCCCTGCAGCGGCCCTTGTCTGACGAAACAAATGCTGGTTAAACCTGGTCAGCCTCTCATTGACAAAGAAGCGCACCGGTTTCCCAGAGAGTCCGAGGTTCTCTGTTGTGGCTTCACGTCGGACGCGGGCTCCGTTCAACACGGCGTCACGCTGGTCACGACGAGCGAGGCGCACCATGATAGCTCGAGGGCGGGGCACTGTAGACGTTATGGGGCTTGACGCCTTTATGTGCCTGCCGCCGACTCGCTCCGCGCTCACGATGTCCCGGTCCTCCAAAGCGACCCCTAGCTTTGTGGCAATTAGCTGGAACAGGTGTGTTGGGTTTTCCGCTTGCGACTCAGGTACGTTCGCTATCAGTAGATCATTTGCCATTAGCTCTTGATCCCTGTCATTAATGTCCCTCTTGAGCTGCAGAACCACACTCTCCACCGCACTTAAGTCTGTCGGATTGCATCCTGCATCGTGACGCAGTTCCAGCGCCTCCAACCTGGACTCAATCCCGTCCATCCGGGTATGACTCGAGTCATTAGACGCCTTTAACTCTGCTACGTCTTTCCTCAGCTCCATGACTTCAAATCGCAAGGTGCGTAGCTCCTCACCTACCATTTTCAAAGCGGAGCCGACGTCCTGTGGGAATTCAGGCATCCTCTCCAAAGCGGTCATGATTGGGGGAGGCGTCAACACCTGCAAGAGCGGCTCTACCACCGGAGGTGACGCTGGGGCAACAATTGAGTGTGGCGTCAACGGTGCGGCAGTTGACAGAGACGTCGGCGATGCGGCAATAGACCGAAGCGTTGGCGATGCGGCCATAGTCGTCGGCGTCGGTGTTTCGGCAGTTGGCAAAGGTGTCATCGGATGCACCAAAACTGTTGACGGCGCGGGCGTCCCGGGCTCTAGCGTCGCCACAGCTGGTGGCGTTGGCATTGATGTTGACGCCAGCTCCACACCCTGTACTGCCGCCACACAACCTCGTACCGGCGTTTCGGCCTTGTTATCCCTGCGGACGTTTTTCTTACACTCGGGGCAATGCCAAGCGGAGACCACAGGACCTTTCGTAGGGAGGCCGACGCACACTCTGTGATACGGCACGGTACATTTTGTACACCTTGCCGTTTCCATTGCCGACAAAAATTTGCCGCAAGCACCGCACTTTACCGGCATTCTTGCAAGGGCTGCCTAAATGTTCAATGAAATTCTAGAACACAAAGTTTGTTTACGTTTTGGTCAATAAAAACGTCGACACCGTTGACAGTTACAAAACACTAACAAATTGAATATTGTGGGTATATAAATATGACTTGCAGATTTCGTATTTGTTTACGCACGAATAATGCACTTTAGGAGCCTTCACGAGATCTCACTACACTGTTTGTTATGTATTGTTTTGTTATACACTTTATTAAATACTTTTAGAAACTGTATCGTCGTTATTTTATTTAATTACCGCAAAAAATCAGTCTACGATCTCACCGGTACAAACGTCAAAACGTCACTCCCGTATATATCATTAAGATACAAATTATAAGACAAAGTTGGTACACCGTGAAATACAACCCCTGATTCTGAAATAAGGTGAACCAGTAGTATCGGAATCAGTGATTCTTCCGATTTGCAATAAAATATTATGCTCATCTAATTATCATAATCCACCACAAGATTTATCTGTACTACTCACCTATAATGTATGTATAATATGCAGACACAAGTATAGCAAGCAATAGGTACAACTAGAAGTCACATAAACCCATTAATTAATTACTGTAATTGCGACCAAACCTGATTAAATCCGCAGCCCGAGCCTACAATAGAACAATAAATTCGACCTTGTTTAGATTGTTTCCAAATCAATTTACAGTGGAATAACCACAGACTAAATAAATAATTGATTTGTGGTGTGGAACCGCCGCTCTTATCGATCAATTATTCTGTCTGTGGCTTTTAACACGAACACTAAACACTAGGTTGTATATTATTGTAGGTGAAAATATTGTTTATAAACACTGGCTAAACCTACGTAGTCCTAGAATAAAAACACGTTGATCAAACATAAAATGGTGTCGAATAACACGAGGATAGCTAAAAAATTGGGCCATAAATACAAAACATAATAAAATTGTATGAAGTCTTGTGTTCGATTCCCAGGTCAAGGAAAGTGTTACCGGGTTTTAATATCTGTAATTTCTCAGTAGCAGCTTCGAGTCTGGATTTGTGTTCCATTGATGGTAATAGGCTCGCCACCAAATGGGATTTAAACATAACTGGCGAAATGTGTGTGCTCAACCCATCAGAGAAATAAATAGCAATACCTACACTTAAGTCTTAAAGTGAAAGCTTGCTATTTATGTTCTTTTATTGTTTGTAAGTTAATTTAATTACCTTGATTATTTATTTTTATTTAAGTAGTTCAATGTATGTAGTTTTATTTTACTATAAGTAGGCAATCTTAATTTGATTGTTTTTCTGTGCCCTTACAGGGTCCATATATCTGTACCTAGCTTTAAGCCCTTTGTAACATGTTTAATACAATATGGAATGCAATAAATGAATATGAACATGAATATGAGAAACAATAAGGCGTCATTTGTTTCATAAAAATAAAAATTAATAAAACAAAAAAAAATCGTAGCATTATTAGATTTTCCAGTTACTTACCGGGTAGAAACTAGAAAGGTATAAAATTATTGGAACGGAATAAGGTAAGTCGAACGTATAAAATCTTAGCAATTGTGGTCTCTTTTCATTGATAGTATTAAGTTTCCTTTAAATATAAACCTACTAATAATATCAGTTACATAACTAACAAAAGACATCATACTGAAGCCTAACATCAACAATTCGTCCACACGAAAGCACTTGACCACAGTGTAAAAATAAGGCAAAAAGCCCACCCTTTCAACCGGCCTCTTTCAATGCTGGCAACATTAAGATCTGCCATTTTGACTCGACCAAACGGAATAATTTAATAGAGCAGAGCCTTTTGCTGTGCACCATTTCCGTTGCTTAACTTTTAAGGTTTTTTTTTCCTTTTTGCTCATTTTTTTGCGTGTAATGTTGAAGACTGTTGCTTTTTGTACTGCCATTTTGCTTTTTAATTAATGTCGCTAAAATTTTTAGACTGTGACATTATGTTCGTTAATTTTGGCTGGATGTGTTGTGAGGTGTTAAAGAATTTCATGTTTAATTTCTATATAGCAAAAAATCTCTGTGAAAAGAAACAGGTTTCGATACTTTCAAAATGTTGTCTTCGTTACAATATATTTTCCTGCTCAGTGTTCCACTTTTTAATTTCAACTAGTGGTCGCCAAGTGGTCGAAATTCGACCATAATTCAAAAAAAAAATTAGTTTGAACGAATGCATTATTATGTGAAAATCTGCGTTTTCTGCACTCCTTTTCCATGTAAACTTAACTGTGCTTTCATATTCCTCTGTTCACGTTTTTTCGTAAAAGGGGTACAAACTTTTTGCTTCACGTATTAATAATTATATAGATTACTTACCAATCTTTGTTGGTTATGTTATAAAATACAAAGCACTTTCTCTCTCCATGCAAATTGAAGTAACAACATGATATAATACTCGATATACGATAAACACTCATGATAGTACCTAGGTTGACAACAATAACCGCATAATATCATCGAGGAATTTAAATTTTCGAATAGCAATTATCCAACAAAGTGGCTATAAAACATGGCTTCCTCGCCATAACACCTATTTCTGCGAACTTACACGTAAATAGCGCGGAGACGAGAAAGTTTCCAACTATTCCAGTGAGCGAAACTCCCGCGCATAGCTCCGTAACTATGCTAGCCAGGTCATATTGCAGAGAACTAGTGTGGAATGGAGGTATGTGCTTGTAGTGTAGTAATAGTTGTTGGCGGTTTTTAAAGCTTTTGTCATCAATGAAGAACCGTCCTGTTAGTATCTAGTTATCTTTGCGGATTAAAACAAATCTTAATTAAAATAACCTAATCCTGTCGCTGATCAGAAAATCTATAAGGGCAAACACACACGGCATTCTTTTTGTATCCACTCCGCAAACAAAACAAGGGTAGCTTTTTAAAAAACGCACCGCCGACTCCACGGTCGCATTGACGTGTGTATGTCACCGTATGATTGTGAACACCGTTAGTTTATAATCTATCTCGAGAGATTATAAACTGTCGGTAAATTGTGAACTGCACCATACTGCTTACCGACCGAATATGTTAGGTTAGATTAGAATTGCTTCCAATTGCGCGCCAGCCGAGCGAGCAAAGCGAGCGGTACCGCGGGAGCGGCCGGCGAGCGCTACTTCCAAGTTAGTGGCAGTTACTTGACTATTTAG
The DNA here is from genome assembly GCA_947359405.1 of Antitype chi. Classification (NCBI taxonomy): domain Eukaryota; kingdom Metazoa; phylum Arthropoda; class Insecta; order Lepidoptera; family Noctuidae; genus Antitype; species Antitype chi. The sequence continues at coordinate 896,859 of OX375821.1, read as the reverse complement.
TGATAGCGCAAGCTACTATCCATCTTGATACCAGTTTACAATTTGACGGTTTCACTTTGATAGATTATAATCTACCGAAAAATAACGCGAAAATTGTAAGCAGTATGTTACAGTTCACAATCTTTCGACAGTTACAATCTCGCGAGATAGATTATAATCTAACGGTATTTACCAACAATTTTACAGTGACATGTTCACGCATAAAAACTTTGTGTGCATAGACCTTTAGCTGTTGTGATCGAAATAGCCGCAGCCAATCAAATTAGACATGAAATTGTTTTTTTTAGTCATTTAGTCACTACAATTTTTATAAAATTAGACTACATAACTTTTAGCAAATCCTTTACTTTATGGATTTTCGGATTTTCAAGAACACACATATTGTTACTAACCGAAATATCACCCCACTATGGTAGTTGTGCATTAGGTTATAAGGTAGGTAAGGTGCCTCTAAAGACCTCATCAGAATAGGCTATCGATCTATAGATAGTCAATCAGCTGAAGCGCAGGTAAGTGTCATCGAGGTGCTCCATGTGTATGAGGCGACACTCGCTAATGCGTGCTCCGTGTCGCGCCAGCCACGCTCTAGTGTTTGCTGGCGCCGTCTGTACACACCCTTATTCTGGACGTTCCAAATTTAAAGGAACTATCTAATCAGATTGATGATATGGCTAGAACAGCTGAAAAGCGGCTAATAAAGATAAATGGACAAAGACATGCTGTTCCGATCTCATAATAATAAGTGATGGATGATGGTTTAGTGATTTTGATACGAGCAGGGCCAAAAGAATCGGAAAAACCGGAGTATCATCAAATCTATCCGTATTTGTATACATACCTACATAAACTCACGCCTTCTTCTCATAGGGGTAGGCGTAAACTTCAGAACGCCATCGCCACCTACCGCAATCCTAACATACTCATATTCTTCCTTTTTTATTTTTTTCCGTATTTGTAGGACAGTAAAACGCCCGGTATTTTTTTTAAAAAAAGGCCTGCCTTGCTTCTGTAATCAAAAATCATTTCCCCCCTAAAATTGAATTACTTACTTTTGTTATTTAATACAGTTTTAGAATATGTGGGACAATTATCTGGTTGTTACTATGTTTGGTCAAATATAACGATTTTAGATTACATGTACCGAAGGCCGGTGGAGTACCACAGAATGCAATTGAAATCAATTGAAATTAAATGCTCGCTTTAGCCCAGTGAACTGTTCATAATTTGTGCACTATTGCGATGTTCAAACGTGCTGCTTTGAAACTAAACGTTACAATTGTAGTTAAAAACTCATTACTACATTCCACCAGGTGTGCCAGCGACAAAGTAAATTTTCCGAGGTGAAAAATAGGTACCTATTCTATTTCGGTCAACATGACGTAGTCAGTTAACAAATTGCCTTTCTGCAAACTGATTGAGTAGAGAGACAATAGAGACAGATACTTTTGTTTTCATAAAATTATTATTATTAATCAAATGTATTTGCGAATATAATGAAACAGAATTCTGTGATTCAATTTCAACAAATTTGTGTCTGTATTAGGACGTATTTGTTGTTTGAAAGTTGGATCGAAATTAGTAGAATTTTAACAAACATTTAAAACTTTTAGCTCTTCATCACGTTTGAGACTTTATAGATCTCACAGCCTATGAGTAGGCAAAGAACAGTCACCCTTAATAATGCTATTCGTCGTAGTTTTAAAAGGAACAATATTGTTCAAACTGACCAAAGTCGCCTACATAATGTATTCGGCCGGCATCATTCATATTCTGGGCAACGACGTCCCACGTGACATCTAATACCTACCTATTGTATACTGTCACCAAAAGAGGTAAGTAACTAGGATCCTCGGATACAGTTGAAGTTTAGTGAGAAATTCAATTTGATCAATTAATTGCTAAGTTTCTACTAATTAAATAGAAAAAAGAATCTAAAACATTCATCGGTTTTTTACTAAACATCAACCATATCCGACGACCCTGGTAAGTTATCTCTTTTGGTGATCGCAGGTTCATGTATTTTCTTAAATACCTATTTTAATAACTAATTAGTTAAGTAGTTAGTAGTGTCTTTAAAAAAGTACGTGTCGTTGCATTTACAATCTCACCAACACACCCCAGAATCAGCCAGTTTAGTGGACAATCGACAAGTGGAATCCATTTGCACGCCGTCGAGGGGCAGGGTCGTGAGCTGCAATATTAGGCGCCCTGAGAGTGCGACACTCAGCATGTACGGGTATGGGCGTGTTTGCCGAGTACCTAATGTTGAGTCTGCCTCTGTGACATAATTATAGGTAGGTATGTGGAGATGATAGGAGAATTGTAGTATGTGGAGATTGGCAATTTACTTTGGTTCACAAATTTTCAAACGCTACTCTGCGCTGCTGCAGACTTGCACCAACTTCTATTACTCATTAATTTTAACCACGCAATCAGCTTTTATTATTCCCACTGCTGGGACACAGGCTTCCTCTCAGTGAGAGGGAGTAGGCCGTGTACCCAGAGCGGGTGGTAGATGTCATATGTCTTCGAATTTTTCTAGGACATGCCGGTTTCGTCACCATGTTTTCCGTCACCGTTTTAAGAGTAGTGGTGAACTCAAACTCAAGCAGTGGTGATGAAATTAAATACAAAAAGTAAAGTGCCTGCCTGGGTTCAAACTGACGACCTACAACTTGTAAGTCGGAGCCGACACCACTGGCCTTACTCTTTAGGCACAGGAAATACAAAAGCATTGAGCCTATTTCGTGAAACAACCATAGATAGGTATACATATATTTATATGAAAACAACATTATTGGTTTAATGTTGTTCTCGTTACGATAGAGAGGAATTTAGTAGAGTATTGAATCAATGTTTTGTACATTATAATTTACTGAACAAAGAGAAATCGAGTAAATTGCTTAGTAACTTATATAATTAGATTCTTAGACAAGCCTGATATGAGTAAAAAAAGTACCTGTTCTCAATTTAATAGGTATTATTATAGGTACGTAGAGCAAAGAGGAAAAACACGAAAATTTCAAAACAACTCACAAAAATCGCTTAATTTGTACTTATGCATACTTATTATTACTTCGTTGTTGTTATTGCCTTCGACCTCCACAATTTCTCAATCCAACACATTGTTACCTACAATGTTATCTGCGACACGCGTATACAATATTCGCGTGTAAAAGTATTTACTCAATCACGGCTTGTCAATTCTGTGATGCATCACCGAACGCCACCTGCCTTCATCTGTCAATCGTGGCGGGGATTCGCCGAAAAAACTCAGAAAATAATGTTTGTGAAAATAGTAATGTACTGAAAAACGTACTCGTATTTCTTGCAACCAGCATGACTATGGCATATTATTTGTATGTACGTAGACTATGGAAAACAGAGAATGCAAAGATTGTGGTCACTTGGGGTTCGGTTCTGTTGTTTCTGCTTACCCCCATGAAGGGGGGCTATTTCGAGTGTGAATGTAGGTTTATGATTTGAAATCCATGCCTTGTTGGGACTCTTTTCAATAATAAGAGTCAAAATTGAAATTAAAGAAGGTATATTACGTATTAAACTTATGGTTCTGAGTAACATTTTATTTATTCTGTAGAAAAATAATATGTTTGAGAAAAACAAAAAGGCAGTGTAGGAGACGAAATTTTCTATTATGTTATACGAAGTAATAAGTGTTTTAATATAACAACCTACAGCTGTATCCAATCATAAATAAAATCGATGTTAATATCCCAGACAAAAATGTTCCACATTCTTTCTCAAATAACGGGAAAAATAATATTAAGTATCCCAAGAAAAATGTTGGAAAATAATAGGGTCTTCTTCTTTTGTTCAATTACTGGTCTGAAATTCTTGGTAAAAACGTGTTATTCAAGAAACTAAGTCTCAATAAAGGACCAGACAGTTTCCCGGGCATTTGGAATAAACAGTGGACTGGTTTTGTTTTATTTCTTAGTGATAACTCGGTTTTTAAGGAACTTATTGTTTTATATCTCTTCAGATGGAATTTTTCAGTAGCAAACCACATCCATCGCGGGCAAAACCTGGATGAGGCTGGCACTGGAGCATAGGGACTGGCACAGTAAAAGACGGACCTATGCCCAGCAGTGTAATTATTGGTTTACTAATAATAGTATTGGTGTACTACTGGATGTACCTCTGCCTACCCCTTCACGGAACATCGGCAGGGCGTTAGGTTGAGTTGATCAAAGACTACATGGTTAAAGATCGAGTAGATATTCCTGTTGTTCCCAGAAAGACCCATCTCATTCCCACCTATATAATATTAAAAGATGGAAGGAGTAGGTAGCTAAGTTATCATGTCTGCTGCTACAACCAATATGCTGTGTACAAAGCTGGTTATTATGACATTTTCCTTCGGCATGTTTTGTACCCGTTATTGGAAGGCATTTGCCGTTAACGACTGATATAATGAAAATCTAATTGCCTGTTAGTGTCAATATGTTACCATGTGCACAGTCTTATCCCAACTATGTTGGGGTCGGCTTTCAGTCTTACCAGATGCAGCTGAACACCAGTAGTTTACATGGAGCAACTGCCTATCGGATTGAAATATCTCAGAACTAGGTAACGCGATAACCCTTGGTAAGACTGGGTATCAGAATTTCGGGCTTCAGACCCATAACAACTGTCAAAGATCTACAAATGACAGCTTTTGTTTTTTTAGGCAATGACATCTAGCATGTCCACCTATGAGGTTGTCGGCTGCTTCACCGGACGTGCTTGTAGACCTTAATAGATTAAGGCCTCCAGCCAGGGTTTGAACACTTAAAACTAGAGCAACTATACGCTACGGACACCTAAGGGTACGGACCTCGGGTTAGGGTGGCGCTGGAAGAGGGCAGCAAAGGACGGGCTGGATCGGAATGAGACTACAAATGACAGCCGGGACCAACGGTCATCGGCGTCGAGTCGACGATGAAGTACCTGGGACTCGTCCGCGACAGCCGGTGGAACTTTGCGGAGCATTTCCGACGCTTGGCTCCCAGACTGGAGTGGATCGGGGCTGCGATAAAGCGGCTCCTGCCCAATCTAGGGGGGGGGGGTCAAACACTTCCTACCGGAGGCTCTACGAGAGGGTCGTGCGGTCCATGGCCCTATACGGGGCGCCGGTGTGGGTGCCTTAATTGAGTCGCCAACCAGCCCGCCGGTTGAAGGCGTCCCATAGGGCCATGGCCATCCAGATGGTCCAGGGATACCGCACGATATCCGGTGAGGCGGCGGGTTTCCTTGCCGTATTGCCGCCATGCGATCTGGAGGCAAAGGTCCTCACGCACACTTGGGAGTGTCGCGAGGAGGCCAAGGCCAAAATCGCGACACAGTGGACAGAGATCCAGCGAGATTTTATGGTGACATGGAGAGTGCGATTGACGCAACCCAGTGCTAGGCACGCCACATTTGCGGCGGTAAGTCCCCTCTTTGAGGAGTAGATTGAAAGGCTCCACGGCGTCCTCACCTTCCGCCTAATGTAGGTCCTTACCGGACACGGTTGTTTCGGGAGGTTCCTGTTTCGCATAAGGCGGGAGGAAACGCCCGGGTGTTTCCACTGCGTAGATCACCTTGAGGACACGGTGGTGCATACGGTGGAGATCTGCCGGCTTGGGCGGAGCACCGCCGTGACTTTATGGACGCGATTGGCGGCGGCGATCTCTCGCATCCAGCCCTGGTTCAAGCCATGGTATGCAGCGAGAGCGTATGGGTAGATGTGACCTCCTTCTGTGAAGCAGTAATGCGCCCTCACGGCCCTAGTCGCCGCAGGAGACACCCTGGGCGTCGGGAATCCCAGGCTGATTCCCGGCCACCGTAGGTGCGGGCTTGCGGATGGCGAGTAATGGGTAGCTAGCTGTCCGGTAAAGACTAAGCCCGGGTCGACGGCGCGTTGTGTTCCACGCGCGCCTAAAAGAGATGTCAGCACCAACTGATGGGGTCCGCAAGGGCCGATGTCTGCTAGGGGTGCGGGTTGTTCGAAAAAGATACCGTGACCTCTGACACACAGACAACTGAGGGAACACGGGTGGGTTTTAGTCAGTAAAAATCTGACACGCCCTCCCGCTCCAGCCAGAGCTATAGAAGTTATATGATGGATTCCCATGCTCACAAAAAAAAAAAAAAGTCGGGACCAACGGTTTAACGGGTCTTGGTATATAAAGATAGTCACCTATCCGCGGAACAATCGCGGCAAGCGTCGCTTAACATGATCGATCGACCCGTGCTTCTGTTATTAGGTACTGAGCCACAAGCATTATGTATGATCAAGAATTTAGACAATTTTATAAAACAATCAAAATAACATTTTATTTTAGTTTAGCAAATTGCTCTAAAATTATTTATGGCAGTAGTTTAAAGGAGTAGCCTATAAAATATTCTAGACCTGGGAATTTATAAGCTTATTTTTAGTTAAGAAAAAGTACTCGGATGGTAGCTCTTGAGTACTTTGTTAACAATAACGATCTCAGCCGGGTCAAGGTAAGAACCTCTCATTTTATGAAACCTGTAATAAAAGCATACTAAATTGTTGAGCAAAAAATAGAGCAGAAAGGGAGAAATTGTTCCAATCTTACAATCTCCAAAAAAATATAAAGTTCAGTATTTATAATTCATAGTTAAATGAAACCAATCTCCTTCCAGGAGATTTTAAGGGTTATCGGCCGGCGGCGGCAAAAAACCAAAATGAACCATAAAACAATTAACCCTTTATAACGACACGTTGAAGCTCGGAATAGGCTCCACGACCAATAAAACCATTAAAATTCTAAACTTTGCGAGCCATGGTTTTGTGATAATAAGGTGTTAAGTTACAAGTTATAAGCGACTAGATGTAATATTTTTGAAAATTTCGTCACAATGTCCAGAAATTATTTAACGATGTATGGAATCGATCAATCAACTCAGCCTTTGGCAGGCCACTGCTTTACATAAGGGTCTCCCAGGCTGCGCTACAACACCCTGTCCTCTGCCTTCTGTATCCAGTCTGTTGATACATATAATGATAAAACTGACGATGAATTAAATTAGACGCCAGAAAAGTAAATCAGAATTAATCGTAGAGGCATAGGACATCATATTATTTGATAACCAATCAAACAATTCCTCCTATCAAATTTCACTGCTGGGTCCGTGAGTCTTACCAGGGTATCGTGTTACCCAGTAACTGGGCTGTGGAGGACAGATAGGCAGTCGCTACACTGCTGGAAAAATATTTTTCCCATTTTCCAGTTAAATATTTGGTTGTCACCTTTATTATTCAGTCTATTTACTTTGGCAGATAATATTGTTTACTCATTACAATTTTCAGTTTAGCTATGACTATGTACTCGTACGTTTCCCTTCTGACATCAGATTTATCAAGAAAAGATTTATAAACAGTTGGTCAATAAGACCGCATTCCACATAGTAATTAATATAATTAACTCCCCTAAACGTCACCGCCCATCCCTTCCTCCGCCACCCAAAAATCTTGAGACAATGACGGTGTTTGGAGAAAACTCGAGCTCATCAATTTAATGGCACAAGTTTTGAGCCAGTGCGGCATCCGTGACGTCATCATAATGTAAGCGGTTACAATTATTACGAGAATTACAGGGGAAGCGAACCGGGGGATTACTGCGCGCCTATGAGCGAAGGGTATTACTGCTTATTAGACGGGATTTTTCAGTTAATAGGGTAAGGGTATTAGAGATAACTTATCAAGACCCTTTGTTAGCCAAGGACATCAACTGAGGATGTGAATTGCAGATCATAAAGGGTTTCAGATAGAATAATTAAAAACTTCACTTAACGTCACGCTTGTATGCTTCGAAGAGTAGGTAGAGGTGGACCACTATTGGTCACTTATGTCTACTAATGTGTGTGTTATGTCTGTTTTGCTTAAGTCAGCTGTAAGTTTCCCGAATGAAATTAAATAAATATATAAATTACTTCATTAAAATAAACTTACGTGATTGATAAAGTTTAATCATAATTCTTTGCTCACCCATGTAACTAACTAACTAACCATGTAACTAGCTAACTCAGAATATTACTTCTGATGTTGAACGCCATTTACAACAAAACTAAATCCTACTTATTTCACACCAAAAACATGATCACAAGAAGCTCCAAGGCTGTCACAATTCTTCTTTTTCAAACCTACACGCCGCATACAAAGAAAGATGGCAGGAACCCTAATTAAAGGCCCTAGGCTAATTACAGCGACATGCCGAATCCGGGCCTGGCGAGACGGCTTAAAATTGTCAAGACGCGTTATTTGAGAAGACATTCGTTACAAAAAGAGGCTCTTGGGAACGTGTGGCAGGGCCGCGCTGGAATTAGGGTGCATGAGTGGGTGCGAAATGTTCTTTTTTGTTGGTGGTAAAAAGTGTGTTGAGGAAAAGAAGATAGAATAAAGTTTGGCAATGTACCTTGTACCTATGATCTTTGAAATTTTATCGGTATTGATATAATAATACTAATAATAATAGCCTTTATTAACAAGCTTTCAATCTAGTTAAATACAATAAAATATTTAAAAATAAAAATAAAATTACCGACACCGGTTACCGAAGATTGTTTTGCATTAGCATAGCCTAGCCTCCCCGATATTCTTCCATAGTTCCCAGTAATGGGTGTCCCTCTACTACATTGACCCAGCTGTTATCTTAAGATCGTCATCCCACCTACGTATCAGGCGTCCTCTCTTCCTTTTGCCTTCTCGTGGGTACCATTCGGCTACTAATTTAGCCCATTTCTCCTTTTTGTCTCTGATTGATATAAAGGGTTATGTAAATGAATATGGGACGGTAAGTTATTTGTCATGATGTAAACTTTTTATAAAATAAGTTTAGGCTTCGTGACTACCCATTCCAAGGTTCAAAATATAAAAATCAACCATAACTAAAACCCTAAAACATACTCCGCAAATCCGGAATGGCAATTCATAAAATTAATTATTGAAAGGTTAGAACGTCAATTAGAGCGTTTGCACCCGCCGTAAGCTAACTAAATCCGGCCCTGTTGGCAGGAGGGGGGAGATTAATCCCTCTTGATGGATCGCTATCCCCAATCTGTTTTTGCGTAAATGAGAATAAACTGTTTGTCCAACTTGTCACCTATAGCTGTTTTTTGTATGTTTGAGCTGTTTTTGGGTCGTGGGATAAGCTATGGTCTTCCAAATTCAAAACTTTTGGTTTGGCTACTAATTGTTATTTTTGTTAAAGTGTTTGGTTCCATGTCACTAAAAGTTCGATGACCAAAGAATCAGCGTCGCCATCCAATGTGGCAATACTGTCAGCCTTTTTAGGACTTTTCTTATTGACAGCGATGCGGACGAATTTTTTGAAGCCCTGTGATTCTTTCTTCTTTTTTTATATACATGAACATACTATTAATATTATTTAATGTCTGTTAACTTATGCAGAGAGCAGTGGTGGCCCAGTAGTAGCGGCCGCAACTTACGAGTTGTAAGTCGTGCGTTCGAACCCAGCCAAGTGCATTACTTTGAGTAAATAATTTCATCACCAATGCTCTCAAATGGTGAAGGAAAACATTGTGAGGAAACTGGCATGTCCTAGAACCAAAAATTCAAAGACATGTGACATCTACCAACCCGCACTGGGCCCGCGTGATGGATTACGGCCCACTCCCTCTCACGGAGAGGAGGCCTGTGTCCCAGCAGTGGGAATGTTATAGGCTGAGTATGCATGTATATAACTTACACAAAATGTAAGGCTAAACACCGTTGTCACTTAAACCATGGGTAGTTGACTTAAATATAAAATAAACGAGCGAGTTAAAAAAAATTAAAAAATTACGCGCGAGTAATGAGCGACGCTACGACGCGGCGTTACGTTCGCTTGCTAGCGAGACTTACAGCTGACTGACCGGGGACGTGACCCGTGCGTCGGAGTCGGGCCACGCGGCGAGGTCGCCGCGCCCCGCGCCCTCTCCCGTAATGAGACGCAAGTTTGTTGCCCGCGCGTGGGGTGATATATTCTTCTGGAAAAAGCAGGTATTCTTTTTTTTATTTTTTTTCCATTAATTTTACGTTCTATTTACCCTTACAGCCTGTATATATAATAACAGACCGAAAAAGACGAGTAAAAACCGAAACGCATGAAACCGGTATTGGTCCCTGAAGGAGATTATGAAGTGCCCTGATTTTAGTTTGAAATTAAAAGGGAAGCTATTCGATTCATGCGTGCTGCCGGTCCTATCATATGGATGCTAGACTTGGGCTTTAACAAAGGCGCAAGCCAACAAACTAGCTGTATATTAACGTGCCATGGAAAGAAGTATGATGCGATTTAGAAGAAAAGACCGTATAAAAACCAAGAAATTAGACGGGTAACGTTAGTGGCTGATGTCAGACGGAAAGCCAGCAAACTCAAATGGAAGTGGGCTGGTCACACCCTAAGAGGCACAGACAAATGGAGCAAAAGAGTAACAGTCTGGTACCCGAGAAATAGCAAACGACATATGTAGAGGAAGGCAGAGAAAACGATGAGCTGAAAACCACTGCAGGTAAACTGTGGAGTCGAATAACAGTCGATAGGTAAAAGTGGAAGGAAATGGAGGAGGTCTTTGGCAATGGGCACACAGACCAAGGCAGCCGGTGACAATAATATAATTATTTGAATTAATTTTAGCTTTATTTACAACTTGCATAATTTTACTGTAGTAGCTTATGTTTTAAATGGTCTGAATAAATGGCTTTTTTTATTATATGTTAGCATTATATTATTATTTGTTACGTACCGTTCTCTTTAAGATAGGTATATTATCTACCGGAATTTAATCTTAAGAATTTTGTATAGTTTTTCAACCCACAACTAGTACTCAAGCCTTTGTGTGTAGTGGAAAGGGTTTGATTTGATTAAGTTGCCGGCTTTCTTATCGCCTATTCACTGAGCAATCCGATTGGTCTCTGAAGGGCGACAGTGGCGCCACGCTTCCGCGTGTTTTTTTTTTCACTTCAACTAATCGTTCACGAACTACACAAGACTACCGCGTGCTAAAACCTTTTTTCTAATATGAAATGATCCTTCTGTGATTTTATGCTAAAACCCCATCAAGACACGAACAATAAAATTAACCAACAGCTGTGAAAATAAATGTGCAGTGAAATTTAGCTGGATTTAGGACAACTGGATACGACGCCGAGCCCATAGGTGCCCGAGAGCAGTGGCAGGAGGTCGATGGTGAGTTTTTTCAAATCTACACTTTCCTACACATTCCACTCCAATTTACTAAAAGACTCCTCAACTGTAGGTGTGTACTAAAAAAACCCGTGTATACAACAGTAGATTGATTACTTTCCTATAACCTACACCTGAAACTTACAGCCAAAATTGTATTTGACCCTTGAGCAGCTTTCAGAAATACTGACAAAAATAAAGACAACATTTAAGAAAAAAGACATAATTTGCATTGTGAAAGATTTTTTTAAATTTTTCTATTATTTATCTTTCCAGCATTAATCCCAGTCGACAGGTCAGTCAACTGTAAGTTGTAGAACAAACAAGGATTAACGACCGCCCCGGCTTCTCTCTTGCTCTGTATTTGAATCGTGACGACACTGAGATCAAAAGGATTAGGAAGCTACGATGCTGGTGACGGTTTGAAGACCATGATTTAATTAGGGTCTTTCTGTCTAAAATCCATTTTGGTTTATTTAAAGACTAGTTGCTGCCTGCGGATTCTCCCGCGTGGACGTCGGAAATGATTACAAGGGAACGTGCTACCAGAACAAAAAATTGCGTATATGTTACCTACTCCTTACAACATCAGCTATCTGCCAATGAAAATTAGTTCAGCCGTTTCGGAGATTAGCTGGAACAAAAAAACAGACAGATAGACAAAAATAATGTTTTCTTTTTGTTATAAGTACCGTATATTTTTTCATACGCATTTAGTAAAAAGTAGTTATTTTGGCATTAGGTACAATTACGCACTTCAATGTTATTTATTTGTAGTATGTTGTATGTATGTACTATATTATTACAATATAGTATAAAGTATGTAGTAAAGATAATGGATTCATTATACTGAGTACTTCATGCAGCAATGGGTAATGGAGCATCTGACGAGTCAGATGAGTCACATAGGAAGATCATCAATGGGTACGGCGAGAGACAGTTATAATCCCACTGTCTACTTTTGCAGTTAACCTACTTCTTACATTTGCGAAAATACGTAAGCAAAGACCATTTTCACCATTCAAACCGTCTGCTGCGCTCTTCTACCAAGTTCAAATAAAAAAACCGACAAAATGTCTTAACACCCGCAACCCTCAAATCGTTTTGGAGGACCAGTCAGTTATGCCACTTCAAAATTAAGCATTACATCACATAAAAATATGAATATTTTCACGGATCCCGCTTCCACCTGTAAAATATAATATTCAAAGGCAATATCTCTGAGCGATTCCGAGAACCTATAAATGTTCACCATAAAAATGACGTTACACCCACATAGTTCTACCAATCGAAATCGAACCTTATGTTTTTGTAATAAAGATTCATGAAACCGTAAAGGTAAGCTGGTGAACGTAAATATTAGCACCTGAATAATCTGTTATATGGTCTGATATTTATTTCTTTCAATGTATTAGTGCCTCCCTAAGCTGAGGTCGTTCTTCTTTTATGTATGGCCGTAATAAAATTCAAGCATACCTGTGGAAAGTTTTAATTAGTTAGAAAATATTACCAATATAGAAATAGCTTAGGCATCTAGGTCAATTTATAATGACGACAGACCTTTCGCTTTGACCAGTTGGTTTTAATTGAGTTATTGATTTTGATACCCTTTGGAGCTTGTTCTAGATCTCACGGTGGTAACAGTTTCATGGAGACATAGTATTGAGTCTATGTTATCTTTGAAGTTTAGCCAAAGGTAATATTTTGGGTTTCTCGGAAAATGTCAAATAGTCTAATCAATTGAAGAAGAAGAATCACATTTTTAATCCTTATTTCTTTCACTACTATCTTACAATATATTTCAGTAAGATACCACCCAATGAGAAACCGATCAATATCTCCAAACAATAGAAACCTTTACAAAAGGCTTCATAAAATCAAAACCTTGAAACGCAACAACACATAATATGTTAATCCCGACACAAACTAATCTCCACAATACTTGTTGTGACATGTTATAAATCTCCACGATCTCAAAGGAAAGTGAAATGGTCAAGGACACCACATTTTTATGCAAGATGGACACCGTCCAAGTTTTAAGAAGGAAATAACAACCTTTAGAAAAGTGGTCCTTTTGTTAATGGTCGAGAAAAATGCAGCAATTTCTTGAAGAGAGTTTCCTTTGTAAATGAAATATATGTGGTTCTTGCGCAAAATAAACTACTACGTGTCTTAAAGTAAGTCAGTATTCATAGTTAGGTTGAAAGGAAATAATAAGGCTTTGGTTTCATTTGTCTTCACCATTCATCTTGCTTTTTCTTATTTATTTTGTTTGGCTTCTAGTCTAGACTATAAAAAAATAACACAAAATCTAATTTGCACAAAATCTTCTCTCGCTTCTAGAAGCGAGAGAAGATTTTGTGCAAATTATAGACACTAATAATTCGAATTATATGCTCTTAGATCTCATAGGATAAAATCGTCTCGTAATATTAATTAGCCCCCAGTCAATCTGTCTTAATTGGTTAAGACAGATTGACTGGGGGCTAATTGTTTGTCTTTTGTTTAACTTTGTTAAGTCAAGAAGAGATTAGTATAATTATAGGCCATTATAATTGCGCTTTCGATAAATATTATTAACTTTTGCCAGCGGCTCTGCCACGTGAAGGTCGGAAATTATTCCACGGGAACGTACTATTGGGTTAAATATATCTTATAATAGTATTGTATGTGTTAATCCAGTTTTTAAACTATATTTTTGTCAAATTGCATCTAAATATGCTCATCGGTTTTTACATGATTGGGTAACAAATATCCAAATATAGCATACAAACTTTCAAATTATAATAGGATTGCTGGGAGTCTTAAATACTGTCTGAAATTGGGTGCTAAGGTCCGCATTAAAACCAAAACCCACAGACAAACATCCGTAAAGAGTATTCTACATAAACCACAAATACATACAGGTGTTCTTAGTATCAAAACCTCTTAAGCTCCAAGTATTAAGCACTGCATCCCAACTTCCTAAGAAAAATAACAACCGCTCGCTCGCGTTATGATTATAACGCGGCCATGTATCGTCACCGCTCCCCAGTAAACTATTACACGGAGGTAAGTGAGTCCGTAATTTATTCGGGTAATCGCGTAATTTGTCGCAGAGGATTGGTGTAATTTGTCCTCAGGTGCGGCCCGGCGCTTGTTTTCTTGGAAATACGCTTCATGTAGAACGAAGGACTTTTTTGAGTTAAATTTTTTCTTTTCCTGTTTTGTTTTGGGTAGTTCTCAGAAGTTGGGTTTAGGACATTGCTTTGAAGTGTTATTTATCAATTTGAGGCAAAATAAAATGTTTTCGTCATATTTATTTTTTGTGCTGACCTTTCCTATGTGATAAACATAGGAAAGGTCAGCACAAAAAATAAATACATACATACACCAAACAGTAGGTACCTACGTCACGCTCTAAATATTTTTAGTACCTATTTAGTATCTTAGGGCATTAAGTTGGTAGGTGACGTCAGAGAGAAATACCTACGTCACATAAATGTGTCCCTGTAATGTCCCAGAAAGCAAATAAGTAGGAATAGTATGGCAGTATTTCACAAGGCATTAATGTATAGGTTTCGCTTAGAGAGGATAAAATGTCGTTCACATAAAGAATTTCAAATCATGCTGTTGAGCTAACCAGATTGCACATGCATGTAGCCTTTCAGCAAAACAATTGAGCCGACAAAAAAAGGCTACAAAATTAGCAATCAAGCTACAACTGTTGGCTGTTCCAACAAGTTGTAAGCAAAGTGATTGCTCCAACAAGCTGGTGTTAACTACACATTGTCGAGTGGTGATTAACTGCAGTGGCCAGCTCATGGCAAGGATGCACGTTGAATGGAAGAGGCTGGGAGGGAAGGAGTCAATGCTGTAGAGGAGTGCCAACACATTCATGACTTTAAGGTGTTGAGAGTCGGAAACTAGTGCAATCAGATGTTATTTAGCTAATCTGTCTAATAAGATGTTTAGAAACTTGGACGCTTCTTGATGTAAAAGGAATACAATAATACTCAAAAGTAAATGAAGGTATTTATCTGATAGGAAACCCTCCAATAAAAATCTTAGTGAGCGTAAATCGATGCGAGTTCACCCTTTTCAAATCCTATCAGACAGATAGCTCTCCACAAGCTTTCATATTTTCAAGCGAAACCACTTCTAGTCCTCAAAACTCAACGTCGGAACTATACAGCGGCCGGAAACCTTTGGTAAGCACAATCGTTGAAATCTCGCCTATGATTTACGAGCAAACGCGTGCATTGTAAAAAATGTTTAGTGTCAAAATCAGTCCATATTTTCCGCTTACAATAATTTTGGACGAAGGTTTGCAGTACCTGACTTTTGGGTTTCGTGACGAAGCGGTTTGTTTTGGACAGGTAAATTGTGGTGTTTGTAGGACCATTTACTTCTGAAAATATTTGTGTATTTTTGTTTTACTTTACTAAAAATAAAATGTCGCCCATCTGGCCACCGAGAAAGTGAAAGTTGTTTCGGTAGTTTGATGAAGTGTATTTTTGTGACAGCCTAATAGCACTAATAGTGCCGTCCCGCGTCGTATTATTAACTAAGTTTAAATAAAGAAAAAAAAACTGAATAAGTTTTTACACGCTTTATATAAGCTTCACTTGTATGTTTGTATGTAACCGACTCCTTAGAGCGCGATTTTGACCAACTTTAAACGGTCAGATTTCATTGAAACTTTGTAAACTTATCGAGGACTGATGGCAATTCAATAATTTAAAAAAAAATTGAGAATAATTAAAAAAAGTAAAAAAAAAATACAAAAAAACACGTTTTTATAGTTAGCAGAACTAAAAAATAGAAAATAAATAATAGTTTAAAAAACACGCTTTAAAAACCATACTCAAAAAGGAGAAACTAATTTAATTCAATTAAAAAGCGTGGGGTGCTTGACATTAATTGATTATAAAAATACCTCAAAAAGCACCCCACGCTTTTTAATTGAATTTAATTATTTTATCCTTTTTTAGTTTGGTTTTTAAAGCGTGTTTTTTAGTTTTTAATTAAAGTCTTCAAATAATGTGCGATGTGAAATAAAACATGAAGGAAGACGTTGAAATTAAAAAAAATTTGTAAATATGGATTCCCGTTCGTCGGTTCTCAACGGCCAAGCAAGGACTTGACTTAACTAAAAATAAATAAAACATCTCTTCTAAAGAAATTCACCACTTAGTACGAGTTCGCCGAGCAAATTGATATTCAGCAAGCGTCCCAGAATTTTTCAAATAAAAAATAAACAAACGCTAAAAACAAGTCTGGTCCCAGAAAGTACTTATTTACCTCAAACCGAACTTTCCTCAGAGTTGCCCTGACACGGCCTCTTGATAATTTAATTTTTTTCTCTCGTAAGAAGACGTATCTTATTACGCATTCGAGACTCGTGCGCCACTATTTATTCCTTATACATTCGGCTCACGTAATAAATCACAGTTATTTAATCTACTGAAAGATATATATGAGTATTTACCAGAGTATTTCTATCATAATATTTGTTGAATGCTATTTTTGTGGGCTCATATAGTTTTTAATCTGGAAAAGACACTGATAATGGTACGAGATACATAAATAACGCATATATATTCGACTATCTATCTTCATTCTCCTTGGACATAGTTTTTATATTTTGTAGGTCTAGATTTTTTCAGAAGGGTAATAAAATTTGTGAAAGTCACTTTTCTTGAAGCTGTGTTCGTATTCATAATATTTTCAGACTTGAATTGAGTTGGTGCGAGTATTTTGTCAACTTCTTTCTCCTTTTTCTGGAATTATTTCACGAATTTGTCTTGTAAAACTTGCTCCATCAATATTATTTAAGTTGTAGCATGTCACATTCCTGTTTCAACAGGGAATGTTAGACGTGACCTTATTTTTGCAACTTTTATTTTCACAAAAGTTTACTAGAAGATACATCTTTTTAATGTTATTTCAGCGATTTACAGTCACTCACAATCAACCTTACCAAATTATAGAAACTCCAGACGACGAAGTTATCGACCCATAAGTTACGCTTCAATAACCGACGGATTAGATCCAACCTAACGAAATATTGACGCCCTAATCCAGGATACTGGAGGTGAGTGAAAAATTAGATTGGCGAGTACCGGACACGGTGGAACCTAGCCATAATCTCATTGCCTTGGACCAGAGCGAGGGACAAGTTACATGCGAGATGGATGTGACACTTTCTGATTGGAAGATGGATTATATGAAGCAAAATTCTAGTTGCAAATGCAAGAAATAAATGTTCACATTTAGTCAAACGACGTTTTAAAATACAAAAAAAATATATACCTTAAATTGGAGAGGCCGGAATGTCAGTTTAAATTTTCACCGCCAAGATTTCGTGTCTTGTACCAAATTGTGTACTCAAAGGGCGCAACGCCGCGGGAATATTTGTGAGTCTTTTTACCAGGACACGGCAAATGGGAACCGAATCATTTCCGACTCGGATTATTGATTCTACATCGGCAAATTTACTGAAGATTTTCGACCAAAAACGTACTGTAGGAAATTGGGTTAAGTGCTCACTTCAAGCCCTGATCGACGGACTCCATCAAGATTTTGGGATCTAAAAATTTAGGCCAACTCCATAGCACTCTGTAGACTAGTTTATGTAATTTCTGTAATGTTTATTAAATTTTCGTTTTTTCAAAAACGTACATCGAAATTAATTCTAACGGTTTGTAATTGTAACGTTGACTCATTACGAGTCTTCCCTGGCTTAATAATACCAATTTTTTTCCTAGAATAGGATAATATAATGTCTTGTTGTTGAAATAAAATGAAATTTTACCGTATTAGCAGAAAGTAATACAACAAAAGAATAGCTCAATTTATTTTGAATACAAAAAGAAACAAAACACTGACATTTTATTTGTTTTAAATTATACCGTTTGACATCAGTCGTCACGTGTAACGTCTTAATTCTCCGTATCGCTCGTCGCTCATCAGACAGCTCTTCATCTACTCGTATTCCCCTGTTCCTCTCTTCCACTTTACATAAATAACATTTCACACACTTCTCCTCAACTTTGAGTATCAATTTCCAACAATAAAAAGTATTCCTAACAAGTACCCACATTCTCTTCATCTGAAGCACAAACCATGGAATTTCATTACGACAAACAAATGTATCGATATCCGATGATTACATTATATTCAAAGGAAAATTTCTAAGATGCTTATAATGTATCGGGAATTATTGTTCCGAATTTTTCCTACCCTCAATAATAACGTTTTCTTTGAAACACTTGAACAAAATTTGCTGGGAATTTTAAGCCTTAGGTGCTCGATGAATTTTGGAATATTCAACTTTGTTTTTGCTTTCTTCTCTGTCGGTTCGTTTACTGAAGGAAACACAGTTTTCTGGATGTAGGATTTATATATTCTTGTTTTCTTTGTTTTTTCTTTTTTGTTGCCTGCTGATATTAAGTTTGCTCTGTTGCCTTGGGCTGACCGCTTTTTGTTTTAGTACAAAATCAATTTTCCGTGTATATATCTGAATCTTTATCACTTCTAATGGGGTCTGTCTACATGTTGTGTCGAGTTTCTAAATATATTGGTTTTACTTCAAGTTTTAGACTTGAAGACTTTCCTAGAAAAGCGAATAATAATAATAATAATATAATAATTGTGAGTTCCTTGCTACCAGGAAAGTTTTGAAGAAAATAATTTTATCCAAGAGGCAATAACCACATTTTATTAGCATGACTCCACCATAAATTGGACGAGGATGTTTATTATCTGTTTTTTAGCAAAATGAGAAAGCGGTAAAATATATATTTGGTATCTATTATTATGTACATTTAATTTAATTACGTGAATACTAAATGTAGACAGACAGACTATAGGTACATTTACAAGAATTAAGTAGGTATTAGCGGTTGCCTCACGTGTAGGCAAACTCACCACCTAGCGGTTGCCTCACGTGTAGGCAAACTCACCACCTAGCGGTTGCCTCACGTGTAGGCAAACTCACCACCTAGCGTTTTCCCATCTATGTTGGGGTCGGCTTCTGGTCTAACCAGATGCAGCTATACCAGTATTTTAAATGAAGTGACTGCCTATTGGATCCCCATAATCCAGACTCTGGGTAATACGATACCCCGTGGTAAGACTGGTTGTTAGACTTTCAGGCTTCTGACGACCCATGACGACTGTCAAAGATCCACGAATGACAGCCGGAAATAACGGCTTAGCGAGCTTGACGAGGCACGTTAAGCCATTGGTTGGAGGAAAACCCCTCGCCTTGGTATGTAAAGATGGTGACTCATCCGTGAAGCAACCGCAGCAAGCGTAGTTTAATCTGATCGATCGATTCGTGCGGTTGTTATTACTTAGCCGCAATCCAACTATCGCTTAAATTCAATTTCGTTTTACATGCTAAAGTAAACTTATCAGACTGTCAAATAGAATATTCTAGATACAGACGAGTTAACAGAACAGAACAGTAGAACATAATGGGTTTCATATACTATGTCAGTTTGGAGCCAGCTATGTGTCATAGATAGTGTCGATAATCTCAGAGATATGAACAGCTTGACTTACGAAGCGTAATGTCATTAGCAAACTTCACAGTGTATACATAAGAGCGAAAAATGACTAGTTTACAGATAATTTTTGTTGGAAAAGGTGTACTTATTTACTTTTTATCCAATTGACAACACAATTTATATTACAGCAGCATGTTTTTATATTGTTTACTAACACGGGTAAGTGTAATATTTAGAGGATAATTAAGATTATAGGAAAATAAAAATTGCTTCGATTGTAAGAAAATTATTGAAAGCAAATTGTCTCCCGTATCGAAAAGTGAATAGCAAGCCAGGAATTAAAAAGAGATAAAATGTCGTAACACCACGCCTGTGACTATAATTAACCGACTTCAAAAAGGAGGAGGTTATCAATTCGTCGGAACCTTTTTTTTTTTTTTTTTTATGTATGTTCCCCGATTACTCGAAGATGGCTGGACCGATTTGGATTTTGTTTTTTTTGTTTGAAAGGGTATACTTCCCAGGTGGTCCCATGATCATCAAGTCAGGATCTGATGATGGGATCCTGGAGAAATAGAGAGAACTCTTCAAATTTTATAGGCACACAAAGCGATTTAGGTATTTTTTGGAAGAGTACTTTCTCGTAGTGGTCCCATTTCAATTTGGTGAAGATCTGATGAAGAACTTCGGAGATAGGCAACGGAACTCCTCAATAAATGATAGCAAATGGACTGGGATTGCCGAAATCGCATGTCTGTCTATTGTTTACACCAGTTCATAACATAACATCACGCCGGTACGCTGTGAAGGGGTAAGCACATGTGAACCACTAAAAAGTGAAAAATAAAAACTTTTTCCAAAAAAAAAACAACCGACTTCCAAAAAAACACTACAAAGTGAAAAATAACTTTAATTTCGGAAGTCGGTGTCTTTGGAGCTGTATTTGAATTTTTTGTCACCGCCTTCCGAAATTAAAGTAATTTTTCACTTTGTAGTGTTTTTTTGGAAGTCGGTTGTTTTTTTTTTGGAAAAAGTTTTTATTTTTCACTTTTTAGTGGTTCACATGTGCTTACTCCTTCACAGCATACCGGCGTGATGTTATGTTATGAACTGGTGTAAGCAATAGACAGACATGAGATTTCAGCAATCCCAGTCCATTTGCTATCATTTATTGAGGAGTTCCGTTGCCTATCTCCAAAGTTCTTCATCAGATCTTCACCAAATTGAAATTAAACCACTACGAGAAAGTACTCTTCCAAAAAATACCTAAATCGCTTCGTGTGCCTATAAAATTTGAAGAGTTCTCTCTATTTCTCCAGGATCCCATCATCAGATCCTGACTTGATGATCATGGGACCATCTGGGAAGTATACCCTATCAAACAAAAAAAACAAATTCCAAATCGGTCCAGCCATCTTCGAGTAATCGGGGAACATACATAAAAAAAAAAAAAGGTCCCGACGAATTGATAACCTTCTCCTTTTTGAAGTCGGTTAATTAAGATTATAGGAAAATAAAAATTGCTTCGATTGTAAGAAAATTATTGAAAGCAAATTGTCTCCCGTATCGAAAAGTGAATAGCAAGCCAGGAATTAAAAAGAGATAAAATGACGTAACACCACGCCTGTGACTATTATTGCCTGAAAGGTTAGGCTGAAGTGTAACTTTAGCACATCCACATTGAGCCAGTTACGTGCAAGTCCCATGTAACCGGTTACTTACCGATTTTAATTATACATATTTATGCATTAGGCTAAAAAAAGACTAAATCTATTTACAACACTAGTTGTTTTAACCAGCTTCAAAAAGGAGGAGGTTCTCAATTCGTCGGCACTTTTTTTTTAATGTATGTTCCCCGATTACTCGAAGATGGCTGGACCGATTTGGCTCTTAATTTTTTTGTTTGAAAGGGTATACTTCCCAAGTGGTCCCATGATTATCAAGTCAGAATCTGATGATGGAATCCTGGAAAAATAGAGAGAAATCTTCAAATTTTATAGGAATATTTGAAGCGATTTGGATATATTTTGAAAGAATACTTTCTCGGAGTGGTCCCATTTCAATTTGGTGAAGATCTGATGAAGAACTTCGGAGATAGGCAACGGAACTCCTCAATTAATGATAGCAAATGGACTGGGATTGCTGAAATCTTATGTCTGTCTATTGCTTACACCAGTTCATAACATAACATCACGCCTGTACGCTGTGAAGGGGTAAGCACATGTGAAACACAAAAAAGTGAAAAATAAAAACTTAAAAAAAAACAACCGACTTCCAAAAAAACACTAAAAAGTGAAAAATAACTTTAATTTCGGAAGGCGGTGACAAAAAATTAAAATACAGCTCCAAAGACACCGACTTCCAAAAATAAAGTTATTTTTCACTTCGTAGTGTTTTTTTGGAAGTCGGTTGTTTTTTATCTTACTATGTTGAAATCACTAACATGTACGGAACGGAACATACTAATGAGTATTATCTGCGGCTGAGTTGTTGATCTTTTGCCTTTTTACTATCCAAAATAACTATAAATAGTTAGATTACCATATCGCCGTCCTACTTTGGGCAGCAACTAAGCTAACACATAAGTAAAGTCATCAGGTTTGCTCAACGCGCGTATTCGCGGCGACGGGGCACGTGCACAAACATGCATTAGCATAATCAAATGCGGTGTTTTGCGTACGGAAGGTCGCACACTGGGAAGGAAAACCGCGGCGTTTTTTGACGTATGAGAAAGTAAAAGTGGTTACGCGTAATTATGATCTACAACATTTTATTGATCATGAGCTTTTTCCAGAGGCTTCCCTCGCTTGGAAGTCAAAAGTTATCCCAAGGGAATATACTACCGGGATGAAATGAATCTTAACTGTTAATATAGGTTATAAACTATCTGAGTGGCAAATTTCATCCAAATCTGTATTGTTTTTTTGCGTGAAAGAGTAGTAAACATCCATCCATCCATCCTCAGAAACTTTCACATTTATAAAGAGTAGGAAAGTAAAAAGTAGGATCATAATAAACATCCGCCATTCTATGTTAATTTTGAACATCGGTTTTCCCATAAAACCTATCTATAGTCCTCCAGATCATATTTCGGCCAATTTCTTCGGAAACTATCCTCCGGCGTGGGAAATATTATAGTGCACAAGTGTGTGTGCAGACACAGGTGCACTCTCTCTTCCCTCACTCTCATAGTCCGATTGGACGGCAATCCGACACGACCAGAGAGAGATCGGGCGTAGGACCAACATAAATCTAAAACCTATACTGATGACTGTCCGTCAACGTGGTCATTGACTTGTTTTTACTACAAAATTTGGAAGATTGGCATCACAATAATAAATCATGAATCTGAATTTCCGGCATGTCCTAGAACCAAAAATTCTAACCCACACTGGGCCCGCGTATTGGATTATGGCACATTCTCTCTCACAGAGAGGAAGCCTGAGTCCCAGCAGTGGGAATGTTATAGACTATAAATTAAAAAAAACTTGGCCACAGCTGTTTATTAATAGATACATTGATTCTTATTGCAAGGCAACACAACATACAAGTGTTATAACCGCGAGAATGTAGACCGCTGTGAATGATTCGCAGCTTTATTTCCACCCAGTGCGTCTTCAAACATCACCTCAAGTTTATGCAGCGTCTACCCACACTAAGTATAACGTGTAAAATCACAAACTATCCAATAATATCTTGCTTAGAAACAGTTTAGTCCTCACTTAACTCGATGTGAGGATCTAAAGGATAGAGGACATGCTACGTGACTTCTTTCGTATTTTTCTATTTTTTTGGCCGAAATATTAGGGTTTGTGAGATAAGAAGGAATTGAATCGAGAGGTTATTAAATTAGATTGTGGGTAAGGGTTATTTTGCCCTAAGGACCAAGTTGGCTTGATAGTTTTCTGAGCTTCCAGGCCAATAATTATCTCAGTCTTCTAGGACACGTTAGAAAGTAATAGTTAAACCAAATTATTGCTTGATTTTTAGAGTCTATTCGACTATTATTGATTTGAACTAACTATGTGGGCGTATATAATATCGAAGTAGATATAAGCTCATAGTTTAGCAAGACCTAAATCCATACCATTAGTTTGCTATAACTTGACTATTAGTACCTAAGTACCAATCCAAAATATAGTTTCAAGAACCTGTCTAAGCCGAACCACTATTCCACTCCAAATTGAAAATCTAAATGATTACAGCATTAAATCTAGCTCAAAATAAACCTAATGTTTCCAATCCAAATCCCTTTTATCTCTAAATAAAATCCTTAGAAGATTAAACGTAACCCTAAATTGCTAGGTACATGCTCGACGATCAATTTGTCCATTGGACAGTCCGTCCGAGGGCCATCAAAACAAATGCTACAATTTATTTGATCCATTTTCTATCGCACACGTACATTGAAGACGTTCCACCGAAATTTTCTAGGCGCGTGGAAATAGTAATTTAATTTTGTTTCCTTTTAAGATGGTTTTTGGGTAGTGTAGTGAATATTTCGTTTTCATTTGGATGATCTAAAACGAAGTCTTATGAGTTAAGCGTGGACATGTCATTTTATATTTTAAATGTAGATTTATTTATTTCTGAGACAAGTGGGAATTGTAATAAAGTAGCATGTTTTCTATATGCAGTTTTATCTATTATTACTATCTGTATTGTCTGTAGATGAAACAGTAATGAGCTCTAAATTTTAACAAAAAAAACTCAAAGTATTTATTTCAATTAAACCATTTACAGGCACTTTTGAATTGTCAAAAAGTCGATCAGTTGGAAAGTTGAAGCTAGATGCCAGATTGAAAACGGATGACAGAGACAAAGACCAGCAAGATGAAAATATTTTTGATTAATATTATAATTAAAAGAAGTTAAACGTATTTTCAAGTTTCATTTCTGTCTTCAGCCATTTATAATGTTAAAGTAATTTTCCTACTATCCTACTATATGTTTAAACAAAAAGAGAGAAACAAGTAATTTAATAATTAAAATAATACAAAAAATGTCACATGCAATGTTAAATGGACTTGACTTGAGTTCAAACTAAGATTAAAAACAATCATTACATTTTGTCTATCAAAAATTCCGAAATGCACAGTAAAAATTTAAGCCTTTTCCTAAATAAGTTTATGTTCAATTCCCTAAATAAGTTGTAACCAATACCTAAGGTAACGATATTTGCACCCCTTAAAGTCCGAGCAACTTCAGATTTCTGTTATTATATATCGCCTTACATTTTTAAGTACTTACGTCCACGTATAATCGTGTACCTTTGCGCCCACAACTTCATATCTGTCCAATATTCGCAAGATACAAACAAAATCATTTGACGTAGAGCAACAAACATTCGTGGAGTCCATAAATATTTGCCCAGGTCGTTTGTAGATACATGTAAATTGCGTACATATAGGCAAACAAGACGCCGAAGTGTATCTCAAGTTGGAATCTCACCGAAATGGACCACAGGCCGGACGATGTGCACTTTAAGTCAAGTGAACTTGTGTTAGGCGTAGATCTAGACTGTATGTGGCCGGTAGGAATCGGTTGTGCATGACACTGTCGTTGGGGATTGTCGATGCGAAGTGATGTGGGTTGTTTGAAGAAAATAAATTAAATTATAATACATTTTATTTCCGACATAGCTTGCAGAGTACGTAAGCTGAAGTGGCTGTGGGAGAGCCACGTCTGTTGTAGGACCGATGGCCGGTGGAGCAGACAAGTCCTGGAGTGGAGACCGCGTATCAGCAAGCGTAGCGTGTGACGCCCCCAGATAGATGGACCGACAACCTTACGAATGTGGCTGATACAGACTGGATGCGGATGGTGGAGGCCAGGGTGTTGTGGCGCAATTTGGGAGACGCCTGTGTCTGGCAGTGGACTGCGGTAGGCTGCGTTGATTGTATCTTTATTTTCCAATTTAATAATTTTATGTTATTGTTATCATTCACTACGTGATATTCATTCACCATAATCAGCCCATAATGTTCCCACTGCTGGGACTCAGGCCTCCTCTCGGTGAGAGGGAGTGGGCAGTAATCCACCACGCAGGCCCGGTGCGGGTTGGTAGATGTCACATGTCTTCGATTTTTTTATTGTAGGTCATGCAGGTTTCATCACGATGTTTTCCTTTACCATTTTGAGAGCAGTGGTGATGAAATAATTTACAAAAGGTAAAACACCTATCTGGGTTTGAACCTACGACCTACAACACGTAAGTCGCGACCGTTACCACTGGGCCACCAGTGGTCTTTACATGGTATAACATTGCATATTTACCATATAAATTACAGGTTTATATAGAGTTATAAACCTTTGACATTCAGGTTATGATTAAGGCCTCTAAGTTGAAACCAGTTTCACACAGCATAAAAATTCGAAGTTTCATCTTGGTATTTTGAAACCATGTCTGACTGACATTAATTTGCAAGTCTGTATCAAAAAATACAAAATCTTTCGGTGGTATTTCAATCTAATTTGGAGTTAGCCAACAAATTAAGCTTCCTTCACACCTTAATAAAACTCTCAAGTAGCTTACCTCAGTCACGAACTCACGAAGGAACCCAGAATTGTTTTAGAACGCAAGCGCGCCGTTTCTTTCCATCTCTAAGCAACTATTCGTACGTGATCGCACGACCACGACCGGCGGCGAACGGGAAACGAAGGAAAGAAAGTAAGAAAGAAAATAATTCTGAGGTAATCATGTAACTGGCGAGATAATAACGGGCCTTTGGGTCGAATGATAAATTGAAAAGGACCACGTCTGTGTAAATTTCTTTTGGAACGATTCCGGACGATTTTTTGTCCATGTGTGAAAAATGGGACTGTGATTATGGCGGTTTTGTAGGTAGATTTAAGAATGATTTACCTAGTAATGTTCGAAATATTACGGTGTTTGACGATCATGAGATATCGCAGCAATGGATTGCTGATGTTTGTAAGAATAATATGATTTGAGTAAAAATAATTAGGTCCTGTAAACCGATCAGGGATCTAATTTTATGTCTGTTTTTTTAACAGGTTCTAAAAATATCTGAGGGAGGGAGGGACATGTATAAAAGTGGGCTAGAAGCCTCATGAATTTAAAAGAAGCCCCATAAGTTACAATCAATTTAATTTAAATTCCTTCATTGATAATCAAGTTCAGAATACGTTACAAGTTTGAATGGTGATCCCTACCACAAACTGGGAGTATGTCTGTATCGTGAGAAATTTAAACTCTCTAAAATGTTGTCTCGCCGGCACAAAATACAACTCCCTAGAAAATGCCAGAACACTACGAATACCGATACCGAAAAATATTGAACTACCAATATAAATTCCCTTTTGATTCCGACCATCTTTCAAAATATTATCGCTCTGAAACTACCTGTTTAATAGAGAGCCACCACAATAGTGTCCCAAAGGAAAAGTCACAGGTAACAATGGGCCAATACCTCCCAAATAAATCAAACCTTCGGGTCTTACTGAGCATTGTGTCTAGCCAAACCACACAGAATTATCACCTTTAAATTCCCAATCCCAAAGCTCATAATTCCATGAAATATTTTACTTGTAGTCTTATTTTGTGTTGGACAATTCAAAGGAATATACGCTATATTGTTAAGGTAACAAAGGCGGTGTTTCTGTGTGGTGTAGAGACATTAATCAGCGGCCGTCAGTTTGACACACAAAAGCGTCAAATGTTCGTTGTGAATGAATGAAGTAATTTGTTGTAGATATATTTAGTACACAGGGTTTGTTTGTTTTTGTTCAGGCTTTACTTGGTTTTGTTGATTGAATGATGATTAGAATCTAAAGCATCATTATAATTTGTCCGTGTGTGTTTTCCGTGTATTGCCGGACGTAAATAATAGCACCATGCCATTTCTTACCGTGGGCGTCGTAAAGGCGACTAAGGGACTTACTGGAGAATGGGCAGCAGCGTTCTCTATGCATTTTACCACCATACTGCGATCGCCAACCTGCCTGCCAAGTGTGGCGATTATGGCAAACCACCTCCTTTTAGGGGAGGCTTATGTCCAGCAGTGGACGTCTTCTGGCTGAAATTAATGAATTGTAATTTGTAATTTAAAGTAACTTAATAACGTACCTGTTTAATTTCTAATACCTAATGAACGTCACTGATGCCACAAACAACACCCACTGTGCTCAACTAATATAAAACAAAGTACCTACCACCCACACGAAAATAAAAAGGTTGCCTGTTTTATACATAGTTGTATGTTAAAGTAATACCTACTATACATACCTTCCGATCCATGATTTTCATAGAAACTAATAAGGTAGAACCTCAGCTCATCAACTTTTAGGCGAAAACCTTCGTTACGAAAACATACTGTAGAAACCAGGGAAGTGCTTGCACTATTGATATATTACTCTTCTTCTATATGTGTTTCGCAATAGCAGAAACCACTGGTTATTAGCAGGAAAGTGAATATTGCCTTTAAAACAGACTATTTAAAGTCTAAACAAAGGCTTTAGAACATCTTTTCACACACTTTGAATAAAAATGTTCCCTATTTGATCATTACAGCCCTGTCTCCAGCCTGGCCCTTAATTACGTCACTACTATACATAATTTCACCCCTTTTTTTTGACTATGGGGGGAAATCCTCATGGATGTCCTCCACCCTGGGGACGGCGGAGGGGTCTGTCAGACTCTTACTGACTAAAACCACCCCGGTGTTCCGTCTCACACTTGCACCGGGGATCACGGGATCTAATGCGACTTCCGCGATCCCCGGATAATTTCACCCCTCTAATAACCTTTTACAAATATGATTAAAATTCATACCAAAAGTTTGAACATACATATTAGCGGTTAGTAAATGGAGCCATAACCGTTCAAATATGAATTTAGCCGTAAAAACATATTAATTGATAACATGGCGGCCCAAATCGCTAATTAATTCAACAATTATAACTTGTAACTGTATTCATAGGGCGAGTACAGTCAGCTTGAATAATATCTAGTCAAATGATATTGGTAAGTTTAGTTTCGAAAACTAGAAGAATTGTGTAAATAAATCTGAAAAACGTATGCTTACTGCTAAAGAAAATCCTGGCTCGAGAGATTAGCTAGCAGAAAATGACAATAATGGAAATCCACGTCGTTTTTTTTCACACAGGCTGGTGATATAAAAAGAGGCTTTGTTAGTATCGACTATTTTGGTAATTGTAAACAAAGCATTTTATTAGAATTTAAAATATTTATCCAAATGATTTGATGTGTTTTTTTTTTGGTGACAGGAAAAATGTAGGGCAAAAGACCTAGAGGCCACAGTGTAGCAATTGGAGATACCTATCAGCACTGCATTACACTGTGCCACTGCGGTGGAGACAGACTGTTGACAATTTGAAACGGAGTCACGATTCTCAGCAGCGAAAGAGAGAGAGAGAAGATTTTAAAACGAAACGAACGAACGTGTCGTTTGTGAAATTAATACAACCGAAAGTCCGCTCTAACGAGATATACCCCCAAGACACTGACCAAATTATTACACTAGAAATACTCTATTATGGCCAACTGTACATTGCCTAATATCCGAGTAGGGTGAGCTTAGCGCACGCATATGAAATTCAATGAGCTAAGCCGAGCGGAGCCGAGCTCAGCCGAGAGTAGCTGACGTGAGCCGAACTGAGCTATTAACTCTCTTTAGTTTTGTGTAAGTTTACATGAGCAGATACGCGGGTAAGTTTTGGACAAGAATGAAGTTTCAAGGGTACGGTGTGAATAATAGATTATTTGTTGCTGATTAATTTGTCATAAATATCTAAACAATAAATTACAATTGCCCAGGTAATCCGCGCAGAAGATGGCGGGACGAACTAGACAAAACAAAATATCAGTGGTCTACATTTAGCCCTGGATCGCAAGAACTGGAAGTAATGAGAAGAAGCCTTTGCCCAGCAGTGGGATGAAACAGGCGACCAGTAACAGGTAATTTGGTCTGTCACTATATCAACGGACAAAAAGTAACTTAGTGCTATCACCTAAAACCAGCTATTTAAATCACAGACCATAGTAATTCAAGATCGTCTAGTCTAGACATTGTGAAAAGAAAACATGAAAATGAAAAAAAAACTCATTTAAACTTATGCCATAACATTTTACCATGAGGACAAGCAGACACTGAAGAATTATGCGATGTTTCTACAACTTTTAACGCAATAGACCATTTTCAAAAGGAGATACTCCATTTCAATTTCAATACACAATCCAATCATCATATAAATACATTCCACAACTAAAATGTTAGTGTTTCGGTGACTATTTCATAGATAATTACATTTCGATAGCACTTCAGCACACTTGCGACTAAACACAGGTAGTATTCGATAGCAACACACACATTCCGTTTTACGATACCTACAATAGAGTTCTGATAGGGTTGTCAACTGTACAAACATATTATTGTTACCATTATTTTCATCTGGCGTTTACAAAAAAGAACTCAAAACAATACAGTTGTGAGGAGTTTGGAAAAATAAAATATAGTGTTTAGCATAATCATATGTATAGTATTTTCTTAACGGGTAATTGAAATACGACTTCGGGATTTTCTTCGAAGACATACAATATTAACTGAGGTCCCTTCACGAACAGTTAGACCCAGCTTACCGTAGGTTTTATTAATTAGCCATTCAATCATCAAACCTGTAGCTTACAAAATTAGACACTCAAACAATCAATAAGGTTGTACATTTCAAAGTACAAAGCGCATTTTATCTAGCGGGTCGTGCTTTTGATTTAATCAGAAGGGCATTTTTTATGACCGTTCACATCCCAATCTCAGTCTTTATCTGTTGTTAAATTCCCCGAATTTTGAAAATTGATGGTGTCCGAGGTGAGATTGCGACTAGACGTTGAATGTTTTTTTTATATACTAGAGTAAAATTTACCTCCTGTTATTACGATTTCTCTGGTTTTGTTTCTATTTCCATGAAACACCGCTATGTAAACAACAAAAGCACCGTCCCTTCCTACGTCACCGCTATGAAGCCATCCTCATCTGCTACAATACAGTGACATCCCTAAGAGTGAATATTCTCTTAACTGATAAAAATCTGAGTTCTTGTGAAGTTAGTGCCGTTGTGTGCCGTCAGGACGCTAATGCCGTTCGCGCAGTGACGCCGCGGAATTCTAAGTGATGACGCAAAAACATTGGGGGCAGGTCAGAGTTGGAATTGGCATTACAGGGTTCTGCATGCCTTTTCAATTGTTTTTTTTTTTTTTTTTTGTGAAACGTAGCTAAAGGCCCATTTGCACGATGCAAGTTCCTTGCTTGTGGCATACAATAAAATTCGAAGCAACAAATGACTTACGTATACATCGTCTTAACATTGTTAAGATATAGTAACTTTTATTGTTACCACTACTTACGGTAGGCCACAGGCAATTAAACCGCAAAATGTTGATCAGACATAATAGAAAAAAGGTTTTTGTCATCGTACGATGAGAGGATATGAGCGAGATAAACCTATATCTAGTAAGTCGAACGACGGCAGGTCGACGAAAACTTTGTAAAGCGATTCTATGAAAAGTTTTACTAACACGCATGTATCTGAGTTTCCCGACTAGTTTCAATCCTGATTAAAGTCTTAGCCGCAAGTTAATCATTAGTTTATCTTCTGCTTGACAAGCTTGACTTGACAAGACATGTTTGTTTTGATGTAATGAGTAAGTTAACGTGCCACGAGTCCTACCAGCATACGACACACACCTTTGTCCAAAAACTTCTAAGGATAAGAAACAAAACTAAAGTCTTCCCATACTCATATACAGAACCCTCAAACCATCTATTTTTTCCGGCGGATCGTTTCAGAGGCTCGTTTAATTTGCTGAATGATTTACTTTTGCACGAAAAGGAAAAATCGTCCGTTGATACTTAGTCCGATGTCGACAAATGAAGACGATTTTGCATTTAAAAAAGTTTTTAACACTCTTGTTGGGTAGAAGGAAATGTAGAAATACAAAATACAAAATATAAAGTCCTGCTAAGAGTGATTACCGCGCCTTTTTACATTATTTGGGATGAAGCGTCGGTTTTACTGATCAAGAAATTTGAAAATTTTTAGAAGGCTTCAACACTCAGTCGTTGCAGTTATGGAACAAAACTTTCATGTTTCGTTAATGAAGCATAGTTTATACTAATACTAAGTTGACCCTGAAAAATAAACGAAAACAAAGCAAATGACTGCAATAAATAATGTTCAGTCTGGTATCGCTAATGGCAGACTGCCACACACCACAAAAGAGCATTGCTATATCATAACAAATATAGTCATCATCTGCCTAGTCTTTTCGCAACTATGTTCGGGTCGGCTTCCAGTCCAACCGGATGAGCTGAATATCAGTATTTTACAAGGAGCGACTGCCTATTTGACCTCCACAACCCTGTGACTGGTTTATAGGTAAAATGGCCCTCGGTAAGATTGGTTGTCAGACTTTCGTGTTGCTGACGACCAATAATGCGGGTCTTGGTACATACCAAGACCCGCATTATTGGTCGTCAGCAACACGTTTGTACATACAAATCGTCACCTATCCACGGATCAACCGCGGCATACGTAAACCAACCCGTGTGACTGTTATTACTTAGCTACAAGCCAAATATAGTATAAGAAAATTATAGTAACAAAATAAATCGACACACTTCATGCATCTTTTAAAACGTATGCATGTTGTAACCATAATTTTCACACAACCTTGCAAAATTTCGTGGAAAAATGCTCACAAGCAAAAATCAGCTAAACACACAATACACCTGAGCAGCTCAATTTAGAACAGCTTGTTCGACGGCTCAGTCGGGGCAGTCTTTTTGCAGGTAAAGGCACCTCGATTTCAGAGCAAGAAGTCACAAAAAAGTGTTGTGCAGTAGGACCACGTAACAAAATACGCAAAAACAAACTTTACACACACATAGGCACTGAACCGACTAACATTTGGGACTATACTCAATTTACAATATATAATTTTACTCATAGATAAGCAATAATGTATGTATGATTTTCTAAACAGAATTAGAACCAGAGGATTTTCTGCATGAAATTCTACAATTTCGTAGCATGCAGCTGGCGGCACGTAGCGCTACGGCCCTCGTAGCCTCGTAGCCGCGTAGACGTTCTACGAGTAGTTTTCAATACAAATTGCTTTGAGTCGAGTCTGGTATGGAATTTGCGCTACATTGCGATGTAAAGTTTTATTTCTATGTTTTGAACGTTTGATTGTTGGATTAGTTGTGGTTTACTTTGGGGACAAAGAGAGTCATGCTATTGTTATATACAAGAACATTTTTACTGTGGCAATCGTGATTTGTACAGATCTAGGTGTTGGCTGACAAACAAAATAGTTTTATCAAAATTATTTTTTACTCGCTAATATAAGATCTCAAAAAGCAAGATTGTTTAATATTTAGAACAAACAAAAAGGCTTATTTTTCCCTTGCGACTTTAACAATTAATGTGACAGTGATTACCGTCTGTTTAACCATACATTTTTGACGTTTAAACATCTCTTAACTTTAAGCAACGTTTATAAATAAGAGGGTAAATTTCCACTGCTATTTAAAATCTGTCAAAGTCTGTATTATCCCTCTCTTCCGTTTTCCACACACTTCTGTAGTCATAGAACATGGGTAATCCGTTCGGCACCACTAATTTACCCAAAAATAGGCCAAAATCAATTCCCGAAACTGCATCAAGACGAATGGCGGCCGATAGCTAACAAACACCATATAAAGCCTTCATCCATCGAACCCGTGGACCAATACACTCCGCTCCCACACACTGTGATAAATTATTACATACCAGTAAACGAATACCCACCATCCCAGTCACGACTTTACTACTCTATAAATAGGTTTGTTTCTTTCTTTATCTTTTCTGGTAAAGGTTTCATAAGGGAATACTAAATGTCAAAATGATTTTTCTTAATTTGAGATATTTCATGCTTATTTTTGGAGTCTTGTCTTTGTTGTCACAAGTTGAATTACGAGTAGTGGGAAAGAAAGAAGACGAAAGTCTTGACAATATCGATAGCTTTTTGATGTTTGAGAAACTTTTTACTAATAGCCGCTTTGGACACATAGCTTTTAGCAATATAGCCGTGCATTGACAAAGTTGCTAACTATTCTAGAGTGTGGTATTTCATGTTTGTTTGTCCATTAAACAGTTAATAGCAAGTCATTATGGTGAGGAGCATATTATTATATTGGGAAAACTAACTAACTCCATACAAATCCAAACGGATTTGTATGAAGTTACTAAAGAAGATGAAATAATCATAATTAGTGAAACTACTACACAGTAATTTTGTGTGAAAGAGAAACAAACACTCATCCATTCAGCCATTCTCACAAACATTCATATTCATAATATTAGTAGTATAAGGCTATACTTGACATAACCGGGGTGCAGCTCCTAAAATCCCAGTTCCCACTGTGGTACGGTGAGAGTTTCTAATAGATATTCTTTGAGTAAGAGTTCCACAAGAGACAAATGTATGAATGTAATAAAGGAATAATGTTTTACGAAATATGCAAAAAGTATGTAGAGACTGCACCTCGTGCCGCACTTTGCGGTGGTCGCATCGCGCGGTCTGTCTTGCTTAGTGCTGTGCAACGTCGACGCTTGCGCACCCGTTTCTATCGATATAGGTTACGAAAATGAAAAGATAGTGTTAGAAATGTATGTTTCATCTTTGTGAAAAGGGTAATAATGCTATCAGAGGCCACAGAAATTTTATAATTTTTTTAAAACAGCCCAATGACCCGATATGTTCAAATATTTACGTTAGGTACTACTAATCTCATGACGTAGTGGTTATGTCAAATTAATTAAAATTAAGTCAGAAACATACTGTTACCAAACATTTATTATATCTTGTTGATTTTGGAATATCGATGATTTAATAAAATATTCTCCATTATTATTTTTGTGAATTTGCTATTTCGATGTTGGGTGGGTGGCAAAATGTTTCTCATGAAATAAGGACATCACGTATGTTCACTTATTTTCCATAATTAAAAAAAAAACTGAGTGTTGTCTGGCACAAACTGCAATACAGGGTGTAAGGGGAACACTTCCGAAGCCAGAACGTAGGTTATATACAACCTAAATGCAAACGGATACCAATAACCTTTCGCCTTAAATCGGTTATTTTGCATCAATTTCAAACGTTTGACGCTTCTGTAATATTTCTACTTATTTTATTTTAGTGGCGCTTTACAAAGGATGCCTAGAAACCTAAAGTCGCCGCCTGGACTTGGGGTCGAGCGCAGTTATGCGTGAACCTATCAGCTGATTTTTATTTTTGAATATCTACATTGCTTGCTAGAGTTGTAAAAAAAAATGTATAAATGTGTTTATTCTCAAAAATGGTTTATATAACTGTTCTCTCAGCAAAGTGTACAAAAAATGCAAAAAAAAAAATAGGTAGGTAGGTGTAGGCCCTATCACTTGTCTTCGTTTTCGAAAGCGTTTCCCTTAGACTGTATTAATAGCCACGTTTAAAAAATAAACTGTAAATACTCGTATATCCTAAAATTTCGTTGAAATTTAACCTCAAAGATTGTAAGTGGTGTGGACATCTAATGCTCAAGTCGAACCTTGGTAAAGTTGAGCATGAGAAACATGGAGATAATGCAGCTCTCATGGCAATCTTAAAATTATTTTCTGTTTTGACTTTCTTTTCTGAAAATATATACCATGTATATACAAAACTTTGAAAACTTTCGCCAGTTTTAAGCGCCCGTGATTTTTGCTCACATTTCTCTATCAAAAATTTTATCCGTTTAGTACGTACAGCCAGGATAGCTGTAGGATAAAGAAGGATGCATAAACGAATACCTTCCACCCGTCACTTTGTCAGCTATCCCCAACGACGTGTACACACACAGGGATGCTTTGAAGAATTCCAATCGGACCGGGTTTCCAATAGTTTCAGCTCCTGTAAAATGTACGAACAAAAGACAACGGGCTAATCTGCCACATCCCTCAGAAGCGTTTTAACTGTACGTACCTATGGATACTTAAGACGACTGCTCTTAATCGGAAGTGCGTTTGAAGATATTATACACCATGACTTTTTAGTCGTCTTACAATGATGGTCACTCAATGTATCCGACATAAAATACCTCTAGGAGCGATTAAAAATTGTTACCATTGATTAAGACGCAATGAAAAATAAATAATGCTTTAGAATTATGAAACACCCTGTTAATTTTGTTTACGCATAAAATGGTAGAAGATATTTATAAGATTCCATTTCCATTTTAAAATCAAAAGTAATTTATTCAAACTAGGCTGAGAGTCAGCACTTTTTGAACGTCAAAAGTTCAGTCAAAAGTTTATTCCATCTTCATATCATCCATAACAAGATGTTTCTAAGTATGGATACATAAGTACGGAACTGGACTGCGGTTGTACGACGATTAAAATGCCACGGTGTGTAGGTAGGTACTGTGAGTACTTAGCCGTACCGGATCGACTAATAGAACACGTTTGGTGCAACTTTTATAATTACTTCTAGATAATCATTCTACGAGTCTATTTTTATCTTCTCCCTTCGCTTATCTGTCAAGTCTACTGTTTTTTCTGCTATTTAATTTCAAAATTAGTTTAGCTGTTCGAATGTGATTAAAGTTATTTTATCGCAAGCCTGTACAGCATGAGGTTGTCTTTTGCAGACTACCTTTACAAGTACCCTTATAAGTGAGTTTTTAAGTTACATTATAAATTCTACAACTTTGCCATTTAGTTAACTTTTATTAAATCAGTGCCTTCTAAAGTCAGTCGTTTATGAAAACTGCTTGTTATTTGTAACTTATATGCTGTGGATCACGGTCTTAGGTTCAACAAGAAGAAGAGTGTGTGATTTTGCATCGCGTCCGGTCAGTTTGCTAACGCAAGAATCGATGACTTTTATGTCATTATGCGTAAGAAAACAGCTACTCTGATGCACCGGATTTAGGACAGCGTGTCAGCGCCAACGGAATCCTAAAGATGATCTCTGGGAGGCTCGAGTCAGCAGTGCTGGGGAGATTCATCCACCGTTTTTTTTTTTGGGTGGGAAATCATCAAATAACTTCTCCCGCTCTGGGTGGAGCGGGAGGGCGTGTCAGACTTTTACTGACTAAAACCCACCCGTGTTCCCTCAGTTGCCTGTGTGCCAGGGGCCGCGGTATCTCTTTCGAACAACCCGCACCCCTGGCAGGGAGATTCATCCACCGTCATGTGATAAGATGACACTGTAACTATGATCATTCTTTTGTATTTTATGATTATTTTTTTGTATTTTTTGACCCTTTGTCACTAACAATTATGGAGAAATAAGTCTGAAATAAAATAATTTAATTTAAACATTGCATTGACCGAATGGACTAACAATAGATAACACAAACATCATCTTTAAGAAGCTGTATCCATTGGTATAAATACAACATATTACCTATTCGGCAATGGAACAGGTTTCCATTTAAGATCTGATGATTTGTTGAAATTAAGCAAGAACTTCTATCAAAGCCTCGTAAATCATGACGGGAAGAATGAAGGAGTATCAAAGAATTGATTTTGGATTTGAATTTATGACATTGTTTAAGATATTATTTTGAGTTAATGAATTTCATTAACTCAAAATATAACGTATTAATGTGAATCTATGAAATGGTATAATTTTAATAATAATTTTGCATGCCTGAATTAGTGCAACACAGTGGACTGCGCATTCACTTGACAGCTAGAAATGTATGATTTTGTACTGTGTTGAGCAATAAACATTTGAATTTGAATTTGACCTTGAAATAATATTAAAGTTTTTGCACTACATTTATGTGCATAACTGGAATTTAATGTTATTGTCTGAAAACAATTTGGATCTCTCAGTCCAAATTAAAAAACTCTCAAATGGGACTCCATATGTACCCGCTTCGTGGTATATGTCTCGTAAAAAGCAATCTTGGCCTATGGGGACTTACCCAATATGATATGGCACATACCCCGGCTGCCCCACTATCTCGCGCCCACTATATCAAGTATCTATTTGAACATAAACCGTTTATCGCCAGCTATCGCTCGGACAATGGCGGTCGGGGGCGGGGGGCGCGGGGCGCAGGGTGACATCCGCTTCCGACGGAACCGGAAATGGCTGATATGTGACTTTGTTTTGCGCTGTTTGTTGAGCTTCCCTTATTTACCGTTAGTAATAGCTGTTAATATATTTTGAAATACCGTTAGATTTTTGTAAGGAGACAGGATTTATGCTATATATTACTATTTATTTAGGTACGTATTGTATAACTAATGATTATTATCGAAAGCAGTTCCTTAAGGTTATGCTTGATAAAACTTCATTAATAGTAATAATAAGTGATGGGCTTTCGTATCAATGATACATAATTATTTGTAACGCATCTTATAGCAAAATCGGATGGCAAAAAAAGCTATTCTTAATAGTATATCTTATATATATAGTATGTCTTATCTATTTCTAATTGTTATTATTTCAATAAAAAATTGAAATAGATAAGGCATAAGTCGTTCAAAAACCCTGGCTAATTTCTTAATATCTTCTAAAGGATATGCCACCAAACGGCAAAGTTAGAAGCTTTTCCCCTTCGTAAAATAATCTTCTATAATAAACATGAAATAAATAAAGTGTGTACTTATTGAAATAATAAAAAGTCATGGAAAATTATTATATTCAAAGTAGTACAATTATCTATCAATTGTAAAACGTCTAAACAAATAGGATTAGTTCAAATGGAATAAACAAATACATTTAAAATGTACCTAATAAAATTTATTAGCTGATCTAACTATAATTGTTCAAACGAATAATTGTGTTAATTGAATAGCAAGCATTTTGAATTGTACCAGTTAATCCTTAGATTTGTTCGGCTAAATTAATTAATATATTATATGATTCATATTTTGGGATTCAGTTATAAACAAAAGAATCATCATTTAAATATAATAAACAACAGAATAATAGGTCTCATTATTGTAAAAGGTTGGCCTCGTTTATTTATTTCATATATGAATGATCATAATATTTAACCTACCTCGGTATGAAATTCATTATTTTAAAACATTTTACTGAAATCTAAATATAACCTCTAACATCCAAAGCAGGGTACACCCCTCAGCTGGTAGAGGGGCTCAGAAGGAGAAACCTCCTAACAATAAGCGGCGTGTCCCGTACTACAATTTATTGCGTGCAGCTGTTTAACGAAAGCCTTTATTGGAGTCATTTTTATCACGCAGTTTTCAACATTATTGATAGAAATTGAATCGCTTTGTAGGCATTTAATATTTCTATAGCAACTTTTCGGTAGCTTGTGTAAGTCTCATAGATTTTCAATTATTTCCATCGTCTTTATCGGTGATAGAAAGTCACGTTGTCTCTCCCTCTCTCTTTTGAAATATTGGCAGAACGATGACCGAACATAACTGAACGTGAACGTGATCGAATGGAACTCATACAAACTTGGTATAGTATAGCAATATTTATTATTGAATTTAATTAAGGTACTCCGCATATTATCAATGTAAACTTCTTGAAGCCGACTTTTTTATTTCACAGCTCGAAGAGAACTCACTTAAAAATTAGGTTATGCGCCAAATATCATATTTCAATTCCGTTTCGTTAAAAAACCAGTACTTTTACAGTGAATGTCAAATGAGGTATTTTTAAACGTCATGACTACACTGATATAACATCATTTGAGGCAAAGCACATACTTCCAGTTTTAACATAACATCACGCCTTCGCAGAGGTGTACCTATAGTACACCCACATTTCGCCAGTTATGTTTAAGTCCCACGTATAGGGACGAGCCTATCGCCACCAACCAGGCACAAATCCAGAAGCCAGGCTGCTACTAAGAAATTCCAGATTTTTTTACCGATTTCAAAAAAGGAGGAGGTTCTATTCCACTGTATATTTTTTTTAAAGTATGCTTACCGATTTTATATTTAGTATTTAAAATCACTACAAATCTTATTAATATTTAAATCATGACAGTTTTTTTATTTTTATAGCAGATACTGGTAGCGACGGCAAAGCTGCTACCTACTCACTTATAAAAAAAACCCATAAGGGATGAGTTTACAAACACCCAAACAACATGAAAATAAAGTCCGACTAATTTACATTTTTTTTCCTGAACAAACAAAATCAATTACCAATGTGAGCTTTGTTCGTGTTAAGCGATTAATTAATGAAGTATCGACTACTATTAAAACTTTCATAGTGCGTCACCCGCAGGCAAGCTTTACTATAAAACTAATACCACTACTAGTAGTTAGTTTATTATAAAACTATTTGCTAACTAGTCAGCCAGTAATTAAGTTAGTTTTTGAACGATAGTCATTACACAGTACAAATATAACAGCGCTGTGATTTTTGTAAAGAACTTTCCGAAAGAGTGTGTGTTCATAATCATAATTATCATTTCAGCCGAAAGACGTCCACCGCTGGACATAGACCTCCCCCAAGGTCCGTCACTTCGACTTGTCTTATGCTTCTCGCATCCAGCGGATTCCTGCGGCCTTCACAAGGTCGTGTTTAAAATAAAACTACATTATTTTTTCAGGCTCCGCCCTTTTTTTAATGGAAACCAATGTGTTGATTGGTTCCTTTGTCGGTATCTTAACTTTACGGGAATGGGTTACAATATTTGTGTCTTAGTTATAGTCATGGTGTCTGCTAAAATATTCTTTCCATTTGTAATAGTAGGCTTCTTTGGTAAGAAGCTAAGCCAGGGTAGTTACCAACATGATTATTATTCACCGTTCAGCAATTTAGCTGTGTTCCGGCTTGTAGAGTAAGGCCCTTTGTACACACACGTTTTCCGTTTTCGTTTTTCTTGCCGTGAAAAACGACGGTTAATTCGCCGTGTGTGGACACGGTTCATCAGTGTTGTATGGGTCACTATGGAAGCTTGTGCAATGTAAATGGACACGTTTTTTCTACGTGTACTAAAGGCCTAGATGCAGGTAACTACGGGGAAATTCGATAATTTAGCTTTGTCTCAAGGGTGGCAACGCACCTGCGGTACCTCTAGTATTGCAAATAACGGTAAATGGCGGTGACCACTCATCATCATATTGCCACCGAATAATATAAAAACAAAACACTGACGTCACTAAATGCATGTGAACAATAAATTGAATACTTGACTCACGTAAATTATCGCCACATTCCTCGACGCCATAGGCCCCTAGTAACACAATGTCGAGAATCATAAATCAAGCTGTGTTATCTCTATAAAACTGTCTATTGGTAACATATATTTTAAACTTGTCTGACTTGAGGAATGGGTGGGGTTTTGATGCCAGCGTTTGATAAATGATTTTCTTTCTGAAAGTAGGTTTGTTCAAACACTTTTACACGTTAATCATATTTTATTAAAAACTGGATGAGGTCGGCGTTTCCTATCTGATTACTCTGTGTAGAAAGACCGAAAAAACTCAGAGGTCAGTCTCTTTTGAAGTCCAGACATTATCTTAGTCGAACAAATCATGTGAAGATCATGTAGAGTGTAATGGTGTCTGCAGTGGTATTTTGAGTAAAAACCACACAGATGATTGAAACATATTTTTATGACCTTTGGAGATAACTGAATCTGCATTAAGTTAGTATTGATGAATGTATAAAGTTACTATTTGAGAGACTATTGCCTAGTATTTGAGTAGAATTGTTGTAAAATCAGTCTGATAAGCTGGGAAATGTCACAAATATTGATAAAGTAAGACACACATCTCCACAATACTGTGTCCCCGCCACCAGTGCGCCCACCTTTAAACCCACTCTCACTCAGCTCACGTCCACATTCTAAGATAAAACGCAATATAACTTGCAACAGAACGGTTCTATTTAGATTAGTTCTAACAATTCTATAGAGTTCTCTGGTTCTACCCTTTATTGCCGCCACATGGAGCTACTTACGTGACGAAGCTTGTAAGCTCTTTACTTCGTTAAATGGGCTTTTTATTGGCTTCAGTTGGATATGAAGTCTCTTGTTGGCCTAGTGGTAGTAAGTGCAACTTCTAGGTGTGTGGTCCTGGGTTTAATCTTGTTTGGGCAATTTGTTTTTTGAATTTTGGATTTATGGAGGCCACCGGCTAAACTTTTCATTCTAATAGGAGTTTTTCATAGATAGATAACTAAAACATTCTTTATAATGATTGTTTAACAATAGGATGCATTAAGACTGCCTTATTTGTGTAGTGTTCACTATCACTAGTCACGCGCTACTGAGGTCCTGGGCTCGATTCTGAAATCCAGCAGTGTTATTCCACTACGACATTTTTCTATAGCAGCTTTACAACCCGGAATCTGGGTTTGTGCCCAGTTGGCGGGGCCATAATACATGCGACTAGTTAAATGTGGGTGATAATTATACACTCTCTGCCCAAATATTCTAGAAATATAGGCGGATGTCATGTAATATGTTACTAATAGGACAAACACGCTGAAAAGTGGGTGTACTATATCTGTCTGTCTATCCGTAATACAAATCGAACTACCACATGTCGCCAGTTTTTTTTTTATCGATCTGATACGAAAAATTTAGATAAAAGGGAAAAAAGAATTAAGAAAGACTTTACCGACACGTGAACATTGAGGCAATTCAGCTGCTAGACAACACGGACATAATACGTAGGCTAAAGAGAACTAAACCATTTCAATTAGTGTAGTGTATAAATAGTGAATAATAGTAGCTAAA
This sequence comes from Antitype chi, assembly GCA_947359405.1. NCBI lineage: Eukaryota > Metazoa > Arthropoda > Insecta > Lepidoptera > Noctuidae > Antitype > Antitype chi. The sequence goes on along the minus strand of OX375821.1, from coordinate 854,439 downwards.
AGTGATGTGCTAAACAAGTGCAAAATGACACTAGTCATAGTTATAACGTAAACTACCACGTAAAATATTAAGTTAGAGTTAAATTGCTTATAAGTCTATTCGGCTAGATTGTAATAAATCACTTAGAACTTTAGTTCTTATTAATACAGAAAAATAAAAAAAAATAAAAAAATCTACCAACGCGATCCTTCTTAAAACTGGCGTAGGTGTTACACCCTGTGTGGGCTGACTAATAGTGTGTAGTGAGCAATCTTTCAGCTGCCACCTCAGTAAATGGCGCCTCTCGATGTATTTTGTTTATTTGATAAATTGTTTCACAGTAAGACCAGTAACCTGAAATTTTTCCACCGTAAAATGGTGCACTGCGCAGGTACATCTAAGTATTGATATCTAGCTCTACCTATGTTTTATACGTATTTGTTTATTTTATTTAACCATTTAAGCACACACATATAAACAGACAAGAAGAAAGGAACAGAAAATACGTACAAAGGTAATGCTTATTTCTAATATGCGTATTATATTTTCTACTATGGTCTTGCTAGAACTGAGCCAATTTAATTATTTACCACTAGCTTTTTCCAGCAGCATCGACCGCGTGGGAGTCGAAAATTATCCCGCGGGAACGTACAACCGGGACAAAAATATCTTTTTTTATTAATCTAGGTTATAAATCTATCTGTGTGCTTAATTTCATACAAATCCATTCAGCCGCTTTTACGTGATTGAGTAACATACATCCAAACATACAAACTTACACATTTATAATATTATAGTAAGATAGCGATCTCTGATCACACGCAAAATGGTATTCCAGCTAGAACTATGAGATTATTTTTTTAATTTTATTTTTTCAATTCTTATGTCCAACTTCATGGAAATGGACTCCTCCATTAGAATTGAAAATGCCTTTAACAAAACAATTTTAACAAATTGAAATAAACAATGTGTTAAAGTTATTTTTTTAAAGGCATATTCACTAAGTAGAACTTCCGCCATAGCTCACTATATTCATTTTCCAGGATAGGTAAACTATATATTGTTTACTTAAACTCTACAAGTGTAACTTTGGTATATTGTTGTGAAAAAGGGTTAAAAACAATACTAAGTTTATATCTGTATTTTTTCATCAAACCTACAACAGTCAGTGCCCTAATTACTTAAAGGATATACGCTGAGTTAATTACTAAATTAGATTTACTTAGATCGTAGGAAAACCGCAGATTGTAGGCAGTGTAAGCTAATTACCCCTACACAGGCAGAGCCGTCTGATCTCGTGTAAAGAGCCCGGTACCCTCGCTGAGAAGTGTTATAACATAACATCGCATATCTGCTTTCCCAGAAGGGTACACAAAGATGTAAATACACCCACATATTGCGCTTAAGTATAATCAGCCTATAATGTTCCCATTGCTGGGACTCAGGCCTCGTCTCGGTGAAACGGAGTGGGCCGTAATCCACCACGCGGGTCCAGTTGGTAGTTGTCACTTGTCTTGGAATGTTTGTTTCTAGGATATGCCGGTTTCCTAACGATGTTTGCCTTTACCTTTTTGAGAGCAGTTGTGACGAAATAATGTACACAAAGTAACACGACTAACATCGTCGTTCGTCGTTGCCACTTGGCCGCCACTGCTCCGAAAACTTGCGATTTATGTTTAAATTCGCATAATTTTGGGAGCCTATTCCCATAATCTAGACTTGTACTGCTAATGGGAATTTTCTAATGTAACACCACAATATCACTGCCTAATCTGGGAATCGAACTTCGTATAGTCAGCCTCACAAATATGAAGATCAACAAGAATTTATTATTGTCTACAATAGACAATCGAATAAATTCTTACCGTTATATTATACTGAACTACCGTGCCTCGGAAAGCACGTCAAGCCGGTTGGTCGCGGCTGCCAATTGTAGATCTTTGACAGTTATTACCGGTCATCAGAAGCCTGAAAGCTGACAAACAGTCTTACCGAGGAGTATCGTATTACTCAGTAACTGGGTGGTGGGGATCAGAGGCCTTAATGTGACTTTCATTTAACCATCTCGATATAACGCATCGATCGCGTTTGGTGCTCCAATCGGCCCTGGATTAGTGACGGACCAATCGGAGCACCGAACGCGCTCGATGCGTTTGATTGAGATGGTTAAATGAAACTCCCACTAGGGCCACTAGTAGGCAGTTGCTCCATACTGGTATTCAGCTGCGTATGGTTTGATAGGAAGCCGACAGCAACATAGTTGGGAAAGGCTAGGCAGTTGATAACGTTATAGATATCTACCTATTACTGGAGCTGACTGAACATTAAATCACGCTCATCAAGTGAAAGGTTTCAAGCAGTATTTTAACATTTCAAACATACATACATAGAATTATTGAGACTACAAAGAAAAAAAAAGCTTTGCTTCAGCATCTAAAATTTAAAATCGTAGCAGTAAAAGTCAACAAGCGCTTGCTGTAGCGAACAAAGCCGTGATTTAAAGCGCTGTGCGCTGTACCAACTATTTACGAAGTTGAAACATAAGCCGCTTTATTGTGTTAGACCTCATGCACGGTTTACAAGTAGATATGTACTGTTAATCGCGCGTTTTTGTAATAATTTAACCTTATTGACGCCTTTTTCTCGCTGAAGGAAAGGTGATTTTCGAAGTTCCAAAGCTTTACCACTGACAAAATGATTTTCAAACCTGGAATTAAAACATTAATTATACACTAATAAGGCCTATTCTGAGATGCGTAGTTGTGAGTCCAAATAACTGTATTTAATTGGTAGTGACCAATTAGCAGTAATCCATTGGAGTTAACTACCGCTAATTATTATTGGTGAATCATTGACGTGTTCGCGGAAAATGCTTTAAAAATAATTGTGAAAGTCGGTCAGACCAACATTGCTATTGCAAACCTGCGCCACAATCATCACCAATTTATTGGTAAGGTAATACAAAAAGTTAATTAATAAAGCGTATCGAGGTACAAATGGGATTGTGAACCTAAATTTTTACTTTCATAAATCATATGTTTGAGCTTTCTATGTGAATCAATATCCTACTAATATTATAAACGCGAAAGTTTGCAAGGATGGATGGATGGATGTTACTCTTTCACGCAAAAACTACTGAATGAATTTGGATGAAATTCGGCACACAGATAGATTATAAGCTAGATTAACAAAAAGGATACTTTTTATCCCGTTAGTACGTTCCCTCGGGATAATTTCCGACTTTCATGCGGGCGAAGCCGCGGGCGGAAGCTAGTTTAAAATAAACGTTTCCTGAACTTTTTAAAGTTGTTGTTTGTTTTTCTTTTATTTTGACACTGTTGCGCAAAGGTATTCTTAGTCATTTAAATACTTCTGTTCCTGAATAATTCTCGTACCCTTATCCCAATCTACTTCGGCTTGGTGCAATATATCTCTTCTTCTTCGATAATTTTCTATTAGTCGTCATCTCCGCAGACACTTCTTTTTCTATCCATATCACCTTTCACTCAGTCCATCTATTGTTTCTTTGGTCTTTTCCTACTTGGATAGCCATTCACATTAAGACTCAAAACTTTTCTCACGACGGCGACGTTTTCCTCATTCGTCCGTATCACATGGCAATATTATGACAACCTATTTCCTTTCAACTTTTCTGTCACCGGTGTCACTTTCAGACTTTCTCATAATTATATTTATAGTCGGTTATTATTTAATCAATCCTGAATATTTTTACTAATGATAAACGAGATAATTAAAAACATATTTTAACAAGCGTTTTCAAGAATTTAAACAAAAATCTCGACCTAGTTATAAAAGATTTTCGACACCCAAAATATAATTTTCCGATGAGAAATTCTAACAATTTAAAGACTCGAATTTCCTAATTATTTTGTAAAATCCTTTAATTAATGAGTTCAATTAATTCGGTGCTGCCATTATAGTAACCGAAATAAACAGTTTTAACAATTAACAGGCGACGTAACGAGTTCCTGCGGTTACTGCCGCGTTAGATGAACTGTGAACGAGATTTAATTAATATATGTTGTGCGGCGCGTATGGGATGCGGTCCCGAATGAGTTTGGGTGGTCGGTTGAAAGTACACACCATGAAATCTGTGTTATCTCTCTCTCTCTCCCTCTCTCTGTTTCTGTCTCTCTACTTTGCTGTTCGGGCAAGTAAGGCTAGAAAATAATGATAAGGTGTATAAATCAGCCGGTTTGATAGCCTAAAGTATGCAAGACGTTTTAGGTACCACCTGACTTGTCTTTCATTTATTTGAATTCGGTTTTAAATGATATTCTGAAGGCTAAGATAAAGTGGCATTCTATCAGCGAAAATATTTATGGAAATCACAAAAATGAATGTGACTGACATAAACTACCGAAAAGCTTACGTCGATACTATTAAAAGACTTTACTAATAAGAAACTTTATGTGGTCGATTGTGGCTTGTGTATGTCCAGTAGTGTATACAATATTTCATCTGTTCCAGTATATTTGGTGCCGATCTTTACCATTAAGGTACGTACACAGATATTATTATAACGTCGCATCCTACAAACCTTGAGATTGTTTATTGCTCGCCGAACAGATGGCCGATGTGGCCGGAAGGTTCTGGAGAAGCGACCGCGTACTGGAAGACGTTGCGTTGGAAGGCCTCCCACAAGATAAACCGATAACTTGATGAAGGCCGCAGGAATCTGCTGGATCCGAGAAGCACAGAACCGGTCGAAGTGGCGGTGCTTGGGGAGGGGGGGGGGGGCATTTGTCCAGCAGTGGACGTCTTTCGGCTGAAATGATGATCTTATAAGACTGAGAGTGGCGTAGTACTAGTAGTAAACTTAGTAAGAGAGATAGCTCTATCTAGGAGAATGCAAATCTCAGGAATAACCTAAAACTTCTCACAATAAAACTTAGCTAGCTCATCAACCAAGAATAAGAACATATCTAAAACCTTTATAAACCCCTTCCCAAGTTCTAACGATAACTCCTTCACTATAGTTAAACAAAACGTAAAGTGAAAAGGTCGTAAAACGTTGAAGTTTAAGGTTTAATCAGTTGTATGTCGCCTGTAACAAGCCATTAAAGTTGCTCTATTTCCCATTATGTGTTAAGGGGTGGTTCCAGTAAACACAACTGTAAGTTGCGACTAACTGATGGAGATTATGGTTACAGATCATTTCAATCATTGTGAGTGGTTTTACACAATCATAAGTGGTGGAATTTTTCCTCAAATAGCCGATTCTGTATACAACAAGAATCGACTATGCATCAAACAGTACGTAAACCTTCCAATGCGATTTTCATAAAATGGTTTGAGATTCTACAATTATTCTCAATTACAAAATTCTTTTGATACTCTTTGAACTAGTAAACTGTCTACCGTGAGTCTGCAGCAAAAATAAGTAATCTCATCTCCCCACGCAAATTCCAATAAAGACCAAAAACCTCTAGCTTCGCACAGGAAGAGCAACCCGTAACAAAGTTAAAGCGCTCACAATTAGATAGCACCATCTATTACCAAGTTCCGACTATGTGTAACTAACTCAATTACTTACTGGTACAGAAATAGGCGGCATTTGACAATTTGGGAGCAACTTGTATGGTTATCAAACTAAGGTGGGCCAGATGTTCCCGCAACTATTTATGGTTTGGAGTATGAGACTGGAATATACTATGCAGTATATTTTTTGTAAAAGGTGAATTTTGTTGCCTGCAGGCTTAACATTTTATTCTATAACCAAAACAAACAAATAGATGTAGAAGTTTACAAGATCTATTTTTTCCGAATCCAAAAGTAGCAACTTTCAGAGAGTAATGTCTACCATTGCAATAGTCAGTAACTTACTTATTCGCATGCCAAATGAATGGCGTTTTCCATCCATAATCAGCCTATACTGTTCCCACTGCTGGGACACACACCTACTCTCTATGAGCGGGAGTGGGCCGTATCCACCACGCGGGCCCAGTACCAGTTGGCGGATGTCACATGTCTTCGTATTTTTGGTTCTAAGACATGCCGGTTGCATAGCAATGTTTTCCTGCACCTTTTTGAGAGATAGCATTTTATAAAAGATCCAAGCAAGCACACGACAAAACTTAATTTTATACAGTTACCGAAACAATTCATCCCTACGTTAAAATTAATATTGTACCTACAAATTAGTCAAACACATACTCCATGAAACTCTTCACCACATAACTCCATTGTCAATTAAGTCCAATTACTGATAGGAGTCCGTAAGCTAATGAACATGTCCAAACTCGGGCGAGTTGAAAGGAGACCTGTTCACACTGTTCCAGCGCCAATTATGAACAAGTTGGCACATGTTTGAATCAAACATGATTTCTGCTATCGCTTAGTTGTTTCAGAGTTGTCCAAAGTTTCGGGTAACTAGGTTAGTGGGAGAGCAATGGCAGTACTTAATTATTTTTTGGGGGAGTATATCTTTGTGTTAGAGTTTTGTCTTATAGAGCAGTCTCTTATTTCCTTAGGACGATACGTAGTTATATTTTCATTATATCTTATTAACTTTCAAGTTGGTTAAAGATAATTAGTAGATTGTGGATTTGTGAAAGGCTTGGCATAAGCCAAGCCTTACACAAACCTAACTATTATTTGCTAGAAAACAGCCTAAAGAATGATCTTTAGGCTGTTTTCTAGCAAATAATAATAGACAAGCAAAAATTATTGTTTAGTAGTTTATCTAACCCATCAAAAACATTTTCATGTAAAATGTTGACAAGACGTGACCATATGACTCGCACTGTCAAAAAGTTATCAGATCTCATGTAGAGTTAAGCTTCTAACTCTACACACCCTAACTCTACAAGGCCTAACTTCACAAACTCTACACCATAATCAAAATATGTGGCTTGGCCATTTCGCTACATTCACATGGGCGTAAGGTCAGCTGGATTGGGTTATCTCAGGATCTATACTTATAAATAAATAACCCCGAAAAACCTCTAAAACAATAAATCCTCTAAAAAAGTCCCATCCCAGTTATTTACCCCCTAAATTGTAGGGAAACCCCTTAAGTTGGGAACCCTGTATGAAAGGCACAGTTAAAGTTTATTTGAAACAGAAGCATATTTTCGAAGTCCTGACTGATATAACAATGCACAGCCCAAACCGCTGGAACTAGAGCCTGAAATTTTGCACATACATGCCTTATACAGTGTAGGCATCCACTAAGGAAGTATTTTTGGAAATTCCACCCCTAAAGGGGTTTCAATAGCGGATGAAAGTTTGTATGAAAGTCCGTCAGTTTCAAAGTTAAGAAAATATAATTTTGTGTGTAGAAGGACGATTGAAACTTATTTTGTTACATGTCTCAGCATTTTTAATAATTCCACCCCCGAAGATCTGAAAAGGGGGATGAAGTTGTTTATGGAAAGTCCTTCATGTTTAAATCACATTTATCCACTGTTCATTACTTTCCTGTTATACAATAGTTCTTGTAGTAAGAAACTGCCAAGCCACATATTTTGATTAAGGTGTAGAGTTTGTGAAGTTAGGGCGTGTAGAGTTAGAAACTTGGCTCTACATGAGATCTGAGAAATTTTTGAATGAATTATTTTTTTGTTGTTTGGGTAGGTACTGTGATACCTAAGGGGTCTAGGTACCAATAAAATATTGAATACGTTCAATATCGTATATTTAGATAAGTTAAGACTTTTACAAGGCCGCGCCTAATATAATCATTAAATACATTTTTAGGATCAAACTCATCCTATTCGCATTGACGGATAGAATCCTAGTCTCATCATCTTGATAGTTCAAATGTGACAGTCATTCCATTACCGGCCTATATTAACATAAAGGTTGCATTCGTAAGCAACAAACCTTTACAGTACTAATACTAGCTTACAAACTAAATTTCAGCTTTATAGGACATTATTAAGATATTTTTAGGACATTTTATGATTATCAGTGAATCAGTGACGAAATCAAGGTTTTTTAGATATCAATACAATCGAAAGTATAAGAGCAACGCAATTAAAATTTTATATATTTAATAAGTCCGCTATTGAAAACATATTCCGAGAATTTTGTATAACTGGTATAATCCAAACCCAAGTTATAAGGGTTCGAAAAAAAGACGAAGCGTTTCGAGAAAAGGTAGGTAGTGCCCTTGCGCTCCGCTTGGCTCGTCTTGGCGGGGGGACTACACTACCATGCCCCCAGAGCATAATATCAAGTCTGAACATACAATAACAATATAATCAAACACAGTAGGTACCTAATATAAATTAGAAGTTTCAAAAGGATAAATTGGGTTAAATCAAGAGACAAGAATTGAAACAAACAGAAAGTTTCCAAGTTATATCTTATGGGAACAATAACAAAGTATTACATAGTTCCCAATTTCATTTCCTTTTTGCTTTAATATCAAAAAGCTTAGGTTTTGATATTCTTTTTGTTTTTATTGCTTTTTTAAACTTTACCACAATTGAGACGGAATAAATCTCTTCCTATGACTAAATGCAGCAAATTTACAAAGGAAAATAGAAAAGTTTTTGCAGTAAAATTCACCCACTGTAACTGAGATATTGCTCTTACAGGGTCCACGTGTAAAACTAGTCCTTCACTCATCGTCAACCGTAATAACATAATCTTCTGCCAATCCAAGTGTGGTCTATTTCATTATCATCTAATTTTAATTCCGAAAGGGTTTCTAGAAACCTTAAATAATATAGGTAGGAGTAGAACAGGGAGCGCGACACAAACAGAAAGTTTCGCCACTAGATCTTATGAGTGCTATGACAAAGTGCTATATCGTTTACACGTTAAATTAATGCTCGCTATAAAATCAAAAAGCCGCCGTTGGTGGCTGAATTTACACCGTAGTGTAACTTCCTAATAACTTTTAGACTTACCATGTGGGTCAAAATGTTGTCCGTTGTAAGCTATAGTTTTGTATCGAGCAGATTTAGGTTCAGGTTTTTTGTTGAATACGGGCCTCCCTAAGAAGGCCATAATTACAATTATATGCAGTTGAGAGTTGAGGCGACTACTGCCCAAACACTGTTCCCTCAATTTATAAGTTAAACATTTTTGTTTGGATAAAACAGCTACTTTCAGGACTTCTTAAAATTCTGCTGATCCGATAAACCACGCCCGCGAGAGGCGATCAGCCAAAATACATAAAACTCAAATATTTAAACTTGCGAACCGAATTTGATTCCTATCGCTAACACTCCAATTTTATATCGTCGGCACACAGTAAACTTTTATGTTTACTCATAATATTTCTATTTCGAGCTAATATAATTGAAATGGAGTTCGTGTATTGTTTTAAACAAACGACGGTGAACAAACGATCAATCAATCGCGAATTGCTAACCGGATAAGGTCGAATGGATAAAAAGGTTTTATTTATGAGTAGGTACTGTATTTTTAAATACACGTGGATTTATAATATTATTTCAAATGCTACGTATATGAAGTGTGACTACAAGAGCAATAAAAAATGCTATGTAGGTCATACTATTATTGAAAATCATGTGGGTATATTTAGTGGTTTTTAATACCCACTGGAAAAAAAACTAAATTATAAAAATGATATTCTTATACACTATTTACTTATTTGCGAACACATGACAAGTAGCCTATTACCAAAGTTTAGGAAGAATTCGACACAAAAAATCACTGTACGATTCTATAACCCATTTGAGATCGTTCCGGTGTGAACGCAGTCCACCCCGACAGCCAGTAATTCTCGATCTCGGCCAACGAGGCAAGTTTAATGAAATTCTTGCTGCCCCTATCTCCGTACTATGCTTACACCGTGTTTTTAACTTCGCACTTTCCTACTGCTTGTTTTGCGGGTAGATATGAAAAGTGTGGCGCAAAATACATGGAAGGAGATGGCGTTTAGGGGGATGGTCTTTAAATATCAGTATGGGTTGAGTAATTTTGCTGGCAGAAGGACCATATTGTTTTTTATTCATGACCTTTTGTTCCGGGTTGGTCATGGCATTGGTACGCCTTTGGTTGCAGGTCGCTAGTGGCACTTATGTCATTCATTTAAAAAGAAAACAACCAATTGAAAATTCATTAACATTATCAACCAAAAAGAAAAACTTTCAGTTCAAGAGTGAGCTAGGTACATACTTCGTTAACAGAAAAATATTTTAGGGACTGCAAGAAAATTAAATTTTCATGAAATTCTTTTAAAAATATGCTTTAATTAAAACTAAAGGAAAATTAAACATGAGCCATTTTTCTGTTACACTTGAAGAATTCAAATTAAAACCAAACATAATGAAAAGAACGCACTCCTTTCTTTGTATAAATTATTTCGTCAAATTTGCATTAAAAATAGTAGTGAATAACTAAATTGGGTATTTTTAAACTCAAAAGTATCATGAAGGAAAAGGTCACTGGAATTTCACTTCTGTTTCAATATAATCTCTGTAGGGACAGATCGTACTTCAGAGGAAGAATCCTGGAGTAAAAAGATTCATGTAGATACACTATGGAGAACCGACTAACCTGAAATTTCAATATCTAGAATCACAATATCCCGTTGCGAAGAGATGTTAACTGCAGTGTAAGGCCAATTGCCCACGATGCTCGTCCGATCACCATTGACATACATAGTGCTGTGAAATCTGGCTACTCATCAATGACTTGAGTTTCTACATATTATGGCTACTCATCAATGATTTGAGTTTGTATACATTCTGGCTACTCATAAATGATTTGAGTTTGTATACATTCTGGCTAGTCATCAATGATTTGAGTTTGTATACATTCTGGCTACTCATAAATGAATTGAGTTTGTATACATTCTGGCTACTCATCAATGATTTGAGTTTGTAGACATTCTGCCTACTTATCAATGATTTGAGTTTATATACATTCTGGCTACTCATAAATGATTTGAGTTTGTATACATTCTGGCTACTCATAAATGATTTGAGTTTGTAGACATTCTGCCTACTCATCAATGATTTGAGTTTGTATACATTCTGGCTAGTCATCAATGATTTGAGTTTGTATACATTCTGGCTACTCATAAATGATTTGAGTTTGTATACATTCTGGCTACTCCTTAATGATTTGAGTTTATATACATTCTGGCTACTCATAAATGATTTGAGTTTGTATACATTCTGACTACTTCTCAATGATTTGAGTTTGTAGACATTCTGGCTACTCATCAATGATTTGAGTTTGTACATATTCAGGCTACTCATCAATGATTTGAGTTTGTAGACATTCTGGTTACTTATGAATGATTTGAGTTTGTAGACATTCTGCCTACTCATCAATGATTTGAGTTTGTAGACATTCTGGATACTCGTCAATGATTTGAGTTTGTAGACGATCTAGCTACTCATCAGTGATTTGAGTTTGTACACATTCTAGCTACTTATTAGTGAGTTGACGTCGTGGTGCTTTAGTTGCAACAGACGAAAACCGAATCCAAATCGGTATCATTTACTATTGTAAATGTTTATTCTTTTTCTTGTTCAGAATACTGAAAACCATACCTCAATCAATAATCTAGTAGTAACTTAATTCAAGTTCACTTTTTGAATCAACCTGAACTCTAAACCTTGAACTCAGCCTTATTCTCATAAAAATATATCCGTTTTTTGTCTGTCAAAAAAAATATTTGGCTCATTTTCCGCGGTGCGTGTCACGTCGATAGCTTGTCACGGTTACTATAGGCGTGTTAACGGCCCTTTCAAACACGCGCCGGTGTTTTTTTCCCAGCGAGAATTTCGTTGGACCAGTTTCATGTTTTACTCCATACAATATTTAGAGGTTTATGTTCGGGTTTTAGGAGAAATATTTTTAGAACTAAACTTATTATTTTCACGTCAGTATTCTCGGAACTGGTAGGAAAAGGTGTACACATTTAATGTTCGTCAGAAGACAACAAAATTCTGAGTTAAGCTTACCTTAGTACATCATTTTATGCTATCCTTGTAAATTTTAGCAGTCTTTGATATTTATGTGCATAAATAAAAATAAGAACAATTTGCAGGAACTTGGAACCAAATTGTGGCTTAGCACTCGTACCTACTAACTTGGAATCATTTTTATCAAGAAGGTAGTCAAGATGTCACTATCAAGACCTATATAGAATAATCATTAATTCTATATAATCACCATTTTCTTAAATATATAATAGGTCTTTACCTATGAAATTGCCGTTTTGTATGAAAAAATTTTAACGAATTTTTTTCATGTATTTTTTATTTGTATTAATCGAAGTAATCACCCATGCAATCAATGCATCTTTGCCATCGCAGTGGCAGTTTATTGATGCCCTTCTTAAAGAAATCAGCTGGACGGGAGGCAACAAATTCTTCAAAGGCATTTTGTACTGCCTCTCGGGTATTGAATTTTTTCCCGCCAAGAAGTTATCCAAATTCTGGAAAAAGTAGTAGTCTGTAGGCACAAGGTCTGGTGAGTAGGGCGGATGACGGAGAGCTTCCAACCCCAGTTCTTGCAACTTGGAGACCGTCTGCTGTGCAGTATGAGGTCGCGCGTTGTCGTGCAGGAGCAGCGGAGACGAGCGATTGACCAATGCTGGTTGGAGATGTGCCAGCTTCTCCATCATTGTGTTCAGTTCTTCACAGTACACATCTGCAGTAATGCTCACCCCGTTTGGTAAGAAGCTGTGATGAATCACACCGGCGCTAGACCACCAAACAGTGACCATCACTTTTCTAGGGGTAAGTTTTCGTTTAGGGCATTGTTTAGGTGCTGAACCAGGATCCAACCAACTTGCTGAGCGCTTGCGGTTATCAAACAGAATCCATTTTTCATCGCAGGTAACAATGCGGTTCAAAATTCCTTCATTTGTGTGTCTGTTGAGCAGTGCAAGGCACGTCTCGACGCGTACTTCGCGCTGACGATCATTGAGTTCGTGGGGCACCCATTTGTCAAGCTTTTTTACCTTGCCAATTTGACGCAAATGAACCAATATTGTTTTGACGCTAACGTCGAAAGCTGCTGCTAATTCAGCCGTAGATTGTGTATCATCAGCTTCCACAATCGCCTTTAATTTGTCATTGTCGACCAAAGTCTTCGGACGACCACGAGGTTCATTTTTCAGGTCGAAATTTCCAAAACGGAAGCGAGCAAACCAATAACAGGTGGTGCGTTGGTTTGTAGTGTTAGCTCCGTAAACGTCGTTGATGTTGCGTGCCGCTTGTGCCGCGTTGCTGCCACGACGGTACTCATATTCCATAATTACTCGAATTTTTAACGTATCCATGATGACGAAAAAGATTGAAATGCGATGAAAATGTAACACTAATCAATAAACAAATGACTACTTTTGGAAAAAAAAATCCATGTTTTTAAAATAAAATTAATTTGAAATTAGAATTCTTACCCAAACAAAAATTATTTTGATTTGAAATGGCCAGTACTGCAAAACGGCAATTTCATAGGTAAAGACCTAATATAATCTGGCAATTTGTCTAATATTCCATTTGAAATACTGGTATTCAGGCTGCACCTAGTTAGGCTGGAAGGTGACTCCAACATAGTTATGACAAGGCTGGGCAGATGATTATGAAAGTGGGATGAAAATCTGATGCAAAATACTCTTAAGCAGCACATCTGTCATTCTTTATAGTACTCTAAGTTATCATGTCTCCGTCACCATTCCCACGACTCATTATCACCCTTTTTACAACCAACATTATCACACCAAATAGAATCGATGTGAAAGCAATAGCGTGCGCATATTAATTGGCTAATTACACTTTAATTAATGCGATTATCAATTGATTACAGATGTTGAGAACATTCAATTACTGACGCGAGTTGGCTCGGTTTGCTAATTGGATTAAATGTGATTGTTTGTTTGTTTGTATGACTGTTTTGGGGCATGAAACTGTCATATTGTTAATAATTAAGCAGTTATTGGTTCCAATGGTATGGGAATGTACGAAAAGAAAGTACTTATCAAAGTAAATACCAGTTTATATCTGTGGTATTGTTTGTACAATTAAGACCTCTTCTTATTTAAAACATCGATTACCGTGTTTTGATACCAGGCCGTCAAGATAAGAATTATTTACGTAATTAAGTGGTATTTCAGATTCTCTGGGATAGCAGTACTAGACTTTGAGTACCCGAGCGAAATTGGGGCAGGCTACTAGTTTATTTAATCTCAAAACAATTTAATGTCGTGATTATTGCATGCAGGAAAGTTTCAATTACATATTTTTATTTTGTAAAAATAAAGTTTTAATTTAAACTGGTATAATTAAAATAATGATGTAGATAATGTACTAAAAGCTAAAAAATCATTCGGTAGGTCCGAGAGCTGGTCTGGCTTGGGTTGGTCAAAAACAGTTTCCGTGTGAAACGCAGACAAACCCTGTGTAACGTTAGAATATCAGTTAATACATGCGAAAAACGAATTTAAAGTACTTTTTTCTGAAACATTACTTGCTTGCACCAGACCAGGGGATCTAAAAAGGCCACTTTGGCAGGATCATAAAAGGATCATAATTATTATGAATTGATTGAAAATTTGATGAATTGCGTATTATGAATTGTACGCAGTTAATATTATGAATTCTCATTTTGTGACCATTTTACGATTTTTGAGATTTATAATATTATTATGATCCTTTAATGATTCTGCCAAAGTGGTATTTTTAGACCCCCTGATCTATCAAAAATACAATTTCCCAATATTATAGTAGGATTAAAGATCTTATTTACTACACATTCTACTATCAGAACACACTCTAAGTGGTTTGGCATTAATTTATAAACAGCTCGTGTGAACGATGCACGTTAACCGTCGCTGTAACTCCCACGAGCATGGTTGAATAACGACTTAACTTGATAATTCTGCGCTGAACTTAGTTAAACTAAATTATATTATTAGTACCAGCTTTGATGGTAAAGGATCGTGGTCTTTAGATGTCGTGTCCGTTAGGAGTTGTGACGTTTTCATCTGCAGTGATATTCGAAGACATGTGACATCTACCAACACGCACTGGACCCGCGTGGTGGAGTACGGCCCACTCCCTCTAACGGAGAGGAGGTCTGTGTCCCAGCAGTGGGAACGTTATAGGCTAAATATTTATATGTATGTTTGTCTATTTGTGTAACTTAGCAAATTTTTACTCGGCTGCGAAAAGGGTTGTATTTTTTGTAGGTATTAAAATATTGTAAAACTTATTAACTGAGGATGTTCTCCCATTCAACAAAAACATACACCAATATAGTATCAAACTTGAAGTTTACGAGAAATCCTTCGAAAGTTTATTGTTGAGACGGATGTCTCACCCCTTTATTCATAAACGTTGCTTAAAGTTAAATAATGATTAGCGACGTTTAACCATACATTTTTGATATTTAAGTGTATCTTAACTTTAAGCAACGTTTATAAATAAACCCCCTAATATTGAGCAGTATGCTCTTAATGCTAAATCAATGTACCAAATCGTATTTATTAAATCTTACTCTCATATATTATTAGGTATTCGTCATTGTAAAATTTTATGCAAGATTATTTTTAGGATGCACAAACGGACTACTGTGTATGGTACATTTTTTTATTGGTTACGGCTTAGTATTAGACATTACAATAAGCTATAAAGAAGCCTACAAGAATGTATAAGTGGTTAAGTTAGACCTTAATGCAATAAAATTATTTAATTCGACTATTTCTTTACTTACTCCGTCCAGAATATCCCAGATGCTACTACTGTCCCAAGAAGACTAAGACATAAGTACAGAATCTATAATATATAACAGGCATGTCGACTGTTCTTGCTTAGTTCGCTCTATTTGGCTAGAATGTTTGTGTCAAGTCCCTGCAGTGTTACTATTCCTAGTTTACAACTTGTGCAAACGTTAGGATTAGGTGTGTGTAACTGTTGGTGTGGTGGGCCAATTTTGAGGAAAATATTTGTTTTTGGTTTAAGTTTTCAATCTTGTAGTGGTTCTGAATATTTTTAACTGCAAACTGAAGTGCAGAAAATGTATATACAAAAGGTATTTATGTAATTGTTTAAAAAGAACAGAATTTACCTCATAAATTACATTCTTAAATTCTTTTCATTTTAAATAGGAGATGAATTTGTATCTCGCAGAACAGATGGCTGATGGGGCCGAAACGTTTTGGAGTAGCGAAGACGTAGCATTGGAAGGACTCCCAAAAGGTGAACCGATGACGTAGTGAAAGCAGCAGGAATCCGCTGGATGCGAGAATCACAGAACCGGTCGGGGTGGCGGTGCTTAGGGGAGGCTTATGTCCAGCAGTGGACGTCTTTCGGTTGAAATAATGAAAGTTTGTATGGACGTTTGTAATGTTTGCCGATGGGAAATGTGCCCATTGGATACACACAGGCTTGTACCTCACTCAAAATGGACATTAGCATAAAAACTGCACTTAACAAATATTTGCGAAATCAGTTTTCACCTTCTTGTGATTTCTATAGAATACATTTATGCTTGCTCCTTAGGAAACCAGGGATCAAATAAGGCTTAGTAAAATGTATAATATTTAACTGCTACTGCTTATTATGTAAATATGATATCAGAATCTGGGGGCACGGCAGTACCCCCACCAAGTCGAGCAAAAAAAGCGGCATCAATTTTACACTTCATACTTTTTTTAAATCCTCTC
The DNA here is from genome assembly GCA_947359405.1 of Antitype chi. NCBI lineage: Eukaryota > Metazoa > Arthropoda > Insecta > Lepidoptera > Noctuidae > Antitype > Antitype chi. The sequence continues at coordinate 837,833 of OX375821.1, read as the reverse complement.
AGGGTAGTCATACCCTGAGAATAAATGGCGAAGCAAACCAAAGGGTCAAAATCTCTCTTTTAATGTCCACACATAATCTTGGTCAGATTTTTGTGAAGACAGTGTAGATTAGTGCTTGAAAGCAAAAACCGCACAGATTTCAGTGAACCAGGCCAGTCAGTGCAAGCATTTGTCAGTAATTGTGTAGCTTATCTCAGAGGACGATCTTATAGACATGATCTTATTGACAATGCCTAAATAATCTGTGCAATACCAGTGACCTCCAAAACAATAACATCTTACATGAACTAATGATTAATGTTTACAAAATATAATCAAGTAGTCGATTTGTTATTCCGCCTCCTAGGACCTGTATATTTACATAAATGGTGCTGCTTGAAACCAGACTCGATCGTAAAAGTTACCACTGTATAACTCGTGAATAATAAACGTGATTGTACATCTTATGACTTGTGGGAATATTGGAATGTATTCAGAAGCTTTTGAATTAAGGAATGGTAATAGTATCATCGGGAAAGGCTCCTTGTTAGTACTCGTATAGTAAATAAAATGAAAATTGTCTATCGGCTAATGAGCAACAAATTTAATAGAAACAACCGCCATTCAAGAAAGTGAGTCAAAATCTACGTTTTATCTACTTATTAGCGACCTGCCCCTGCTTTGAACAGTTTCTTTGGCTTGGAAAAATATCAACTTTCCTTAATTATATGTATATTAATTATTTAAATATTAAAAATACAAACCTTCCGGAAGAACTTCTCAAAACGATGATCAAACCTCATCTAAAAAGTGTATATTTATAAACAGTATTCACCCAACCCTTAGGAGAAGCAGGAGAGGTTCACATGCAGGAGGGGTTCAGATCAGCTTCAAGTCGACGATGAAGTACCTGGGACTCGTCCTCGACAGCCGGTGGAACTGACGCGGAGCATTTCCGATGTTTGGCTCCCAGACTGGAGCGGGCCGAAGCTGCCTTGAAACGGCTCCTGCCCGATCTAGGGTGGCCAAACGCCTCCTGCTGGAGACTCTACGCGGGGGTCGCGGGTGTCCATGGCCCTATACGGGGCACCAGTGTGGGCGCCTACATTGAGGCGCCAACCAGTCCGCAAGCTGAAGGCGTCCCATAGGGTCATGGCCAACAGGATGGTCCGGGGATGCCGCACGATCTCCGGGTAGGCGGGCCTCCTTACCGGATTGCCGCCATGGGATCTGCAGGCAAAGGTCCTCGCGCACATTTGGGAGTGGCGCAAGGAGGCTCCACTGCCGCGAGAAATCGCGGCACAGCAGACAGAGCTCCGGCGGGATCTCATGGCGACATGGAGAGTGCGATTGTTGCAACCCAGTGCTGGGCATGCCACAATAGCGGCGGTAAGTCCCCTCTTTGAGGAGTGGCTTAAGAGGCGGCACGGCGTCCTCACCGGTCGCCTGACGCAGGTCCTCTCCGGACATGTTTGTTTCGGTGGTGGAGCAAACGGTGGAGGTCTGCCCGACTTGGGCGGAGCACCGCCATGTCCTCGTGGAGTCGATTGGCGGCGGCGATCTCTGGCATCCGGCCCTGGTCCAGGCCATGGTACGGAGCGAGAGTACATGGGTAGCCGTCACCTCCATCTGCGAAGTAGTAATGCTCGCGAAGAGGGAAGCAGCGCACGTGTTGGAGAGGCAGTATTATACGCCCTCACGGCCCTAGTCGCCGCGAGAGACGCCCTGGGCGTCGGGAATCCCAGGCTGATTCCCGGCCACCGTAGGCATGGGCTTGCGGATGGCGACTAATGGGTAGCTCGCTGTCCAGTAAGGACCAAGCCCGGGTCGACGGCGTGTTGTGTTCCACGCGCGCCTTAAAGAGATGTCAGCACCATCTGGTGGGGTCCGCAAGAGCCGATGCCTGCCAAGGGTGCGGGTTGTTCGAAAGAGATACCGCAGCCACCGGCACACAAGCAACTGAGGGAACATAGGTGCGTTTTAGTCAGTAAAAGTTTGACACGCCCTCCCGCTTCATCCAGAGCCGGAGAAGTTATATGATGATTTCTCACCCAAAAAAAAACCTTTAGGAGAAAACAGGCGGGATGTTATGTATGTTATGTTACTTGTGTTATAAAGAGGTACGCACTTTATGAAAAATTATAACTATAACGATTAAAGATGATTAAAATTATCAATTAACAGATTTTTTCAAAAGTTAATTATATTAAACTAATGAATCCTACTATCTTAAAAAGTAAAAAAAAAAAGATGAAAAGGAATTGCCGCTAAGTTCGTCTAAATAAGAATCTACTCTGTAACTTTAATTTGATAACTTCTTGGAAACGGTCTAATTAGGTATTCCTTTAACTCTAGAAAATTGTTCTGTATTTGATAGACCAGAAACCATATTTGAAAAGCTAACCATAATTAATACACTGCTGGCAAAACCCATGATCAAAAGAGCAGACTAAAAATACACCAAAAAAAATATATTCTAAATTCAAACGAAAACTAAAATTGTTACGCAACAATTTTAACCCAGGGATGCTACAAACATAATTGTAAAGCCGAGCCTATGGTAGTTAGTTGCTGTCAATACAAACTGTATGTTGGACACCATATTTTTAATTGGTTTTAGGCTATGCTCGGTAAAAAAACGCAGTGCTAACAACATTTGCCAATCGTCCACCTTTGAAACTAGGCCTTTAATAGTGAGGGTTGTGTGACGTGAATTTATGAAGTCACGAACTGATATGAGAGAGGACTAATTAGGAAGTGCCATGGCTTTTGGCCTATTCCATGAGATGATGGGTTCATTAGTGCACATCATTTCATGGGAATTGTTAAAAATACTTGTTTAACAGTCGAATCAAAAGACAAACTGGTATAATAAGTGATTCAAATTCATGTTTTAAAGTTATTGCTGAGGAATTCGCGTCCAAACGTCAAACGTTGCGTTAATCATTAAGCAGTTGGACACAGAAATTAAACTATTTATGTCAAATTCAAAAGAGTCTAATTCCTCATGGCGAGCACGTCCACACGTAGCTCTGAAATCTTAAGCACTAACAAATTTATCGACTACCCATAAATCAATCCAAAACGAACCAAAGTTGAGGATTAAAGACGTTGAGAGCCGTAACATTTGAGCTAGGGTCCAGTTTAATATAAGTTGTGACCTTGAGTGCAATGACGCCGCCGTCTGCCGGTTACGACTGAACCCAGAAGTTGGGGTGATAAATTACTTATAATAGAGGGTGGGGTACAATTTTTGGATTTTAATGGGAAGCCGGTTGTGATGATAGTTGGTCTTTTGAGGCTTTTAATTTTGGTTAATCTTGGCTGTATTTTTGGGAAAAATTATTCAGTTGATTTAAAGTGAAAAAAAGTAAAAAGACTGTTAAAAACAACTTCAATATTTTATGAGTAATTCCATGGCAAGTTTCAAATATGAAAATGATGGAGTGCATGTATTTTTTCAGTCCTAGATGTAAAACCTACTTTCTCTAAAATAGTCTTAGAAAAAAAAGTATATTTCTGTGCAGCGGCGTAATTGGTGGCGGTTGCTGATAGATGCTGGTAGCGTTAGAGCCGAGGAAAATAAATGAAAAGGCCTTATTTTTAACTTCACGTGTGTATTGGACCAGTGTCACAGTTGGAAGACAAGTGTTGTCACAGATCACATTTAAATTTACATTTTAATGTTGGTGTGGCAATCGTGATGACTAAAATACCCAACAATTTCTACAAATACCATAAAATTGCCACATCAAGTGGACTTAGACTACGAGTAGTTATAGATTTTTATCACTCACGAAATCGAATTTATGTACAGGCATATCAAAAATGTATTTTTCCATTAATGCAAATAACAAAAAAGGCTTTACCTTCTAGATAAAATGATGTCATCACATTGACATAATAATATCCTGAAAATAGCCACACATAAAACTCATAAACCTAAACATAACATTACCTTAATTTAATGTAGGACACAAATTAATGCGGGGCTGCCAACATTGAAATAAAACCCTTATTAAATTATACTGGAATTGTAAACAAGTCAACATGTGTAATTTATTTAACGTACAACTCATGTGGACGGTCGGTAATGTGTGTTGAATTAGAAACTTGAATCATACTGAGAGTTTCACTCGAATCATTTCGCCGAAGCCATTTTGTGAGCATTTTGGATGTTAGAAGTTACTGCTGTAGTATTAATACAATTACCTCGTTTGTGTTAGTAATTTGTGAATTCCGTTTTTGGTTTACAGAACTTTGGAGAGATTGGTTATTCAATTATTGTGTCAAGCCACGTGATATCAGGTTTTTCCTTTCTGCTTATTGTAAGCAAAGCTTGGGATTGACGACAAATACAATGACAAAAGACTCTCTACACTGCTAAATGGAACTGAAATGCCTTTCCTGATAGACTATACCTGCCTACCTACCTACAACTAGTGTTTCTGATGATCCCAGGGTACGTACGGATCGTAATAGGTGGCGTTCTGTAGTTTCTACCTATATACATAGAAAAAGGCGTGAGCTTATTTACAATAGAGGTATGCTTTATAACAAAATAACTTGCAAGTTGTAGACAATTTTACTTGTATAATTATTTAAAGGCAAAACAACATCAACATAATAGTAACTAAAGCTGAAACTTTACTCGAAATCACAAACAAAACTTTACATAATCTAATTCCGCGTATTATTACAAATTCTCGAGCCCTCTCTAAAACAAAAACCCTATTTCCTAGGATTCTATAATAAAGCTTATTTAGCGTCAATAGAACAGTCTCGAACAGTTAATTACTCGAAAGAAAGTTTTCGGAAGAGTTTGAAGGGAATTCGTTCGTAAACTTCGTCGTGGGATCGTGCGATTGTCGCAATTGTCGCGTCAATGGACTGTCGCCAAATTAAAGGTTCTAAGACTCCTCTAATTTGTAGTTCCACTTTGGGCTAGTATAGGGCTGGCAGAGGAACTAGTTTTGGGAAAGTTGTGTTGTTATGAGTACCACTAATAATCGATATCATAATTTTCTTGCCTTTAACCTAATTTATTTAGGGCAACATTTTATATTTCTTCCATACTTCTCTATTAGTCTATATCTCGGTATTCATCCCCTTTCAAGCCACATAATACTCGTACTTGTATAGTCATTATAGGTGTAATACTTTCTTGAGTTTGATTTGAAAGTTGGCAACAAATAACAGTAACAATACATTGGAAAAACTAGAATTTAGGCTTGTTAGCACACGTAGTTTAAAAGCTTTGTATTTTTCCATTACAAACATTTGTACTAGGTAATCAGTCAACCGATATGGTTTATTGAGCGACACCATATCCGCCCCCAATATTCATAGGACCAATATTTGGTACTACAACAGTTTCGTCCAAAAAATTTCGAACAAAAGATTTTTTATTCTCTTCTATTTTTCAAAAGGTTTTTCTGACCCAGTTTGTTTATTCTTTTTCTATTTATATTTACGGTTTCTGGTAGCCCTATTGAAGTGTCCTTCCTGAAACAGTTAGCACTGGACCGGAATGTCATTGGACGAAAATACTCGTTTTTAGGATACGAATAAACGTTTGCTCCATTTACCGTAATCATGTTGGCTTGAGGAAAATTAAGTGTGAGTTCGACTTTTATGAAGAAGGTTGAAGTCAAGAGAAAAGATATGCGGAGACCTAATATTACACATAACACATATGTTAGCAAACTGAATTTACAGTGGTCGAAATTATTTAATTGCACGCAAATGAGCCGTGTTATTTTATGCAATGCAAGATGAATTGTAACATAACAACTAGACAAATTTATTTCAACGTGTTACATTTACTTTGATGTTTCTGTACTAGAAGGTAATTAGTAGCAATACAAACCATAAGTTACGTTTCAATAAAATGTGTCCTTTCATTGTTTTATATAACTTAAAAAAAATATTGTACAAGGCAATCAATACCTATTAGAAAACTACAACAAGAAAGAAAAAAATGTTTATTTAAACTAAGCTGATTCAGCCAATTTTTACAAAATATATCAATAATTGAAAAATTATTGATACCGCTAGCTTTGCGAAGTAATCCTGAGTGAAAGAAAGAAAAATAGATTTAAAACACGTGCAAATAAAAAAATGACATACCATTAAAAAAACATGGTAACAATACAGATATTTATACATAGGCAATAGGCATATAGAACATAAATAGTCGGCAGCTACACGCCGTGACTGTGACAAAAATGCTTCCACTCAGCATGATGCTGTACTACAGGACCCTCAGCACAGCGCCGATTTTCAGTAGTCACCCGAAAACAACGTACGAAAATCCTCAATCACAATAAGCACTAGTTTACTTACTTAGTGAAGTCCACCATGGGGGTGAAAACAGGAGCAAAGGGGGCGATGTCAAAATAACAGGAAATAATAACGGCACGGACGTTTTTATTGCTTTTTTATTTCTCCCCCCTGCGACCTCTTTAGATGAAAATCGATGGAATATCCCGCGGACGTCCCAAAACTAGCGGTTTATGGGTGTCCCACTGCTGTTGCGTCAGTTTACGGGATGACCCATTTTTCTCGTTGACCTCTTAGATTGGGTGCTATGATCGGGAAATATGTTTTCAACATTAATGTTGACACTGATAATAAAAGTCGTTCGTAATGTCAATGGTTTTATGTGCGCATTTTTGTCATACCAGGTAAACTAAATACATAGAATAATCAGCCTTTAACGATCCCACTGCTGGGACACAGACCTCCTCGCTATGAGAGCGAGTGTGCCATGATCCACCACGCATGCCCAGTGCGGGTTGCTGGACGTCACATGTCTTCGAATTTTTGGTTCTAGGACATGCCGGTTTCCTCACGAGGTTTTCCTTCACCGTTTTGAGAACAGTGGTGATCAATTAATTTATACAAAGTAAAGTGCCTGCCTAACTTCAAACCCACGACCTACAACTCGTAAGTCGGGGCCGTTACCACTGGTTCACCTCTGCCCTCCCACTGGGCCACCACCGCTCTTCCACATAAATAATCGAGAATAAATTATTTCTCGCCATATATATTTAAGAAATAAAAGAGCAAAGACTATGTTCATACAAAGCAAGCAACAAGCAATAAAGCATTGATAACTTCGTCAGTAAAATCCACGATAACCTACTAAGTAAGTTTGCAAAATAGTTTTCAGAATCAAGAATACACACATCCATAACTATAACCTCTTCAACTTACCAATGGCTACAAACTACTTGCCCCTAAGTGACTATCGACGAACCTAATCAACTGAGTCTGCGGTTAACCCATAATTTATAATTGTCGCCGTTCAGAAACCGCACTGACAGTCGACTGAGCTTATTAACTTGATCATGCAACTGTCGAAGTTCGATAGCTGTTAGGAAAACTTAGATTTTTATGAAAAATTAGTACTTCTTTTATGAACATTCGCTTTTTTAACCGACTTCAAAAAGGAGGAGGTTATCAATTCGTCGGAACCTTTTTTTTTTTTTTGTTTTTTTTTAATTTTTTTTTTATGTATGTTCCCCGATTACTCGAAGATGGCTGGACCGATTTGGATTTTGTTTTTTTTGTTTGAAAGGGTATACTTCCCAGGTGGTCCCATGATCATCAAGTCAGGATCTGATGATGAAAACCTGGAGAAATAGAGAGAACTCTTCAAATTTTATAGGCACACGAAGCGATTTAGCTATTTTTTGGAAGAGTACTTTCTCGGAGTGGTCTCATTTCAATTTGGTGAAGATCTGATGAAGAACTTTGGAGATAGGCAACGGAACTCCTCAATAAACGATAGCAAATGGACTGGGATTGCTGAAATCTCATGTCTGTCTATTGCTTACACCAGTTCATAACATAACATCACGCCGGTATGCTGTGAAGGGGTAAGCTCATGTGAACCACTAAAAAGTGAAAAACAAAAACTTTTTCCAAAAAAAAACAACCGACTTCCAAAAAAACACTACAAAGTGAAAAATAACTTCAATTTCGGAAGGCGGTGACAAATATTCAAATACAGCTCCAAAGACACCGACTTCCGAAATTGAAGTTATTTTTCACTTTGTAGTGTTTTTTTGGAAGTCGGTTGTTTTTTTTTGGAAAAAGTTTTATTAAGAACAGTGGTGGCTCAGTGGTAACGGCCGTGACTTAGGTTCTAACCCACACAGGTGCCTTTGTGTAAATTATTTCATCAACACTGCTCTCAAAACAGTAATGGAAAATATTATGTGGAAACCGGCATGTCCTAGAACCGAAAATTCGAAGACATGTGACGTCCAGCAACCCGCGCTGGGCCCGCGTGGTGGATCATGGCCCACTCTCTCTCATAGAGAGGAGGTCTGTGTCCCAACAGTGGGAACAGTATAGGCTGATTAAGTTGGGCATTTAATTTTTCAACATTTTTGTTAAAGTGTCCATCACAAGAATAGTGTTCAACAATCATCACAATTTAAGAAGGAAAACGTTTTTTTATGTGTGTTTATTTATTTAGTTTTTATTAGTTAGTTAGTTTGAAAAGTCTTTATTAAAAACATAATATTACAGAGTGCATACAATAAGATCTTATTCTAATTGAGTACAACCATATATGTAACAAATTCTTAGGTTTACAACTTACCTTTACAGACATTTTACACTAACTTTACTATTCTTATTCTTAAACATTCTTTTATCAGTCCACAAAACCACAATATTATTCGACGGCACAAAAGTCTTAATAGCACTGACTTTAAACGCATTCCACAATACTATATACCAACTAAAGGTAATGCACTTTACTAATACAAAAAGAAAATATATATATATATATTAGAAGCGCAGGATAGAACATTACAAGAGTTTAATTTAAGTTAGTTTATAATATTTGCCATCATTATGACAAGGAAAAAAAAAAATATTATACTAAATTGAGGGTAATTTGCGAAATATTTTCGCCGAGTGTTCTTACTGCGACCGGATGAGGGCAGCACGGTCGGTCCGGTGATAGGTAGATAATGTTATTCACTCAGAAAATAGTGATGTGGTAAACGATATCGATTATATGTTTTTGAATACAATAAGTTGTTAGATCTACTTTTACCTATTGATGAAATTAATGGGTTATAATGTTTCGGGTTTTTAACTAAATAGAATTTTCGGGCTGATTTTAAAATAAATTGTTTAATGGTTGGATATTTTATTTGTTCGTGAAGTAGTTTTAAATTTGTACGAAAGGCAGTGTTAAATGACATTTTTATTGCTTTATTTTGGACAACTTGCAACTTATTGTAGTTTTTATCAGTCAGGCTGCTCCAGACTGGCGCAGCATATGTCAGACATGGTCGGACAAGTGTTGTATAAATGCGTAACTTAGTGGCTGCACTTAATTTAGCCTTCCTGTTAAGAATAGGTTTTAACGCATTCATAGCCCTAAGACCTTTTTCTCGAAGTGCATCGGTGTTTTCATTCCAGTTAATTTTGCTATCTAAAACTACACCAAGATATTTGACCGAACGGGTCCAGGGTATGGAATTATTATTAAAGTTAATGCTCCTGGAGGGTAAAGATCGTTTACGCGTAAAAAGAATAGCTTCCGTTTTACTGGAGTTCAATTTTAGTTTCCATCTGGTGAAATATGTGTCAAGTAAGTTTAGTGCTAGTTGAAGCCGCCCAATTATTAAATCAATATCCTCTGAAGAAGTATATGAGGCAGTGTCATCAGCATATATTGCGAGATGAGTTCTAGGTTGCTTAGGTAAGTCATTAAGATACAGAATGAAGATAAATGGTCCTAAATTTGAACCTTGTGGTACACCAGAAGTAATCAATTTCGCCGTGGAACAGTGTTCACCTACGAAAACTTTGAAATGGCGGTTTAAAAGATAGTTTTGGACAATTTTGACAAGTGAGAGAGGAACGTCGTTAATGATTAGCTTGTGAAGTAGTCCCTCGTGCCAGACAGTGTCAAAGGCTTTTTCTATATCTAGCATAACCATTCCCGTCGATTTTCCTTCATTTAGGTTATGTGCTATATGCTCCGATACCCTGGCCAACTGCTGAGTGGTGGAGTGTGCCTTACGAAATCCAAATTGCTCAGGTAGCAGTAAATGTTCTGTAACTTTTAACAGACGGGTAAGAATGAGAGACTCAAATAACTTGCCCAGGCACGGGAGCAGGCTTATAGGACGATAATTTGTAGGGATGCTGCCATCTTTGCCAGGTTTTTTGAGCGCGATTATTTTTGCCATTTTCCAGGATGTAGGGAAATAGCCTATTCTCAGACAACCGTTAAATATTTTTGTGAGATAGACCAGGGCTTTTTGAGATAGGTTTTTAAGAAGCCGATTGCTGAGCCCGTCTAGACCAGGAGATTTTCGGGGTTTTAATTTAAGTATAATTTTCAGAACTTCCCTAGGTCTAACGAGAGGAGAGTGACTGCTTATGTCATTAGAATTTAATGTCGCCATAGATTCCTTGACAGCAAATTCAGTTTCGAGATCGCTGGTCCATTGATGCGTGAGACTCATATTACTAGCAAATGCATCGGCAAGAGCTTCACACTGCTCCGATACTGAGGATGTCATTTGATCGCCTCTGATTTTTAGGGGGGGGATCTTACTGGGATTATGGTTAATTGACCGAGCTAGACGCCATACATCATTACTGGGGTTATCCACTTTTGAGAGCTTTTCATTCCAAATACTGTCGTTCAAGGTCTGTATACTGACTTTAGTAGAGTTTTGTAGCTGCTTGACTTTAAAGAACAGTTGACGTCTGAGGCGAGGATTATACTCATTCAATGCTTTTCTACGTATGTAATTTTTGTGTTTAATTTGGCTCTTAAGGCGCCTTGGTAATTTTAAACGACCTTTGTTTATTTCGATGATAGGAACACTCGCCTTCCGTGCATTTAGCACACTGTCAGTAAAATGATTTACAGCCGCATCAATACAGGGTATTGAGTTTAATATTGTGCTAGATAGAGTAATATTGCTGTCTAAATGGGATCTGAAATGTTTCCAGTCAGCTTTAGCAAAGTTGAATGCTGATTGGGATTTAGTGCTATACGTTCCACCTACTGTGAAGTACACTGGCAGGTGATTTGACGAAAGACTTGTGAGAACTTCGGGTTCACTTACGTCGTGAGTATTGTTCACTAATACAATGTCTGGAGTGGAAGGTTCGTGAGAGCTATGGTAGTGCACTAGGGTAGGTGAAGAAGGTGCTAGTATCTCATAATTGTTAGCTGCCATGTGATCGAAGAGAATTTTGCCATGTGGATTAGAGGTATTGCAATTCCAGTAAGGGTGTTTGGCATTTAGATCACCCATTATCAGGGACCTGTGATTTGCACCTAGCAATAAGTCCAGATCACTGTCTAGCAGAGGGAGATTTGGTGACTGGTAAGTAGAGTAGATAGCCAAATTTTTCCCTGGAGTGGTTACCTGGACACCTATACACTCTAAGTTATACGTGTTTGGAGTGGGAAGAAGAGAATGTATTATGTTACTCCGGACCAACAGTGCCACTCCCTGCCCGCGGCCATCAGCCTTTTTGTCGTGCCTATAACATTTGTAGCCAGGAGTTTCGAGCTTGAGATGAGTAGAAACTCTAGTTTCGCACAAAGCTACAATATCTATGGATAAGTCACTTAAGAGTCCAAACAATTCCGTAAGTTTAGTGCGAATACCATCGGCATTCCAGTATAAGATACGCAAGTTGTTACCATCAAACATATTGACCAAGGTGGGTCAGAATCAATATTACCTTATCCATCATACTGTTGCAGGTTACAAATTATTACAATTAAGTCATATGTATGTAACTTTAAGTAGCTGTATTGGTTGATACGAATAAATACTATTATTATTAAATTGGTTTTTGATGGATTTAATTGTCATGAGTATTGCTAACATGTCAGCAGTGGTCTGATCTTGCGTTCCAATTTGAGGCTCGGCTCCAGTGGTGGTTGATCCCATTGAATTTGCAGCGACAGTGTTCCAGCTTCGCCCGTCAACATGACTGCTTTTCACATTAATTTTAGCTTCTTGAGTCGCTTTTATTTGTTCTTGACGGTTCTGAACAAGTTTCAAGTATTTTTGTCTCTCGATACATTGTCGAAAATTAGCTGGATGGTTACCTTTGCAGTTGCAGCACTGTGCCGGACTGGTTCTGTCTTTTTTGGGACAGTCAGACGTGGGGTGAGGTTCAGTGCACTTGACGCAACGTGGACTTAAATTGCAATTTCTTGAGGAATGGCCGAAGCCTTGACATCTGAAACATTGTGTACCAAAAGGGTTTCTTGCTTGATACTTGCGGACTTGCACTGCGCAGTTGCTAAGGTATCTAATTTTTAGAAATTTACTAAGATCACTACCCGCTGAGAGCTGTACTAAGAAGGGAGGACAAGCTCCATTGCCTTTGTTGTTATCAGGCAGCTTCATCTTGCGGACCTCCGCATCTTTGAAACCTAGAGTCTCGAGTTCTTCTGCTAAGCAATCTTCTACATAGGCAGGTAGGCCGAAGATAACTGCTTTGTATCTTTTCTCATCCTTCCGCGGAAAAGTATGGAAAGCTAGATCAGCAGCTCGGAAACCATCTTTTACGGCTTGGTGGCTTTCCGGACTGTAACAAGAAACTACAATTTTGTTGTTACCTCTGTATTGTAGATCAAAATTTTTGGCGTGCTTCAGGACGAGATTTCTGATGTGATCGTGCGTCCACTCAGATTTAACTAGTAGGATAATAGGTGGGATATGACCTGATTTTCTCCTTGGAGTAGAAGCTTCCTTGAGACGAGCAGCAAAGACGTCTGTTTCTTGGGGTTGATTGTTGCGAAGAACACTGAACCGGTTTGATGTTTTGATAGGATCGGGTTTTTTCGTAACAGTAGCAGGTAGACTGAACTTTGGTATTTTCCACTCACTGGTATCAACAGGTCCTTCCAGTGGGCGTTTGCCCACAGAATTTGAACGTGTTACAAATCGCTCCATGGCGAGCGATCGTATCGATGTATCGTTTTATCGATAACAGGCTTTCCCATCACTAAAAAAGTATATTTGTGAGGTAGGCAATAACACTATGGCAGCACGCGACAACACAAGGAGATTCAGTACGCGTGTGCACAACTCGCGCGCTTAAGACCGAATGAAAACAAACGAACGAATTTAGTTTTTATTGATTTTTTTAGGTATGCAACATCGTTAGTTACTTCAATGTGCGAAATAAATAGTTGCAGAACAAAAACCACAACATTGTGATACAAAATCCTTTTTTTGAGTGATAACTAGATACAAATCAGTGACATACACCAACAATTAAACAGTCTTTTCCACAACTCCTGACCCTCTGACCTTGACAATCAAACGTCAAACAGTTTGTCATTGATTAGGTGTGGGTGATTAATCAGTCATGTTTGCGGTTTGTCGGTAATTACCACCAGACAATTAAGTCTGATTCCGGATGATCTCGAATTAACTTGTGGTATTCAATCCTGAACTCTGATTGGTAATTTGTTCATGTCTAGCAGTTGCACCTTGTCGCCAGTTTGTTAGTACATTGGTATAATTAATAAATGAATTTTCCCTGAACAGGGAAAATATCAATAGCAAGAATTTCCATCTGGTGCCATAATAGTGGAGCAATGGTGGTCCACTGGTGTCGGCTCCGAGTTAAGAGCCGTGGGTTCAGACCCAGGCAGCCGCTTAACTTTGTGTATTTTTTATTTCGTTACCACTGCTCTCAAACCGGTGAACGAAAATATCGTGAGGAAAATGGCATGTCTCAGAACAAAAAAAAATCGAAGACATGTGACATCTATACCAACCTGCACTAGGCCCAAGTGGTGGATAATGGCATACTTCTTTTTATAGATACGAGGCGTGTGTCCCAGCAGAGGGAACATTATAGGCTGATGGTGCCATAATATAAGTTATATTTAAGTACTATCTAATTACATAACACTATAATTCTTTTATATTCTCACGACTGCCATGGGAATGAGACATCACTAACAAATACTTTCTCCAACTTCGCGCCCCAAATCAGCTCGTAAACATCACAGCTTTATCTCCAGTGAATTAAAGACTACTCTTTGTGAGAAAAAAATAAATTCACAAAGATGGTCCCGATATAGAACCCATTTAGACAGTAAACTGCTTTCCATTTAGTCGAAATAATAGCTTACAGCCTTCCGAGGCACCTTATTTCACTTATCGAGCAAACCGTGTAGCTTAGCTTCGCTTTTTCCGCTTTTTTCGCTCTTTTCAGCTCCTTTATCATGGTAAACACCTTTGTCTACACTCTATTAACTGACAAGTGTGTCTTGTCTGTTAAAAGGGTTCTCTCTCGATTTTTTTGTGTGTTCCTTTGCCTCTTTGTTATGTTAAATTCGTCTCTAAAGTTTACTTTATTCGCGCATCGGATGTCGAATTTAAGGCGTTCGGTGATTGGCTTAGAAATACGACATTGTGTTTGTTTGTGATCCTGAACTGGGTTGAGTTAACTCACCTATATGTTTTGGAATGCAAATTATGTATGGGTCAACTAAATAATATTGTTAATTGCAATTCTTTATTGGTACCAACTATGTTTTTCTTAATGCTATCGATGTTCTAAGATCAACAAAAGTTTGACATTATAACGCAACATATAAGCTCGTAGCCACATTGTCTACCATCACTGTTTGTGAAATGAAAAAATACATTTTTATGAAAAAAATAACGGTTGAAACTTTCCAAAAACTTTTAAAGATTTAAAGAAAGTTATTTCAAAATGGTATGATAAAATAAATCAAATCTTAGGGTCAAACAAGGTTTCTGTTGAGAAAATATAAAAAGAAATAGACAAGCAAAACTTTCACTAAACATTTTCTTTACAAGATAACGCTTGGCTGGCTGCATTTAATAAACAAATCTGACCTTTACTGTTAATATTAATGCAGAATAACAAATAAGCTAAAGGTACATTAATATGCAGGAAAATTTTGACCTCCTTCAAGCAAAGGCTGTTATTCTTATTTATATTAGTTTCCAAGTCCATTCTCAGTTTGTCCTCAATGTCTTAGTTTTTCTCTGTAGTCTGCATTATTCATTCACTTTGGTACTAAACTGGGTTCCACAGACTACTTGGCAGTTTCTCGTAAACGATGAAGAAAAACGCTGTCAACTTCAATAGTTTATAAGACTTCGGTCGTGAGAGGTCGGGGAATAATCTGTTGTGTTCTTGGTTTATTGAAAAACTTAAGAGTTTGGTTAGAGTTTGCTTTTGATGAATTTCATATAGAAATACATTTCTTAAATATTATTATTAAAGGTAAATATATTTATGATTTTTAACGTACTCATTACGATCTTATAAAAGTGAACTGACTTATATACGGTTAATGTCTTATTTTTTCCTTGGATCCGTTTGTCAAGTTCCTGGTCCTTACTTCTGGCGATGCCAAAGATGAATTTATTTTTACTACATGCCAATTTTTAAGCGACTTCAAAAAAAGGTGGAGGTTCTCAATTCGTCGGAATCTTTTAAATCAATTTTAGCTACCATTTCGCAACAATTACAATGATTAAATATTACACCCACCCTTTTGCTTAGAAATAATAATTAAACTACACTACTAATCGTGAATTTGTAACAATTCCCACATTCTCCCCCTAGGTCCTCCAGACATACAAGGGATCTAAACTGGATCTAACAAAGTACGAATTCGAGTACTTGTTCTCAACCTTGTATATATTTATTCAGAACAATTCGATAACGGCACGAAATAGACAATGCCTAAAGAAGGTTGACGGCACGTTTGGCGCAGTGGTTAAGCGATTGACTGCTGCGCTGCGTATCGCGGGTTCGATTCCCGCACAGAACAAATATTTGTATGACCTACAAGTAGGTACTTGTTCCGGGTCTGGCTGTTTGTGTATGTGATTTTAAATGTTTGTAAACGCACCCACAATACAGGAGAAATTCCTAGTGTGGGGCAACGTTTCTTATAAAAAAAAAAGTTATAGACACAAAAAGATTGTGGAAAACGAAAGACAAATAACAAAGTTGTATTTGCCGTCTACGAATGATATTAGACACGACAAGCTGATGGAACCAGCCACTGCCGATGAAAATGGAATTCAACATAACAAACACTATGCATTTTTTTTTAAACCAAACCCATAAAAAACATTCACATCAGTTTAGTGCAACTTAAAAAATAAACATGTTCTCATAAAAATAAACAAATTATTGTACCGACAATTTATGAAGATAATTTACAAGCTTTTTTTTTTTGAAGAATAATACATACACAAAATGACTAACTGAACTTTTTCTTCAAACCTTGAAGTTAAAATGAGACTAGTCTTTTTGTACAATCATAGATGAACTTAAGGATCAGCTAAAATCTTAATTAAATTCATCATCTTTACGAACGCCACAATTCCTTGTTGATCTTAAATTAAAACAGGAACTATTATGTATAGTTTCGGCGTAACTTATGGGCTCTGTAGGGATCTAAATCATCTCTGTGACGCCGTAGAATTAATTATTCTACGCAGTCGTCCGGCGAGAAGGGTTAACAAGGATGGTTGTGTGGTCAAACCTGAGATACGAACGGCATGGAAGCTGAAAATTTAAGGCCCTTTTGACCTATATGTTGTGTTGTGTAGATGTTTACGCCAATTGTGGGTTATGTGAGATGTGTAGTAATGATTTGTTTTTTTTTTTCTGAATAGTTAGTCTTACATGGTATAAACAATAAATAAAAACTTTATTCAGTTCAGAAAAAAAAAACATGGTACAATATTTAAGAAAAAAAACTAGTAACGGATTACGTAGGAATATTTAGGAGCCTTGGGTGGTTAGAGTTTTTTGGATTACCTGTGTCATGAGGTCCAGTCTCATCCCAAGTTAGGCAAACATTAACATAGTATTTTGGTGAAGTAATTATTTGGTGAAAATGGGTGGGTTGGTGTGTGATTGTCGTTTAAATTATTTTGTTAAAGAAAGATGGTTTGATGACAAGGGGATTAGGTGCTTTTGAGTTAAGAAAGTGTATTTAGTGTGAGAAGTGTGGGGTGTTTGTACCGTATATTTGGTGAAAATGGGTGGGTTTGCGTGTGATTGACGTTTTTTTTTAAAAAAAAAACAGATATTACGACTGCACTATGTGCTAAATATCTTCAATACGCTACTACATATTGTAATAGGAAAGCAATTGTTCACGTCGCATTTCAAAAGTAACGTGTTACAATCAAAATTCACTCATTAGTAGCCAGACTGTCACAGTACTACTATTACATTGCGGTCAGAATGCGAATTGCTAACGCGTTATTAACTAGCATGTGATGCTGGCTAACCATTGGTTACTGGAGTTTGTAACACGTTACTTTTGAGTAGCGGCGATAGGCCTTACGCGCCCATGTGCAATAGCCACACTATTATTTTTTTCCAAAGAATATCTGCGTAAAAATGTCTCCATATTTTAGCACTTTTAAAATAAGATAAGTGACATGGCCACGATTACAATATCAGTCAGGCAGGTTTAAAAAACTTTATAATAGGTAAATTGTCCTAGCAAAATCTTTAAAGTGGAAGACCTAAGGATATTACCAATATTATCTTAGAAAACAACTAAAGGTCTAAGAAGCCAAATATCTTCACTAATACTAACGATAGTAATAGTAACAAATATAAGAGACATAAAAGCGATATAGAACCGAGTGAAACGTCGGCGGACCGGCTAACAACGGCTAGCAGCGGCTATGATAGCCACTTTCTAATGGCCGAAGTGTCGCGTGTATCTGCCACGGATTAACGTAACACTAGAATAGAATGGGAGTTTAGTTAAAAACTCCTCTTAAGGAAAAATGGTAACATGATACTTAAATATTGGCTTTGATGAGGAAACGACTTCCATACAGCATACAACTGTGAAAGACTACAGTGGCAACGATTGTTTAAAAAAAAGCACTAAAGTGAAATGAAGAGCGATTTTCCATTTGCTAATCATTCGTCGTATTAAGGGTTACGTTAAGTAGAAAATGAGCTTTGATATTGTGAGAAAGTATGTAACTAAATAGTAAACAAGGTCTAAGTTAGACAGCGGATTGTATTAAGCTTAGTTGATTCATTATAATCAGCCTATACAATGTTCCCACTGCTGGGCACAGGCCTCCTCTCTCCTCCTCTCTGTGGACCGTAATCTACCACGCGGGCCCAGTGCGGGTTGGTAGATGTCACATGTCTTCGATTTTTTGGTTCTAGGACATGCCGGTTTCCGCACGATGTTTTCCGTCAGCGAATTTTCATCACCCCTGCTCTGGTGGTGGTAGAACTTACTTAAAAACAGAGCTGGTGCCGAAACAGCCCCAATCCTTGACCAACTTCCGATCCAGCACTAACTAATCTTGGACAATAAACGCAGAAGTTCAGAAACAAAACCAGTTTGGCGATACTCCAGTACAGAGTTGTAATGAGGGTTTTAAGTCTAATGAATGAAACTGAAGTTGAGCACTTACAGACATACTGGGGCTGCGCTCGCGTGATAACGACTTTCGTGATATTATGCTGATTGTAAGTGGCCTATTGTTTTAATTAGTTCGCTGTTTTGAAGATTTTTGGGGAAGGGTCTGTGAGAAGGATGGATTTTAAGTTTAGTGGTGAAGGGATTAACATTGGATTTATTAATGTTGTTGATTACGTCATTATTTTTAAATCTTTGACTGAAAAGGGGAAACTTTTGAACAGAGATCGGTCAATGAGCCTATATTAGAGCAGTTTGCTGATATCTGCAAAAACTGCTACCTCTTTTGAGGTAACGATAACCTCGAGTACTATACGAAAACATGCCGCACTTATAGCTAATGGTGGAACATCAAAGTATTTTTTCGGTTTTATACAATTTTATCACTTTCCAGAAATGGTGTTACTATTCTGTGAGAGTACAGGTAAAAATAAAGAATGATTAGGCACAAAAACTTTAATTTTAGAATAAAATCAGGAAATAATAATATCAATAATTTACCAAACAAATCGCGGTCTTCTTAGCAATAAAATTCCACTTCACTGCATCGGACACCGCCACCTTCCCAAGAAAACAAAGTTGCTGACAAGATCCTTTCCCCAACTCAGCATATAGAATTGGTATTATTTTTCTACTTTCCATACGAGCGACCTTATCTGGGTCTTCGCTAGGTATTTCCAACCCAGTGCGCATCAAAGGGACAAAGGGTACAAAGCCCTTAAATGTTCTCTATAAATATATACGTAAGGACCGTAGAGATTGACGACAGAAGTAGCACTTCATATCTTTGGAAGAAGAAGTCTAAGTGATGTTTCTTTCTGAATAAATATCCTTTGCCACCTGAAATTCGTTCCAGTTTTCCAAGCACAAGAAGGAAATTACAAAAACCGTCAGAAGTATCCAGACATCCACGTCAAAGCTACACATCAAGGTGAAAAAGGTAGATTACGTATAAGTTTTTTAAATGCAACAGAATCTGAAAAGTAAATATCTAATTCTGAGATAGGCACCTGCCGACCTTCGTACCTGCCTTTTTATTTTTGCCGACGCTCATTGAATGCATTCGTGAATTTTAAATGTTGTAATGAGTATCTTGGTTATTTCAAAGAGTTCGGCATCATCTGTTACTGATGAATTTTAGGAGAGCATAAAATCATCATACGCCTATCCTTTTCCCAACTATGTTTGGGTTGGCTCCTAGTCTACCCGGATGCAGCTGAGTACCTACCAGTAGTTTAAATGGAGCGACTAACTATCTTACCTCCACAACTCATTTACTGGGTAATACGATACCCTTGGTGGGACTGGTTATGGTTCACGAATGACAGCCGTGACCGATAGTTTAACATGATTTCCGAAGCACGGAAGGGCCTCGGTATGTGAAGATGGTCACCCATCCACGGACCGACCGCGGCAAGCGTAGCTTAACTTGATCGATCGACCCGTGCGACTGTTAGTGCTTGCCACAAGTCCCTAGGCATTAGGAGAGTGGAGAGTGGACTGTAAATCATTGCTGCGTTGAATCTGCGGCAGTGTGATTTAAACTTGACTTTTCGTTTCATTTAATACTCGAAAGAGAGTCCATAATCTGGACCTTCTGTTTGTTTCTATGTTGTTACACACGATATCATGTGGGACCGTCAACGAACGTGATTAACGTTCAGAAAAGATGGAAATTGGAACGATTAATATTAGTACGTCGTGTGGGTTGCGAATCATAAACGGGTGTTTAATTTTGTTAATAAGAAATGTACGTCATACAACGGGGACGTTTATGGTCTATGAATATTCTAGTGCCTTCTTCTAGAGCGTGAGAAAAATTGTGGTATTTTAATTGCAGGGTTTGATGGAAATGCACGACCCATTTAATTACAGGCAGCTTAGAAAATAGTAAATAGAACTGTTTTAGCGTTATTCAGTGTTTAAAAAAAAATAAAGGTCATAAAAAACAGGTAGGTCTTAACCGGCAATGAGATTTTCTGAAGTGTGGCTAATTAACATCAACGCACTTTGCAGAACCTGTAGATCAAAATCTTAACAATATTTCAAGAGAATTATTAAAATGTCTGAATATTTTCCTCCGTAATAAGGACGGACGGGTTAGCATCTATCATTATTTATGTACCATGGCAATCTTGCGCTATAAATAATTTATACTCTGGCTACAACCACTTGGGAGTTCCTTGTGGTTTTAATACCTTCCCGTTTGCCTTGGAGATAAAAACTGTGGAACATAGGCATAAGTGGTATGCAAATAATTTAGACCTACTTACGATCAAGAACTATCTCGGAAGCCGTCTCGTCTTGTCTCATGTCTTGTATCGTCGCCCTTGTCTCTCGTAACTCGTGCACCTCTGTAAGACCGTCACAAATTCAAATAAAAGCTTATAAGGTTCATCATAATCAGACTATAATGTTCCCACTACTGGGACACAGGTCTACCTCTGCGAGTGGGAGTGGGGAAGGACTTTTATATAAAGGTAATAAAAATATATCTTCTGTCCACAAATGCTACAAACAAAACAAGAGTTGATATTATAATTGTACGTCTATATTATCAAATAATGGGAATATTGTACGGTCATTGAAGTATGCACAAAAATCATTGAAAATCAAAATCAAAAGAATTTTTTTTTAAACTGGGCTGGTGTTAGCACTTTTTAACGGACTTCAAAAAAAGGATGAGGTTCTCAATTCGACTGTATTTTTTTAAATATTTTTTTTATGTTTGTTGGCTCAGAACTTTCGACTGGGAGAACCGACTTTGATGATTTTTTTTTATTTGAAAGCTAGTGCTTCCCGTGTGGTCCCATTTAAATTTCATATAGATCTGATGATGCGTTTCGGAGACAGACAACGGGACTTTTCAAAAAATAAATATATATCGCATAAATATGCATTGTTTTTACCCCAAGGATGATGACATTTCAAATTGGTGTGAGGTAGGTACTATAACTAAAAACTGAAAAATAAAAACTTTTTCCAAAAAAAAAACAACCGACTTCCAAAAAAACACTACAAACTGTAAAATAACTTTAATTTCGGAAGTCGGTGACTTTGGATATGTATTTAATTTAATTTTCATGTCACCAGTCACCAACTGCCGAAATTAAAGTCATTTTTTCACATTGTAGCGGTTTTTTGGAAGTCGGTTGTTTTTTTTTTTGGAATAAGGTTTTATTTTTCACTTTAAAAAGTTTGAAAAAGTTTTTTTGAACGTCAAAATTACATAAGACAGTCCCTCAAAACGCCCGCCCTTCACCACTTCCTAGTACTTCAGCTGGGAAGAAGAAGTGGCGCAACAAACTCCCCAGCAGTACAGCTGTCTGTTATGTTAAAAGAACTTGATTCTATACAATAGGTAAGTAATTAACGTTACGAAACATAAAATTAAAATATTTGTCGAAGGTGTTATTATCGAAGGTAACTCAAAAACTACCCAAGCTAAGTTAATCAAATTTATATGGGACAACTGTGCAAGTTTTTTTCTACCAAATTAAAAAAATATTGTCAAAATTGGTACCCACTTGACGATAATTTCGATGACACACATAAAATATATACAAACGAACATATTATAACGTCCTCTTTTTTTGTATGTCTGTCTGTTTGTTTTGACTAATCTCCGAAATGACTGAACTAGTTTTGTTTAAATTTAGTATGAGGATACCTACTTTGAACTTTGGGAAGAACATTTATCGACATACCACTTGGGTGGAAGCTAGTCGTACATAAGAGACTAGCTGCGACTTCGTTCGCGTGGAAGTACTAAAATAACAGCCACATAATATTTCTAAAACTGGTAAGTCCTTTAAAAATACTTACCTACTGTTGATACCATACTACGTAAATGTCTATTCATTGATAGTAAACAAAGGTCGGTACAATTTCATTATTTCCGTTTGCATAGGTAAAATGTATTGTGGGAAGGAAATCCAATTTTGTGGCCATATCCTTTATTTTCTATGTCGATTTCAATCCTTTGATCTTTGAGGAATTTTGGAATGAAAAATGTCAAATTGGCACTGCCTTTGTAGTTTGCGAAAGTGTACACCCCTTCTACTTAGCGTTTTATTGGCAATCTATATTGAGTTAGTCCAAAACTTAGCTACGAGTTAAGCGCACTCGATAGCGTCCATCAATTCCTCTAGCGTTCAGGCACCAGGGCAGCCAGAACACGATATTTAAGTCCCATTGTTTGTAAAACAGCACCGATTTTATGCACTCCAGGCTGGAATCCATATTTCCATACTAATACGAAAATGCGAAGGTAACTCACGTCTGTTACCGTGACCTAGATGAGGGCATATAATACTTTTTTATCACGATAGGACGTTTTCGTGGGATAAACTCCGACCTCCCCGCGAACAAATCCGCGGGCGGAAACTAGTCGTTTAAAAATCTTCACCTGAAGAGGTTTCCTTGCTTTTATAGTTTGGCGATTTCTTCGGATGGTAGCAAATAAAACAAAGTTTTATTGTAAGGAAGAATGTATGTAAATAAATTTATTGAGATACTAACTATATACAAAATTACCTGAGCACAAACACTGGCTTTACTTACAATAGTACTAATTAAAACAGCCAATCAGAACACAGTTAAAATCTTAGAACAATAATCTGCGCGCAGTGCGCGCCCTCTGCCAACAGTGCAAATAACCATTAAGCGCTGAAGTTATAAATATAGGTGCCGGCGCTCGATCCTTTAGCCTCACCGACCCAGACGACCACATTACTCTCCTCCAGGAAAGCAATAGGGCCACCAGTACAGTTCGCACACACCGATCAAAATCGTCCTTCCGACCTCGCCGCCGAGGTCCTCGCGCCCCGCGAAGACCCCTAGTAGTATCGGCGCCTAACGTCGAGACCCCCGACCGACCCTTGCTCGTTGAAGCGCCAGCCTGCGCCGCAGCTAAGCCAGTAGCTTTAAATTCCCCCCATAATAATAATATGCCAATTTCGATCCAGCCTGTCCCCAATAGTGATAGCTGTCCCCCTATCAGTGACGCCCTGAGCCGAGGTCCGTACCCCACAGGGGGTGCACTCACCGTGCAGTCGCTTAGCATGTAAAATTTAGTTTGTAAGCCCTGGCTGGAGGCATTAAGTGTAAAATCTTAATGGCAGCCCCAGGAATGACCGGTTGAGCAGTCACGGCCTCTCAAGGCCAACTGCGAGATGCCCTACAAAAAAAAAAAAAAACGATCCTTTAGCTCAGTGTAGCAGCGAGCACCGTCATGCGCACACGCGCTGCTACAATAGTATATTAACAGATTGATACGTTTGCCAAGGTAACTATTGTCCAGGTGGGAGATTAACAGCTGGTGGAACGAATGGAATGTATATGGAAGCACTGCCGCGCCACAGCTTTAGTCTTTCCTGAGACCGTTCCCCAGTCAGTTTAACCCTTAAAATGATGTTGGATTAGCTTCCCACTTCTATACTTGACAAGGCTTTATTCGTGCCACTTTTCCACAAATCAGAGGCTCCCTAACGCTCAGTTAACGCTCTGTTTTTTTTTGTGGTTAAAAGTCCGACTGCTGATCATATCCTGGAAGTCCTGGTATCGATTCCCAGATTGGGCAGTGTTATTTAGCCCGGATTTCTAGTTTGGATGTTGGTGGTGTTATAACACGTGTTTTCCGCGTGCGTGGTGCCGTTGGTACTTTGCCTGATCCCTCTCCGATCGTGTCGGATTGCGTAAAGGAATAGAGTGCACTTAGGTGTGCGCACATACCTGTAGTGCTATTCTGTTAAAATCTCATCGTAAGAACTTAGGTGAAGTGAGCTGTAATTCCATCTGGCACTAGGGATTGACACTAAACATAGCTCACTTTAAGCTCACTTCACCCAAGTTATCATGATGGTATTTTTACAGAATAGTACCGCTGGTCTAATGACAGCTCACTTCAAGCTCACTTCACCTTAGTTTTCACGGTGTGATTTTTACAGAATAGCACTGCACTACACTATAATATCTTGTAATCTTCGTTGAGATTGGTTAATGTGACCAAAATCGGTCGGGAGGATATGTGCTAATACTCGGTGCAATAAGTTTAAATGAGATGTTGTCATAATCACTTGATAGATTGGCGAGCTCATTAATACGAAAGAGAAAATATTCATAAAGCCAAATGAAAAAATAAACATCCCGAGCGTGATATTTCGTTTTAAAACCAGTTTATTCTGAGTTTGCGTTAGGTACTAGATTAAGTCCATCAGATTTACTTTACTTTTTAAATGAATTTCGAGGCAACTGCAAAACTTCATAATATTTTCAGAATATCAGCCAGCAAAAGTTAAAAAGTTCCGCCTTCGTTTACGCTTTTAAAACTAGAGGTTTTAACGTAACAGGATGAAACAGCTATGGCATGATTCGCATGTAGCCCATGTAGGTTATGAATGTATTCGTAAATGTCTCAACGCGTTTCATGTTCAACTATGTTGGTAACACTCATTATAATCAATTATCCGCTTTGTAGAGTAGAAACAATTCTTATCTACCTCTTTCCGCTAGCTGGGTTAAGAAAATACGAATCGTAACACTAATTAAATAGAATTCAGATTTGCATAAAGATTATACCCTTATAAAGCATACCTATAGTTTGCTTGTAGATTCATTGGAATCTAAATCTTAAACTATAGAGGTACAGAGGTTTTGTTAAAAGTATGAGAATAATCATTTTAAATGGTGAATATTACTGACTAAGCGAACTATAGGTACCTATATAAAAAAACTCTTTTCATATAATGTAATGCATGCTGTGCTTTTCTATAAGTAACGAGGCGCTGAGACTTAGGTTTGCAATGTATTTGCCGGCGGCTTCGCCCGCGCGGAACTTTCACCCCCTATTTAACTCCCTTGGGGGTTGAATTTCGAAAAATCCTTCCTTATTCCTTGTCTACATTATAAAGGGAACCTCTGTGCAAAATTTTAGCTTTCTAGGTCCTTTCTAGGTTTTGGCTGGGCGTTGATGAGTCAGTCAGTCAGTCAGGACTTTTCTTTTAATTTATATAAATGTGAAAGTTTGTATGTTTGTTACTCAATCACGCAACAACAGTTGTACACAGATAGCTTATAATCTAGATTAACACATGCGAATGAAGCCGTGGGCCAAAACTAGTAATAAATAAACATCAAATCAACTACAAAGGAATGACTACTACTTTTATTATTCTGAATGTCAGGACTATTTGGGTCTTTTGTTTTTCTTTAAGTATTTGTTTTAATGATGTTCTGGCAGTTTCAGAGCTTTATGCGGCTTACCCAAATGTTGAGCAGTACAGCTACACGATTACTGAGAAATGCTTGCATTAACTGAACTGGTCCAATTTCACTGGTACAATCTCTTTAGTTCTTTCCTCAGAATACCATTTCAGACACTAATCAACATAGTCCTTACTTGATCTGATCAAGATTATGCCTGGACTTCAAAAGACACTTTGATACAAAGGAGTTACGTTTTATTTCTTCTTAGAGGGGAAACGTCGACTACGCCTAGCAGTTTGTTTTAAATATGGCGCGTATAATTGAATACTATATCCTATTTACAGAATAAACAATTTCATTTCATTTCACAATTTTTTTCTTTTCTTCCTTCATTCACTTGTACACCGGTTGGCAGTGACATCAACGCGCAACCTATTACCATGGATTCAGTAGGTATATAATTTCTGCGTAATTTATTCAAATTAATTAATATGGGTGTCATGTGCTGAATTCATGGTTTCATTTTATATTGTAGGTACTAGGGCTTCAGTGTTAGATTTTACATTGTACTAGGTTTTCCCAGCAGTTTCATCCGAGCGGAGGTCGGAAATTATTTCACAGGAACGTACTTCCGGCAAAAAAAAGTATCTTTTGTGTCAAAACAAGTTATACACTGTCTGTGTGCCAAATGTCATCCAAATACGTTCGGCCGTTTTCGGGTGATTAAGTAATAAAAAAGAATGAATAAATAAATTTTAACTATATCTGACTTATTTTGAATATACCTTAACACCAAACAAGCCAGCCCTATCAATACTTTGCAAGACTGGACATGTGCGGCAGCTTATTCTGCTTCCTTACGATACATGGAAGGTAATAATACCTAATCCTTGATTAATCCCTTCTACAACTGAAGGGTGAAATAGATGTCCGTCCCCATTTTACTATCCGCTAATGGATATTCACTGATGGACAAAATATCCATCATTTCCAGTTTCATTTTCTTTTATAAAAGTGTAATGCACCCTTGCCAGGATTTGCCTATATCATAAGAGGAGATTTTTTGAAGGTGGGAAATCATTAAATAACTTCTCCCACTCTAGGTGGAGCAGGAGGGCGTGTCAGATTTTTACAGACTAAAACCCACCCGTATTCTCACAGTTGCCTGTGTGCCAGGGGCCACGGTGTCTCTTTCAAGAAACCCGCACCCCTAGCAGGCATCGGCCTTTGCGGACCCCTCCAGTTGGTGCTGACATCTCTTTGAGGCGCGCGTGGAACACAACATGCCGTCGACCCGGGCTACGTCTTTACTGGACAGCGAGCTACCCGTTACCCGCCGTCCGCAAGCCCGTGCATACGGTGGCCGAGAATCATCCTGGGATTCTCAACAAGCAGTCTTACCAAGGTATATCGTGCTATCCAGTAACTTGTTTGTGGAGGTCTGATAGGCAGTATGTAACATACTAGTACTTAGCTGCATCCGGTAAGACTGCATAGTAAGACTGATGACATCGTTGGGAAAAAGGCTAGGTAGACGATGATTCTGTACAAAATCGGTTCCAAGTTTAAAAGAGGAACAACGGGGGTAGGCACAGCTCTATATGTAGTACAGCCTCATATCAAAATCTGCGAGACGAAATGGTGGCTTGAGCCTTATTAATTTGGGATAAGCCTATTTAAATTAACTGAGCATAAATCCAGACTGAAACAACTGAGGAATTAATAATAATTCTACCTAAAAGCAGCGATAGATTCCCAAAACCAACATAATCAAGAGCCCAGGAGTAGGCAAAGTTAACACAACTCCAATCGAGTTGCCTTTACTGTCGACGCCATATTACCTGGTGTAATATCCCTGGGGACAGCCTGGAACCATCCTTATTTTATACCCCTTCAGACCACTTTTAACCTTAAAACCAGCGACCTAAGGTACAGATTGGTTGTTTGCGTGGAATAATTCAGGATTGCGATTTTTGCAGATAATCTTTATGTTAAAATCTGTAGTATACTGCAATAAGGATGTGTATGGCTTTGTAAAAAGGTTTTTTTTACGTAAAATTGTTGTTGTACAGTGTTTTTCTGTGCCGTTTACCTGTATCGGAAAATGAAGGTTCACTAAGTGGAAACAGTATACATAACATTCAGTTATGTGATCGTGTTGACGTCGACAAATTGTTGGTTTTATGGGAATTGTAATAGCGTCAACAAAATGTAAATGGGACTGAACAAATATTTACAACGAAGCTGAGTTTACTTGAAAAGTATTTAACACTAACTGCACTCCATGGTTTCACACGCATAAGTCTTATACCCGTGAGAGTATCGGAATAAAAGTATCCTACTTCCTAATCCAGGTTATGGTCTATCTATTTGCCAAATTTCATCTAAATCCGTTTAGCCGTTTTAGCGCGAAAGCGTAACCAATAAACGTACAAAAAATAAGATATTTTTAAAAGGTTAGAAGATTTAACTTTTATGAAAACTAGCAATCAAAAATCCTTTTTATGTATAGAGAAGACTACCTATATACATTAATTTCTTCGAACTACAGGTACAATAAGTAAAATCCTACCTCGTTTCGGTTCATAATGCAGTAGCACCCAGGTGCAGTTGACGTCACAGTAGCTGATGTAGTGACGTTGTGCACTCCCCCTTACACCCTATACAATTTAAAGCGTGTGTTCTCGCACCCGAACATAAAGCACGGCGCACACTACACTACAATTTAGCGCGACCCGCACCCGCACACGGCTAATCCCTGCCGAGTAGGGAGACTATCCTCTCGGCAACATATTTGATATTGTTTATGATTTATATTTTTATTGTCTATCCAAGGAGTGGAGCTTATACATTGTAAACTGCCACAGCTACCAAGTTAATGTATTATTATTTATTTATTTACCTATGTTTAAAATACAAGTAACAAAGATTCAAATATATTATGTTAGTAACAATATTTCATAACAACTATGTTAGTAAACTTAACCTACACACTTAACCCATACTGCCATTTAGTAGCTGCGGATCCCTGCTACAAGCTCAAAACTGATGAGGAAATCTTCCAGCAGCGATTAACACACAAGCAGTCCAGTCTGCTCGTGATACACCGCAGTATAAATTTGGGGCTGGCTCGCACCCGGTGCACCAGGGTGGCGCATCTTTTTCGTGTCGTTGCGTAGAACCAGTCGACAGTAGCTTCAGCAACAATCCCTGATTCGTTATAGAAGCGGATCAACACCCGGATTGTATTATTATATTAAATGCGAAGGGTGCTGTACGATTTTTTTATTGTAATCTACCCACAGGCTGGATATAATAAATCATAGATCTTCCCAACGAAATGATCAAGCACAATTTTCATTATAAAACCACGAAGAGAACATAATGTACAGTAAGTAACCTTGAAGGAAAGAAATCACACAAAAAGATCGCACATGAAACTAAATAGTCCTAAGCAACTCTGAAAACATGGCCTCAACACAGCAGTAGGGGAGCAAATCCGTGCAGCGCGTGTATGTTCACGACGTAATCTGATGGGGCCAACAGAGGAACTACGCGATTACATCAAATTGAAACTAAGTGAAAGAAAGACAGAGTTACGAGGCGCGGTAAACTTCACAGAATGTTTTTTATTGAGTAAATGAAGTTATGAACTTGTGCCAAAATGGAAAAAGATATTTACGTGGTGTAGAACAAACAAGGAATCATTGTGGGAGGAAAATGGAGAGAGAGCTTATCTGATGCTATGGAGATGGGGAAACAGATTTTTGATTAAGAATTATGTTTCTTAAGTTTAAGTTCCCTTATTATCTATTAGAAAAAGAGCGACTCTAAGTATTTTTAACAATGAATTTAGAAACGAAATGACAGTAACACACACATACACACTGCAGTTATAGGTTTCCTCTGCTAACTTGCGATTATTTTAACTATTCGTTTATTCTAATTATTGTGCGCACTAAAATAATAGCTAATTGTGCATTAAAATTGTTTCTTATATATTTTTTTTATCAGATCGTATGCTGTTCTGATTGACGTACGCATATTATCCCTAATTTTTTCTTTTTATGTTTCTGTTCTTTTTCTACGTCATGTTTACCGCAAATAAACGTATTCTCTTTGTATCTTCATAATTTAGAATTTTAGCATTAGCAAAGGGTCAAACAGTAAAACTATTTATTGTAACATGTAGGTAGTTAGGTACCGATATCATCATTTTCCTGCCCTTATACCAATTTATTTGTGGTCGGCGCAACATGTCTGTTCTTCCACACTTCTCTATTAGTCGTCATCTCGGCAGTCACACCCTTTCTAACCATATCATTATTCACACAGTCCTTCCATCGTTTCTTTGATCACCCCCTACTCTTATAGCCATCGACATTCATACTCTAAACGACATTTTCCTCATTCCTCCGTATTACATGCCCATACCGTGTAAACCGATTTCTACACAAATTTTCAGTTATCGGTTCCACTTTCAGACGTCCTCTTATGTACTCATTTTTTTTTTCTATCCATTCGTGTAACACCGCATATGCCCTCTTAACATTCTCATCTGAGCTGCATGCAATTGCCTTTCATTCATCCCTTTTGTGGCCCAACATTCTAACCATACAAGACAGCAGGTCTAACCATGTTTGTATTTATCTTATATTTGGTACTGATATACCCAAAAAAATAAACATTAGCCTAATTTGTTGCAACGCACAATTCTTTCACTACCAATTTGCATACGAGTACAATAATAATTATAACCCTCTAAGAATACCAGCAGTTCTAATATAAACTACAGGTTGTAAAATCAAATGATGACGCTGAAAATGTTCAAATAATACAATATTTATTTAACAAAATTGAATATTAAAATGTGCTCGTGCAAATCTCTGGGGCGATACGTTCAATTTATTAATATAAATTCATGAGCCAATGAATGTAAAATTTGACGAGTTGAGTGACGCTGCGGCACGTTTTATGCGTTTTTGAGTGTTTTAGTTTCGATCCTATGGAGCGTAACTCGGAGATTTTTTGTAGCAAGGCTGGCGTTATGTATGTAAGATTTTTACGCCTTTGGTAGATAGGTAGCTATTGTAGGTATAGACTTGGTCATAAGTTGCGAATGATTTTCAATCGAGTTCTTTGTAATCATACTAAAAGCCCTTTTTCAATTCCAATTGGAATTACTATTTTATTACAACTACTAGATATTGCCAGCGACTTCGCCTGCGTGGCGGTCGAAAGTTATCCCACGGGAACGTACTACCGGAAAAAAAGTATTTTTTTGTGTTAGTCCGGGTTATGAACTATCTGTGTGCCAAATTTCATTCAAATCCGTTCGGCTGTTTTTGCGTGATTAAGTAACAAACATCCAAACTTTCACATTTATAATATTAGTAGGATTATAAATCATCATCATCTGCCTGCCTTTTCCCAACATGCTGGGGTCGGCTTCCAGTCTAACCGGATGCTGCTGAATACCAGTATTTTACATGGAGCGACTGTCCGTCTGACCTCCACAACCCAGTTACTGGGTAACACGATACCCCTTGGTTGGACTGTTTGTCAGACTTACGGGCTTCTGACGACCCGTAACGACTGTCAAAGATCCACGAATGACTTTTAGGCACCAACGGCTTAACGTGCTTTTCTAGGCACGGAGGGAACTTGGTATGCGAAGTTGGTCACCCAACCACGGACCAACCGTGGCATGCGTAGCTTAATCTGATCGATCGACTCGTGCGGCTTTTATTGCTTAGCCACAAGCCCCTCAGTAGGATTATGAATATTAATGTCTATGCAACTTCGATTCAACAAATTTTCATTCAGTCATAACTTTCATCTCACCTGATGTAATTTCTTGACTGATGAAACTCTAAACGATCCAGCAGATTGCGTTGCGCTTATTCTGAAGCGGACCTCAGTCCCACAGGAACTGGTGTGCGGATTGTTCACATTTACAATTGCGTGTACCTCACAATAGTAGAAAGGTAACTACGACTAGATTAACAAAACTAGTCATACAGGAATTTAATTCTCTTTGGAATGTCCTTTGTTTTGTGGTGAAGATTACTTAGGTACATTTCAACGAGCGTACAAACCGATTTAAATCTGTCTAAGTACTTTGCGGTTGATGAATATGAATATGAGACAATGGGTACCTATAAAACCCCTTTTCAAATGAAAAGGATTCTGATAGCGAGTTTGTTACGCAAAATGGGATGCTGAGGTTTCCGTAGAACAAATAGTAAACTCAGTAAAATCGCTGCAGGTCGAACTCGTGACTCAAACATTCTAACTAAACAAAACTCATTACGGTTTGTTTTCGCATCACGCACTTCATGCAACCGTTTGCCAAGCGTATTTCTCAGTCAGTTTCCAAAACTGACGGTGTTTCACATCACCAAGATAATTAAAGAAAAACTTCGAGCTCATGTTTTTTTATAATGTCTAACATAGTTTCTCTAAATGGACAAATGGCGGTTCGCTAATATTTTCGTCCTCCACATTATAATTAATATAGGATGAATTGTTACTATAATTAATGCCATTATTAAGTATTAACATTCTCTTCGCTTTATTGAGCAACAAGTTCCAGGGTCACAAGGGTAGACATCATTGGCCGTTACAGGACAGAAATCTGAAGCAGAACTTCGAGGTACCAAAGTCATTACTGAAGTTGGTCAGCACACCGCGCAGCGCCGCAGCCATAAGTCAGTCAGTACGGCACCATTACCACCCGTTGGAAAACGCCAGATCGGAAAAATACTAGCTGTACTTAGCACGCCGGAAATTAAAATGAAATGATAAGTTTATTACTGTTAGTAGGTAGATCTTTTATAACGCTTGCACACGTCACAAGTGCTTTTGCAATTTAGATATTTAAACTTTTTTTTGTTGTTTGGAAATCATCGAATGAGTTCTCTTGCGCTGGGCGGAACGGCAGAGCAGGGTGTCAGACTTTTACTGGTTAAAACCCACCCGTGTTCCTTCAGTTGCCTGTGCCAGGGCAATGGTAACTCTTTGGAACTAATCCGCGACCCTGGCCAGCATCGGCCCTAGCAGACCCCTTCCACTATCGCTGACATCTTTTCGAGGCGCGCGTGGAACACAATGCGCCGTCGACCCGGGCCTGGTTCTTAGTGGGCGGCGAGTTACCCATTGCTCGCCGTCAGCAAGCCCGCGCCTACGGTGGCCAGGAGTCCGCTATGGACTCCCGACGCCCAGGGCTTCTCCCGCGGCGGCTAGGAACACGAGGGCGCAAATGTGGCTTCTCCTTCACGCTCTCCGCCTCCTCCTTCGCGAGCACCACTGCTTCGCAGAAGGAGGTGACGGCTTCCGGTGCACTCTCGCTCCGTACCATGGCCTGGACCAGGGCCGGACGCGAGAGATTGCCGTTGCCGATCGCCACCGCGAGGACACGGTGGTACTCGGCCCAAGCAGGGCACACCTCCACCGTATGCTGATCCAAACAAGGTATTTAAGAGTTGACATAAGCTCTTCTGGCAGTCAAATCCACCACAAACTACGCAGGATGTTTCAGTCCACCACGGGACATGGCACGCCTTGCACCTACTCAAACCAACATGTGGTAGTTAGCTGCCCGCTAGCACCATGTTGATACAAGATATGCGGTCTCCAAAACGAATCATTATAATTATATCCAATTCATTGTATGTCCCAAAATAGACATGCCACACTACTTTTCGCCCCGAGATCAGTCCAGTTCAGAAATTCCGAAACATCTACAATTCTATTCCAACTGTGAGGCAAAATTTTCCCGGAAAACTTGTTCTGAGCGAGTGCAAAATGCAATATTGTAAGTTGTTATGATTCGTCCAGGGAATAGTTCCGTACATGCTCCGTTGCCGAAATTGTCAACGTAGTCAACGTATATGTATTTAACTTTATCGTTTCAAGTTACGTTTATTATTATGGTGTGTTAGTGGAACGGTTAGTAGCGGCTTTGTGGAGTTTATTTCGGTGTTTATTTGAGCGTTTTGTCGAGCCCGTAATGTGAGCTGCATTTGGGATTTGTTTGCGGAACACTGAAATTATTTTCCTTGGAGGATAATGCGGTAATAATACTTGACTGTTACTTGCTTGTTATGAATTCAATCAGCTTTAGGAAAAGCGTGTAGCCATTTCATGTAATTCCGATTCGGTTCAATTCTGTATCAAATCACGTTTCCCGTTCGGTAATGAACGACCATTGAAACACCAATGATTCATTAATGACATGAAACAACTGACTGTTTTGCGGATATACCTAGACTTTTGAATGACAAATATTGATACAAAAAATGCATCCCCTAAAAGTTTACCTGTCATTAATTAGGTAGGTACTATGTGACAGGATTACTGGATCACAATTAGTTTTCAGCAGAAACACACATAAAATTATGGACCAACTAGCTGTTGCTAGCATCTTCGCTCGCATGGAGGTAGGAAGTTATCCCGCGGAAACGTACTACCGGGATAAAAGTATCCTGTGTTAATCCTGGTTATAGACCATCTGTGTGGCCAAATTTCCTCCAAACCCGTTCGGCCTATTTTACAGGGCGTGGTGGTCCCGGTGGACCAGTAATAACGGTAGCGACTTACAACTTGTAGGTCGTAGGTTCGAACTCAGACAGGCGTTTTTTATTTGTGTAAATTATTTCATCTAAACTGCTCTCAAAAGGGTGGAGGAAAACATCGTGAGGAAAACAGCATGTGACAACTATCAACCCGCACTGGGCTCGCGTAGTAGCTGATTACGGCCCACTCTCTCTCCCAGAAAGGAGGCCTGTGTCCTAGTAGTGGGAACTAATAAAGACTAATAATGGTGGGCCTATAATGACATTCAAACATGCAAACTTTTACATTATAATATCAGTAGAACTAAAACTCCCTTTTACTACAAACAAGCAACACACATACATTATCATCCAAAGCTTCCAAACTAAAACCTCAGTATTTTAAAAGCATTGCTTTAATCGAGGAATCGTGTCCGCACTTCATTATTTAAGGGTGTGTACAGATAATTAATCAGTTCCTACGTAGCACTATTTGTCTTGGTAAGCAATGTTGCTGCAGTTTTTATTCTTAAGCTACATGTTTGTGTTTTTAACTTTATTTAAACTTGTAAAAGGTGGGATTAAGTCGGTCGTTGACTTTATTTAAGCATAGCATAGCATAAGCCAATGCCAAGCTATGCTATGCTTAAATCAATATCAATATTAAGCCTATAATGTGCCCACTGCTGGGACACAGGTCTTCTCTCCGTGAAAGGGAGTGGGCCGTAATCCACCACAAGGGCCCAGTGCGGGTTGGTAGATGTCACATGTCTTTGAATTTTTGTTTCCAAGACATGCCTGTTTCCTTGCGATGTTTTCCTTCACCATTTTGAAGGCAGTGGTTATGAAATTATTTAAGTAAAGCGCCTGCCCGTGTTTGAATCCACGACCTACAACTCGTAAGTCGGGGCCGTTACCACTGGGCCACCACTGCTTATTTAGGCATGTGTTTTTTAATTAGTTAAATTCACACATAGGAACATCACTTCTCTATAATAGCTATAATCTCCTTCAGATTGATGTGTGCCATAGGATAGTTCTATTATTTGTTCGATTACAATAACCATACATACATAAACTCACGCCTTCTCCTCATGGGGGCAGGCAGAATCTACAGCACGCCACCTGTTACGATCCTTACATACTTCTTTTGCCGCGCTTACGTGCATACATCGGAAGGGCAACTCTCGTAAAATGGTTCAAAATCTCTCGGCGAGAATCAAATGTCGAAAATTTGTCAAAAATGTATGGAAACTCGAGGTATTTTTGACAAATTGAGACTGAGATGAGACTGTGGACGTTTGAATTGCCCTTCTGGCACGCCGGTTGCAATTACATTGAAACTAACCAATACTACAGAATTCAAGTTCTGTGTTGTCTATGTAACATACGATTATCACATCTCGAATCATCCTGATAACATCTAAATTCTTTATCCAACCCAATCAGGAAAGGTTTCCAGAACATTCTCTAAACGACTCCCCTTTCCTTTTCTGACCACTATTTTTACAAACCGTAGACATAGACCGCCTTTGATAGATCATTAAGCAAATGATTCCCGTGGGTAAGCAGTGATCGGAATCTTTATGTACCTACCTAATGGTCTGCTAATAACGCTGAGATTACCACGAAATTTTCCTTATAGCAACCCCGCAGGTGATTCTAGCCTAATGGGATCCCAACATTATATTGCATTATTTGAAGGTTGCCAAATTAAGAAGAATCGTAGTTACTTTTTCCGCGAACTTTTAGATGTTCATCTATAGAAATAAGTAAAATTGAAGCGTCTACTGATAATGTCAGAATAACATATTTTTACTAATGCATAGGAAAGTAAATACTGTACTTATTTTTTTTATTGTCCTTCTGTTTGTCTGTTTGTTTCGACTAATCTCCGAAACAGCTAGACCGATTTTGACGGGACTTTCACGTGCAGATAGCTGATTTTATAAGGAGTAACATTAGCTTTTTGTTCCGGTAGCAAGTCCCCGTGGAATAAGTTGCAATATCCACATTGCGAAGCCGCGCGCCACGGGGTTTGTATTCCATTACTAGGTTATGGAATATAAACAACGGAATGCAGATTTATAACCGTCTTTTGCTCAAAACATTGGACCTATTGCTACATATTTTTATTATAAAGAACACAACCCAAATCCTACCTACAACTTCTTATTTTTGTTTTAATATCATTTTTGAATGGAAACCGATTTTTATAACAGACTCTCAAAACGGAAACCGTATCTTTTGACTCCCATTAATTAACTACTGTACCTTATTGTATACACCAAGAATATGGTAATAATTTTGGTCAAACAATGTTGACCTTTCAAACAATTTGTAGGCACGTCAAACTAAGTACCAGACATGTAGTACGTACGTATACCCATTACTGGCATATCTTCGGTACCCTCCTACATCCTACGCAGCTCTTCCTCTCACGAGTTGATCCCTACGAGTGGGAGGACTAATAAAGGGTTAGCATCGTAAATTCTTTCATTTCCGACCCAATGTTGGTTAAAAATAAACTTTACGATGTTAGGGGTAAAGTTAGTTAAAGAATTCGAGTGAAAAGTAGGTATTACAACAAAATACAATTTATTAGGCAGGATATTTCTTGAAGATTTTGGAAGACATTGGAGTTTACGTGATGATACAAATCTTCACGTAATAATTTTATCTTCGTTCACCAACTATTGATTGCTCTTTTGTTTTTTTGAGGGTGGGAAATCATCAAATAACTTCTCCCGCTCTGAGTGGAGCTGGAGGGCGTGTCAGACTTTTACTGACTAAAACCCACTCGTGTTCTCTTAGTTGCCTGTGTGCCAGGAGCGACGGTATCTCTTTCGAACAACCCGCACCCTTGGCAGGCATCGGCCCTTGCGGACCCCACCAGTCCGGCGCACCAGGACACATGGCACGCCGTGACCAACCCAGGAACCAAGTAGCATAAGGGCCCCAGATTACCCTGGGACCCCCGGCACCCTTGGTCGGTCTTGGAAGGGAAGAGCGGTACTCAGAAGTACCGCCACTCCTCCTCCGCCGCAGCCTGTAACCCTCAGCCGCGATGCCTCCCATTCGACATCGCGGCCCGCCTCAGCTGCGGTGCACCTCACCGCAACCTACTTTTTGACCGCTACATCGTCGGCTTGGAAGCAAAAGTCCTGACAAGCGGCCCCACCTTGGGGTTCCTCTTCGCTTCACCGTGAGAGCGGACCACGGCTACTGAGCCCCCCCGAAACGACAATGTGGGAACCCCCTGGGGGGAATTGATTGCTCTTAGTTACTACTTCCGCAAATATAAATATCAGCCGAAAAAAGCCAAAACTAAACACCAAACTAAAGCGTACCTATATCCAAAAAAAGATAATACGAATAATAGGGTGTTGTAGCAAGAATTCGTTCCACGTAGCGCTTAGTAAACACTCCTTCGTCACTTGCCGTACCTTCGTCACTGGACAAAAACGTTAGCACATTACAGGGCCTTTCACCCTACGACGCCAACGCTGAGTAAATTCAGTGTTAGGTGTTAGACAGGCGGGAATCAGCTGCTAAGGTTAAAAATTAGGTGGGAATATTTCTGGGGAGAGGTTTTTAGGTAATCTGCGATCCTGGTAGGAATATTTGTAAGGTTATGGTGAAAATTACACATATTACGCTGAGGTTCTGCTAATATTGTGAGTAAGTGTTATGTGTGAGTGCCAAAATCAGGAACAGTAAAACCTTTTGTAGCATGTGCCCTTTGATTAGCAGAATACAAGGACACAGTCGACTCATAGACCATAACAATTTTAGGCACATCATCAGGAAACCTTTAAGTACCATAATTAAAGACTAGAAAGCACTGTAAAAAGACTATCTGACCCTAAACCGTAAAGGGCAGGTCATCTGATTTGCCAGTGGGAGACTACAAAGGTGACTAAGGGAATTAATGTCAAGAAGATGAACAGCAACACATCCTCTGTGAACACTCATCCGGTAATCAAACTTGGATTATAACATTATGCTGCACCCTGACACACTTTCAGTCACAATCCGAAGGGTTTTGAAAGTAATTGCTAATCCATTACTTCTTAAATTTGAAAATTGTGTCTGGTCAACAACGTATAACGATAATTAATGTTGTTGAACTGTCAAAATGAAACGCATTGCCATTGTTTTTGTGAGTAATGCATTTACCCCGCTGACCTCCTTTGTATATTCAGGCTAGGTGGCGCATCTCGAAATATTTAAATTCATCTGTTTTAATTGTTTACAGACTGTCATAATAAAGACGATGGTGTAGTCTATGGGTGTAGTATATTGACGCCATCTATAGGTCAAATTGCAATCTTAATGTATTAAGTTATACAATTGAAACCTAAAAGATTAAACACTATGGAAAACAGTGCGTATATAATGTTCGCCAGAAGAATAAAAATGCAAACAGGTTTATTTTAATAAAACATCAATTTACACTTTCGAAAGCGTATTCAGGAAATTCCTCAATTTCCTCCAAATTAGGCGGAAACTTGGTCAATATAATACAACAATTTAGATGTATACAAATATTTGAGTTACTCGCGAAACATTAACTTGATTAAAGGCTCGTTAATTAATTACCTACTATGTTTATTAATTATTAATACTAAGTAATGTGGATTAATTACAAGGGAAAAGCAAACTTGCTTCCTGTATCAATTATTTTGGCTAAATCCATTATTATTAATACTATAAATTCGAAAGTAACCCTGTTTGTCTGTCTCTTACCGTTTTACGGCTAAAGCATTGTCCAATTTTCGAAAAAATATGGAGTGGATAAAAGTTCGCATGCGAACCCAGCATTTCTTAAGTCATGGATGTGGAAATTCAAAGAAGAATGGCTGGACTCCATGTAATTTGGATGTTGCACCTATAGACTTCGCGTTAAGTCGTAAAAATACTCTCTAAAGAAAAAAATCGGTCAAATTAAGATAAAAGACAACATATTTTTTAACATTGGTTTTCGCCAGAAAAACGTTGTTTAAAAAACAGGTGGCTCCGTTTACATAGACCCAGGACACTAACCCAAAGAGTATTTTAAGCAGTAAACAGCTTATGTCATTCAAAGATGTCAGAAATGAATAGTTCTAATATTGGCTACTGAAGGAAAAAGTGGTATTAGTATGCTGTAGCGGATTAGCATAATTATAGAAATACCATATTCTGCTAAGTATGGTAACTCTGTAGCTACCGGCCCAGGTTCTACGTTTAGTTATTTTATAATAGTTTAATTATTATATATAAGATTTTTTAAAATATTTGTATTTTTTTTTTCTTTCAGCTGCTTAATAAAAAGAATCGAATGCATACAAAGTAAGGCCCTGTAACTGTTTCATATAGCTAACGTGCATACTTTCACTCATGGACACTTGAAATTATGCGACACTAAATTCTTTATTAATTTGGTAAGAAATAAAATATTACGTGTTACAGCGTTTTTCTTTAATATTCCACAAGTGGGTAGAGTAGGGGATAAAAATAACCGTGAAAAAATATATAAATACATTATCTGTCTATCTGTCTGTTATGTAAAAAATCTTTTACTGTTGGTTTGCCCATTTATCGAGGAAGGCTATAGGCTATATAACATGACGCTAGGATCCCTAGGAGCCGAGGAAAAAGAAAAAGGTGAATAGGTACGAAGTACTCGCGTGGGCAGGCGTTTCGTTGCGAAGGGGTGGGTCGGGGGAGCAAGGAGTTGCGGGCAGGAATTAGTCACTAAATAAAACTAAAACTTAATTAAAATTTGCTTGCTTGTAGGCAAAATACAATGACACTTAGGTTATAAGACCTCACCTTTACCAAAACAAAAAAATAAAACGTTTGATTTGATTTATAAAGTCAATAAATTAGTAAAATTTTTTTTTGTTCAAAATAAACAATCATTTTCAAAATGATTGCTCTTACATCCCACATACAATCAATAATATTCAATACTAATTGCTTAGGAATCAAACAAAGAAAGTCGTAGAGCTGCCAGCTCTAAGTCATCTATCATCGTCAGTTCTAGGGTGTGTTTGCAAAGGCCAGCGTTTTAAACCGGCTGACCCATTCGTGACACGCTCTGGATCACCGATTCGATGTGACTTTTAACCCTTTTTTAAACGTTTTATCTTCCGTAGATGCTGTCGGTATCGTGGTATTTCTATTTTCTTTCTTTAGAGGGTCGTTCGGAGTTTAGATATCTCGTCTTAATTTGGACCTTATTGCTAGACAGATACATAAGTATTTACAGTTTTGGCATTATGAGTTGTGAACAGTCATTGAATTTATTGGTGATGTTCTTTAGAAACGTTCGGTGCCTATTTAATTACTCACAACTGGCGTGCGAGTATGACTAGATGTAGAACGTAATGAAGCTAAAGTAAGGATCGCTGCAGGTGGCGTTCTGTTGTTGCTCCCTATCCACATGGGAAAGGGGAATGAGCTTATGTATCTATGTGTGAGTTGTGATTTGATACAGAACTTCACTTATTTCACATTGTTTAGTGTAAAGTTCGTATTTTTGCCATCGATACTTAAACGGCCTATAATGTTCCCACTGCTGGGATACAGGCTTCCTCTCTATGAGAGGGAGTGGGCCGTAATCCACCGGGAGGGCCCAGTGTGGGTTAGTAGATGTCATCGATATTTTTTTTCTTCAGGTTGGACTTTCCTGAAAAACCATCAGGATTGTGAAGCTTCGGTCCAAAATCAAGGTTAGAAAAGCATATTGAAGATTCCCTGTTTCTGTTTGATCGTATTTGAAAACATACCTATCTACAATCTTACCTAGATATCACAACAAAACTAGAATCTACCCCCGTTTATCTCCCAAACTGCTAGCAGACAATTTATTAGCCGAGATAGCTCATAAATAATAGAGTGTCTAACTTAATATTGTATTAACATTCAACATCTATTAATATTCCTGGATTATGGCGAATTAGTTACTAGCTTGAACTAGGATTCGGTTTTGGTAAGATATGTCTAATTCTCTATATCTAATCGTATGTTATTAATTAATACGCAAACGATTTCAAAAATAAGCAATTCCTTGATGTTCTAAATATTTCACTCATCAACCAATAGTCACTATCGTTAAAGTAAATAAAAGTACATTCGCAAAATGTTCAATTAATTACTTTTCTCGTTACCTCGAGGGAAATATAAATGTCAAAATGCACAACATCAACATTTCAAAATATTTAAACTGTTCACTTTCCGAAACTCCATTTAAATATTGAAACTTTTTCAAATAAAACAAATGATTCTGCTATAAAATTGACTTCAGGCTCTCAGACCGCACCAGACGTCACTTGTCATAATTATTGTGACATTCAAAAGAAAACGCAGCGAATTCCTTTACCAAAGTAAAATCTATCTTCCACCCTAAGAAATTTTCAACCTTTTCGTCATCCGAATAAGGTTCTGCAGGACTGCATTTGATAACTGAGCAAACAATCTTTCAGAAACCATTCAACCAAGGGAATTTGTACTTTATTTCATCTGTAGAAAGTTGTAAGTTCAAGTTCACGACAGCCCCTACATTTTTAAGTACGGTCGCTTTTAATTTGTCATATAAAGTGTGATTTATACTTTAAAAGTTGAACGGCTACCGCGAATGTGTGATTTTACAAGGGACTGTTTTAAATAATTTAAAGTTTTTATAGGCCGTTTCTGTACGCGTATTTATTTTAAAAGAATTGCGGAAAGTGAGTTAATGTGTTTAATATGGACGTAGTTAACTTTTTGCATATTGTGCGCTTAAAAGTGAATTTAAACTTGTACGTCTTTTGTGTATAAGTGATATACACACTGCTGGGACACGGGTCTCCTCTCGATGAGAGGGAATAGGCCATAGTGTACCACGCGGGCCCAGTACGAGTTGGTAGATGTCACGTGTCTTTAAATTGTTGGTTCTAGTACATGCCAGTTTCCTTACGATGTTTTTCAGAATTTTTGAGGTATGACTTAACTATGGAATAAGCACAGAAAATGAATTATGT
Source organism: Antitype chi (assembly GCA_947359405.1). NCBI lineage: Eukaryota > Metazoa > Arthropoda > Insecta > Lepidoptera > Noctuidae > Antitype > Antitype chi. The sequence continues at coordinate 795,597 of OX375821.1, read as the reverse complement.
ATTTTTTATATATTTTGGTAGTTTAATTGTAATCGCAACTGGGGTGCGTGTATGACCAAAAGGGCAATCCTCAAAATTTTAAGAACGTTCACAGTCTGATCGCAGTCTCAATCTGTCAAAAATTTTCCATACACTTTTGACAAGATTTAGACATTTGATTCTCGCCGAGAAATTTTGAACGATTTTATGAGAATTGCCCTTCCGATGTATGAACGTAAGCGCGGCAAAAGAAGTATGTAAGGATCGTAACAGGTGGTGTTCTGTAGATGCTGCCTGCCCCCATGAGGAGAAGGCGTGAGTTTATGTATGTATAGTTATTGTAATCGAACATATAATAGAACTATCCTAGGTCACACATCAATCTGTTTAACAAATTGAGAAACACATACCTAAATGAGCAGTGGTGGTAAAGGCCCAGACTTACGAATTGTAGGTCGTGGGTTCGAACACAGGGAGGTGCTTTACTTAAATTATTTCATCACCACTGCTCTCAAAACGGTGAACGTTTTGAGAGCAGTGGTGATGAAATAATTTGTGGAGATGAAATTTACATAAAGTAAAGTGCCTGACTGGGTTCGAACCTACGAACTACGACTCGCCACTCGCGGCTGTTACTACTGGGCCACCACTGCTCAATCCCTACGCCCTAGTGAAGTTATAGATGGACTTCTTTCACAAGCAGTTTGGGTTAACAAAAGCACTGAATATAAATCAAAATCATTACGTGATGACGTTAAGTTAGAAGAACTTGATTCTATACAATAATAGGTAATAAACATTACGAAACACAAAAAAAAAAACATAGACTTTTAACCAATATCAGAAATGAGAGCGAAGACGAGCTTTTAGCTGACCTATTTTTCGACGCTTAAAAAACTGAATCTGTAAACATAATTATTTAACTTCTTCGAAGTTTATTCAAAATATCGCAAGATGATTATGATCAATATTTTAAAAAACCAGTCCATTGCATTTTCATTAAACACACAATTTTCACAGAAATTCTCCATGAAATACCTTTAAACATATATTTTAACGAAATATATATTTTCTGTTTTTAGAGCCGACTTAAGTAAATATCGGAAGCAATTTTCGAGGCAAATAGCGTCCGTTGCAGGATTGCATTAGCGACTGCAAATATTAACGGCGTAGATACTACACTCTGTATAGTGCAGATGGAACAGCCTGTATACTGTAGATAGGACATGCTGTATAGTGGTGTGGTAAAAAGTGAACATTTATACGGACGAGGTGAGGGACTCAAGTTGGGGACACAGTGATGAGTTATGTTCTTATAGCTCTTGTAACTGACACTCATGTTTGCCATGTTGTTTTTAAAATTACATTTCAAGTGACATTTCACATAACAATTGCATAAATGTTTACCGACAACGTCCCGTACGCCGAAATTCGAACGGCAAAAGAAACATTTAGCAGTATTCGTATATCTTCGCGACATTTAAAACATATTTATTTAGTTATGTTTCAAGTACGTGCCATCGGGACTTATCCGAAGTATGTACTTACGATGTAATGAGATGATTAAGACTTTGATAGTCAGTGCAACATTTTTATGTTCTCTTTTTAACTTCTCAAGCCTAAGAAAATGAATTCAAATGTTAAATTCGAAAGCTTAATACCAACATCTGCAACCAAACCAATTTATTGTAATTTCAAAATTATTACTTTTTGCCAATTTTATACCGCTTACCATCGCTCACGGATATCGCTTACGCTTTCGCTCCGTTGACAACCCACTTCCCTAAACTAAAGCAGCAGTGTTCTCATAAGAAACGCAAGTACTAACGTTCAACTTAATGGTTGCCTTCAGTTCGACGGTGGTACCGACTACGGAGCGTGGAGCGTTTCTTTACATGCGGAAGGCATTGACTTTTTGTAGCGAGTATGTAATGTACTTACCTCCTTTGTGAGGCTAAATGAGATACAAGCTGGTATTTACAGTTGGTTTGTGTTGTTTGGCATACGTTTCGTCGTTTTCTTCAGTTTAAAACTCTGTCGTCTATAAAATACCTTTCATCTATGTTTTTTATAGTCAGTAAAAATAAATACACGTTACTATGGAGGTGTACACTTGTACTCGTACAGTGAAAAACGAATGTCACATAACATTTTTATAAATTGAGGTTTTTTCTTCATTTTAAATTTTGGAAAAATAGAGTTTTTAATGAATCAATTTGTGTTATGTTATGTAAAAGTAATACCAAAGGAGAATGCCAAGGTTTCCTACAAGACTCGGCCAGAACCGACGAAAATGATCTATATTTCATAAAAAGGAAAATTATTATAGAATTTGATTGTATAGTTAGTTTTCTATTAGAAGTACATCAAAAAAGTTATCGTTCTTAAAAGTTGACCACTTAATACTTCTGATTTTAACAAGACCATGAAATAATTTAATGAGTAATTCAATTAATGACTTTTAGCACATTATCCTTGCATCATATAAATATATATATTTTTATAGTAACAAAATACATATAACATACCTACATGATTTTAAAATACTTAGGTATTAGGAAAAAAAACTACATGGATACTTTTTACAATTTATTATTCATCAAACAGTATATCATCATAGTCAATTAATAAATCGTCTAAAAACACATAAATACGTACTGAGCGTGGCAAAATCCTCTCTGTAACAACAGCTCTTATACGTGCTTCTCTTTCCGTATTGCTTGATAATGTATGGAATCTTGACCGATACAAAGATCTTCCACAGTGTACACATAAGTTCCTATGCCCTACAGTATGAGTACTTGATCCTGGTGTTTCAATTGACTGATGTAGGAGCAACCAACAAGCATGGCACACAACACTTTGGTATCTGTAAAACAAAAATAATCTTAGATTGTGTAAAACAAATTTAGATGTTGTTATTAAAATATTGATGATAGGTATTTAACTTACATCAGTAAGAGCATTTTGTTGCAGTATCAGTTGCTGAATTTCTTCAGTCCCAGTTTTTAACGAGTATCGTCGCATCCGAAAGGCATTTACTCCACAATTGATGCAACGAATCATGGTTAGTAGACTAGGAGTTCAAATATCTGTGTGAGAAAAGCCAGGTCAACAAGTAGGCAGGTTCATATGTTCAGTTAGGCGAGCCGGGTCAGCGAGTAATACAGGTTCAGGTCCAGTTTCAACAGCCAAGGTAGTCGTAGGTGGTAGAAAAATCGGAGTCCAGAAAAACAGCAAAAAACAACACAAAACTCGAAAAAACACTGAAACACTTCATCGCTCGTGATGACACGCGGGAGAAGTGAGAAGTTATTAGTCAAAACTTTTTGACAATTACAATTACTTCAAGTGTTGCCAGCACTATAATAACATTATTAGGAATAAATTATTCTAAACGGTATCGATTTATGATCAAATTAAATAATTTTTAGTTATTACCTAACTATAAAATGTATATAAAAATAAATAAATAAACGCTATTTGTTATTATAAGAATTCACGAGGTACGACTTAAGTACTTAAATATTAAATTCGGTTACGTAGCTTCATATTGATATTACCGTAATCGATTTGAAATTGTAATTCCGTATCGATATTATTTTATTTTGGTATTGGCAAAATTTCTAAGTGAAGTCGTGACTGTGAAATGTTTTGATAAATTGAATAACTATTAAAAATTACTTTTCAACGGTGTGCTTCTACAGATTTTATTTATATTGTATAATTCTTACTGTTTTATAGTATGAATTATCATTATTGTAGAAAGTCTGTCGGACGCTACATGACTAGAGCCGATACTTGGCATTCTCCTTTGTTTTTGAGCGTACCTAGCTGCAGCGAAAAAACTACATTTGAGAGCTCCTCCTACCCCCTCCAGGGTCATTTTATTATTTAATTATTTAATTTATCTATCTGGAATCGTTTTATATCTGGAATTTCTCAGTAGCAGCTCGGAGTCTGGTTTGAGCCCGTTTGATGGCAATAGGCTCGCCCCTATTATATGGGACTTAAACATAACTGGCGAAATGTGGGTGTACTATAGGTACACCTTTGCCTAATCCTTCGGGGAAACAAGGCATGATGTTATATTATGCTACAATATTAATATTATTATATATTGCCCCGTGTGGTGCTGGACGTAAAGAATAGCACCATCCCATTTTTTCCCGTGGGTGTCATAGGAGGCGACTACTAGAGAATGGGCAGCAGCGTTCTCTTTGCATTTTATCACCATACTGCGATCGCCAACCCGCCTGCCAAGCGTGGCGATTATGGCAAATCCCCCCAAAAATGGCAAGCACTAACATAAAATGGCCCACAGTACCCGGCGGCCCGCCTACCTTTGGCTAAGGTAGCGGACAAGGCTACGGCGAGGCAAGGGGTGCTAAGAATTTCTGGAAGAGATCTGGCTACCACAACCACCAAAAGTTGGACCTGGCAACGTACAACATGCGTACACTCTGGACCGACGAGAAAATCACCAAACTGGACGTTGACTTCCGTACGCTATGAAGTTTTGAGTTTCAATATTATGAAAATGTTAAGTAGGATTCCCAAAAAAATACTTCTTCTATTAATACTAGAAATAAGGACAAACTAAGTGCTCCCTTTCACCGGCTTCATAAAGTTCCCATTAAGTACTCATTTGTTGGGCTTGGTATAACCTTCTATAACAAGCTTCCCTCTTCTTTGCTAGATTTACATTTTAACGCGTTTAAAGCTAAAGTAAAATCCAACCTTTGTTCTAAGGCATACTATTCTATCAACGACTACTTAAACGATAACAATTGTTGGTCGCTGTGATGAACTCAAGACAACGTTTGTGTTCTTTCACCAGAATTAGCTTACCTTCTGACAGGTCATATGAGTTCCTTCATATCATTGTTTATTTTATTTGACTTATATAGTCAACAATAAATTTAAAAAAATGGTTTATATAACCATTTTTTTAATATTTATTGTTGAATGTTAATTACGAGTACTTACCTATTATTGTATAGAATCAAGTTCTTCCAACTTAACAGACAGCTGTGCTGCTGGGGAGTTTGTTGCGCTACTTCTTCTTCCCAGCTAAAGCACTAGGAAGTGGCGAAGGCTGGGCGTTTTTTTTTTTGGGGACAGTCTTATTTAATTTTGACGTTCAAAAAGTGCTGACTCTCAGCCTAGTTTGAATAAATGACTTTTGATTTTGATTATTTTTTTAGATTTTTCGTTTGCCCCGTCCGTGTGGCCGTGCCAAACCGCCTTTGGCTGGCTTGGGGCCCCGGCCGGCCGGCTCACCACTAGCGGGGGGCGCAGGACAATGGCCTTCAGGGCGGAAAACCGACTCTGGAAGGCAGCCAGCTCCTGCCACACCAGGGTCAGCATCTGGTCCTCCGCAGCCACGGGCCCAACCTGGCCATACCGCGCCCTCCCCTGAGGCACCACCCGGGGGGCGGCTCCTCGGAGCTCGGCCAGGTCCACTCGGAGTTCCTCATTCTCCTTTCGGAGAAGCTCCATCGCGGTTGTCAGGTAGGCGACCTCCGCTCTGATTCTACGACTACAGCTTCGATGTGTGAAAGTAACTTTATGTAAATTGCTTCTGCAAACAATCTTTTCTAAGTCTCAATTCTTGGAAGAAGACAAATTTAATATCATTTCAACATGTAGGTATAAAATAAACTAGTATAGCACTTCGTGGTAGACATAAACCTGACACGCTTGAAAGGAGAAAAAAAAACTTCATGAACGCAATTCCAATTCAAATAGTCAAGAATTCCATATTAGCAAAGAAGTTCAAGGAAATTTAGAGAATTACGAATGTGAATGAAACTAGCGCAAATTATATTTATTGTGCACTTTCATGCACTTTATTTGCATACAGTGTCATCTACCAACCTGTACCAATAGACATTCCAATGAAAGTTCTAATTTATATGCTTCTGGGAATGAGTGAATGACGAGTGTGTTACGTGACCTAGAAATGTGAAACACCGAATATCACGTCCCCGTAAGTTTACTAACACGAATCACTTAACAACGAATGCACGTTACCACGAAAAACTTAAAGCGGTAAAAAATAGGTAAAATATTTAACTACAGATACTAGAGAACTAGAGAAGATAAGAAAAACGTGAACTGCTGAAAAATCCGTGACTTTTAAAAAACTTAAAATATTAAATTGATTTAGTGATTTCGTAGACCAATGCTGCTGCTAGCATTATTGGCAACGCTCTACTTCCAATAGAAAATGGAAACCTTTGTAGACTGTTTTATGTACTTTTGGACTAAAAAATATATTATAATCTCCCGTAGATGGTACTTTCGACATGAGCGATGTCCTAATTACTGCACGTGTCTATTGTTCGCGACGATGCGTCACCAAATAGTTTACAAAGTTTTTCTGACAATAACTTAAATTCATAATAATAATAGTGATAGTTAATACTCCTGGTCACGGCTCGCATTGTCAGGAGGTTCCTCTCTCTGGAACCCTGACCGCCGGTAGCTTGGACCTTGTTCCCAATACCAGTGGGCTACTATTTTTAAATGTTTTCTAACCTAACCAAACCGAACTTCGGGGTGACACCTGACGTCGACCGTCTTCTCGAGAAAAATTCTCGAGCGTTTCTTGAAGTGAGCAAATCTACGATATAGCCACGACATATAATATCCAAGTAGTGTACAAGTAGTGTTCTGCAATTGCTTCCTGAAGACTTGTAAGAAACTTGTGTTATTATTCAGGGAAAGTACCCCTTGTCAGAGAGTTGCCAAAAACACCCCTCTACCTATTCAAAAGTCAAAAACTATTATTTGGGAAATCGCCTAAAACTTTGGTGAATCTAGTAACGTCATGAAAAATAGAATATGGTAGCCGTCCTGAAGATATCTGGAATCTATAGGTGCAGGACGTCAGCGCCGCGTGGATTAGCAGACCTACACACACACCGGGATAAAACCAGGATAGGCACACCCCCTCTCTACACACCCTTTGCGTCTAAGCGATCTTGCCCGTCCGGCACATCTATGTAACCGAACTAACTCTACATGCGTACATTCAATTTGTTTTTATTTGCGACACTAACATGCCCCAAATTTTTGCCCCAGAAACCGATTTCATTTAATCAAGTTTTAATTCCTCGTATTTAGAAATTAATCAAAATATTTTATTTCACATAAACCTGCACGGGCACTTATAACGTCAGAAGCTAGGTGCACGGTTCCAATTTGTCGCTTCCTATGGAGAAAAGCCGGCAAGAAACTTCACGGTTACTCCTTTAAAAATAATTGGCTTTTACAATGTTTTCTAATTACAGTGATAATAGGTATGGGAGACAGTTCAGGCCTGTCAATAAGTACCAGGTACTTAGAGGAATGAAAAAACAGAATAGAAAATCGTCTACAATAATAATGCTCGGATCAGCTCTGGTATAGTGTGTATCTGGCAACATTGCTTCGGGTCATGATGGTTTTATTTACTTTAAATAAAACGGATTGTAAGTAAGTAGGTACAATAATTAAAGATATAGTTTACATCCTACACTCGCACATAAAAAAGAAAAAATATAAAACCTAAAGGTTACGTAAAATGAGGAAGTAAATGTTTAGTTGTAGAAAGCAGAATGTTGAAAAATAATGAACCATACCATGTATAGGGTAAAATAATGACATTAAAAAGAAAAAAAACAAAGGTAAAATAAATCTGTCAGCTGAGTTTTATTATGTTCTTTGAGTGTATGTGGAAGAAATTCCCGGAAAATTAAAACTTGAACAAATCATCCAAAACAACAATAATATAAACCCGTATCCTAGTTTCCAGAAACTTGAATACAGAGCAGCATCAATAGTGGCATAGATTTACGACATCAACCCTCGCATGCTAACGCGGGTACATTTTTACCCGCAGAACAATTTGAAGCGAAAGCATTCGTCAGCGATGGATGACACAAATGTGCGACGCGACGGTACTAAAGTACCGCGGGATATGAGAGGGTTAGACGCTATGCGGTGTAGTATTGCCAGATTCTAGAATAACATAAAAACGATACTATTTTAGTCAGTGAAGATGGGGTTAAGGCCCTTGGGATTGCATAATCACTGAAATCCTTTAAGGTTTTTCAGAGCAGTCAACCCAGATTCCAGTAGTCCGACAAGCTAATTATATTCTAATACGGTATCAAGCAATGTTTGTAACATTATAATATACTAGCTTTTGCCAGTGGCTTCGCTTGCGTGGAGGTCTTCGTATTATAAATATAAACCATCCCCTTGAATCATAATGTCTATGATGAAAAGCGCATTCAAATCTGTTGCACAGTTTAAAATATCTAAGCGTACAAACACGTAAAGCGACTTTATTCTATATTATGTAAGGATGTCATCATGAGAGCAGGCACCCTCAGGAATATGTTAATCGTACAATTCCACTAGCATTTTTTTTGCTGTTTCGTCCCAAAAAATATTCTTGTATCTTGCAACACATAGTCCTGACTCAGCATAAGCTATGACTGAGTGTATCTTATTGATTCGAGATGAGATGTCGATACAGCCACGCGATATCTTATGTTAGCTATAAGTATAGCTATTTCTATTCTTACATACCTATCAACTTTATTGTGATGTGTAGCTTCTTAAGAAGAGTGCTATATTAAACAGAATTATTTACGACTAGCTTGTGTCAGCGGCTTCACTCGCGTAGATGTCGAAAATTATCGGACAGGAACGTACTACCGCGATGAAAGTGTCCTGTGAGTTAATCCAGATTATAATACATGTGCCAGATTATAATCTGTTTGCCAAATTTCATCCCAATCTGTTCAGCCGTTTTTGCGTGATTGAATAACAAACATCCAAACATCTAAGTATCCAAAGATAAAAAACTTGCACATTTATAATATAAGTAGGATTTGTTATGAAAAATAAATTTATCTTGTACAAAAATAACGTGCTTTATGGTCTTTAGTACGAATAACGTCTCACGTCCATTTCAACCAGCTGCCTAAGCCGAAAAACTTCAATTACAAAGATACGTGGAACTATAAAAACGTAATATAGTCGTTTCTAGCAAATCTCAAGAATATAAAACAATGGGGAACCTGAAAATTGCTCAGAAAATGGTACAACAACAAAGAATCAGGTTAAAAAGGCGTAAAGAAAAACGTCATGAAAAATAATTCAACAAGCGCAAATTCCCACGCGCGCCGCTCTTCAAGAAAATCTTATGAATTCGACGTAATAAAGATGCAAATGTGTACATTTTTTTGCTCGCCAGTGTACTGCCGGTTCACTCGGAAGGAAACTTCACAAATGGCGTCCATTGCGACTCTGTTTACACTATCTGTCAAAATAATTGTGCACGCTCTCGCGTGGTTGCGAAAGAGACATATTTGTGTACCATATTGGAGCATATTTTTATTTGTGTACTAAAAATATTCGTTATTTCCAAAAGCGTAGCCCGAGGTAGATCTTATCGAGTGTTGGCGTTGGGTGGGTGATAAGCTTTATCTTCAGAAACAGCAATAAAGTTTCTACGATGCTTTATAGAATATTTATATATATTTGATGCAGTCACAGGGAGTAAATGTTGGGCTGACAAATAGAATGCGGTTGTACTCATGGACAGACTAATTTGCATTAAGACTTCTTTGTTCAAGGGGAAATCCAGCAGTTTACATAGAGCAGTCAAAGAGCTAAACGGAATAATATCCAAAATCCATTTGGAATTTGTCACTAATATAACTTTTAATGGAGAGTCCGTTTTACCCTCGTCAGGGTGGGTAACTCTGTCGCCATTGTTTTAGCCAAATGTCAATATCTAAGATAATCTTTAGTTAGGTATAAAGTCTGCTTGCCAGCCGTCGCGGTGACAGATATTATTAATTTCGTGCCAGTAGTTGTTCCACAATGCGTATCAGTTTTATTAGTTCAGGGGTTTGTTAGAAGTGAGATTGTTAAATAATGTTGTCACTCTGTCAGTGATATTTTTAATCAAGTTAGGAAAATAAAGCAAGGTTTTTTATTTGTAACGCTGGAATAATATAGGTACGCGTAGAATGAATTTAATAAAAAGTGTTGATAGGGAATTTCTGCATGTCTGTTTGTCAGCAAATTTACACATAATTTTTATTGTGATGTTTAATAGAAGTAAGTACCTACATTAAACATACATAAACTTGACACAGCCAATATATCAATCAGAGACCATTTCTTCCAAAATCTTAGTTCATTATTCTCTCCACTATCCATCAACATTACAATGTATTCGGTCCATAAACAGAAGCTGTCCCTCTCTCTCCACTCTGTATAATCCTTTTATCCTTTCTAATGACGTCTAAAGCAAGTGATAGGCTGGCCGTGCCGTCCTCTCAACATAGTGTGCCGTAATGTCCTGGCGTCGGCAAAGCGCTTAAAGCGGCATTTAGCACAGATTGCGCTGAGCTGTGTACTCTGTGTAAGGTACGGCGCACGGGTGCGACGGTAATTGGTTTGGTGGTCCTTTAGATTATGTTCAGATAGGGAGGTGTTTTTTGATGACTCCTTTATAAAAAAATAAAGAAATTGTTCATGAACTCGTCAATTCTAAAGTCATGAAGGATTTTCGAGCGGCTGAGACACCACACGCGTGTCATTGCTGAAAAAAAGCTGAATCTGTTGGTCCTCCATCATGGGCGTGTACGTGTAGGTATTTGGAAAATATTACTCGCAAAATAACGCACTACATTTACTTCCAAAAATCGCGAGAAAACCTAACTATTTAGATTAATGATCACAACGATTTTCACAAGCACAATAATTGTTGAACTTGCATTTAGAGCCAACTTTTCTTATTTTTTTTTCTTTTCTTATTTTACGGTCGAGGTAAATCACAATATTCGAACTACAGTCGACCACACATCTGTAGTGAACCTAACACCTTGACCTTAAGCTGGCCTATCGTAGTGCGGAGTTTACGTGTACAGTGACGAGCATTAATATACAGATGGCCAAATTCAAATGAGATTTTCTCTTAAATAAAGGTTGCAGCCTTGAGATAATCTAGGTATATCATTATAGTGTAGGTTCCAAAATATAATTTTCATAATAACATAAAACTACAATCAAAACAAGAGGAGAAAATCATTTTAACAGTTGATAAGCGTATACATATTAGTGCTCGTGACTACCTACTGTGCTATGGGTAAATATAAGATTAAACGAGTTCTGCTACAACAAAGTTTTTTAACGTAAAGAATGAACAACAAAGCGGCGCCGCGGTCAAAGAATAGTACAACATAATTGATTGACTGGTGGTGGATTAATTTCATGAATAAAATATGGTATAGTGGACCGATTGACCGGCCGACGCTCATAGGATTTATTCAGACATGAATATTTATATCTAGACTTTATACGAATTACAAACTTTGCTAACATACTGTTTTGTCTGTAAATTGGTGCCCCAAACAGCTGGCACATGGATTTTTTAAGATTACCTACTCGTAATTTAGTTTGTATATCTATTACTAAACCTTCCAACTATGAAATTTATATGCGTTTACTGAGAGAAGATTTATGTAAATACTAGCTTATGCCCGCGCTTCCACCCGCGTGGATGATGCGAAAAAAATAGCCTATGTCGTTCTCCATATCACAGATTAAATCTTTGCCAAATTTCATGACGATCGGTTCAGCGGTTTAGGCGTGAAAGCATAACAGACAGACAAACAAAGTTACTTTCGCATTTATAATATTATATAAATATATACGAGTAGTAAAGATAGCGCTACTATGAAGTAAAATATGAATGCACTGGTATAAAGGACACATGAGAACGTATCGAAGTAGACCATGCCAACAATTTACACTGCTCCGCTCGTCTCGTGGGGACGACTGCTGAGCGTGGTGTCTTGGGTTCAATTTCCAAGTCGGGCAAACTGATATTGGATTTTTCCATTAAGAATTTCTTAGTAACAGTATTTGGAAGTTGGCGGTGTACCCTGTGCTTTGAAAAGCACGTTAACCATAGGGGCCTGATCCTGATCTCTCTCTGCTCGTGACGGATGGCCGTCTCATTGGACTATGGGAATGAGGGAAGAGTGATTGCGCCTGTGTCTGTGCACACATTTGTGCAATACCATAACTTCAGTGCCGAAGGCCACCCTTCGGCACTGGAGTTATAATGTTGGACGTTTGCTTTCCCACAAAACCCATCTAAGAAATTTTACTCATCTTAAGTCATCAATCCTAAAGTAAATTTTAGCAAGTTCCCAACTACAAACTCTCAATTCAGAATCCGGGCGTAGGTAACTTGTAAGACAGGACCAAATTAAAAATAGAACGGCAATGTATTCGTAAATGTGCGCCACATCTTACGTACACAGTGTATTAAAATAATATCAGCGTTATATTGCGGCGCTGCAGTTCGGCCATATTGAAACATTATAATCTGTTTTTGATTAGCTTTCTGACCGTAACACGTTTACTGATAAACTTTGTAATATCAGAGGCAATGACGTAATACTAACATTGCAGCTATGCTTATTTAAATCTAGCTGTTGCCTGCGACTTCGTTTGCGTAGCATTTTTTTTAAACAAAGATGTTATTGGACAATAGAATATAACACCATCAGTACGTTAACATAACTCATCATCACGACTGTTTTCCACGAAGGGCTCGCCAGAGGTATGTAATCCACCGATGTTCCGTCATTTTAGTAGGTATAAGTAGTTAATTTTAGCTTGCCTTAGCTGGCAAGCCTAAACAACACCCAAAGATACACTTTAGTTAAATTGTCATCCTAAAACTGATTAAATTGTAACTTTTTTCATCAGGTAATGTGATAGAAGGGTAGATCACAAGCATATTTTAAAATAACATTATTTCAATGGTTGCGGATTGTATTAGGCAAGGATACAAAAAACCTTCTTCCCCCATTTTCAAAATATAACGTATACAGTCGAAGACTTACAAAAACATGAATAATTTACTGTGAACATAATCACTATTGTACACGGCGATAAGGTTGATTATTGCTTGTTACAATCACTCGGAATAAAAACTACGTATGGACTGTTTGACGGTTTATTTCTCACTAACTAATTTAAAGCAATGTGGACTGTAAATACATGCATAGGTACATAATTATGAATAGGTATGTATAGGCTACTAATTACTAACATTCGCTGTTGCGCTTGAACATGCCGCCCACCAAAGGATCTATCCTTTCAATAAAAAAATCAAAACAATAAAAGTAAAATACAACATAGCTTAACATAAACACAAGGTAATTTATTTTTATTATAAAAAAGTAGGTAAGTTTTAGGTTCTTGCATTCCTAACTTCTGACCGCCCACCGTTCCAATTTAGTTTAATTATCCGTTTGTAACAAAGTAAGTACCTATATGCACACATACAGGTAGGTAGGTTGCATGAAGTTAGTAATGCCCATCCCTGTTTATTAACTAGATAAGCAATGTAAACATGTAAGTTCTTAAATTACGTAGGTATACATTAGGTAAGAGTATATAGGATGAAAACAAAGAAATAGTAAGTATGTAACGCTATAAGTGAACTATGTACGTAAATAGGTAAACAATAATAGTTAAAAATTAATAATTGGGCTTATTAATGAGACTTTTGTTTGGTAGGATACATAATTTACTCGTTGGTCGTTTATAAACATTGTTTTTACATTTAACTGACACCACACGAGTTATGCCATCAGGGCCCACATGTTTTTCAATAATTTTGCCCAATATCCATTTACTTGGCGGAATATTGTCTTCCTTTAAAATAACTATGTCATCGATTTCTGGCTCAGTGGTTTTGGTATTCCATTTATATCTTTGGTTCAGATTTACGAGGTATTCTTTATACCATCTGTTCCAGAAATCGTTGACCATTTTTTGTGTTAGCCGCCATCTATCTAAACTAGAAATATTACAATTTGTATAATTTTCGTCAGTTAAGTTTAACAAAGGCTCGCCAATCAGAAAGTGGCCCGGTGTTAGTGGAAGAGGGTCATTAGGGTCATCACTTAGCACAGTTATGGGTCGGGAATTCAAACACGCTTCGACTTGTGCCAATACTGTGGCTAGTTCCTCGTAAGTGAGGGTAGCATCGCCAATTACTTTTTTAAGGTGAGTTTTTGTGCTGCGCACTCCAGCCTCCCATAAACCCCCGAAATTGGGTGCATGAGGGGGTATGAAATGCCACGTAGTACGTTCCAGGACTAACAACTCTGCTACTTCACCAGGAATCGAAGACTTGGCACTATTGAACATGTCTCTGAGTTGCTTATCTGCTCCCACGAAGTTTGTGCCATTGTCACTATAAATATCGCCACAATGACCTCGTCTCGAGGTGAATCGCCGGAAGGCTGCGATGAACCCCTTCGCAGTCATGTCGGTGACAGCTTCCAGATGTATGGCACGCGTTATCATGCAGATAAACAAACATATATAGCCCTTGTACGATTTAGCTCCTCTACCCGGTGAGAAACGGATGTTGATGGGACCTGCATAGTCCACACCAGCTGATTTAAAAGCTCGATCGGGTTTTACTCGCACTTCTGGCAGCTGCCCCATTAGTTGTCTGGTATTCTGTTTTGAATACCTAACACACGTAACACATTCTCGATAGGCTTTCTTAGTCAGATCTTTGGCGCGTAAAATCCAGTATTTTGTTCTCAAATAATTAAGCATCACTTGAGGACCACCATGCAATGTCCTATGATGAGCATCCTGAATTATTAGGCGGCTAAGATGGCTCGTAGCGGGTAAAATTATAGGGTGCTGAATATCGTAGGCTGTTTGAGATTTTTGGATGCGCCCGCCAACTCTTATAATCCCGTTATTGTCAATAATGGGGCAAAGATTGCGAAGCTTACTCATTTTAGGTACATAGCCTTGCGAATTTAACTGCTTTAACTCCTCTTTGAAATCAATAGCTTGGACTTGTTTAATACAACTGTTTAAAGTTTCCTTTATTTCACTTTGTGTAATTAATTTAGTAAAACGTTCACGTTTTTCTTTAGGTAATTTAAAATTAATAAATCTTCTGCAATATGAAATGACTCTCAACATTTTTGATAAAGTCGAATACTTAGTCCAAATAAATTCCTCATTAATATTACTTATAGCAGCCAAAGATCTCACACGTTCTTCTTCGTGTGTATCACCGATATTAGGAACAGTAATACTTATATTCAAGCTAGACAACCAAACCGGTCCACTCCACCATACTGAATGGTTTAACAACTCTGGACCCTGTAAGCCACGTGACGCACAGTCAGCTGGGTTCGCGTCTGTAGACACGTGCCCCCAATGCTCGTAATCTACAATGTTTA
Organism: Antitype chi; assembly: GCA_947359405.1. Lineage (NCBI taxonomy): Eukaryota > Metazoa > Arthropoda > Insecta > Lepidoptera > Noctuidae > Antitype > Antitype chi. The sequence goes on along the minus strand of OX375821.1, from coordinate 780,310 downwards.
GTATGTCTGACACACGGTTGCTCACGAATGTGCTCCATCGGCTTGGTCCCCCTCTCAACCAAGCCAACACAATGGTGGAATCAGTCCACGCAAATAAGCTATCTTTAGGTATACCTAACACTTGAGACGTCTCTGATATTAGTTTGGCTGCCAATACGGCACCACAAAGTTCCAATCTAGGGATGGAAACTTGCTTTTCGATTGGAGCCACTTTTGTTTTGGATGATATTAGGCTTACGTAGACTCGTTCTTCACTGATGACTCGCATGTACACTGCTGCTCCATATGCGGCTTGTGATGCATCGGCGAAGACATGCAGCTCAACCCTTGATAGACGTGTGTAGTACAACCATCGTGGTATACTTAAGCCTTTGATGTGCGTTAAGTTCTCTCGATATCGTAACCATTCTGCTTGTAAAGCACCATCAATAGGCTCGTCCCAATCTAGACCTGTCTTCCACAACTTCTGCATTATCATCTTTGCTATTACCACAACTGGAGCTATCCATCCTAAAGGATCATAAAGTTTGGCTACTTCGGAAAGAATATGGCGTTTGGTTATGGGCTGCTTAGGTTCTGGCAGGTTGACAGTATATTCAAAGGTGTCGGCTTCCCTATTCCAGCTCAAACCCAATACTTTAACAACACTATTGATCTTAAAGGAAAACTCGTTATCAACTCGCTTATTTTCTCCAATGTACTGTAACAAAGCTCCACTATTACTGCTCCATTTTTGTAGTTGAAATCCTCCTGAGTTCATAAGGTCATTCATCTCGTTATAAATATCGACCGCTTCTTGCTCTGTATCGCACCCTGTGAGGAGATCGTCCATATAGTAATCAGTTTCAGTAATATTTGCAGCAATAGGATACTTTAATTTCTCGTTGTTGGCAAGAGTCTGAAGTGATTTTACAGCAAGATACGGTGCACATGCTGTACCGAAGGTCAATCTCAAAAGTTTAAAGTGCTTTATTGGCTGATGAGGTGCAGACCTCCATAATAATCTCTGGTAGTCCGTATCCTCTTCCGCTACACGAACCATTCTGTACATTTTAATGATGTCTGCTGTAATACAGATTTTGTGTGTTCTCCATCTCATTAATGTATGACGTAATTCCTGTTGTAGCTGAGGACCAACACATAAATCGTCATTTAAAGAAAAGTTATTAGAGCCCTTGCAAGAAGCGTCGAAGACTATACGAAGCTTTGTGGTAGTCTTATCTTCTCGAACAACGGCGTGGTGAGGAAGATAGACAGCCTTTGGGTTATCAATCTCTGAAGAATTAACTTGTACCGTATGATTAAGGTTCATATATTCCTCCATAACTTTATGGTATTCTTCCCGAAGCTTAGGATCCTTTGACAACCTTTTCTCTAAAAAGTTCAATCTTTTAGCTGCTGTTTCCCTCGACCCACCATATTGACATTTCGGATCTTCAGTTTGAAACGGTAATCTTACCACGAATCTTCCTTCTTCGTCTCTAACTGTTGTGGCTTCATAATATTCTTCGCACCTTTCTTCTTCCTTAGAAAATATCTTTCGTATGCTATTTGGTTCCTTTTCTATCTCCCAAAATTGTCGTAGTAGCTCGTCTTCCCTAACTTGAGCGTGTAGGGTTGTGACGTGTCTCTTTGCAGAGGCGGATGCTTGTAACATCTTTCCCGATATCACCCACCCTAGGATTGTGTTTTGGGCCAATAGATTTCCCTGGGGGTGCTTAATAATGCCGTCTAATAAAACGTCGCCATAAACCTCAGCTCCAAGTAGAATATCTATTCTACCGGGTGTTGTAAACCCTGGATCAGCCAACTCCAGTTCCTTAAGTTTGGACCAATCAGGCAATTTAAGATTAATAGTTGGTAGCAGTGTTGTTAGTGTATGCAATACATACGCATTTACTCGAACTGACTCTCTGGGATTGTGGCGTGATTTCACGCAGAGTGAAACCATGTGTCTGATCCTCGTTTGCCCCTCTCCCACACCGGACACCCAACCACTCACTGATTTACGTTTAAGGTTTAATAGCTGAACGGTCGCCTCTGTTACAAATGACGCTTGCGACCCCTGGTCTAACAATGCCCTAATGATATGTTCGTAACCATTCTTGCTACTTACTAATACTCTAGCCGTAGCTAATAACACAGAATTTGTTTGTATATGCTCACAATGACAAGAAACAATAGCATCACTTGAAGGAGTGGACTTACCTCTAAACTCTTCACTAACGGTACCTGTAGCCGTGTTTCCTTCTTCTTTTGACTTCTCCGTATTTTGGTCTCTCTCGAAGTGGAGCAGGGAGTGATGTCGCCTTCCACACCTTTTGCAGCACGCTGACTGTCGACATTTCTTCACCGAGTGTGATGGCGCCAGGCAATTGAAGCACAGTTTATTTTTCTGAACGTATTCCTGTCTTTCTTTGGTGGACATATCGGCGAATGTTTTACAATGGTAGATATAATGGTCGCTCTTACAAATTGAACACTTAATTTCACGTTCTTTTCCATCCTTGTTGACATTAGAATGAAAAGTCTTAGGTTTAACGGCTGGCTTCGGCTGCGAAGATTTTATATTGTTACTTTCGATCATTTCCAGCGATCTAAACCTTGACTCCAGAAAATCTCTCAAATCTTGCCAAGTGGGGAGGTCGCAATTGTTCTTACTAAGTTGTTGTTCCCACTGCTTCATTGATTCTGGATCCAGTTTGGACACAACTAAGTAGTTGACGATCATGTCCCATTTGTCAGACTCAACACCTAAATTTTTCAAGGCTTTCAAACAGGTTGAAGTTGTATCTACCAGGTGTTTAATCGAACCCGCAGACTCAGTATGTACTGATTTTTGTGTAAAAAGTACTCTCAAAATTGCGTTACAATTGAACCTCTTGTTGTTATAACGCTTCACTAATTCGTTCCAGGCGTCATCATAATTCGCATCTGTCGTAGTAAAATAGCGCAATATTACTTCTGGTTCTCCAGATAAGCTGCTTTTCAAATAATGTAGCTTCTCTACTGGTGACAATTTCATATTTTTATGAATCAAGGAAGAAAACAGGTCGAAAAATGTCTGCCATTCTTCATATTTGCCGCTGAAGGTAGGTATTTGAATTTTTGGTAATTTAATTTCGTTACTGTCTGTTGACCTTTGACCTTCAGCAGCACTAAGCATTGAAGGTTGAACTGTTGAATCGAGAAACGGCTGAAGAGCTTCCTTTATAGCTGACTTATATAGTACATACAATTCTTGAAATATATCGTATGTCTTGTCTTTAAAGTACGGATCTTTTCTTTCTTCATCTATAGTTATACTCAAAATAATGCCTTTGTGTCCGTCCTTAAAGTTCTTCCAAAGCTCTTCAAGCAATTCTAACCTCGTTTCTAAGTATGGTTTTCTAATCCTCTCTTTTGGTGACTTTTTAAAGTTCTTTTCTGCATTCTTTAAATTTTCTAATAGTTCATATTGATACACCAGAAGATCTTCCATGGTAATATTCACAATAATATGCTGCACACAATAATAAAACTTGAATTGTCAACGGATTTCGTCAAAAAAAAAGATAATGTTCACAATGTCCACACGTAGAGGGTATGTTGCACTTTTTATTAACTAGGCACTTATTTGTCGTTTAAATCGTAATCCGATCGCTCACTGAATAATATAAGTACTTAGTTATGTTCGTGTTTTAATACTGTTCATATAAATCACGAGTTCACAAGTAGTAGTTTTGCATTCACTAATATGAGCAATAAAAAACTTCAGAGAATCCTTATCGCTTTCTATTGTTCTCGCGACGCGCTCATCCACAGCCGGTTAGTGGCAAACATCCGCTCGAATTAGGACCAAATGTACACGGCGATAAGGTTGATTATTGCTTGTTACAATCACTCGGAATAAAAACTACGTATGGACTGTTTGACGGTTTATTTCTCACTAACTAATTTAAAGCAATGTGGACTGTAAATACATGCATAGGTACATAATTATGAATAGGTATGTATAGGCTACTAATTACTAACATTCGCTGTTGCGCTTGAACAACTATAAAATATCAAAACAATGATGCAATCGACTTCACAAACATCGAAATCTTAAGTAAAACTTTCAATACTAAATTATAATCTAAATCTATATTTAAATACGAATTGAAAAAATATAAAGCGAAGTGTTGGATCGATAGAGGGCAAACTCTAGAGACTTTAATTATTAATTGAAATGTGAAAAATGTGAAATATCTCCGGCCCCGATAGAAATAAAACTATAAAGACGACTTTACACGTACAATGTAAGTTTATATTTTATTTTATGGTTTTACAGTTATATTTTATTGTGAAGGTGCTGTAAACGTAAATCTTCTGGACGGGTGTCTAGACTTTGAGAAACTGGATTGTTTGTTATATATTTCATGTTTGAAAACTTACAGGAAACTGCCACCGAAAAAAAATAAAAAATACCTAATTGAAGATCTAACGTAATGTGGACAAATTCATATTTTCATTTACATAATCGCACTTTACTCCTAAATCAATTTTTTCATACTCTTTGGTTCTAAATTGTTTTCCGTTGATAATTCGCATTGGCGATTACCAAATTTTTGTTTAGTTATTAAGGTCTTATTAAATAGTTGATATGATGAAATGTATTGAATTTGAAACATTATTACAAAGTGTAGCCGTTATATTTAAAATTACACACGCTACGACTATTCTCGTTTCTTCACAACTTAACCCACTTGAAACGCACCGCATTTTTTCCCTCAAACAGAACCACTCTAAGTTGTACCTACATGTAACGATGTTATGTGAGCTCTCCCTTACGCGAGCTAATTTCAAATAGTCACGTCTTTCTCTCGGCACAGGTGCGGTGTGGGGATCGAATCCGCGACTATGGATAGAACGGCTGTCAACCGCGGGTGTTATGCCTCCTTGATATGTTATGCTATATGGTTCGATTTATTTGTGTTATATTGAATTGATGATGAGAGCGAGTATGTTGTGTGATTTTAGAATCAATTTGATAAAGGGAACAATACATTTAGTACGAATTTCACTAATGAAACTGAACGTGATCAGATATTCTCGTAATTTTAAGAACGTTCACAGTCTGATCACAATCTCAATCTGTCAAAAATACCTCGAGTTTCTATACATTTTTGACAGGTTTTTGACATTTGGTTGTCACCAAAATGAGACTGCGACTAGATTTAGAACGTTTTTAATTACGAGAATTGGTCTTTTGCCAATTTAACCACGCACAAGGACTGTCAGTGTCAAGATGGGTTGGTTGACGACACATGTCTTCAAATTTTTGGTTGCAGTGTTTTACTTCACCGTTTTGCGTGCAGTGGTGATGAAATAAATTTATACAAAGTAACGTGCTGAGCAAGGTATGTCTCAATGAAATTACAAACACTTGATATTTTATAACTTAAGCTTTGATAATTCTATTGCAAAAAAAAAACTATTATAGTAGGCTGAAGAGATAGTTAATTATATCAGAATAAATTCTGACCATGACTTCTTTGACGTGGAAGTCACCAACCACGTGAGCTATAAAACATAATGTATTCTGCACTTGGTGTAGTTTTCTATGTCAATTAATTTGTGTTATCTTATCAGTTTTCGGGGAAGGCTTTGCTCAGCCGTGAGACGGTGTAGTATAATAAAAAAAAATGTTATCAGTACTTGCAGAATGTAGCTCTCAAAACAGGCAAACAATTTTACCTGTTTATAATATAAATTTTTGATCCTCTCTACCACTACCGTCAGTCGAAATGTAACATGTTGATATAATGTTACATATTTTAGCAGGAGGCTCTCTGAACACTGATATTTACGAGTTAATTCAGGGCTTTGCTTAGCAACTTAAGTTCAGCTTACAGATTTATTTCGAGCACAAATTAATAATTTACAACTTTGTTACCTATCATGTATCAGAGAGTAATTACATTACTTTTTATACGCGTATCGTCTTACTGTGTATTATAATTTAATCCTCTTTAATGATAATGGGGAATGGTTTATATTTAGTTTACATATTCAGTCAGGTAAATTAATTATTAACCAAGTTGATACGCTACGTCAATTTAGCAAGTCATACAATTGTCAATTTACTATTCAATTGATTTCCTTGACTTTACTTAAAAGACTGAACTACGGTTATCCGAGGATTAGAAAAAACATATAAGTACGGAGCTAGTAAAGGTGACTGAAAATACAATGTGTTAAGATAATGTTCACTTAGCTTTATAGGTCTAGACATCTTTTAGAAGTATATTTAGTGCACATATTATTTTCATGACAGCCTTTTAGAAGGCAGTGTTATCTAGTCAAAAGTATTAGGACCTAAAGGTTATAAGCAGCATCGACCCATATGTCTGATTGTAGTTATATAGAATAGACTATAGCGTCCCGCTTCTGGGAATCTACACCCTAAGCACGAAAATCGTAGTTTCGGCCGAAATAACGGGTGTTTGCTATTTCGTATCTCTCACGGACATAAGATTAGGTCGGACCTCGCAATAAGAAAAATGTCAATTAAAAAAAAAACACTTATTAACCGACTTCAAAAAGGAGGCTTTTATTACACGCTTTATATTAGCTTCACTTGTATGTCAGTATGTCAGTAGTAACTCTCCGTGGGTAATTTGCGCGCCTGCGGCCTTCCTTGGTTCTGGTAGCCGTTTCTCAGGCTCCCTCTCCGAAATCGAACTCTGATTCCCCGTATTTATAATATTTATAAATAATTATTTTATTCTCACTAATAAATAATTTACACGCTTTATATTAAGCTCGGGTTGTATGTATGTATGTAACGGAATCTTTGAGCGCGATTTTGACCCACTTTAAACGGTCAGATTTCATTGAAACTTTGTAAACTTGTCGAGGACCGATGACATTTTACTAATTAAAAAAAAATGGGAAAAAAAAACACGTTTTGTAGTTAGCAGAACTAAAAAATAGAAAATAAATAATAGTTTAAAAAACTAAAAAACACGCTTTAAAAACCAAACTAAAAAAGGAGAAAATAATTTGATTCAATTAAAAAGCGTGGGGGGCTTGACATTAATTGATTATAAAAATACCTCAAAAAGCACCCCACGCTTTTTAATTGAATTAAATTATTTTCTCCTTTTTTAGTTTGGTTTTTAAAGCGTGTTTTTTAGTTTTTTAAACTATTATTTTTATGTATGTTCCCCGATTACTCGAAGATGGCTGGACCGATTTAGATTTTGTTTTTTTTTTGTTTGAAAGGGTATACTTCCCAGGTGGTCCCATGATCATCAAGTCAGGATCTGATGATGGGATACTGGAGAAATAGAGAGAACTCTTCAAATTTTATAGGCACACAAAGCGATTTAGGTATTTTTTGGAAGAGTACTTTCTCGTAGTGATCTCATTTAAATTTGGTGAAGATCTGATGAAGAACTTTGGAGATAGGCAACGGAACTCCTCAATAAATGATAGTGGACTGGGATTGCTGAAATCTCATCTCTGTCTATTGCTTACACCAGTTCATGACATAACATCACGCCGGTATGCTGTGAAGGGGTAAGCATATGTGAACCACTAAAAAGTGAAAAATAAAAACTTTTTCCAAAAAAAAACAACCGACTTCCTAAAAAACACTACAAAGTGAAAAATAACTTTAATTTCGGAAGGCGGTGACAAAAAATTCAAATACAGCTCCAAAGACACCGACTTCCGAAATTAAAGTTATTTTTCGCTTTGTTGTGTTTTTTTGGAAGTCGGTTGTTTTTTTTGAAGAATCTAGACTAGTTTCGGAGCAGCTTTTACTTTTAGAGCAGTGCTGCGTCAGTGGTAACCACCGTGACTTACGAGGTTGTAGGACTTGTAGGTCGTAGGTCGGAACCCAGACAGGCGCTTTAATTTGTGTAAATTATTTCATCAACTCTCAAAACGGTGAAGAAAAACAACGTGAGGAAACCTAGAACCAAAAACCAAATGCCCGCATTGGGCCCGCATGGTGAATTACAGCCCACTCCCTCTCAGAGAGGAGATTCCAGCAGTGGGAACATTATAGGCCATTTTTTATTTATTGAATTACTTTCGGACGGGCCCTTATCTGTGCTGACAGACTTAGAGAGTAGACCCCTGCTTCATACGGGTGCAAGCTACTGAAAGGCAGTTCTTGTATTTTAAGAACGTTCGCATTCTAATCTCAGCCTGTCAAAAATACTGCTAAACCTAAATTTTTGACAAGTATGTGACCTAGATTAATGTTAAGAAGAGATTGCGACAAGATTTTGAACATCTAATAAATTACAGAAATTGGCCTTTCAATGTGGTGACATATCAAAACTTCAAGATTTCTGTGCTACATTTAAAAATAAAATAAAAGTTGTGTAAAGCTACCGGAAGAAATTCTCTAAATCATGCTGAAAACTGCTTCAAAATCCAAATAAGTAGTTTCTTTCTTTAATAATGATAGAGTTTTAGGACTCGTAAGAAATATAAGAGCTATCTATTAGTTAGAAGGAATATACTGAAATTTAACAATTTCTCTAAACTTGTGCATGTTCTAGCTCGCTATATCTCTTGTGTCACGACGGGTGAATCTCTGGGTTAACTTGGATATTCAGTTGTTCAGACTACTGGCGCAAGAGCTAAGAGCAATTAATTTAATAGAATTCAGACTAAATTTGGTTTATAAACATTATACAACATAATAGAGCTTTTTATTGAAATTACGGTTCGAAAAGTGAAGAACAAAAAGTACTCTTAAAAAAAGAACGATTATAATTTCGATGAAATCATCTTCTCTGTTTTAGCAAAAAGGTAACTTTACTGTTACTTGTGGATGTTGAGACAACATCTGATCGACTAGGACAAAGTTAAAGTCTTAAAAATCCATGAAATTAGTAGGTACCTACAGTATTTTCTCCAAGATGGTGTTTGAATAAAACATTAACAATTCATTGTTTCTCATCCAAAAATAACTCAGACCCACATTTACATCCAATCTAATAACGCCTCCCTCGCACTCAGGCACTCCGGACTACAGTAAGTCCACAAAATTATTTGCACTCTAAAGCGGTGTATGAATTTATAAGCGACGCCCGGAATCCTAAAATTCAACTAAACCGGTAAACTTTCGTCCCTCCTGACCTTCAAGAAACTTGCCTTGTGATGTACCTACACAGTACATACCTACTCCGAATGTACAACCCTCCTCTCGCTACGCTTGTTAATTTTCTTAAACTATTGTGTCTGTGTTTTCGGGAATTTTAAAGTTATTTGTTTGTGTTTTAATTTGTTTACTATTTGATACAGTTTCGTATGTGAAAATACAAGTGCGATTCAGAGACCTTTTTGTTTTGATTTTGAGTCCTCTGGGGAAAAGAGTTTTCTTTTAAGCCCATCTCTGGAAAGAGTTTTGGCTCTTTATTCGCACTCATATTATAAGAACCACTAAACGTCCTGATCTAAAGCCTTTCTCTTCAAACTGAAGTATAATCTCCATGATTAGCAGCCGCTATTCGTGCGCCGTTTGACAAAAGGCTCAATTTCAACTTCGATTATTATCTCCGTGCTGTTTCTGACAGCCAATCAAGTCGTACTAAGGCAAAGATGTGTCCTAATTTGGTTTTGTACGTGTAGGGAGCTAGCTAGGTAGCGTTAATCAAGTCAAAGCGACAGGGAGTATACGTAACAGTAGACTTAAAAAAAAACCTCCATGAGAGCTGGAACAAGAGGATAACTATTTTATTTTTGATAAAGACTGACTTATCTGTTTGTCACAGCATAAGCTTCTTGCTATATCCCGGAACTGTTTGTGCATGGTAGATAAAGAATGTCGTTTATCTTTCCGCCGAATACTTTTTCATGAGTGTGTCAGTCAAACTTCTAATGTTTTTTTTTTTTTTAATCAACTGGAGTGTTTTTTATAAAGGTACTCGGATTGTTTATCAACTTTAGTTTTTTAAAATAATCTCGCAAGCGTTCCACAATTTTAAACTTTGGACAACTTCTAATTTATAATAGAGAACAAAATTAAATTAAATTTAATTGATTTACTTTTGGGAAATCTAATTTATAATCCGAAAACAGTACCGAACTTGAGCGCGAGTACTTTCACTAAGCCAATCACAACTTAATCCGAAACAAGAACACCAATTTCCCGAATATTTTAGTTACATAGCGACCCCATTCCTACCCGAAAAAAACCTAAGCGCTTCGATTTCATTATGCAGACCCCAGCCAATTGTCCAAGTTCGATAATAAAAGAGAGAATAGTGACCCATGAACGGAATATTATCATGTTATTGTAAACAAAACCACGGGTTCCCTTTCTGTCGTTACTGGTTGAATAACGGGGCAAGTTTTATTAAAAAATCCCGGTAATATCCCGGTGGGGCTAAAAGTTAGGATACAGCGGCTTTACGCACCACCTGACCGCGATTGGGTTAAGGTGAGGTCATAATTAATGCAAGCTGTAATTAGAACATTAATTTCGGACAAGAAGATGAAATTGGTAATCTTCATTAGGTACAGTCATGATTGCTTAAGATAATTAAATATAACTAGCTTTTGCCAGCGTCTTCGCCCGCGTGGAGAACATAAATTATCCCACGAAAACATTACCGAGATAAAAAATATCCTGTGTGTTATTCCTAGTTGTAAACTATATGAGTGCCAAATTTCATCCGAATACGTTTGGCCGTTTTTGTGTGATTGAGTAACAAACATCCACACATACAAACTTTCACATTTATAATATGAGTAGGAATAGTAGGATTACAATTCTATATTTTATTATTGATGAAGTGCTTTGAAAATGCTGTCATGGGTGTGGTGGCTACATTTACGTAGAACCGAGGCAGCAAATCAAAGTTTAATACTCGAAAACCCTAACAAATAACTGAGAGACCGAAAAAATACGGTATCCAAATCCAATTCAAAAAAGTTTCAAACAATTAACGAATCCGGAAAACCCGATATTCCAAATAAAGCAGGTAAAACACCATAATGAGGGGAGAGGGCACATTGATCCCCCGTATCTTGCACGAGCTTACGCAAGGCAGGTACGGCATCAAAGGATGGGGGCAGTCTTTGACTCGACAAAGACATAATTACTTTGTGAAGAATTGTCTCGGCACGCCTTCGAATGACAGAATTGCTGCGATAATTCCTGAAATTCACGGGAATTTTGGCGGGTTTAAGGTCCCGAGTTTTGAGTCGATTTTTAAATGTTGCGAGCTTGCTTTTTAAGAGTTTTGTGATTTATGTTTTAGGGTCGTATGAAGGATTTAAGTGGTGGCTCGTATTTTAGCTGACTTGGTAAATATTTTTTAAACTTTTACTTTGGATTGATAGCAGAAGAATTATGCAGACCAAAAAAAAAAACTTGTGTTGAAAAGGATCAAAATTGCTTGCATACACTATTGCTAGTGTGTTGTTTGGAAGTGAATGTAAAATGGATTGTTATCTACAAGTTTAGCAAAACCTAATACGAAAAAAGCTTTAGGTTTTTGCCTAACAAAACAATACATACAAACAATAGTAAGCGATCATAAGCTTTAGGGCAAAGTCACATATGACCACGACTTTCGGATCAGAATATTGTCTTGTTTCATACTTTTAGGGCGTGAACTTACTTTTTTAATAACCGGGTTTTTTTTTAAATCAATTTCTAAGAACTGTACACTTACACACGTTTATTAGGTACACTTGGTAGATAGATATATAATATGATAGCAATATCAATAATCTCCAATACCTACACGCATAAGAACTTATGGACAAGTAGAAGCACAAGCCAAAATAAATGATCCCAATCATTAATTACAAAATGTGTCTCAAAATAATGTCCTACCGTGTCAGGTCCTGACGTCATAATGACTTCATTTATTGCCCGGGCCAGCACCTGCCAATATTTATGATGTACCTCGTGGTGATCGGACTGATGGCCTGTGAACAGCATTATATTTTGAAGACAAATTGATCGCTATGTGGGCCTACAGAGTATTTTTATTTTTTTTAACCGACTTCAAAAAAGGAGGAAGTTGCCAATTCGTCTGTACTTATGTTTTTTTTGTATGTTTGTTCCTCGATATCTCCGGCTATTGTGGATCGTGTTCGAAAAATCTTTTTTCAGTGGATAGGGTATGTCTCACGGGGGTCCTATCCATTTTTTATTAACTTTGCTTGGTCTTGATGATATTCTAATACTTCCTGCCACTGTTGTTTACACAATGGTATATGAATTATGGAACATTGTTTATGAAGTGGAACACTAAAAAGTGAGAAAATAACTTTAATTTCGGGAGTCGGTGACAAACAACTAAAACATATCTAAGGACACCGACTTCCGATATTAAAGTAAATTTTCACTTTGTAGTATTTTATTCGGAAGTCGGTTGCTTTTTTGCGTTCCGATTTGATGTAGGTAGGTACTGTTTTATTGCAAAGGTAGAGTGTAATAAAATGCACGAGCTTCGGAATAGCAGCTGTCGCACAACTGTTATACTAAAATCGCGAGAAATAGACGGGAACATGACGTCTTATGTCATATATAGAATGTCTCACCTGTAATCGCCGAAGGGTTGGGCAGAGGTGTATCTATAGTACATCCCCATTTCACCAGTTATGTTTAAGTCCCATGTAATAGGGGCGAGCCTATTGCCACCAAACAGGAAAATCCCTGAGACAAATCTCAATAACGCTTTGCCCGACCTGGAAATCATACCCACAACCACATTTAATCGTACCTATAATATACATTTTCGTATGCTATGACGTGCAGGACGCACTGGTTGAAGAACATACGGCGGCGAAACGTGGACACTGACAGTTGGGCTGGTCTACAAAAAGTCACTCAGCGCGCTATAGAGCGGGCTATGCTTAGAGTTTCTTTAAAGAATAAAATCAGAAACGAAGTTATTCGGAAAAGAACTGGAGTTACCGAAATAGCTTGCAGAGTAAGTAGGTTGAAGTGGCAGTCGGCTGGCCATGTTTGTCAAAGGACTGATGGCCGATGAAGCAGACGAGTCCTGAAGTGGAGACTGCGTATCAGCAAGCGTAGTGTGACGCCCCCCAGCTAGATGGAACGACTGCCTTAAAAAGGTGGCTGGGTCAGATTGGATGCGGAAGGCGGAGGACAGGGTATTGTGGCGCAGCCTGGGAGAGGCCTTTGTCCAGCAATGGACTGCGACAGACTGAGTTGATTGATTGACATCAATTTCGAATAAAATTCTTTAATTGAAAATTCTTATTTAAAAATGCTAACGATCCAAAGCAGCGGTGGCCAGGTAGTACCGAACCCCAGCAGGAACATTACTTTGAGTTAATTTCATCACCATTTGTCTCAAAACGGTGAAGGAAACCGGCATGTCCTAGAACCAAAAATTCAAAGACATCACCATGACATCGGCCAACCCGCACCACACAGGGCCCGCGTGGTGTATTACGGCCCACTCCCTCGCACAAAAAATAGGCCTATGTCCCAGCAGTGGGAACATTATAGGCTGGTTATGAACGATCCAGACACAACATTAAAAACTGAAACCTAAATCTCCAAAATGAACAATCGATCATCCAGTTGGATATAAAAACCTTCGTCAAATCGCCACCCCTTGAGAAATAGAAGCATCCAGCATTAATTCAACTTATAATGGATACAGCGGCATTCGCCGCTCCCTCCGTGGGGACAACCTTTGTCAACGGGATCGATGTGGGTTATTATTTGAATTTTATAATATCAGTATGTATGGAATACTCTTTATTTGTTTGTGTGATTTCCTGAGATTGGTTTTCCTTAGTTTTTATATTCATGTGGGACGGAGATATATTTGACATACTTTTTGTTGTATGTATTATAGTTATGTTAGAAGTTTTGTGACTATAGTATAGAAATACTGGTCAGCAAAGCTAGAGTTGTAGTTGCAGTTGAGGCTGCAGAAATGGTGAGGGTGACTGCTGCGTGTTACGACCACACAAAACCAGTACAAGCTGGTCTCGTATTCTATTTTGATACTCCATCGAACGGTACACTACATGTACGATTATATTTTCTTTTCCCAGCTAAAGCAGAAGTGAAGACCTCCTTTGAATTAGATCTCATTAAATACTCGTTATTTCTGAAAACCTATTCGAAGACAGTCACACTTAAAATGTCAGAGACAATAATTTGAATTTTGGTGAATCGTTGCCGTAGTTACATAAGTTTATGTGTTATCATAATTATTGTCATAAACATTATCTTGCACGCTACGCGTTCGAATAAAATCGTGGGTACGAGTTTTTCCGATGTCGAAATGACTAATCATAATTTCTCCGTACGCTAACGTTAATATCGCTAAACAATTGTCTCTAGGTTACGGTTGGTAACCCTGCAATTGGTTGACTTTGGGTCGTCACTCTGGACTATGTACGAGTATAACCGACTAAACCCGATGTGCATTACACGGCTAAAATAGGAACTGTGGCAAGTGGCTCATCAATTAAAGTCCGTGACTGTACATAGATGTCTTCAGTTCATGTACCCATTGTCAGACTTTGACATAAACCAGTAAAAGATATATGAGCTATCGACGCCGATCTAGAGATGACAAAGTAAAACAAGAGTGATGAATTTGCGATAAAATAGCAACAAATCCAACCTCGTTCCGAGACAAACAAACAAAATAGCATATTTACAAGTTTTCACCTTTTCACCCGCCTGCTCCGGGATGCTTACCAGTTTTGTTACATTTTTACGACTTACCATAACAAAGGAACTTATCAATTTGATTACCTTGCTTCCATTCACAGATTAGCTCAGGAGATATGTACTTTTGGACAGGAATTCCTCTTTTATTGGCTGTAAATTGTAGGTTTTCGATTGTTGATTTACTACCATCAGTCAATCGTAGCATAGATTAACATTTGACTTAGGATTGATAGGAGGTTTTGTATTAGGAATAGATTTTTGTCTAGACTTACATTTTACATTTAAGAAAAACTGTACATATTTTTAAGCGTTGCAATTTTTGAATAAATATATTATTGTTATATTTATTATTATTTCTATTGCTATTCGTTACTATTAATAGAAATAGAAATGCAAGTCTAGACAAAGATCTATTCCTATATTTACAAAACCACCTAATCATTTTATTCCACCGGTGCTAGAGAGGTAATCCCCACCACGCACTCTTTCTAGAACAAACAAGAGCAACGCAACTCAATCAGGCAACATTTTTTAAAGCCAGTCAACACAAGGCAATCAGAGAACAATTTTAAAGGTCGGTCCACAACGGCCAATCGAATGCTTCCTAAATCGTAAATGTGCGCGTCTGTTTATTTATCTGGTGCAAAACGCGGATGATCGAAACGGGGGAGATTCCGGTGAGTGAAGCAAATTAAGTTTTACTGAGATTAACTCTAGCCTATTTACAAGTAGATTGTATGATCTGAATGTACTGAATTCATGGTTACAGTTTACGTTTCGATGTCCCTGTCACCCTGTGTAACAACACGTCTTTATTTTAGGAAAGGGTAGAAAGGGAAAGACATAAAGTGCACGCACATTTTGCCAGCATTGAATTCCAATGGGTAGCAGTACGAGTACTGCCTTCAACTTGGATTACTGTTACGGAGAAATTCTCGAGCTTAAAATGAATAAAATGACTTTGATTTAAATTACACTTTAATTACTTACTTCATACGTACAGCACGTTTATCAGAAATTAGAACAAGATTCTCGGTCAAGAATACGAAGTGTCTTTCCTATCTATAACTTTGATAACATAACCGTGACAAAGTAACCCTTCAATATTGAGTCGCGTCATTTTAACACATCCCTCTTTTCTACGATCATTGTCCCGAATCAATCATGTTATGTCAGCCGGCATTGATTAAATTGAACCGTTACCTACACAATGATATGGACCTGTATGGACCCTACATATTTACTTTGAACAAAATTGCCATGTTCGTTAATGGTATTTTATTTTGTCTGTGTGTACAGAGTTCGTTAAGCATGAAACTTTTTGTAAAGTGAGTTAAGTTTTGTAAATGAAACAATGTAAAATACTATATTGTTTGACGTAGATGTCATCCAGCATTCACAACCATTCGATATGCTTCCGTGCCGAATCGAACATCAATTAATGGTATTGCAGGTAATCTACTTCTTAATTACTACTCTTCTTATTTATTACTACTGAGGTATACGGAAAAGCCAAAGTACTTAGCGTTCGCAAGATCTTTATCTACGAATGCCTGGGAGGGTACCACCGTTACGCTATCCTGAGTCTGCCTATCTCATCCAAGAGGATTGACAGACGCCCAGTTCAAGGTACCAAGAGCGTCTTCGCTAGCAAACACTACCACTATGTTGCCATACGTCTATATAACAAAATCAGCCAAGAAAAGGGGATCAAACATTTCAAAAATCTAAACAACCACCAATTTAAAAATCATAATTAGGTATAAGCTGGCTAGAAAATTACGACTACGAAGTAACAAAACATCTATTCAGTAGCGTTACATGATACTCTGTCACATTTACCACACACAACACACACATAAACACACACACCCCGTCCACATTTACCCTGACTCTCCATAG
Source organism: Antitype chi (assembly GCA_947359405.1). NCBI lineage: Eukaryota > Metazoa > Arthropoda > Insecta > Lepidoptera > Noctuidae > Antitype > Antitype chi. Next base: position 763,743 of record OX375821.1, on the reverse strand, counting down.
AACGCTATGGTAATTTACATTTTTTTTTAAATATTTACTCGTTTATATTTATTTGTTTTTTTTTCTCTTGTATTTTTTTGTGAACCTACCTTTTAATGCATGCCATAACATAACTTAAGTATCGCTTTTTCGTCTGTCTCGCTTCTATATCATAAACCCTGTAAATAAAGAGGTCTGGCTCTTGTGATACAGGAATTCCTAGTACAAGAGCCAGGGCTACACTGTTGTTGTTACTTGAAGTGAAAAATAAATAAATAAATAATTTTGGGAACAGTGGGTCAAGTGGCTTGAATGATACAGTTTTGGGTATCATCGAAGATTTTTATCGTCCTATTTTATTTTTGTTTTATTTATAACAACGCACATAGGTATATGCTTTTCCAATTGTCTTTAGACTATAGATACTTGGCAGAATAGTCGACATCGGCTTTGCTTGCCTCAATTTAAAAAAAAAATTGTGTAGGTAGATTCCTGAACAAAATCGAGTAGCGAGACGTGGTGACGTTGCATAAGTAATGTGAATAGAAATACTTGTTTTATGTGGAATTATGTTTAAATCGCAAACAAAATCAAAATGTATCTATGAGCTTAAGATTTTGAGTTTTCACAAAAACATGACTAATAAAATGAAAAACATTTGCTCATTGAAGATTATTCCGTCTTTGTGTAAGTTTGACGTATTTGAACGCTTTTATAGAATTTAACAGTATCACAGGGCTTACCAGGCATTTTCACGGAGCTCCGCGCGTCTTTATAATGATTTACGAAGTGCGTTAGAATCGATTAGAAAGTAGCTTTTACGAACTTTCTAACACACATTTGTTCTCGTTTTTTTTTACTGATCCTTCCGAAGATGGGAAGTTTTCGTAAGGCTTCTCAGGTGTTATATTCTCTGCGGTATGATTTAATCAAAATCGTGCTAACTAACGTGGAGTTCTTGAACTGTAAGATTTGTAAAAAAATCGACAGAAATACCCATCCCTAAACAAACCTGACCTTTGGACAACCGCAGATCAGGCTACTTTAACTTGACATTTCATTCATATTGTAATGTTGCCGCTTCCGGCTATCCACGGGTTGATAGAGCCCGTCGCATAAAGGAAAAGTCGTCCCAATCAATAACATTTTCATTTGTGTTGCTCTCGAAAGATTACGTCTTTTATGGTTGATTTCTTTAATTTACTGACCATTCTTGGCTTGGTTATTTTGAACAATAACGAAGATCATAATACCCTCTCTGAATGATCGCATCCTGTTCAGCCAACCCTATCTTGATAACTGTCTATTAAATATTGGTAATGCTGCTTCTATAAGACTATAGTTTGTACGAGAGAAGAAGAATAGTAATAAAGAATCTTTAACTTTAATGACGCTATTATAAAATGGTCAGGTAAATATGATCAATAAAATACCCACACATACAATCACATAATTATTACCTTTAGATGCGTTACCGGCGCTCAATATTTGCAACATAATTGCAAGGTCGTAATGCAGTGTCGTGTTAATAGTCACGTACCATCTAGTGACGCGGCGATACGCTTGTGACGTGTGAAGGTCTGCCCGGCTTGGGCAGAGCACCACCATGTCCTTGTGGAGGCGATCGGCGGCGGCGATCTCTCGCGTCCGGCCCTGGTCCAGGCCATGGTACGGAGCGAAAGTGCATGGCAGTCGTCGCTTCCTTCTGCGAAGCAGTGATGCTCGCAAAGAGAGAGGCGGCGTACGTGAATGAGAGGCAGTATATGCGCCCTCACGGCACTAGTCTAGCCGGAGACACCCTGGGCGTCGGGAATCCCAGGTTGATTCCCGGCCACCGTAGGCGCGGGCTTGCGGACGGTGAGTAATGGGTAGCTCGCTGTCCGGTAAAGACCAAGCCCGGGTCGACGGCGCGTTGTGTTCCACGCGTGCCTCAAAGAGATGTCAGCACCAACTGAAGGCGCCCGCAAGCGTCGATGTCTGCCAGGGATGCGGGTTGTTCGAAAGAGATACCGTGGCCCCTGGCACACAGGCAACTGAGGGAACACGGGTGGGTTTTAGTCAGTAAAATTTTGACACGCCCTCCTACTCTACCCAGAGCGGGAGAAGTTATTTGATTATTTCCAACACTAAAAAATAAACACGCTTGTGACGTTACTAAATATTTATGTTTATATCTTTCTATTTCATTTTCATTCATTGTTTTCCAAAAGCTGGTCATCAAAAAGTACATTGAAATTCCTGAAGCAGCTAAAACTGGAATCTGAAATCACAGTATTATCCTACATTAAGTCCCCTACAGACAATATAAACCGCTAAACCATATTTAGGTCAACACACAATTTCATAGCATAAACTTTATTGTTCAGCGAAACCTTCAATATCCCGAAGTGGTGCAATAAACCTGCTGTTACGGCACCAGAACATTTCAATAACTCTACATGCATTATTCAAATATTTCAAGTGTTTGATGACGCATTACATGCTGTTTAACATTTTAGAATCGTTTTAGTTTCTTAAAATGGGGCACTTGAAACGTAATAATTGTAGTCCATCAAGGAAAACTGTAAACATAAAGCTTGGCATTAACGATTGCATTAAGTATTTAGACAATCCTAACATAAAAGCTCTTAACCCCTTAAAAACTAACCACGAAAAAAGTATGCAGTTCACTCTATTTTTCACGAGTTTTTTTCCAAGAATGTAAAAAAGTACCAATATTTTTCAATAAGTTAGCAAATCGTTAGCTTTCCTAAAGACACGCCAAACTTCTTAAACTAGTTCATTCCTATTTACTTAATAAAACTGGTCGTCAAATGAAACCATTGAATGGCTGTTTACATGAAAAAAATAATGGACTTAAACATACCTAACTGTACACATATAGATTGGTAAAGTGGAAAGCTACCTTACATCAGTGCCTGTCTGAACGCTTGGTCAATAATCTACGTCAGATCTCTAGATTGTTTTGTTTAGATTATCAGAAAAATAAATAAACCTCCCGCCTCCACAGATAGGTTTTTCTCCATTTACGTATACAGGGCTTGATTCCCGACACACACATATTGTTCTGTGCCAGTCTAATTAGTTCCCGGTACGATTGTTTGCAATTTAAAAATAAAAAACATTAGATTTCTAAAGGCTTTCTCTGTGGTTTGTTTTCAGTGCGGATTTCTGGGAACGTTGAATAAAAGATTAGTGATGGATTTGGTAAACCAACTGATTATTCTTTTTCAGGAAATTCTATAATCAATTTGAATCATTGTTTATATTGTAGCATTAGAATAATGTCAAGGGAAAAGTAAAAATAAGGATAATGAAGATGTTTGCTTTTAGTTTAGCACAAAACGTCTTTATGGTCGTTTAATTTAAACTAGCGAAAAATTCAAACAATTTTTTATATTTACCACTGAAAATCAGCGCTGTGCTATGGGATCCCATAGCGCAGCATGATGTTGAATGGAATCTTTCTAGTCACAATCACGGCGTGCAGCTGCCAACTATTTATGTTGTATGGGGCTATGTATACATCTGTGTTGTTTTCATATTAAAAAAAAAATGGGAATTCATCATTTTATATGCACGTGTTTCTGTGACAAACAAAAAAACATTTTCTTTCTTTATTTTTCTATATAAGCCAAAATCATTAGAAAAGTTACAAAAACACCTCACTTAATAAAGATATATAAAATAAAAAGCAAACACAGGCAAAAGTTTCCAACAATCTATTTAGTTCAGACGGAACGTATAAAAAGAACAAGAAATTTTATCGCCACAGTGATAATCCGCAATAATTGATTGCATTGTCGTCTTAACAATTAATTAAAACAAAAAGCAACCGGCTTTAAAGTTCTGAGTTGCAATTACAATTTGATTTTCACGCTTATAAAACAGTTCATTTGTTTTTAATAATTTTCATTGACGCTTCGGTTGATGTAATGAGGCTTTCGAGTTACTGTTTTTGCATTCGTAAATCTGGTAACTGGCAGCTGTGATGAAAATATGAGCGAACCCGTGAAAGCATTTCGTACTCAGATAAACATAAGAATATTATATCTACTAGTAACCCTTACTTCACACGAGTGCAATGGCGACATGTCAAAACATCCAGATTTATGTGCGTTAAGTATTTTAAGAAATGTGGGTGTTCTATAGTACACCTCTGCCCAACTCTTCGGGGAATTAAGGCGTGATGTTATCTATGTTATCTGTGTGTGTTCAAGGAAGACGAGATCAGCAGCGGAAAACTGTTACTGTTCCAGTCACTTGGAAAACTAGACCAGATGCCGTCTCGCCGCAGAGATGGAACCGAGAAGAGTGTTCAAGATAATGATATCTTGAACACTCTTCTCAGTTCCGGAGGCAGCTTACTCAGCTCCTTCGCCACAAAATCAGGCACGTCGGCCGGGTCAGTCTTTTTCAACATATCTATGAAGATATGTTTGCGCAGAAGCATTATTGCGCAACGTTGGTTTGGTAATTGGGTCACCAGAGGTCTCAAAGGTGAACACGCATCTAGGGGTGTATAATGCATCCATCGGCTGTTTTGAATCGGCGAACGCAAGAGCGTTACCAGCTGCCGATAACGCTGAGCAAGCGCGGCCCGCCGCCGCCGTCGCCCGCACCACAACACCGGCTGCGGAAACGTCACACGTAGGTACTTCAACCCCTAAACGTATCTACGCTGCTATTGTTGCCACCGGCAAATCAAACTGAAAAAGGGTACTCAACCTGCCCTGACTGCGGTCCGTAGCTCCTTGCCGAGAACCGGCCTAGTTGATAAGGAGGGTTTAACGAAGGTAGAAAAGATAAAGACGAAGCCCTGCTCTCGTAACTTGTACGGTACCGCACCGAGTGAACCCAGCATGTTGCTGCGCCCTGCTGTACCTACGACGCAGCTGTACATTTCGCATCTGCATCATTCCACGGAGATGGAGGAAGTTGTGCAGTACTTGAAAGTGAGGACCAACTGGACTCTGTGGGTCGTAAGGTTGGAATTGCGCCACGACGTCAACTTTAAGTCATTCGTGGTACGAGTTCCAACGCACCATCTACAGCACTGCTTGAAAGAGGACTTTTGGCCGAAAGGTGTCATATATCGACGTTTCCGAGGACGGTTACGTGACACCTCGCAGCAAAAAACGATGCCGACAACCTTACGTGTTTAGTTATAGTTTTAAGCTGTATATTAATATATATATTAGTTTGTTATTATTATTTAAGATTATTTTTGTGTATTTTATTTGTGTTTTTAATTTTTTTTGTGGTTAGGGGAGTTACACGTATAAGTAGATACTTCATATTTATTTTTATTATTACATATAATTATTATGTATAGGTGGTAACCTATCTACAAACTTCCACATTTATAATATTAGTAGGATGTTACATTATTATTCTTGTTGCTATATTATTATAAATGAAAGCCAAAAAAAAACCTACATAAGTAATTAAAATGAAAACGAAGTTATGCGTTATTATTAACTACTAACCACAAACAAATTATGCTTTCGTAGTATTATTGTAAGTAGTTATTATCGTTTATTCATTTGAATACATATTAAATTACATTTTTAAATATTTTTCTAAAATAACCTTATAAAAAACATTTAAAAATATAAAAAATAGTGGCCCATCGGCATCAGGAACAGGGTCCAAGATGTCGGTGGTCAGGGCTCTAGAGAAAGGAACCTCCTGACTATGCGTGCCGTGTCTAGGAGTACTGCTTTCTGAATCAAACCCTTGATCCAGCCGCGCAATGAGAGCCTTCTAACGTGTTGGTCGAGGCTCTTCGCTATTAGGCCATTTACTGTAACGATTATCGGTACAATGATTGCTGAGTCCACGTCTCACATGTCGACAACCTCGTGAGCTAAGTCTAGATACTTTATTTTCTTATCTTGCTCAGCTTTCACGAGATTCTCGTCATGAGGGACAGCGATATCAACAATCATTGCACGACGTTCTCGTCGATCTATGACCACAATATCAGGCTTATTGGCTACAATAGTCCTATCAGTGATGATAGATCGATCCCAGTATAATGTGGCATGACCATTCTCGAGAACTGGGTCGGGCACATACCTGTAGTATGGTACTTCAGACTCCACAAGGTTGTACTGCAAAGCAAGTTGCTGGTGGATAATCCTAGCTACTAGATTGTGGCTGTCTGATTGTGTAAGTAGTTATTATTATTATAAATACCAACAAAAAATCTATAATAATATAGCAACAAGAATAATAATGTAACATCCTAATAATATTATAAATGTGGAAGTTTGTAAGGATGGATGTATGGATGTTTGTTACTCTTTCACGCAAAAACGGTTGAACGGATTTGGATGAAATTTGGCACACAGATAGATTTATAACCTAGAATAACTTAAAGGATACTTTTTATCCCAGTAATACGTTCCCGCGGGACAATTTCCGACTTCCACGCTGGCGAAGCCACGGACGGAATATAGTATTTTAAATAATGGTGACGACCGCATCTAAATCCTTTTTCTGAGATACAAATCTTTGGTTTATCTAAGAAATATAATAAAAAACTTTTGTTTGCCACTACAATCTTTAAATATGAAGCATACACAATTCACACCCTACTACTCTGGCAAACACTGCAACATACACAAACCCACCGTCACTCACACACCCATACATCTACCTACCTATTTTCTAAAAGACCGTGTTATCGAGTGATGAGTGACGAGCCTTCAAGCTCGTCGAAGTAAAAATATTTTGTAGATTCCTCTGAAAAGAGGAAATAATTTATAAAATGAGGCACTCCCTAAGATTGGTCGTTACGTTTAATGTCGAAAGGTCAAAAGTGATCGACGTGATCTTTGGAGAGGACAATTTCGAAGTTAAATGTCGAATTTTGTTTATTTTTATAGAGTTTAAGAATTACGGATTTTTGTTGGTAAAAGGTATCTTTTTGTCGTATCTTATAATATAAATACAAAAAGATAGCTCTGCCAATCTTATATTATAAAAGTTTTGTGGAACCGATTACAGACAATACTATCAAATATTCTGTTCTTGGTCTAAAACCACATCTACCTGCATTATTATGGGCGACTGGGGAATAATGATTAGAGAACGTCGCCCTGTCTCGTAATAAAAACCTGTGAGGTAATTACGTTACACACATAAAATGACAATTGCTCGTAATTCCTTCATTGCGTTGTTCACGTTGCTGAGCAGACGAATTTTTCAAACAAATGAAGCAATATATTGAAAATTTCTTTTAAAACGTTTTTTTTTTGGGGTTTATCAATCATCAAATAACTTCTCCCACTCTGGGTGGAGAAGGGGGGCGTGTCAGGCTTTTACTGACTAAAACCCACCCGTATTCCTTCAGTTGCCTGTGTGCCAAGGACCACGGGATCTCTTTTGAACAACCCGCACCCCTAGCAGGCATCGGCCCTTGCGGACCCCAACAGTTGGTACTGATATCTCTTTGAGGCGCGCGTGGAACACAATGCGCCGTCGACTCGGGCTTGGTCTTTACTGGGCAGCGAGGTACCCGTTACTCACCATCCGCAAGCCCGCGCCTACGGTGGCCGGGAATCAGCCTGGGATTCCCGACGCACAGGGCTTCTCCTGCGGCGACTACGGCCGTGAGGGCGCATATACTGCCTCTTCCTCACGTGCGCCGCTTCCCTCTTCGCGAGCATTACTACTTCACAGAAAAAGGTGACGGCTAGCCATGCACTCTCGCTCCGAACCAGAGCCTGGACCAGGGCCGGACGCTGGTTATCACCGCTGCCGATCGCCTCCACAAGGACATGGCGGTACTCCGCCGAAGCCGGGCAGATCTCCATTGTATGCTCCACCGTGTCCTCAGGGCGAAACACCCCGGCGTTTCCTCTTGCCTTATCTGAAACAAAACTTTTGAATTGTGATTGAAAGTGTGTTACGCATTAGGGTGCTGTTCCGATCGCTATTTAATTAGTCTGTACATTAGCAGCCTTGCAGCAGGTAATATAATGGGAAGGGATGGTCAGTTTATTTAAGTCCTTTTATGTTAACTATGTCAAAAGTTATTGACCTTTTAAACTTCCCTCAAAGCAAACCTAGCCTTTGACCTCATAAGTTAAAACTGATTATGATAACAATTACTTACTACCAAAAATAACAGTTGGACAACTGGCAAAATGACTACAGAAGGGGCAGTTCATTTACAAACAGTACAAATGTTAATAAAAGGTTTAAAATTAATCAAAGCAATGTTAAGTTGAGCAAATACTGGATACAGCTGTAAACTTTATAGCGCTTTCAAAATCATATTATTTTGCATCTATTGACAAAAAAAATGAGCGGCAGCTTATCGAAAAGTAAAATGATCGTGACAATATTTAAAATTGAGTTTTTCTTTCATATTACTACTATGTTGATTCAAATAAACCAACATTCAATTAAGGTTGGATGTAACTGCGCCATGTTAAAGCTATTTACCAATAACAGAATGGGACTTCTGTCTTTCACTCTTTGTCTACGTAGAGCGGTAACTAGATTAATGGAACCAGTCACGTATGACCCCCGGAACCGGAAACGGTGACGTGACGTCACTCGTTATTATGACTGAACACGGAAGTGAAACTGAGAGTTTACTGTGAGCGGCCATTTGTCTTTCAGTTAGCTTATAATTGGTTAGTTTTTCAGTCAAGTATACAGTACTGTGTTGAAATGATTGTGATAGATAAATAATTGTATTTCTATGAGTCCAGTTGTAATAATCTAAGCAAAGTTTCAAGCTGTATTGCTAGATTTGAAAAATTTTACATTCTGAAATATTGCCACAACACATTTTTAACATTGTTGGCTACGATTATTATCATACTAATACAAAACCTACTAAACCATCATAAACACTTGAAACCCCACTTACATGTATACCTATCTGCCCACCCCACTGCGTCCAGGATTACCGCCAGTCACCAACAAATCAGAACCATTCCATTAAAGTAGAATCCGGTATGTAAACAAAAATGAAAGCGGCTTAGCCGACGCGAAGCGTTTAAAAATCGATGGTCCTCGAGGCAGTGAGGCACCGGCGTGGCGCAAGATTATTGTTTGAGGCACGGAGGCACGTATGGACCGTGGTCTGTTGTGAGTTAGAGACGTGTATGTGACTCGTGAGGCAATGAAGTTCTAGTGGTAGAAACACTAAACTGGTCTTGTCGACTGTTTGTTTGTTAAATTAAACAAATTATAGAACAACTAAAGTAGGTTAAAGCAATCTATACAGTTCTGCTGAAGTTTGGAACACAATATGTGAAATAGCTTTTTATATTGAAAAATCGAAAATTTTAAACGTAAGGATGTTACTACTAGTAAATACTTTCAAAGAATATTTTGCAAAGGTTCTTTGTAAAAGAGTCAATAAAAGCCTTTTAGGACAGAACAATCTACTATAGTCTAGGAAAGTGATACCTTTTAGACAATTTAACTTACTATAATTACAACATCCATCATCCATTCCAACTTCCCACACGAACTTACTGTAAAAAGTTATTTTGTACCTAGTTATACGACAAAGTAGCAGCCATTTGTTCCCTTTGCTTTGTTTTGTCTGCTAACAGCTACGAGAGGTTTGTATAGCGATATGTAGAGAGGACTGCTACTTCTGTAATAATTAGACTCTATCTGCACCCGCAGTTTCACTTGCACGTGTCTCGATTCCGTGGGAATATCGGGATAAGAAGTATCTTATGTCCTAATCCAAGCCTTTGTCTACCCTTGCCGTTTAAGCGTGAATGCGTTACAAATAAACTTACAAAATCAATTACATAATATTAAATCTTTTGCTACTCTTTAGGTACTTAATTGGTAGCTCTTGATACGTTCAGATGTGAATAGCAGAAATGAAAGTTCGGACAGTTAGATAAAACTTGATGTCTATATTGTACTACTAGCTGTGCCCGCGACTTCGTCCGCGTGGAATAGTGACTTTTTGGGCAGCATATTTTGAATTACATAATAATATACCGTCGTTTGGGTAGCAAAAAATTTACTTTACAGTAATGCTTCTCTGTATACGATATTTGACGTATGGCCATCGGGGATGAATGATTAACAAATGTTCGCCGTGATTCTTTAAATTGACATAACTTTTTTATTTATGAACCGATTGACATGAAATAAACACTAAATGTTAAGTGAAGCTTACTACAATATATTAGTGAAAACCGCATCTAAATCGAATAAGCCGTTTCTGATATTAGCGTGCACAAACACACAGACAAACAGACAAACAGACAAAAAAAAAATTAATTACAATCTCGGGTTCAGCATCGATATAATAACAACCCCTGCTACTTTTTTTTTATATATTTCGATTGTACAGACACCACTTTTCTACAATTTTATTATATGTATAGATTAAAGGCACATATTACACTTAGTACTTAACACAACATTACTTCACAATAACTTGGAGACGACTGGCGAGCGGGGGAACGCGCTCTGAATCGCAGGCGTCGTCTCTGATTACATTGTGTCACTACAAATCAAACTCGTAATTAAGTAAGTAAATAAACCTAAAGATGTTAGTCCAGTCTGTGGATGAGTACATTGGCTTGTTAAGTATGTTCAACATCACATTTACAAAACTATGATTAGTCGGAAAAACAGCTGTCCAACAGATTACTAAAATATATTAAGGCGAAGCTTCACGCAAAAAAAATCGCTCTGTTCTAAAAAAATCTTTAAAAATACTTTTAGTGTTTATAAGTGAATAAAACTAAGTGAACCTCTAAAACATTAATTAATAACCAAGTGACAGTGTTATCCTTGAGTTTTATACGCAAACTAGAAAGTTAAAACCAAAAAACTGTGAATTCATTAATTATTTCATTAATTATCTCACAAATTACTCATACAGCAATAACTTGTTAAAATTCGCAATTAACGTAAACAAATACAACTCTTTTAACATTCTGTGATACAAACAAATCTTATCAAGTGTCATTAAAACATGAACAACAATAAAAAAGTGCAAAAGTGATTCATAAAGTGATTTAAATTTCAACTGTCACAACCTATCAACAAGCCTAATGCAATTTTGAACTTTAAACCGCAACTATGCAACGTCATTTAATTTGTATAAAATACTTCATAAATTCGACTACGTTGTAAATGTACAGGTGGCGTAGTGGATAAGGCATTGATCTACTTTTGCCCATAAAGTAGCCTCACACGAGTGGTCATGAGTTCAAATCTCAGTACCAACTTCACTTTTCGGAGATTCCAAAATTCATATTTGTAATTTAAATTAAATTAAATTATCGTGTGGACGTTAATTCTTACATGATTATTAAAGTTTCCTACCTTTACGATGACATCAAAAATTACGGCAAATAATAGCAGCAGCGCCCGCAAGATGGCGACACTAGTAAGATGCCATAAATGTAAAAAAAATGTCAACATAAAGAGTACGGCTTTGTGTTCTGCCTGTGATAATAGATACGAATTTGATTGCGAGGGCTATCCAGAACCAACATATCGGCTAAAAGACGCAGAAGCAAGAAAAAAATGGAGATGTAAGGAGTGTATCAGAAATAATAAATATTCTAACACCGTTGGTACATCTAACATTACTTTGCGAAAAAAGCAAACTTCTTTAAAAACTCCGTCACCAACCTATCAAGCACCAAATGTGATCAATATTCTAAATGGTGAATCATTAAGACGTCTTTCTCCCATCCAAAATAATACAGAGTTATTGGACTCCCACGTTCTTACCGACTGCGAAACATCCGATGAGTCATATGCAACTCCATATGAGCTATCGAGGAGTGTCGACAAAACTGTAACTGACTCAGTATCAGCATCAGAAATGAAAAAGACAATAGCTCAACTTACCCTTAAACTTGAAAGTACGGAAAATGAGCTGAGAAATATATTGTTGGAAAACACCAATCTACATAAACAAATAAGCAAGCTATTTACAGAAAACGAAACGCTGAAATCTTTGGGCCATTCTTCCTCCATAATCCGAAGTCCTGGCACAAACACTAAAAAAACGAGAAAAGCTATGTTACAACAATGCAACGTGAGTTTTACACCATCCACTCCATTGTCATCCACATTGAACGTCGAGACCTGTGATTACGGAAATATAATACGTTTAAATCAGGAAATTGTAACCCTACAACAGCAATTAAAGGGTGCAGAACAGGAAATCGCAACCCTTACAGAGCGCATTGTAATATTAATTCAACGTAAACACAATTCCTGTGAAACTGAAACTGCCACCAAGGATCCAAAGCAGGATACTGTGAACATCGCCAGTGCTAAGACTTGCACTGCCGCAATTAAACAAAATGTGATTCCGCAGAAGAAGATATTTATTTTCGGTACTCAGCGTTGCGTCGGGCTAGCAGCAGCCATCTCACATTCAAGAACAAATACACGGTACGAAAAATACAGAGTAATTGGTGAAACGAAGCCAAATGCACTGTGCACCGAAATTATAGCGAACTGTAGAAATGTCAAATTGACAACTGACGACAAACTTGTTATTTGCGTAGGTGAAAATGACCGTAACCTAAACATAATCTTGTCTCAATTACAAATGATATTAGATATATTTAAAAATAATACTATCATTGTACTTAATGTCGTAAGCAACGTGTACCTAAATGTCAATAAATTAAACTATTCTGTAAATAATTTATGTAGTAAGTATAAAAAATGTCACTATGTAAAGCAAACTCACACAAAGCTATCCGAGATTTGTAAGTCATTAAACTACCTAATAGACTGTTGTGATTATAATGATAAATATTTGAACCCCAGCGAAATTCGAAAGAGGCTGGCAAGTAGCAAATCAAGTTTAAAATTGAACATTCGTTCACAGGAACCTAAAAAAGGGTCTATTCCATACTACTTTAAAGTACAAAGTTGTCTTACAACTACTCCTGAATGTAACAGCCTTACGCAACCCAATACACCTAGCCTGAAAGGTACTATACCCTATTATTTTCCTGTTTTAAAAAAGAGCGACTCATTTTTTCGTGTCTAAAGCCAGTAATACGCACCATTTCAGAATATTTCATCAAAATATTGCTAGTCTATTATCCAAAAAAGAGTTACTAGAAATAACTATTCGGGAATTAAAAGAAGTATATAATGATCCAGATGTAATATGTTTTTCTGAAACTTTTATTAAAAAAGGCTATGAAAATTATATTAAAATATATAACTATGAAATGGCTTCCAACTTCTGTAGAGAGAAACAAAGGGGTGGCACTTGTATATTAGTAAAAAAAGGATGGAATTTTAAGGAGTTACCATTCGTGAAAAACTATGCAACACAAAACACGTTTGAAGCCTGCGGCATAGAGCTAATGTGTAGTAAATTAGTAGTCATATGTGTCTATAGAACACCTCAATCTGATCCAAATCAGTTCTTAACTAAATTGCATAATCTTTTACACGATTTGCTAAAGAAATACAAATCTAAAGTAAATGTAGTTGTAGCTGGTGATTTCAATATTAATACGTTAAAAAAAGGTAACATTACGAAAGAGTTGCAAGATTTATGCCACAATTATAATTTGAAAATCCACATAGATGTTCCTACACGTAAACTATCTTGTATTGACCATATCTTGAGCAACATTGCCAACGCAACTTCAACTGTACTACCTCTACACCTTTCAGATCATGACACAGCACAAATGTTAAGCTTTCCTACTAATCATAAATTACAAAAAGCACCAATATACTACATGTATAAAAGAGATTATAACTTAGATAATATCCGGAAATTCAAAGAATGCTTGGAAAACCTTTCTTGGTCTGATATTTACCAAAATACTGATGCAAATTCCGCATTCAGTGATTTTCATGAACTGCTAAGCCTATTTTACAATCTCTGTTTCCCCAAGGTAAGAATTAGAGTAAACAGTAATAATAAAAACACTCAAAAGTGGATAAGCCGAGGTCTAAGGCAAAGTTGCAAAACTAAACGGAGACTACGTTACCAGTATTATAAAACTAAAAATTCTATTAATAAAACTAAATACAATAACTACTCCAATCTGCTAAAGAAATGTACGAGTATTTACGGATCAAAAAAGAACGCAAACATACAATATATTAAAACACAGGATAATAAATGCAAAGCTACTTGGACTGTTATTAAAAATGAAATAAATAATGCTACCCCCAAAGACAACATAGAAATCATAAGACTAAATGATGCCGTAATTACTGACCCTGTACAAGTGGCTTCTCTATTCAACGACCACTATGTAAACCTAACGCATAATGCACCAACTCAACAAAGTGCCGGCCAAAGCTTTAGGAAAAACATAAGTGCCAACTCTATGTTTCTCAAACCTATGCTAAAAAGTGAGGTTCGACAGGAAATAATGTCTTTATGCAATACCAGAGCAGAGGGCTATGATGAAATTAGCACAAAAATCATAAAAGCCTGCTGTAATGAACTGGCTGGTATCTTAACGTACCTAATCAATATGTCATTTTTAGCTGGGACTTTTCCCGATAAATTAAAATTATCCATAATAAAGCCGTTATTCAAAAAGGGAGATAAATGTGATATCAATAATTATCGACCTATAACGTTAATTCCTATCTTTTCCAAAATTTACGAAAAATGTATGTATAAAAGACTTCTTAATTTTTGCAACAAGTTCCAAATAATAAGTGATGAGCAGTTTGGATTTCAAAAAAACAAATCCACATCTTTAGCCATTTTTTCTCTTATGAAAGAGATACTTTCGAATATTAACAATAATCATCTGACCACTGGTCTTTTCTTTGATTTATCGAAAGCCTTCGATCTGGTGTCACACGACATATTGCTAGATAAATTAGAGACTATCGGGATTAGGGGACCTGCACTACAGTGGATATCGTCCTATTTAAGTAATAGACAACAACGTGTCATTATTAATAAAATTAGCAAAAATAAAGATATGATACCCTACTCATCGGAATATAAAGTAAATAAATATGGCGTTCCACAAGGAAGCGTACTAGGCCCAATATTATTTATTTTATACATAAATGACATCATAAAAATAACCAAGCATAAATGCGTATTATTTGCTGATGATATATCTATTATAGTTACATCTGATAAAAAGAAAAGTACCGTTATAGATCATGAGTTTGATATCAATAAAACAATAGACACATTATTGTATTGGCTTGACATGAACCATTTAAAAATAAATTTAGATAAATCCGTCTATATTCAATTTAATCAATCGAATAATAATAAATACAACATCAAAATGAGTACCTATAACTAAAATCAATGAGGTAATGCATACGAGGTTTTTAGGCGTAATAATAGATAAAGATATTAATTGGAAAGAACACATTGATAATGTTAGCACAAGAATTAATAAATTCGTTTATGCACTGAAACAGGTTAAAAATGTAACGAATGTAAAAACTGCTATTATATCATACCACGCGTATGTAGAATCATTACTACGCTATGGTCTTGTAATGTGGGGCAATAGCACCGATCTGGATAGAGCATTTATCGCTCAAAAAAAGTGCATAAGAGCAATATGTGGCCTTCAGCCTGATGACTCATGTAGACCAGTATTTAAAAAAGTGGTTTGTTACCGTTGCCATCTCTATACATTTACGAAATATGTGTGTTTGTAGTTTCGAATAAAGAGCTGTTTAAAACAGCAAATGATGTAAATCCTCGGAACAGACGAGATCCTTACAAATTAGTACCTAATAAATGATTTGCCAAGACTTACCAAGTATAACAAAAACTGCCTAGCAATGTGCGTGCGTATCTATAATAAGATACCAAGCCATTTCAAAACATTACATCAAAAAATATTTAAGATAAAGTTGTACAAGTGGTTGAATGAGTGTAGTTTCTATAGCTTAAAAGAATTTATGGATACAAAATGTTGACGCCCTGTAAGTTGTAACATTTCAAAAAAAAAAAAAAACCCTGAGATTTTGCATGCTATGTTTCATCATAGCTGAACATGTTTGTGCTATACCATTATATTTAAGAACATTTTATACCATGTTTTATGCAAATAAATGATTTTATTATTATTATTATTTATTATTAGAAATCGTAATTAAGTTTGTAAGAAATAATATATTTTGACAGCAGCCTGCCATCCCACGAAGAAATCGTTTAAGGAAAACGGATGAATATTGAAAGACCAATTAAAGATACAAGTTGACGACATCAAACAGTCATTTGGAAAATAAACAGAGAAAATATCGCCCAAAATATAAACATAACATTCTCTCTTGATCATCCGTTTACTAAGAATAATACCAATAGAACCAGATGCGGTGAAATATCACTATTTTACACGAGGCGCCGTCAGACCCAAGACCGCAACCCAATTAGTGGTTAGCAAAGATTCAACTTGACGAGACTACGGTCAAAATCAAAAGCTGGGTTAAGTCAGCCTTGAATAACATTTGAATTAATGTATACTTGAAGATGAATAAACCAGTTACGGGTTACATATACAATAGATTTCATTACGGTAAAAAAATACAGTTCTCGTTGATCAGATAAAATAATTCAGCTAAAATTTTCCGCTGCAAAAGGCAGAGTTTTTAAACATATAGAAAAATTTCCATCCCAACGAATTTCAAGCCAGCTGACACAACTTTTATGAAGGAAACAAAAAAATTACGAATAAACTGTAGTTATAACTGAATTCAAATGTAATTTCCATCTGTCCGGCTCAGAGCATAATATGAATACTTTTTCATTTCAAGTTTTAACGTTTCCACATTTTTTGGTAATTACAATTCTGTCTTCTTTCGCGTCGGAGATGTTTATTATTTCGTATAGCTCTTTAAATGAATTTGTAACTTTAACCAAAAATTATCGAAAATCATCATTTTCTAAATTAAACGTATTTCAATGGTTTTTTCGACGTTTTTATATTATAGTGGAGTTAACAAGTGGCTTGTCAGTATTTTGGTGAAAACCCTGCTAGTTTTTAGGCATTTTTCAGCAGCTCGTGGTGCCGCGTGGCATTCGTTAATTCTTACAGAGTGAGTTTTTGCGGTATACTATGTAGCCGCTTTTTACTCGCACAAAAAGAGCAGGTGGCATTTTACGCTTCCCCGTGGCGCTTTGTGCCCCCGGCGCAGCTTGCAGCTCAGTTCATTTTTAGGTTTGGACAATTACGTAAGTCTGTCGGTCAGACATGAAAGAGAAAATCCATTGGACATGCAAATAGACAAAATTCCAGCTCAGTTCACGTTCTTTTGTTTTGAATACGTGATTTCAACTTTGACGAACTGTGACGGATGAAGGAAATTGACAAGTGAATTTTAATTTAAAACTTACATTTCAATCAACTAAAAACATGTTTATTGAAATATTAAAGCCGAATACCTTTGATATTAAATTTCCAAAAAGCATTACGTGAAAAGCATAATCTTTCAAATAAATAAAACAGGAAGAGTAAACAAAATCCGAAGTTTTAAAGCAGTCCATAATTAAAAAGACTAGCTTAACACCAACATTCGCAGTCATTTTTGAATGAAAAAAATTTCATTCATTCCTTCATACCGCTCCTTTCATTCGGTGTTTGAATGACGTAACGTTTCGTACTATGCGAAAAGTCTACCTAATTTTGGAAAGGCGCCCCTCTATTTATGCACGAGCTCTGAACTGAGGTAGGTCAGCAGGGTAGGGATGTATGTTTTCAGATTTTGGACTAAAAATACATTTTTGTTTGGTCTTTCGTTCTTATAGACTTTTGGAAATCATAGGTAGGGTTCGAGAGTGTAGTTAATAGTGATGTAGCTATAAATGCTGTAATGCCAGGTAAAGCAGCAGCTGTATTATTTTGAATTTGCAGGCAAATCACGGTTAATATTGGCGCGCTTAGTAAGTCACAAAATAATTAGAAAAAAAGCGGAGTCTTGCAATAAAAATCCATTTCTAAAAATCATCTCACCCATGAACTCATTACTTACAGTTATCAATACGCTTGACAGACCTGTACTGATACCACGATGTAGGTAGTGTAGCGTGATGATCGAAAAAACATTCATCCTTGCTACGTAATATGTTTAATTTTGTTGTAAATATAAAAATAAAAAAAAACACCGAAGATTTAAAATATATAAAAGGGGTGAAAATTGGGTAGAAAGGCTGCAGTTTGAAATTAGATTAGATAGGGAAATTATATGTTTTAAAAAGGAAAAAAAAGTAAATTAGTTTGGTACACGACCTATCAAGCGATTGCAATCAATTAAATCATGGCCGATGCAAGCAAAAGTATGTTTGCTTTACGATAGAACACTAAGTTAAACCGATGCGTCTTTGTAGAATTAATTAGAATATAAATTATCTTAAACTTAAAAAAAAAAAAAAAACATTCTGTTAGTAGTCTAGTACAATCCAATATTAATATTTTTTGATACGGTTTGGTAGTTCGAAGAAACTAGGTCGGCGGAGCGTGCCAGACGGGTGGATGAAAGAGTGACTGGGGTACCTGACTGGGGTACCTGGCTTCAGGTGCGTCTGGACTTCAGGCGCGTCTGGACTTCAGGCGCGTCTGGACTTCAGGTGCGTCTGGACTTCAGGCGTGTCTGGACTTCAGGCGCGTCTGGACCTCGGGCAACAGCGCGTTGACGTAGGACGAAGCGAACCACGTCGTTATTAAGCCCGTGGGGAAAACCGACATTTGGCTCGTACCGAAATGTAACTTGACGTCTAAAGACAAATAAACAGAACCTTCAGACCACCGGTACAAGTAAAATCTTTGATAAAGAGGGAATCAACAGGAGATCAGATTGAAATGATAAAGAGAAATAAGTGGAGGAGTACATACCCAATAAATGTCAAAGAAAACACTTATTCGCAAAACGGAAACCGCTTTAAATAGTTGATTTAAACTCAAATAATCATAATCACGTTGCTTTAAACACAAATAATCATAATCACTGGCAAATTTTGGAGTATTTAATCAAAAATAAAATCGTACCACCATTGGTGGCTTCCAAATCTGCAGTGCGGTTTGTCAAAAGAAAACATTTGACAATGTATTTTTCGATTTGAAGTTTAAAATGTGATCAAAAGATAATATGAGGATAATTTTTCTTGAAAAGTTTGGAATAAAAATCAAAAAAAAATTAACCGTTGCGGATTTGCGCTACAGTAGGTACAGTGCAAAGACTCTAAATTTAAAGATAAACATCTCTGTAGGTTGATTTAATATGTATCCAGAATAAGGAAACAATTAAAACATTAGCAGTACATTCTCCTCGAAATGAAGTTTATTAAGTCAGGCGATCGTTATTCCGGAATTAATAAGTTCGTGACTCTAGCAGTTAATAAAAACATGGACGAGGCGCGTTTGGACGACAATATTAATAAACGTTGCTCTTTTAACAATATTTATTATGTAAGTAGATTGTTGTTAATTATATCATGGATATTTTTTTTTATTAACGAACCATTTTGTTCATCACTTTTTTATATTGAAACCTATTATTTTGGCAGTTGTGTTCTTGTGTTAGTATGTTTATCAAGCGTCTTCTATCAGGGAAAACCTATATAAACCATACCACTAAACTTTTCAAAAGATTTTCATTTAAATTGTCAACGCAAGCAAAAAAATCAACAAAAATATAAACGAAACATCAAAAACTGCTTCGCGATTCAGATTTCTTTCAATCCGAACATACATCGACATAAATTCAAAATCGCTACAAAAAAGGTATTGTAAAAACCGTCATTTTGCCGGTTTGCCGGCCGTCTGGTACGAGACGGTTCCTTTTGATCAACGAACCGGAAATGAATAAGTAAACTTCTTTCTGGGGTTCCGTTTCATTATTCATACGTGGTTGAGACTCCTTTGATACAGTTGTGCCAACTTAAAAGTCGAACCGCAGGTTGAGTTTTGACTAGTTTGTGTTGAACATTTATTGGGTTAAGGTATTATGGGTTAACGAGAATATAATTGTGTGGTTTACAGAAAAAAAACAAACAGCTTTTAGAACAAAAAACTTTGATTAATAATTAACTTATTCTAAAAAAAATGTCTAGAAACACCGTTACAGTTCAGTCCTGGACAGAAACTTCTATAAAATGTACTATAAACTTAATACTACTTTGCATTTCAAATACATAAATAAAAACAGTTTTATATAGATATTAATAAATACCTTTTCAATATCATAATAAAAACCAACGTCCCTTTCACTCAATATTTATCCAATCTCAATCCAAATTCAACCGTATAATTGACCCATAAAACCGAAATAATAAAAGCAAACAGTCGTACAGTCGTTCAATTCATTCGTTCGCGAATGATAATCGCTAATTGAACACGTCGCGTTCACATCAACGTTGACGCGGCGTGATTTAAAATGACATGAATGAATCGTGACGTGTGATGTCAGCCTATTGCTGTGTCAATTAATTTTAGTAGGTAAGTGTTTTATTATTGGTTGCGTTGTTATTGTGAATTTATTATTCAATGTCTTTTTATATAGATCATAATTTTGATTTTATCTGGAATGTGTATGAACATCTATATGCAATCAAGTGCGCGGTGCTATGCTAATGCTTACGATCACGTAACCATTAGCATCTGATCACCGGCGCAGTATCAACTGCGCCGGTGTGACGCCACTGTGCCAGTACTACACCAGTGCAACGCCGTTGCTACGCCAGTGCTATGCCAGTGCTACGCCAGTGCTACGCCAGTGCTACGCCAGTGTTACGCCAGTGCTACGCTAATGCTACGCCAATGCTACGCCAGTGATACGCCAGTGCTACGCCAGTGCTAAACCAGTACTACGCCAGTGCTACATCAGTGCTACTCCAGTGCTACGCTAGTGCTACGCCAGTGCTACGCCAGTGCTACTCCAGCGCTACGCCAGCACTACGCTAGTGCTACGCCAATGCTAGGCCAGTGCTACGCCAATGTTACACCAGTGTTACACCAGTGTTACACCAGTGCTACGCTAGTGTTATGCGGTGCCACTCTGCTGCTCCGTGTGGTGTCGGTCTTAAAGAATAGCACCATCCCATTTCTTCCCGTCAGTGTCGTAGAAGGCGACTAAGGGATACGGGATACGATATTATGTGCAGCAGCGTTCTCTATGCATTTTATCACCATACTGCGATCGCCAACCCACCTGCCAAGCGTGGCGATTATGGCAAGCCACCCCAAACTGGGGGAGGCCTATGTCCAGCAGTGGACGTCTTCCGGCTGAAATGATGATGATAATGATTCCGCTGCTACGTGGTGCTATACGGTGTTATGTGGTGCTAGGTGATGCTTCGCAGTGCAACATTCCTGTGCACAGACGCAGGAAATTTTACTATTTGTTTTTTTCTACACATTCGATGTGCACAAGAGCGCAGCACCACTCTGCTTAAATAAATTATGACCATCCAAAAAAAAAATTGCAATGACTCACAAGTCAAAAGAATGGTTATCACTGTATTTTTTTAATTTCTATATATCTATGCTGAAACATTTCATAAATAGCGTTATCTTGATTATCTCACACAAGTGGGTTACATAGCAACAGAGGAAACACAAAAACTGTAGAATACAACATTTAATTTAAATGCTAGTGGTAAATTACATATTTTTAAAAACGCGCACAGCGTACGGTCCAGTCTAATAGAATTAAGTGAAGTTCTTTTAATTCTAATGTTTAGCGTCCATCCAGCGAAGTGCTGCAAATCTAGGATAAGTACTGCGAGAGAGTTTTATTAAATGTGATGTTTTTGTGGAGTTACATACATAAACTCACGCCTTTTTCCCATGGGGGTAGGCAGAAAGTACAGAACGCCACCGCTACGGTCATACACGCACGCTGCACGCTGGTTGCAACTACTACGCACCTGATCTTTCTGAAGAACATCACCAATATGGAGGAATTGAGAATAATTTTGTGGAGTTATTTTTAGATAATAAAGCAAATAAAAAATAAAAGAGTCATTTGAATCGTTTTATTTTTATTTTTGTAAGTTAATTCAAAGCGTACAATATGTTTCATACATGTTTCTTTTTTAATAATAGCTTACTGTTAGTTTACGTTTTTTTACAAACACAAAGGGCAGCTTTTCCGAAGACAGTTACAATTTCAAAGTTAAAATAATTTTCACAAAAAAGCAAAGAAAACTACACAAAATGATGGGATATTTATGTTGCCGTTTCCCAAACAAAATAATCTTTATCGCCACAAACAAATCCGATTTTTATTATAACACCATATTACAATTTCAAACGATCTGCAACAAAGCGTCATAAAGTACGGATTTATTTCAAACATTTGTTTTGTTCCGATTTTTTTTTTTACTGAATATTCGTATAGAATGACATGTTCCCGATGTATGTACAAAATGAATACGAAGTTTTAAATATTTTATTTGGCATGTTTAATTGAGTCCAATGTCGGTGATACCAATTTTTATAACTGCCAGTAAAAACTATGAAGCAGGCAATCTGTAGTAAAATAAAAAAATCTACACAGGATCGGACGTTCGATTTATATATTTATATATTTATTTATTTAACCATTTATGCACACACACATAAACAGACAAGAAACTTACTTTGAGAGGATAGTGATCGCAGAAATGTTAATATTGATATACTAATTTTTGGTTGTAGAGATTTAAAAGCTATTTTGCAGTAAAAACCGCTTTGAGCAAACATTTATTGTTAGCATGATTGAAAAAGTTACAGTATGTGATACCTTAACCAATTTTCGATACACAGTATTAAAGCACACCCACACGCACACCCGCACGCACACCCACACGCACATCCGCACGCACACCCACAAGCATACCCTGGACCCCTGAGGAAGGGCATCGCCGTCGCGATAGACCACGGTGAAGGTGGTGTAATGATCTGATAAGGTTTGCAGGGCCAATATGGCCAGAGGACGCACAAGACAGAGAGGGTTGGAAAAAAAGGGGAGGCCTTTGCCCAGCAATGGGACACGTTATGCTAAAAAAAGGTTTTAAAGTTCCGAAATATTTATTTTAAACTTTGTAGCTGAAGCCGTATCTCCGTCCCGCGTATGAAGTTTTAATTTTCCGGAATGGATAGTGCAGTATGTCATGCTCTAGATGTCAGGCACCTTTCGATCAAAAATTATCATAGTCACATCACAGTCTCTTACTGTGAAAGAAGAGAGTGGCAGCCGCGGTTATTGACCCAAATACATTTTCTAGTATTTTTTCTTTCAAAAACTGTAATAATCTCCGTTCACGTCCTTCTTCGTAGAGTATTGATGGAAAAAAGCCCAAACACCTTTGGCCCAAAATTCAGCTGCACAAACTCCGCTCACTGACGCAGTCAGTCATCAAATGGTGACAATGCCATGCGGCGTAAGATCGAAGGGGGTCCATTGTCTGTGGGAAGGTGCCGCATCTGTGGAGATTATATTTGGTTCGGTCGAAGTCTAACTTTGTGAATTAATATCAGTTGTGGTCTTTAACATGTTCCTATAACGAAAACCTAAACATTAATCAATGTATCCTTCGTAGAGATATGGGAAGGGCAATGACTACTATTGCCATGCTTAAACCCGATAACTATATATAAACAACTATACTATAAATAGACAAACCATCTTCCATAGCTGCCATAATACACAAAAAAATTCCGCAACAAACCTTGCTGACGGGTTAATTTTTTAGCTGCGGCATGAACTTTCTCTTAAAGTTTGTACTGACATAAGAAAATACGTAATAATAAATACTAAAAATGGTAAAGTTTTGCCATGCATGCGATATTTTGATCTATTGGGATGGCAATATTTGTCTATTTGGTTGACAAGACATGTAGGTATATTAGTGATTCTGTAAGGGTTCCGTTTTAACATTAAGACCTATAGATCCGTAAAAACAAAGCTGCGGTATGCTTAGCTATGGCGTGTCATTCGAATGTTATTCCTATTCGTCACATCTAATTTTTTTGCCGTACCGTGCCGCTAGTGTGAGTGGGCGCATGCCCTGAGTGTGGCTAATACTGTTAGTCCAAACTGCGGTTTAAAGTTGCTCATTCAGATACGATGAGTTTTCCTGGATTGCATTGCTTCCTGACACGTTATATAACGCTACTAGGAAAACATAACCCATGCAGTGCTTTATTTCTGGCGTAACTCTAAAACTACGATACTTAAAATATTCACACTACCAAAATCCGCTCACGAGAATATGAATAAACATGTTTACAAATGGACATTTCTAGTTGAGAAAATTTTCAAATGTATTTTATTAGAAAAGAGAAATGTACCCGTACATTTCAGAAGTATTTATGTAAATAATTGCGATAATGCTGCACTGCTTATAAATGTTGTTGATGATATGCTGAGCTTATTGGTAATGTTCTTCGAAAAGGTCAGTGTAGTACTCGCAACCGGTGTGCGTATATGACTACTGTAAGAACGTAAACGAAGCAAAAGTAGTATTTAAGGATCGTAGCAGGTGGCAATCTATTCCTGCTGCCTGCCCACACGGGAAACGGCGGGTGTGCTTACGAGTTGTGATCATCAAATAACTTCTCCCGCTCTGGGTGGAGCGGGAGGGCGTGTCAGACTTTTACTGACTAAAACCCACCCGTGTCCCCTCAGTTGCCTGTGTGCCAGGGCCCGCGGTATCTCTTTCCAACAACCCGCACCACTGGCAGGCATCGGCCCTTGCGGACCCCACCATTTGCTGCTGACATCTCTTTGAGGCGCGCGTGGAACACAACACGCCTACTACATTTATTTCACATTGTTTGATTTAATGTGTCTTTGCTATCGATAAATAATTGTAATTATTATAATACCTCCTGGGAAGCAGGCGTGACTGAGGAGTATTTTTTATAAACTTTGGTGATTTTTTGGTATCGGCTTCACTGGGAAGAGGTTGCTATCAAATTTGTTGACATTACGATTTCTGGATGGCATTGCCAAAAACTACACGGCTTCATATAGGGTTACTCAATTTAAAGACAGAAACATTAAGCAACGAGGAATAAAAACTAGTAAACGGAGTCCGGTTTTGTGACCTTGCCCACTATTACATGGGACTTAAATATGACTGGCGAAATGTAGATGACTATTGCTACACCTCTGCCTTACCCTTCGGGGAAACAAGCCGTGATGGTATGAATAAAACTATCAGACAAGTGTCTTCATTCACAAACTCTTTAATACTTCGGTGACATACTTAACTTTAGCTATATTCATGGCGTACACTGTCAAGAAACGCTTGACGAGACAAACAGAAAACTATTAGAAGTAGACTTGCTCTTGCTAATTTTCCTAGGATAACTTCATCGAGCGGGATCACAAACTTGTGCTAAGTTAGCGTAGCTTAGCTGTGACGTCAGAGCTTGTGCTTATTAGATAGTGGGTAAGCTCCTTTATGTAACTATCTTGTTTCCACTTACTTATTTGCTTAAGGATAGATGTTGGTATTGGGATTATTATTATTGGAGTTATTAAACTAATTTAAGCCCCAGATCATAACACTCATAATGTGATAATTTAGGATTTAGATTAATTACGAGTATAGGGGCTTGTGGTTAAGTATTAACAGCGGCACGGGTCGATCTTTCAGGTTAAGCTACGCTTGCCGCAGTTGGTCCGTGGATAGGTGACCATATTTCGTTTTTTTTTTTTTTGAGGATGGGAAATTATCAAATAACTTCTCCCGCTCTGGGTGTAGCAGGAGGGCGTGTCAGACTTTTACTGACTAAAACCCACCCGTGTTCCTTCAGTTGCCTGTGTGCCAGGGGTGACGGTATCTCTTTCGAACAACCCGCACCCCTGGCAGGCATCGGCCCTTGCGGACCCCCACCTTTTGGTGCTGACATCTCTTTGAGGCGCGCGTGGAACACAACGCGCCGTCGACCCGGGCTTGGTCCTTACCGAACAGCGAGCTACCCATTACTCGCCGTCCCACAGTGTCCGGCGTAGAACAAGCCAGATGGACAAAAATATATTTTCATGGTTTTGGAACTATATCTTTATATTAGTTATTTATATAGTACTATATTTTTTTTTTTTAAAGAAAATTCGTAGGAATTGTGTATAAATATTTTATTTTATGTATACACGATTATAATACAGCAAAAAAATAAGAATAAAATTATCTTAATCGCTACAAATATCAACGCTAATTATATATTATTATACAATCTTAGACTAACATATTAAATACAAAAATTATAAATCTAATACTAGAGGTATCTATTTAAAACTACAATTCTAACTAACTAATTACAATTCTAACTAACTAATTACAATTCTAACTAACTAATTACAATTCTAACTAACTAATTACAATTCTAACCAACTAATTACTATTCAACTAACTAATTCTCAATATCAGAATCATCGGAATCAGAATCCGATGAATCTCGGAAGGATAACACGCTTTTTTTGATTTAACAATGCAATCATATGATGGAAACACGTGATGCCCGACTTTCATAGTCCACTTCCTAGTCTGTTTATATGAGTGAGTTGTTGATTTTGAATCAATATAATACGCTAATGCCTCGTCACTACTTAGCGGTCTATCACTCTTCACAGCACTTGGTTGTTGAAGGCTACTGCATGCACTTGCAGAAGCTGGATTTTCGCCAATGTCCTTTATAACTCTGGCAACGTTTTTATGTCCAGTTGACCGTGCAGCTACCTCTGCAGCAGTCATTAATTCCCCAACACTCCGCGATTGAGCTAGATCAGCAACTCTACGTTTTTTAGTTTTAAACGATGAATCTTCAAATACTTTTTTAGGTCTTCCGGGTCGAGAAAGGTCAGCGGATGAGGTAGAAGGTTGCGGTTGAGTCGATCGTAGGCAGAATTCTATCTTCTCGCCTTCCAGCCACAACTTATTCTTATTCAGGAAACGCTCTTTTGACTTTCCTGAAGACACCCACTTGGTAGCAATTTTCGAAGAAATGCTGGCTAATTTCATCTTAATTTCTCTTTGACATTCTTCAGTGATGTCAGAGAAATTACACTTAGACAAAATAAATTCAAATACACAATCATTTCTTTCGTCTTTTTCGTGCTTATGCGACTCTTCGAAAAACTCTATTTTACAAATAGAGTAAAGCTTTTCTGCAAAAAAAGAAATAAAAATGTTGTACTCAAGTGTGCTACATAAAATATATGTCATAATCATCTATAGTCATGTAGCTAAAACATATCAAAAATTCAGAGTGGATACAAGAGGATACATGGCTTTTCCAAGCCTGATAAGTTCGAAAACAAAGAAAAACATTGTTTTTTTTTGTGTATTCACAGATAGTCTACTTTATGACTGTTTATGACACATCAAAAGATTCTAATAAGAAAATAATATAGTACATACCTTCAGAAGTAAAATCCATCACTAAAACTTTCCACAAAATTAGAACTGCCACCATGAGATGTTAGTGCAAGTGTCGCAAAAATGCAACTGACTTATTTCTTTAACTGCATTTACCTCATTAGCTTACTTTGATAAACGATGCCTCATCAGTATCGAATGTTAGACGTAAACAATTCTTAGAATCAGAGGTTTAGGGGTGTTGTTTACAGGTAGAAAGTACAAATTCCCGGGAGTTTGATAATGACTTCTGTCCACCTGGCTTGCTCTAGAGCGGACACTGTGCGTCCGCAAGCCCGCGCCTACGGTGGCCGGGAATCAGCACCATATTTCGTTAGTCCCGGCTGTCAATTGTGGATCTTTGGCAGTCGTTACGGATTGTCAGAAGCCTGAAAGTCTGATAACCAGTCTTACCAAGGGTATCGTGTTGCCCAGTAACTGGGTAGGAGAGGTCAGATAGGAAGTCGCTCCATGTAAAATACTGGTATTCAGCTCCATCCGGTTAGACTGGAAGCCAACTTCAACATAGTTGGGAAAAGGCAGGCAGATTGATTGATATTTTTTTAGGATTTAGATTAATTATAATCACAGGATTTAGGTTTGTATACGAAATTTACAATGTCAGTTTTAACTCAGTCTAAAATACTGCCATTGAATGAAAATAAAACAATTATTTTTATTAACTGACCGCCTAGTTGGTATAGTGGTCACAAGCTCCACTGCTGAGCATGAGATTTGATTCTCAGGTCGGGCAAACTTTTTTTAGGTTTTCCCATCAGGAGTTTCTTAGTAGCAGCCCGGAGTCTGGATTTGTATCCGGGTGATGGCAATACGCTCGCCCCCTATTACACAGGACTTAAAAATAACTGGCGAAATGTGGGTGTACTTGGGGTACACCTCTGCCTAACTCTTCGGGGATTACAGGCGTGATGTTATGTTATACCTATTTTTACTAATCCGAACGTTACAAAAATGACGATTTAAGCTTAAAAAAATCTTTTTTACTTCACAACCTCAGAAAGATTCTGTTTGTCATTCGAAATCTGCGTGAAAAAGTGCATTTTACCCGCTAGCGCGGAAAGAGTTTTTGAAATTCGAACCTTTTTATTTAATTTTCTATAAAACCAGTCCACTGAAAATGCATTAAGGCTTATTTTATGTCAGTGCACCAGCCCCATTTTGAAAATAATCGCTCTGGCCATCAGGACGACTGCATGAAACTGACTGCAAATAAATATTTATTCCCCATGCGTCTATCACACTATCCTACTAATATTATAAATGTGAAAGTTTTTTTTATGTTTAGGTATTTGTTACTCAATCACGTAAAACGGCTTAACGAATTAGCATAAAAGGAGAAGGATAACGCTCCCATACAAGCTTGGTCCAGCAAGGACATAAATAAAACAATATATATCATGAAGGAATATTTGTGTTGAATAGTCCAGTTTATATTTTATTACTTCAAAACTCGGTGGTGACGATTTATAAGACATTTTAGGTAAACATTATGATGTTTAAATACAGTAAGCTTGTACATTTGCGTGAATAGTTAAGGTCTCACTCACGTCTCATGCACGAGGTTGCGGGGTTAAAGAAGAGAATTATTGCGTTTTCCGCGATAGCCTCTGCTATCCAAACCGCAGTCAATGTACTTGGTGCGTGGATTAGAAAGTGGAGGATTGAAGTAAATCTGGATAAAATAAATAAGCCAAGCGGTTCTCTTTTCGAAACCGCGACCGCTCTAGACCTGCACCCCCCCCCCCCCGACCTATGTCCTTGTTTGGTAAGCCGATCCCTTAGAAAAAGCGAGCCAAATACTTTGGTGTGACCATGGATCAGAAACTTTCCTTCGCAGAGCACATAAAGAAGGCGTGCTCACGCGCCGCCTTCACTCTCGGTAGGTTACACTCTGTTCTGAACGTACGTAGCAAATTGTCACACAAGTGCAAGTTGCGGATTTACACAGCGTGCATAAGGCCCATCATGACGTATGCGTGTGTAGTCTTTGCACATGCGAAACTCCAATTCATCCATAGGATACACAGACCCTCTAGAATCGATTCCTCCGGCAAGCCCTGTGGCTTGCCGGAGGGGTGCCTGTGCACCCCATGGTTCGTTCGGAACGAGATCCTCCATCACGATCTGAAACACCCCACTGTCACTCAGTTCATGAAACGCAACTCGAAGCGTTTCTTCGATAAAGCCCTGAATCACCGCAATCCCTTGATTGTGATTATCTAAATTACAAATAATTACATGTAGTTTCGAAGAATGAGTATGTACTATACAATTTTATTTCAAAGAATTGCAACATTAGTAACTCACGGACAGAAATTTAAAAAAAAATTCAAGCAAAGATACTCTTATAAGTTGATATTTTCCTGCAGAGATGTGCGAAGAAAATAAAGCCATAATGGAAATTCTAAAATTATACTTTTTTTATATTATCAAGTCTTTGTCCGTGCTGGGCCACCCTTTATGCATGTCCTTCGGTACACAGATAGTTTATAACCAGGATTAACACATAGTATATTTATATCCATAGACACATAGATTGGAAATCACATATTCATAAAGTAAGAACGAAATTATCCAAGTTTTCATACGCTCTCCGTGAAATTAAGAAAACAACAGACCTCAAAACAGCACTAGTAACTTATTACGCGTACGCATTTGCATGGCTCAACTATGGAGTTATTCTATGGGGAAATAGTACGGACGCGCCTATATTATTCACTCAACAGAAAAAAATGATTAGAATTTTAATGAACATCAAAGATACAGACTCCTGTAAACCCCACTTTATAGACCTAAAAATATTAACCCTGCCGTGCCTCTACATACTTGAAATGTGTAAATTTGTACGAAAATATCCGAAATTCTATACCAAAAGAGGAGATATCCAAACAAAAATTGCACTAAGACATGAAAGCAGATTAAACATACCCACTTCACGATTAAAAATGCACTCTTCTAGTACATTTGTTATGTCCATTAAAATATACAATAAGCTACCGGAACACATAAAAAACATAAATAAAAATAATATCTTTATCAATAAATTAAAACAATTTCTGATAATCAAAAGCTACTACACTATTGACGAATATTTTAGAGATAAATTCC
Organism: Antitype chi; assembly: GCA_947359405.1. Lineage (NCBI taxonomy): Eukaryota > Metazoa > Arthropoda > Insecta > Lepidoptera > Noctuidae > Antitype > Antitype chi. Next base: position 733,292 of record OX375821.1, on the reverse strand, counting down.
AACAAAAATAAACACATTTTTTTTTACCTAATACCTACATTTCATTTTAAACTTCACTTTAAAAATACCAATTTATATTATTTTTAAACACTAAAATACTTTAAATTTATTTTGAAATGTATATACTAAACAGTGCACAATTAATAATAATAACATTCTTCAAGACTGAATAAAATTGTAAATACATATTTAGTTTATTATAACTTATGGTGTTAATAATATAAATCGTGTAATAAATAATATAACAATATATAAATATAATTTAAAACCAAATATATAAATACTTACTTACTACTATAAAAACGAATGTAACTAAATGCTACTACCTATTTTAATTTAATTTTTTTTTTTTTTTTTCTTAACAAAAAGCGCCTTCATCCTCTCTCCTATAAAAATTAACTTTGCTGTGCCCGACAGGGTCCATAATTGATTCGATGTTATAATATCATACCAACTGTTTTATGTACACATTATGGAATGCATTAAAGTATTGAGTATTGAGTATCCCGGTTGTACGTTCCTTTAGGACATTTTTCGAACCACACGCGGCCGGAGCCGCTGGCATAAGCTAGTTCTAGTATAAAATTGTGTGTACAATACATATGTATATAAGTGCTTTACTAGTGTGTTCTGAGACAATAAACACAAGTAAGTGACGCATAAATCTATCTTTTACTCCTTTATGCGTGGGAACCGTACACAGTTTGGGGTTCCGTAGGGCAGGAGACCCTTGTCTTAATGTAGTGTGGAGTGATATACGGATGTTACCTATTTGGGACAAAATACCTAGATCTTTGAGCCTGTAACAAACTTTCCATCTTATTTGTGTCTTACTAATTTATCTTAGATCTATAATTAAGTATTTATGTGGTATTATTTTGCAGTAGATAAGCAATATGTCATGTGGATAATAGCATGTTCAAACGAAACCATTTTTCGATAATAGTGACGTTTTTCTCTAACATTGTGACATTTGTGTTCTTCTTTTGCCAATCTTAGAGTTCCATAAACCGTAAAAATATCACCTGTCAATTCATGAACACAAAGTTTTATTTCCGCACACACAAATCCTGCACACAGCACTCTAAAACACACATCACATACGGAACCTCGGGCACACACTCAAAATTTGCGCCGCCATTTCTTTTTTTGTTGCTCTGAATATTTCAAAGCCTCGCATGAATCCTCTGCAAGTGTAGTGTTACTGTTCTCGTGTATGGCTGTTTATACTTTATTTATCCATAAGGGGATTGCTACGTAGATTGCTTAGCGTGCTTATTTGCTTACGTGCTTTCTTTGCTTGGCAATTGTTGGTTCTGATGTGTGGTGGGCTTCGAGGTAAATGTGGTGAAAGTGAGCAGGGGAATGTAATGTGCGGTATCTTTGTTTGGGGTTTCAGCTTGCGATTTTGAAATACGATACGACTATGACAAGTACTGGTTGTTTGAAAGTAAAGCTTGTTAAGCGAGAGGGTTTGGTTTTCGTACGTAGTCCTTCAGGTGGACCATTGAAAAAAGTAAAGCTTTTAGAAGCGTTTTTTCTTTTCTTTTGAAGAAATCCAGCGTGCTCCAACTGGCGATGGAACCAATTCAATTTACCTAATATTCCTAGGAAAGTTTCAGTAACTGCTAGTCTTTGAAATTTCTGGGATTCATCGCAATCAGTATAATTCCTTTTAAGTTACATTTTTCCAGCACTTCCTAGCAAAAAAAAAAAAATGTAAAATCAAAGTAACTGAAATTTGCAATTCTGGTCCCAAGAGCACAAAACATTTTTCATTTAGCTTATTTTGTAACGTTTTGATTATAGTTTTCACGTAACTTGAATGGTAGTCAGTGCAACAAGTAGGTAAGTAGTTACAAAACATTATCCTGCTCAGTAGAACGGTACCTCCTGAATACCGGGAATTCTCGCTTTGTACCCTCGCATACTTGCAGTTACTAGTTTGAGTTGTGGGAGAGACGTGCTTCTAAAACTATTCGTATGAGTATTTTTAGGATATGCAATACTAAAGTAAGACCTCCCTACTGCACGGCATTAATACTGATAGCATTGTGTTTTGCTATTGCCTAAATATAGTCAGGGATTATTTTTTTCAAACACTCATCGTCAATTTGCCGTGTTATATCAATTTCATACAATTGTCAAGGAAAGATATTTGTGCTTTGAATATACTGACAATTTAAGTTGACAGTAAATTTGCTAACCCATTAATTACCTTGAATTTATATTATTTTAGTTCGCTTTCGTTCTTGCATGAGTATTACCTGATGTTTAATCCATTCGGGAGGTAAAGCAAATAGATATCACAAAAATAATGCCCTGTGGTTACGCCATTCCACCAATGGGGTAACCACAGTGTTTGAACATTAGCGTCTCTTGTACATTTGCCTATTTTATACCACAATACGCAACTTACAAGAACGGAAATATTCCTTTAACAAACTTATACGTCAAATAAAGAACACTGTCCCAACTCAGACTCTCAAGGAGATTATACCACAGACAACGAACAGGCATCTCGGGGTCCCATATCCCATAAAACTTGCGCTGACGATAAGGAAATTCATCTCCGCTGTACCACATGCATCCCGCGAGGCTATAATCTCTAGTGTCTCTAGAACATTCTGTTGTAGATTACAGGTTTATATACCTAGCGAATAACTTGCAGATACTTTTAATTACAGCTCCCAAATAGTTTGATTAAGTTTATCGTTTTGGGTGACCTGAAACAGAAGTTCACAGAAGTCCTACATGAAATAATATGCAACTTTAAGCTCTGTTTACAGAATAAAAAAAACAAAATCAATTAGAGAACAATTAGGTTCTTTCACATTTCTAAGTAGATCCCATTAGTATTCTTCTGGTTTTCGTTGGTATTCTTTAACCCGTACCAGCCTGTATTCGGCCAGTTTATAGTACTGAAAGCGGGTTGTCCTTCTGAAAACACTGTCACATACCATATTTATAATATTGCAGGTCATTAGTTTTCACGTTAATGAGTTCATAGTACTGCGTCTATCAGGTTAGTAAGTTAGAGTATGATACGACGCCTTTTTGTTCTCTAGACTTTCTAGAAAGTATGTTGTAGTCAGAAAAGTAATTATACTATTTTTTTTTCAATAATCGTTGTTGAAGTTCTATAACTTGGCTGAGGGTGTTTTTTACAGTTTTGGCAGGAGAGGACAATTACTAAAAATATCGACGTCTATCTATTGCTGGTCATATTGCTTTTGGCAATTTTAAAAACTATAATAACATAAAAAAAATATCAGTTGTTCACTGATCATAATAATACCTTGACCGGATTACATTTGGAAGTTGCCTTGCGTAAAAACTGTGGCAAAGATACAAAATCTAAGCTCGAAGCGAATCTGTTTATGAATATTATGGTGGCGTTTCACTAAGACGTCTATTTTTCAGGAGAGATATTTAGTTTTTGTAACTAACGTACAATAATTGCAAATAGTGCATGACGACTGGACCGTATGGAGAAGAAGACAAGTTAAGCCAACCTCAACACGACATTGATTTACTTACTTTTACAATGTTTGTAAATGTGTGAACACCATGTATCTATCATAGAATGAATTTAGCTGTATTGCTTCAATTTGATTCTTTTTACCTATTTTGGTATGGTAATTTTATTTTGGGTGCATCGTTTTCACACATAATCATATAATGAATGTACTATGTTAAATATTATACTTAAAACATTTTAAAAGAGTAACGGTGGAGTTTCTTGCCCATTCTTCTCCATACGAAATTTTGGAAGGGGCGACTAGAATCAATTCTATTTTAATGTAAATGTTGACGTTCAAAAGTGCCTTTTAAGTGCCTGTTTGAAATAAATGCTTTGACTTTGACTCAAATAAATTGGGACAGGGCAACACAATGATAATGTTATTTATTTAACATAGTTTAAATCTTTGACTTTGAAAACCTTCCACATTTTGGTCCAGATATAAGTAATCACAGGATGCGTAAACATTGCCTAAACAATAGCTGCAATAATATCATCCCCTACAACAATCATGGGACTATGAGAGCCACCCTAATGCTAATTTGTAAATAAATAGCCGCTGAAAATGTCGCGCGCGACAAATTTGTTGCTTGTTCACAACACAGATTGTTTGGATGTCCCATTTTTGTTTAATTTATCGTAACACCCCGGAAGGGGAAGTTTTGGGGCGCTAATTACCCGAAACATTAAAGGTACCTGAGATCTGATAAGTTCGGGGCCGAAAGAACTCGCCTTTGATCTCGCGTTGAAGGAACTTCGTAGTTTCGAGGTCGTTATCTCCGAGATGATCGATGTTAGTCTGTAAAGGTTTAAAGTTTATATTTTCCGCGTCGGTCGGGTATTGAAGAAAGCTCCAGTAACTGATTATCTTAGTTGGAAAATCTTTTGAGGATACTTCCGGGGTTTTAAACTTTGCTTGGATTTTGGTCACGTGAACTTGAAGTATATATAAGTACTTACTATAAAATATTCATTATTTCAAATAAAGATTGTTGTAGATACCATTGTCTGTAGAGAAATTAGGAACCCGATGCCTTGAATACATGCGAGTAAGGTTTATAATTTACACACTTTTACCTCAATCAATTATTATAAACAGCTGTAATGTGTTTCAAAGAAGGTTACAAAACTCTCATTTTGACTCAAAGCTATGATAAGCTTCAGGTACCATTAGGAGAAGGCACTCATCTTCCTGACATATTCAAGACAGCAGACCTCCTTGCTGCCAAGGGACATCGTATTTCAACAAACAGACTACTTGAGTACGTACCAGATCGATTACTTGAAAACTATTACAAGTCGCTAAGTCTACGAGGATGCCCTACATTGGGTAGCAATGGAATCTGGCACTAGCCCAGAATCTCCTAAGTATCTACGTTAGTACTTTTCACCATTATTATTTTGTTTCGTCTGTAGGAAACAGGCAAATACTTTTTATGTAGTTTTTCTTTTGTTGTGTAGTTTCTTATTTTTCCTAGTCTTGTTTTGACCATTTATGTAACCACATATATTAATTTTAGGGAGTATTGATTTTGATATAGGCTACAAAACCTTAGCCCGCTACTCCACCTACCTACACTTGTAAACATTTGTAGTCAACTCTCCAGTTATAAAGTTATAAGTAAATAGACAACGCACCTCCGTGCGTTGTCTATTTACTTATAACTTTATGTTCTTTTTCTTTTCTCATAATTATTTCTAACATATTTATTTTATTTAAATCTAGCTTTTGTAAGCGCCTTCGCCCGCCGCGGAGATCGGAAATTATTCCAAGGGAACGTCGTACCGGGATAATAAGTATCATATGAGTTAATCCAGGTTATAAAGTATATGAGTACCAGATTTTATCCAAATCCGTTCAGCCATTTTTGCGTGATTGAGTAACAAACATTCAAAAATCTAATCATCTTAACTTTCACATTTATAATATTATTAGGTTATATATATAGTAGGATACTAGTGAAGCTACCTAAGCTTAGTTCATTTAAGTGAATCTGCTCAGAGAAGTTCTAATACCGGAACGATTATTTTCCAGTGCCCTTATAAAATAAAATCCTCTCAGTTGACGAAACCAGAAATAGCACCATTAATACATCTCTCGCAACGTCAACGTCTCCAAACTAAAAAGTACGAAAACAGAGCTATTAACTTAAAACTTATCCCGAAAGCTCTCTCCATAGTCTTGGCATTCTCTACAATACTAACAATAAAAATGCACAACGACTCTCCTTCATAGAGACGTTACGCTTTGTTCTGTGCTCTCAACCAGAAACCGGTATCTGGCATTCAGAGCCAGAGAATTATTGCGGAGCTTTTAGGTAATATGTGACGTAATGTTTTGTGGAATTATGTCGATTGACAGTATCGGGTTGGGTGATCCAATTTGTTTTATTCGGTGTCGTAATTTGATGTTTCATAATCGGGTTTTAAATGAGATACTATTTAACATAGTGTCAATTTTATGACTGATATTCATTCAATTTGACGTTATCATTTTGACACGTTTCAATGCGATCGTCGTTATTTACAATCTAAAATATTTAACTATTATTTGAGGCACCAACATAAGTATTTAAGAATTATGAGTTCTCATGAGCCTAATCATGTTCATACCTATGTCAATACTGCAATAAATTATCTATTATTACGTTACTCTGATGCAAAATTCTGTTACAGTCATATGATAACAAAAAAGTACTTACCAAAAATAATGAAAGCTGGGATCCTGCTACCACGTTATCCCACTCAGCACTACTCGACAAGTATTTTACAGCTGTCCGAGCGTCTCCTTTAATTAAACTTGCCGGCTGGCAATTAAATGCTTATATTTTAAACAATATTAAACGTTTATATTTCAACAAAATTGAATCCTTGCACCTTTAAATTGACGCTGAAACACGTTCATTGAGAAAATATCCCTTAACTAATCTACTGAAACGATAATATTGGTGAAATGTTTCGAGACTTTTCGGAAATAGGATATTATGTTCATAAACGGGTTTTGTTATTTAAAAAGTCTTGAAGAATGATTTCTATAAGAGTAGGGGTAAACCAAAGAAACTATGGATGAACTGCATAAAAGATGTAATTACTTACTCTGTCTTTTATTTAATTTTACAACCTTTGTTTTTTATTTTGTTCCTCATTTTCATAAACAATTGTATACCTAGACTTAAGTTAGCAACTAAACGGTAATCTGGCTTCTTCTGTTGTCTTTGTTGTGTTTACCTGTAATTGGCATATTACCTATATTAGAATTTAACCGTATGATTTAATATTTGTATGTATATGTATGTGCTGTAGGTGAACCTTTAAGTAAATAAATATAAATAAAAGATGATATGCCTAGAAAGCGGGTGACGCCGATATGATGACTGATAGAGAAGTTTGGAAGAAGAGGACAAGTTCACCAGCCCCAAATAAATTGGAATAATTGCAGGAGAACGATGACATTGTTTAACATAATGGATAAATTTCACAGAGACCACGACTTACAAAGGCCGGTACCTAACTAAACTCGAGCAAAAATACTTTAATAAAAGTAGAACGACAAAACCGAAAGGTGAAGCTGCCTTAGATTGAATTTCAACTTTGAAATAAGTTAAGGCGACAAAATTAGACTACGCCACTTAAATAATGCCAGAAGTCTTTCGCTTGGTTTACTTACTTATTTTGTCCATGGCCTGTGCCAATTATAGGTTTCAGTATATACACTAATAGGTTTAAATTTAATGCAATCACATCACGTGATGCTTTGCGTGTTGATGGGAAATAACATAATGTAATGTGAACACTTGATTTCCCCAAGGAGGGTAGCTCTATGTTAGATAATATACTTACCTTCTTTAGCATATATATATCTATACATACCTTAGTGGTTATTATTCGTATTATGATAAAATTTTCAACATTACGCACTAGATAATGAGGTTAAGATTTTTAAGAAAAAAAAAAAAACATTATTTTTCTGCGCCTATTTAATAATATACTTTGGGGAGAAAAAGCCGTATTTTATCCTTCTAAACATTCATATTTATAACATTTAAAAAATATCACGAGTTAGTCATTTTCTAAATGAAAAGCAAACTGAAAAATATAATTTTTAACTCAAACAAAAAGTGTTGGAGCACTACAATCTCGTGACGAACAATATGAACGTAGTATTTTCAAATTTTCCGCGCGGCTGCGCTCCTAAAGTAATTTCTTTTAAAAGATTTTAGAAGCAATTTTGACAAAAGAAAGAATGCACTTAAACCTGCGGATCGTTTGGCTAGAGTGGCTCTTTAAAAGGCATCTACAGAGATATCGACGGTTCAATTTGTAGGCGGTGTGGTTCGGTAAGCCTGTAACTTGGTTTAAAAATATTAAGTATATGCATATTGCTTGCAGAACAGATGGCCGATGGGGCTGAAAGTTTTTGGAGTAGTGACCGCGTACCGGTGGACCGATGACCTGGTGACAGCCGCAGGAATTCCAGGATGCGAGAAGCACACAACTGGTTAAATTGGCTGTGCTGAGGCAGGCCTATGTCCGGCAGTGGAAGTTTTTCGGATGAAATGATGATACAAATAATCATTTCGGGACCAATCCTCTAATGTATATATTTTTGTATTTATTTGTATATCGTAGTATTAATTCTTATTCAATTGAACATTAAATTAAAGCAACAATCAAAACAAAAGTGCTTATAATTGGTTTATTTGAAATAAATCCTATAATTAGACTATTATTTAAGAAAATGTCAACCACTCACTTTTCAATAATCAAGGACTTACTAACCGTGCTCATATTCTTGTCACGTAAGCCGAAGTAAAAAGCTGGTCTCGTATTGTTATTAATAGCACTAGTCTAAGCATTAACACCAAAAGTACTAAAAGGACGGCCAGAGCAATATTCCAATCCACTTTTATTCCCGAGTGTTTGATGGCTCAAATATTTTATTTTCTTTTTCGTGTGAAGTGTGGGTTTTAGAGGATTTGCTACGTTTATTTTATGTGTATTGGCAATCTGTACTAGCTTTTGAAGAGAATATTTCAAAAATAGTGGAAACGATAGCTGACGTCAAAGCTACGAGACATAGCTATATCCAAAATGGAATGCTTTTGGATTTTTGTTTGAAATTTTCACTATATGAAATACCTACCTTGCCTTGCATGAAATATGACTGTAATTGATGTACCTTTCAGTTCCTAATGCCATTGTTGTTGTGATTTCCATATGTAAAAGCTTGCTTGAGCAACACACAAGGAAATAATGAAAAGCGGTGGGGAAGACCTTTGCCCAACAGTGGGACGAAACACGTAAAAAAAACACCATGATATGTTGTGACATTCCTTTGTTAAGATTTGATATTATACTACCAACAAGCTATTAAACCAAATCATGATTCCTAGTACATTTCCGAATATGGGTCATGCAATGTCTGCTACAAATGTTTTTTTGCACAATCACGACGGTTGCAAAACTGATCGATAATGTTTACTGGGTATTGATACTGTTTAGGATAGAAAAGTATTACGCTACCCCCAGATTTTAAAATGGTCTAATCCTGATATCTATAAACGTGCTTTGTCTTAGACATGTTCACGTCTCTTTCTTGTAAATATAGTTAGACAGTTGCGCGACAATGATAAGAATACCGCTTATCCGAAGAACGTGCTAAGCACCGTTTAGAGTTGTGGCTTGTTTCCATTTTAGAGTTTAAATAGACTTTAATAACCAAAAATCTCAAACACTCTACTCGTAAAATACTAATTAAAATCCAGCTTATTTCGCCACAAACTGCTCACCGTTATTATGAAACAAGGAAACTTACTCAAGCGAGGCTGTCGAAGCTACAGAGGGTAATTTTTACACAATTATTAACAAGTTGGGGCAAACAATGTCACTGTTACTGAAACACAGATTAACAGAGTTTTCGTTCTAATATTCGTTATTATTAAAAGTTTGGTTCTTGTTACTTTTAGGGAGCTTTATTTTAATAGGTTTCAGTATAATTATCTTATGGAATGAAAATAAGTTAAGTTGTGTTTATGATATTTCAATACAAATACCGCAATGCTTTATGTTTTTCCTGTAGGCAGATTAGTCTGCGTATCATCAACGTCCAATTTGTTGTTTTCTGTATTTTGGCCCAATCTGTTTGTGAGGCCTTTTACTGAAATTCGTAGAACATAACACACAAACATAATATAACGCCTCTTATCCCTAACGGGTTAGGTTCCTAGAACATGAGTTTATATTGCCTACTACTAGCTTTTGCTAGCGGCTTACCTCAATTGGGTCGAAAATTATCCCAAGGGAACGTAGAACCGGGATAAAAATATCCTATGTGTTAATCCAGGTTATAGTCCATCTTCTCTCTTCTGTGCCAAATTTTATTTAAATCCGTTCAGCCTTTTTTGCGTGATTGAGTAACAAACATCTAAACATATATACTTTCACATTTGTAATATTAGTACGATTCCTGATAAAGTTTTGGCATGGCTGATCTTACTTAGATGTACGTTCAGTGAAATTAAATTGACACATAACGCCAACCTGCCGTGATATAGCAATTGATACACTATGCCAACTTGCCGTGTTATAATATTTTCATACAACTGTCAAAGAATTACAGTTGTGATTTGAATATACGGAAAATTTAAATTGGTCATCAGTTTGATAAATAATTAACTTCCCTGACACCTTAACCTTACAATATGTAGTGATAATAACATTAAATTAGATCCTCTTTTAACAGCTGGGCCTAAAGCTGTAAAACAATAATGTAGAAGAGATAAGTGAACTGTTTAAATTTGATTTTAACGAGCGAGCAGAAATTTTATAAAGTAAAAGCTTTGCTTGCAAACAAAACCAATGACAAGTACATTTAATCCATAATCAACCTAAATAGTTCCTACTGCTGGGACACAGGTCACCTCTCTGTGGGAGGGAATGGGCTGTTATCAACCACGCGGGCCCCGCACGGGTGTGTAGATGTCACATTTCTTAGTTTTTTTTATTCTAGGACATGCCGGTTTCCTCAGGATGTTTTGCTTCACCGTTTTGAGAATAGTGATGATGAATCTCTTTACACCAGAAACTCGTAAAATCGGGGCGTTACCACTGGGCCACCACTGCTCGCACACTTAGATTATTTATTTCATTTTAAGTAATGTGATTCTATAGGGAATTCCAAACAATTTCCAACCAGATCAATATTTTCCCAAAAGTCCGGGTATCAGTGGACTATATTTCGGCTATAATCCGCAAATAATTTGACACTGGCGGTCGATAACCGGCATTAGCCGTATCGATGCAAATCGTCCTGTATCGTAAATATTTTCCTTCTACCCTCGTTTGGTTTATAAATCTGGTTTAGCTGTTATATTGGCTGCATTGGATCTAAATGGATTTTGTTTGCGTGTGGAATAGAGATAGTTTTGGTGTGTTGGCATTATTGATTTTGGCTTGTATTGTGTGTTGAGAGATTGAAAGTAGTTTAATATTACCGATGAAATATTGTTCCTTATTGTTAACTTTCTTATATTCAACTTTAACAAGTGTGTGAAATTTGAACTTAGGCAAACTAAGGAGATAAATTTATTTCTATAAATATTCTCAGAGCATCATGCATTATAGCTTTAATGGAATCGGAACAAATAGTAGAGCAAGATAATACATTATTTATGCTACAATGATAAAATGCTCAAATACCCTTACCACAAAGTTATTGGAAATCGAAACTCCCACATGCTAAATCTAAAAGTCTAAGCACAAACTCAGACCAGACCAGACCCAAACGAACCGATACAAATACAATCTACGAATAAAATCCGAAGACAGTCTAAACAACAAGCATTAAGCTGTAACAAACGATCCTTGTAAACACTCCCGTTTCTGCATAAGTTTGGATTTGCAAACAATGTCGGGATAAACTTGCCAAGTTTTTCATGATTTCGTCAACACCTTAGCCCGTTAAAATAAGGTCCAATATCACCCAATTTGTTAGTAAATGTTAAGTTGGTTATACAACTCGGTGCATTTACGAAGCTAGCTGCTGGCACTCGCTTACACTATTTGCATTGTTAATAGAGTCAACTGATTCAATATTATCGATGTGCCGGACCGTGAAAGGTTCGCTCGTGGTGTTTTATAGTGTCGGCTGGACTTGGGACGTTTCCTCGGATTTATTGGGATATTTATCCGCTAGATCTGGTTAGGGGGGACAATAAAACGTCTGGATGCTTATGTGGTGAATAAAGATGAACACAGTGTAAGGAACTCATATTTCTGTTTGAACATATATAATCTAATGGGTGATAAGTTATATTTCTACATTAGGTGGAACTCCAGGGAGAATTTATTTTTATATTTTGGTGATTTTTTAATACCAATTACTTAGGTGTCCCCGTGTTTCACATAGCTTCGAAGAAAAAGCTTCTGGTGATCTTCTAGAAACAATATTATCAAATCACTAAAAAATAATCCATTCATCAAGCTTGGTGATTCGACGATTGTCTTCAATCTGGGGACAATGGTCGGTTGAAAGAAAGAAAGAAAGAATGAAAATACATTTATTTAGTGGCAATGCTGCCAGTCTTCTGGGCACGTTTCCTGATGACAGCGATGCGGAGGAATACTTCGACGCCTAAGTGTCCTTTTGTTTTTTGTATTTATTTTGTATATCGTAGTTTTAAAGTAATAATTAAAGAAAGTTTCCTAAACTTTTATTTAGTACAGACTAAAAAGGCACACAATATACAGCAAAATAATAAAAATAAAAAAAATAACAAAAAGTGTAAAGTGCGTCACAGTGTACCCAATGAAAAAGGCCTAAAAAGGCCCAGTTCAGCATAAATGCCAGAAAACTAGTACCTGACTCCGGTTGGTAACTCCTCATCATTTAAAATCATCTAAGGAGCTTCTGCGAATTGGCCTCGGCCCCTCGTACGCCTTCCAAAGCTCCGGGACCCCAGGATCCCCAAAAATTAAAAAAGTCCAGCCATCTAGTTTGATGATTCTAATATTTTCACTGTACCTGCAACAGATATTCATTGGATGCTCAGAAATATACTTAAATATTTTTTTTAAGATTGTCATCTTTACTTGAACCTGCAAGATTAATGTTCCCATCTACAGTCCGTATTAAATTCTTTATTTAAAGCACTTTCAGTTTCGCGTTTATTTGGTTAAACTCGTTTTCGCTCATTAGTAGCCATGAATATTCGGTCTACTAGTTTCCTTTGTTCTCGATCTAAAGGTATGAGGAGCCAAAACGACCCTATTTAGTTTCTAACCAAACTGGTTGGAATTTCTCGCAGTTGCTTAGAGGTTTCAAGTAATTTGCTCATTTTCTATAATAAAGACAGAGAGATGAATTGTTCAGCAGATTTAAACACTTCGAAAATTTACAGGGCAATAGCCATTTCTTACGACCGATAAAGAATGAAGATTGTGAATTGAATAAACGGACAAATTAAGTTGATAGTCAATTTGCTAAACGATCCATTTAACTGACTGTACTTACTACGCCTACAGTAGATTCAAAATAATAACATGAAAGTACAAATCACGGATTTTTACGCCTTGTTTATATGAAAGGCTCTCAATCCTGAATAATCTGAGCGAAAATCAAACGATCCCCCTAAGGACACGTCAGTAATTTAATTCTCAGCAGAATGAGAGCGCAAAAAACAAAGCGACCATTTTTCGCCCCCTAAAAATCAAATAGGGGAAGTCGTAAAAATTGAAATGTTTGCTCCTCACCTCTTGGAACTGTGCTCACTCCTTAAAGAGGAACGTAAACAAAAGAAGGGGAGACTGAGGCACGATTAAATTCTGTTTGAATCCGTATTAAACATACATGGTGGGGTCTGCCATACGTTTCGCCATGACATCCCCCTTCGCAGCAAATGTCGAGTTTTCTTTTGAAATAAACGTGTCTTGTTCTCTAAATGGTAGCAAGTATGTTTGTAAACGTCCATGATTTAAGGAGGAATGCGCAAATAAGGGTATTTGGACTTTTGCTCATTTCTAGTATTACAAATTAATGTGAAAAACATGACTGAAATTGTAAATAAGGGGCATTTTATGAACTGTAGCATGAAAAGCATAATCAGCCTATAATTCCCACTGCTGGGACACAGGCCTCCTCGCGGTGAGATGAGTCGGCCATAATCCATAACGCGGGCCCAGTGCGGATTGCTAGATGTCTCATGTCTTTCATTTTTGTTTTAGTTCCATTACATAGAGGTTTCCTCACGATGATTTCCTCCTCCGTTTCAATAGCAGCGGTGATTAAAATTATAATATACAAAGTTAGCAACTGATGTCAAGATTCGAACCCACGGCTGTTACCACTGGGCCACTGCTGCTTATAAAAGGCGAGAGGTAATAATTTGAAGAGGGATAGAGAGGAACATATTATCCTAGGACTCTAAATAGTTTAAATACGGAGACCCACTTGGTACAGGCATAATAAACAATTCCTGACGTATTTTGTAGCTAATTTCTGTGGATTTTCTGCGTAATTACTGATTGTACGTTTTAATCACGTAGTAACTGATTTGGAAACCGTACGTGATATTTCGGATATGAATGGAAATTTCATTTTTACTGTACAAAATCTTCAAGTTTGTTGAACCTCAGCAAGCGTTATTTACCTTGACATTTGGAACATTCACGGACCGTAATTTCACCAAAAATATGAAACATTTACACAAACAAGTAATTCAATGGCCGATAATAAATTATAACGAGCGATTAATCACGATATTACGAGTTTTATTTACGGAAAGGGAATAAAATAACAGACAATGATAATGAACAGGAGTTTTTGGACCATTTACTTATTTATGAAGGAATGTATAATGCGTATTTCGCGCCAAGATTCGCGGGTTCCGTTTTGTGTTCACGTTTTGTCTGAGAATGACTTTTTATGTGTTTCTTTTTGCGTAATTTTTTTAAGTGAAGGAAAAATGATAAAATAAACCAACAGCAATATTCTGTTCTTGTTAACTTGGCAAAATTACCTCAAATGCTTTTAAAAATCTTTGATGCTAGAAAAGTACATTCATCTAAGTAGATATTCTAAAGTCAGCTAGTTATAAATATTGATATTAAATATATCTTTAAAATTGAAATGTATTCCAACTCATGGCCACTCATTGAGCAATCTTACCCGTTGAGCTACTAACTGCATAATCCCTCTTGGTGTTTGGTTTCTTGTGTTGCTTCAGTTCAAGGCTGAATATTCTGCAGCCCCGGGATATAATATAAACTCATTCAAATTAATTATTGCAAACACTGAAGCAAGAACTTATAGGAGGAAAGTCGTCTGTTAAACCCGAGAATTAATATGGTTAGGCGGAAGGAAAATACTCCAACTCAATTATGCATACTTAATTTGCTTGCTTTTCATCTTAAAAGTCCTCATAAATCTTTATTACGTTATATGGGCCTTCATAAATCATTGTAATAAAGCCAGTATTTACAAAAAAATTGTCAATCACTGTGAGCACGGAATAACGTTCATAGACATCTACTGAGACCCAGCTCATAGAAACAAAGTAGAAGTAAAGTATGTACGGCTAGGTAAATTATTTGTTCATCAAATTGACACTTCGTCAATTTTTTTACAATATGTTAATTTATGTTGTTATTATATTTGATAAACAATGAATTTCCATTTCCTTACTGTCGAAATGCACAAAAGAAGATCGAAGCATTTTGTTTTAATAGAAAATGCAATAAAAATCATTCAACTATTCTCAAACACGACACATAAAACCTTCAATTCGCTAACCGATCCCAAAATTGGTTTACGACGCAAAAAACCATTTGATACGAGCAACCTTTTCCCGCAGAACATATTGTACATAAACTAGATATACAATATATTTGCATCGAAAGGCATTACGAGCTTCAAGGCAGGGTTATTTCACGGCTCATAAAAATTTGATTTTGAAACCGAGCAGAGCGGAATCTGACACATTGTATGTATCATACAATATTGTGAGACGTGCACACTGATATTTATGCCGGATACGACCTGAAATGTAATACTTTTAAAAATATTTTTGCTGGAGAAAGATGGCGGTTGGGTTCGGTTGTGTTGGTTTTGTAAGTGATTTAGATATTGTTTATACGATATTCGTCAAACATGTGTACACAAGCTAGATTTATTAGGTGTATAAAGAAGTCAAGAATACGACAGCTGCTTTGATTTTTGGAAATAAGTTTTTTAAAATCGCTTGCGGTATGAGTATTTTTGTAGAAATCGTTACGTAACGACAACATGTTTGGGCACGCCCCGATTGTGGCAGTAAATCCCCCCTTTGAGGAGTAGCATGAGAGGCGCCACGGCGTCCTCACCTTCCGCCTGACGCAGGTCCTCATTGGGCACGGTTGTTTCGGGAGGTTCCTGTTTCGCATAAGGCGGAAGGAAACACCCGGGTGTTTCTACTGCGAAGATCGCTCAAAGAACACGGTGGAGGTCTGCCCGGCTTGGGCTAACCACAGCCGTGTCTTTGTGGAGGCGATCGGCGGCGGCGATCACGTCCGGCCTTGGTCCAGGCCATAGTATGGAGGGAGAGTGCATGGGTAGCCGTCGCCTCCTTCTGCGAAGCAGTAATGCTCGTGAAGCGCGAGGCGGCGCACGTGAGGGAGAGGCAGTATATGCGCCCTTACAGCCCTAGCCTCCGCAGGAGACGCCCTAGGTGTCGGGAATCTTAAGCTGATTCCCGGCCACCGTAGGCGCGGGCTTACAGACGGCGATTAATGGGCAGCTCGCTGTCCGCTAAGGACCAAGCCCGGGTCGACGGCGCGTTGTGTTCCACGCGCGCCTCAAAGAGATGGCAGCACCAACTGATGGGGCCCGCAAGGGCCGATGCCTGCCAGGGGTGCGGGTTGTTCGAAAGAGATATCGTGGCCCCTAGCACACAGGCAGCTGAGGGGAAAACGGGTGGGTTTTTATCAGTAAAAGTCTGACGCGCCCTTCTGCTCCACCCAGACCGGAAGAAGTTATTTGATGATTTCCCAACCTCAAAAAAAAATTACGTTACGTAATGAAAAAGCGTTATGCGTGCGTCCATGCATGCGTTTATTATTATAAATTATATAAAAAGAAAGAGACAGAGAGAGTGAGATAGTTTTCGAGGGTGTTTGTCAAAATTAAATCCAAATGGCAGCTGCAAAAGAAATCCAGTTTTTCATTTCATTCATCCTGGGTGTCTTTTTCATGATTTTTGAGAGTACTGAAGCCGATCGTGAGGTCAAAATAAAGTTTGAGTATTTTAAAGGTTCGGTACACGATGTTACATTCGGAGATGAAAAAAAGCGCAGGGAGATCGTCAGGAACGAATTGTTCCTGACGGGGTCTACCTGATCTCACACGGTTTTATAATGATTTCACGTTGCGTTTTCAGAGTTTTCTCTCTGTAGGAATAGTAACTTGTTGCTAGGCTAAGAAACTAAATACCTATGTCCTTACTTTGTTACTTTATAATGTTTTATTTGACCAGGAAGCAGCAAGATTAACTGCTGTAACAAGGAATGAAATAAAGCATGTAGGTGGAACATGGTGTATCACCTCACATTTATATAAACATTTAATGGACGACAGCTCTTTAACCATCAAAGATTCTATTAATAGGAGTGATGCAGGCTACAAGGGTGACAAAAGAACAAATGAAAAAGTTAAATTCACAAAATTCAATTTACGCAACAACGGTTCGAGCTGTCAATATGTAAATATGGACGGCTCACAAAAAAACTGCTGGAATAATTGGGATATAAAACATTTCACTTCCATTTTGTTCGGGTAGGATATAAAGGATTTCTATCATCATGGCGGCTCATTCGAATTGTTTTAGTTAACAATTGATTGCGCTATCACCAAGCTGTGCCAGGACTATGACAGCTGAATTGGTGCAAGGGTTCGAGTGGTTGAAGAAAGAAAAATTGATTTATTTGTCACAGAAATAACCAAAATAATTTATTGTTTCTTTAACTAAACTTGAAGTGAAGACCGATATATCGTCAAAGTGGATCGTTTAGAATTGCGTATATTTTCAGAGCTTTTATGAAATTCAATCACTAATCGTGCCTCTAAGCAGTGTCCGGTTTGATCAACATCAAGTACAGGGATCTTAATGACCATAACGATAACGACCAGACCACCTGTCATTGCAACCACAGTGGACAGCTGTTGCAACAGCAAGTGAAAGGTGAGATCACATAAAATAATATGAAAACAACACAGATTTATATAAAGACACAGAACATAAATAGTCGGCAGCTGCACGCCGTGCCTGTGGCAAGAGGGCTTCCAATCAGCATGATGCTGTGCTATGGGATCCACAGTACAGCGCTGATTTTCAGTGGTCACCAGTGGTTGAAGGTTCGATACCCACTACAACTATTGCGCTTGCGTCTGCGATTATTGTTTGTATAAAAACTTATAAAATTAATCCAAATGTAATAAAACCATTTCATATACATGCTCATATCCATACTATAATATTATCAATCCGAAAGTAAGTCTGTCTTTCTGTTGTATTTTCACGCCTTAACTGATATGATTTGTATGAAATTTGGCAAACGAATAGACGAGACCTGGGTTAGGATATATGGTACCTTTTATCCCGATAGTAGAACAATTCCGTGGTATGATTGCAGCCCTCCACGCAAGTGAAGCCGCGGGAAAAAGCTAATATTCAATAACGGAAGTTAAACAAAAGCATTTTGCTGATCTTTAAAGAACCCTAGTCTGATTGGTATGACCAGCAAACCCAAGAAATAATACTAAGCTCAAACTAAGCCATACAAATCGATGCTACAAGGTACAATGACTTGCAAAAAGTAACATAGATACCAGTAAGTGATTCCAGCGACCCTGGATATGACCCAGAAACCTACTTCCTATTATCAGACGATGGATCATACGTTGTTGGCGGTATTTCTCGTAATAAGAAAGCTGAACTTTGAACGGTATCTGTAGCAGGCGTAAACGGATTTGTTTGTAACCTTGACGGGAAAACACAAAATAGAAAATAACTTCACGGTTCTCCATTTTTGGAAAGAAAGGAAATAAGCAAAGTTGATGTTCTTCAGCAAGTTGAGAATATCCGATCTTTTTATATTAAAACTATATTTTCTGTAGACATGGTTTACGCATCGAATCAGTTGGCATCAAGTTTGGACTGCCTACAAAAATTGTCTTGGAGGTTTTAACTTGGGCTTCAGTTAGAACTCGTTTCGTTATAAGACCGTTTTAAAACGAATTTCATCTTTTCAACTAACTTATGATGTTGATAAAGCAGACCTATTAGCTAAAATGATTCTATTGAATTTCTTCCCAATAAATATTTCTTTTTCAAATACATACTTTTGCAAACGAAAAGATCTATTAAACCAACCTAATTCCCAGTGCTTACACGGAATCAAGTCAACTGACTTACCTTATCTCTGGACCCTACATCCATTACCAGTTACACTAAAGACGATGCTCCACAACAAGAGGCTACATTCAGCTTACTCCACTAACTCATCTGGACACATCCTAATCTCGTTGACAAATGAACTGGACCAACGGAACAGCATTATCTTAGTACTGGAAGAAACGATACCTTAGCAACACTACACAAAGCAAAAGCAGCCTTGGCGTTCAGAGGAGAGGGTTGTGTTTTGAATGAAAAAGTTCACTCGCCAAAATCTGCCATTATGTCGTATGAGCGTAGGGGGCGTTTAAGCGAGCCCCAAGGGGGTTAATCAACTGTTTACACTACAAGATAACAGGCGAGTAGATTGCTCATAAAAACCCTTCCGCAGCTCTGATGTATGGCAGACGAGGGGTCGATTCTTGAAGATTTAAATTGGTTTCTAAATGAATGTGTTGGTCAAGCTATTATCCTATGTTATGTAAGTGCGACAGAATGTTCGTATAGCACTAAATATGGTTGACTTTCAAATGGATCAAAAACAATATTTGAGTAAAATAATTAATTTCAAGTGTGAAGCAGCGTATAAGGATACTGCAACAAAATCAAGATAAATTATGTAAAGGAGCACAGACTTCAATGTCTCGGCAGGAGTGAACTTCAATTTATTTGCATAAGACTTTCAGCATTTCTTCAGAAACTAATAATTTTATTAACCACTGCAGTAGTTACGTCGTGATTGACCTCCACCCTTATTTCCCCCAAACCAAAATTCAATTACCGAATTCTCCTCACCATTCAAATAAACCAACCATAATCACTGTACTGTCTCAAAACTACTTCAAACCAGGACAAACCGGTTCAGAATTACAATAGCGAACTTTAAAATAAACTTGGCTTGCCCAGGAGTCATGTTAAACGTCCCCTGCAGTCGGCCTGGGCTTGAAATATCACTCAACTTACCAACTAGCCAAGCCCGACTTTTTTCCCGACTTTTTATAACTGTCATAGTTCGAGGACTGACTTTGATCTTTGTATGGAGTTTTTTTGTTCGACACGAGGCGAGGGAGCGATTTTATGAAGATTCCAAGAGTTTTTAAGGGTGTTGTGCAGGCTCGAGTTTCTTTAATAAATGGGTTGAACGGTGAATGGAAAGTTATCCCTTTTCTCATTGTTTGGAAAATTTAGTAAACTATGGGTTCCAATAAGGTACCGACCGTTGCGTGGCTACATTTACTTTACGTGAAATTAAGCGGTCTCTCCATTTAACATTGACTTCTTCGTAGAATTGAAACAGTTTGGCCTTGCACTCTTCATTGCAGAAACGTAAGAAATTTGTATTTATATCTAAGAAATTGTATTGTGAGTCTTGATAGCATATCTACTCTCGATTATTTGTAATTTTAACTAAAGTTCTAAATCCAATAACACGGAATTATTCATCCATAAAACATACACAATTATTCAACCATAAAACATACGCAGGTAATCTGTGCTACCAAGGGGTCCGCCAAGGTCGGGTTCACAAACTAATTATTATCAATCCGGTTGCCGGCAGGATAACTCCTGCTAATTAATTTATAGCTATTAACAAATTCGGGACCCGATAAATCCTTACAATTTGCAACATTTATTATTCCACATCCTGCTTGGGAAAACGAATTTATTGTGAATCTGGTTAAGGGACGATTTCCTATTGCTGTTACTGCTGATTTGAGGATTAAAGAAGGGATGTTTGTAGGTATTTAAATACTATTTTCCTATGCAGGATGCAATCTTAAGATTGAGAGCTCTAAGTTAAGTGGCTAATTATTTTTCTGGTCTTTGTAGGCAAGGAGTAAATATGTAAAGAAATTTAATGGACAGGTCATAATTATGATGAGAACTTAGACGGAAAAATGGACCAAAAAGGTTACAGAACGGTACCCCAAGAATGGAAAAAGATTGGAAAGATTGGATTGGATGGGATTGGTTGGCGGAGAACAGCTCTGGACAGGAGTAAGTAGGAGGAAGTAGACGAGGCCTGTGTCATAAGACATCCTGACCTGGAAACTAATAATAGCTAATTTACTAATTTTAGGGTTAGCAAGATATTAAATTATGGTATTATTATTGATTTTGTAAAATTGTTATTTGTTATTATTATTTAGTTTTAAATTACCGAAATGTATAAGGAGTGAAGATAGTTTCCGCAGATTCAAAAATAAATTGTATTCATTTCTTATAGATAAGATGTACTCTATCGAAAAATATTTAAACGGTAAAATATGACATAACCACCCTATAATGTAATTTACCATTGACATGCATATACGAGTATAAATAAATTATAATTCATCAATCATTTATTAATACTATACTACTTATATACATTCAATTGACATGACTTTGTATTGTATAGCTTCAGACTTATTATCCACTAAAAAAACTAACATAATCGTACACCAATTTCATTGGTAGGACATAGAGCTCAACTAAAATGTACATACATAAGACCTATAATATAATACCTGTGTTCTCAAATAAAGATTGATTAAGTTATTAAATGCTATTAGCTTAGGAGAAGTGTTGAACGTATTAAGGAAATTAAGGCTATTTTTAATTTTTATTATTGTCGTATATGAAATCCGCACTGCTATGTAGTAATGGACTGGCTTTATTTTTAGTTAAGTTTAACTTGAAGCAGATTCAAATAATTAAGTATACAATCAATTCAAAACGAAGAAAATGTGCCATAAAATGAAAATGCTTTTTAATTCGCCTTTACCTACTTAGGTAACCAATAGACT
This sequence comes from Antitype chi, assembly GCA_947359405.1. NCBI lineage: Eukaryota > Metazoa > Arthropoda > Insecta > Lepidoptera > Noctuidae > Antitype > Antitype chi. The sequence continues at coordinate 711,558 of OX375821.1, read as the reverse complement.
CTATTTATTACAAATAAATCACATTCTTATTTTTTTAAAGATAAATGGTGTAAACGTAAAAGTTAATTTATTCAATATCGCTTTAAATTTATAGAGGCCCAAGCATTCAATAAATATTTTTTGGCCAGAATCTATCTTTAATAAGGATCTTTTTAGACAAAGGCCACATAATAGCAGTCTTAGAAGAAGAGCCAAAAAGTCTTCAATATTTTACAGAGAGCAGATGACCAATAAATTTGTTTGTTGTAACGAGTTTCGATACGCTCGTAAATTTTAAACCACAGCTAAGTAACCAAATTTAATAATATAACATGTATATCTTATGCGGAGCGGGATCTTGCCAGGGGTGGTACAGCCGAATTTATTTTGTTGAAAATATTTTGTGAAGGAGTTAACATTTTTCCTTCCTCATTTAGGCCATTTGCCTTGGAGTTGAGTGTGTTCATTAGCAATAACATAAACCTCTTTGCTGAAATAAAATGTTTTATAAATTCAAACTCTTAATACGCTTTTTACAATTCTAAAATCTTGTATTATCTTTATTTGAAAATTCGTTGACTTGACATTTAATAACTGTCTCATTCCACTGGAATCGATTTCAATCTGCCTAACCTTTTGCAAACTATACCGGGGTCGGCTTCCAGCCTAACCGGAATCAGCTGATGACCCGTGTTTTACATGGAGCGACTTCCTTTGTGACTTTCACAACCCAGTTAATGGGTAATACTCCTTGTTAAGACTGGTTGTCAGACTTTCGGGCTACTGACTACCCGTAACGACTGTCAATGATCCACGAATGGCAGCCGGGACCAACAGCTTAACGCGCTTTCCAAGGCCCGGAGAGCCATCCATGGACTGACCGCGGCAAGTACCCGCGGGGCTACCATTACTTAGCCATGAGCCCCTCAATCTACAATCTATTATATAACAAGAAGTAACCTATACATTACAGTACTACAATCACTAGAAATGTGTACAAAATCTAACAAAATCAAGTCATTAGCTAGGCTTTCTTACTTCATCTTCCCTCTAAAGAGATGTTTCGAATACTAATGAATGCAGTTTAGAATTCACTCCATGGATTATGATTGTCTAAGACTTGAGAACCCTACATGACGTGCAATTATGCACTGCAGACATAATTTAATGTCGGCGTTACATTGTTCGTCATCGTTCGTCGGTAAAATGAAGCGTCTACGTAGTCGCTTCATTTTACCGACGAACAATGACATAGTAGATATATCTTTTAGTTAGAGTAGAACAACACGTACACTTTTTGACTGATCTAAAGTAAACAAAATAGTTTGGTTGTTTACATAATCAGCTTTTAATGTTTCCACTACTGACACACAGGCCTTCGAGAGGGAGTGGATCGTAATCCACCATGCAGGCCCAGTGCGGGTTGGTAGATGCCACATGTCTTTGAATTTTTAGTTCTAGGACACGCCGGTTTCCTTACGATGTTTTCCTTCACCGTTTTGAGAGCAACTGTGAGTTCAAACCTACGACTTTTAATTCTTTGGTTGTTTGCCGCCGTAAAAAATGGGAGAGTTTCCCGTGTTGATAAGTAGAAAAAACATTGTATTAATAATGATACTTTAGTGTTTTTTTGACATTTTAGAATGTAATCTCCTCCTTGTTAGAAAATAGTCCAAATATAATTCTTTTTATGCCAAATGTGTTGTATGCCTTCACACAACATCATCTAACTCTGTCAGGGGTGCGGGTTGTTCAAAAGAGATACCGGGGCCCCTGGCACACAGGCGACTGGGGGAACACGGGTGGGTTTTAGTCAGTAAAAGTCTGACACGCCCTCCTGCTCCACCCAGAGCGGGAGAAGTTATTCGATGATTTACCACCCAAAAAAAAAATCATCTACCTAGCCTTTTCCCAGCTATTTGGGGTCGGCTTCCAGCATAACTGGATACAGCTAAATACCAGTATTTTACGAGGAGCAACTGCCTATCTGAACTCCACAATCGAGTTACTGGGCAATACGAAACTCCTTGATAAGACTGGTTGTTAGACTTTCGGGCTTCCGATTGACAAAGATCTACGAAAGACGGCCGGGCCCAATTGCTTTATGTAGTTTCCGAGGCAGCAGGGGTCGCTGTGTGTGAAGGTGGTTCACGAATCAACCGCGGCACGTGCAGTGTAACCTGACCGATCAACCTGTGTGGCTATTATTACTTAGCCATAAGGCCCACATCCAATAAGACCAAGAATATAAATGCAGGAACCTTATTGTGTACTCGCATCACTATCTTAGTTCTGCCAACCCTGGCAGACAGACGTCGTTAGGCACACCGGGCGCTACTAAATAAAGTCAGAGGATCGGCTACATTCTGTTGCTTCATATTGCTGCCAGCAACTTAACCTTTCCATCACATTCAACCACAACCTTATTTGTTTGAACCTAACAGTTTCCGTCCATCAAAGTTTTGAGAAAAAGGTTATGATGGCCCGGAAGTTAAGGGATACACTTCTTGAGCAAGAGAACGACTTCGACCCTGTGTAATACCAATTTGACACAGTGTTGTTATTTGTTTTATAAGTTACTCATGGAAGCAGCTAACAGGTGATGAACAAAACCTGGATTTATGATGCTTTGAAATTGCCAACATGCTGTTACGTATTCCTTTTACATTTACAAGATGTGTGGGATAATAGCACGCTACTCTAATTTCAATTATAAAAGTATATTTGGTAAGATCTCATTTGAACAGTTTTGTTTCCACCAGCCCTGTATCTCAGACATCGTTAGGTACACCGGCTAGTCTAAATAAAGTCAGCGGATTGGTCGGCTGCTGTAGCTGCATATTGCTGTGCCGCCGACTGGGACTGTCGCAGATAAGCGGTTTTTAGTCCGTCTCCACACATGTTGATGATAATAATATGAAATCCTTTAATATTAACTAGGATTAGGCTTAGCAGTGCTTTGAGGTAGCTTTGGGAGATTCAGCAAATATATATATATTTATATTGTTCAGTTTTATGTAAACATGGTTTAACATTTTTGGTCTAAAGAATTTGTGAGATCATTTTCCACATTGAAATATTAAGGAAGGTATTTTACATCACAGCGAATAAATGTATTTGCAGTAAAAAACTTCTTATTAATGGAAGCGTTCGAGAGCAAAGCAAACCAAAAATAAGGAAGATTTTTACTTTCGTAACAGCCTTGCGTATGTTTAAATGTCCCCCCCGTCCACAAAAAAAATACACACAAAAAATACCTTCAGTAATATTTTCCATTTCGCAAATAAATCCAAAGGCACTAATAACTCACAACCAACCACAAATGGTCTATTTACAGCTATTGCACCGTTCCCTTAATGTCGGACATTCTTTAAATGGTTACGTAAGTGGCGTCATAGTGACCCGAAACTTTCAATCGCGCCTTTATCAATATTATCTACAGCAGAACGCAAGCGAAATGAAAGAATCTGGTCTATTCACAAAAAAGGTCCCGGAATGGGAAAAGAAATTTCTCGAAAGCGACCTTTCTTAGATGTTTATCTGCGCTGCCTTTAAGGGCCCCGACTTGTACTGGGTCAGTTTGAATCTTCTCACGTACGGGGATTGCGAATTCTTCTATTTCGATTGCGTGTTTTGTTTGAAGTAGCGTTTCTCCTATTGGGATCTGATGAGCATTGGATTCAAAAGTATGGCGGATGAAGCATTTGCTAGAGAGTTCACGGTAAAAGTCAAAGTATACAATTTAAAGATGAGCTCCTGAAACAAGATAAATCTATTGACGAAAATAGCTCTTAATTTTGAGTTTACATAAAAAATAAATACATTTACATTTAATGTATACTGTATAGGCGAATGCTTTTAATGCCTCCTTTTAACGATGAGGTATTTTTGTTTTTGCGGTATTTATGAGGTCTTTACTTAAAGAGAGAACGGCCAAAGACGACTCGGTAATTCTTGAGTGGAGATATTAAAGAGTAAAGCTGCGATGATTTACAGATTCCGCGATAATTTCGTCCTGGAATTTTCTTTTTATCTACTTAGACCTTTTTAGATACTTTTTTGCTGAAGTTGTTATCTGTTTCTTACGCCCTAGTTTTCACATCTAAGCGATTAAGGGACCTTGAAATTAAAGTTCTTCGTTTTAAAAACAATATGCCAGTGTCTGTTTTATAGCATTATTTTTGTTACTCGTGTAGTAAGTACATATTTCGATTAAATACCTACATTATCAAATTAAACGTAATTGTTTTAGAAATCTACATTACTAGACATACAAGACGTAACACATCGACGGAAGTTTGGAAAATAACTCTGTACATGTACATAGACGCAAGCCAATTATTGGAGCTCAGATCCATGCAAAGGGAAATAAGGGACGTCATATCATTTTCCCCGAGCCAAAGTTAGGATCCGTTTAGTCTAAATCATGACCCAAACATTCATCCCGAAACGCGCGATAAACTACATCTGGTTATCCAGAAAGGGATTGAAACGAAATAGAATAATACTTGTTCCTATCCATCAGGTCATTGACTAGTACTTGGGCCCTTCAACCCTATTGCCCTTCCGTCTAATTAAAAATTAATGCTTGTTACTTTCCTTTTAATAAAGGGTAAAGGGAGCCCTTAATTATATAAAAATGTTTTCGCCGCTCTTTTTTTACCAAAATTTGTACAGAACTTGTTACAGAATAACTCCGGTCAGTGATGCGGAAATGTCGAAAAATTGATTATCGATAAAATACGGGAACGCGTATTGTTTTGCAGCTGTCGATAAAGTTTGGCAGGTAGTTCATTTACAGGAAAAAAAAATATTTTATACAATAGCATTTACACGTGTTTAGAATTTTTGCGGGAGCTGTCATTTTTTAAGTAATCTAGCGTTGAAGTTAACGCGTATTATCAAAGTTATTTCTGTGCTAAATAAATCGGACTTACTAAGAACTATTGAAGTTTATTTACATAATTTAGTTGACACTTCCCGTGACCCAAGGGCTGGTTTCTACCTTGGCCAGCGGCTAAGCGTTGCCATAAAACGTGGTAATGCCGCCAGTCTCTTGGGAACATTACCAGTCGATAGCGATGCGGATAAATTTATCGACGCCATTTTTTTATTTGCTATTATTTTTGTTTGTTATTTGGTATTTGTTTTTATTTTGTGATTACATTTGTTATTTTTCTTGTTCATACTATTATTTTAAGACTGTTAGGTTCTACTAAATTATATACGTAAAGGACTATTTTCGTAACATTGTTTTGTATGATTGACATTATTTTCACATTACTTATTACTATGCAATACTCGTCCTATTATATATTATATAATAATATTGTAAATGTCAAAGTTTGTATGTTTGGATGTTTAGATGTTTGGATGTCTGTTATTCAATCACGCAAAAGTGGCGGGATTCGGATGAAATTCGGCACACAGATAGATTATTACCTGGATTAACACATAGGACACTTTTTATCCCTATACTACTCGTACGTTCTCGTGGGATAATTTTCAACCTGCACGCGAGCAAAGCTGCTGGCAAAATCTAGTTATTAATATGTACCTTCATAATACTACTGAGCTTAAGAGACATACTGTCTGGACAAAAATAACGTACAAAACCCGGGCATCATTACATCACAAACAGACTTCTCCAAAAACCTTAACTACGGTTAAAAAATCCTTTGTCTATTATAACTTGCCTGTCCTCAGGCCTCTTTTTAAAGTTTATCATTTGACTGACAAAGTCTCCATTGTAAAAATATTTGTTTTTTCTGAAAAAAAAAACCGTTGGAAATATTTGAAAGTTGACCACGGAAATGTCAAGTTGTGATTGGATGTTAATAATTTTAGAATATCGACTTTTCCACTGGCTTGCCAATAGCGGTTCCAAGAATGACTGAAATATTTATCTTTTAATTTATTTTCTAGGTCAGCTCTATGAATAAGTGGAAAAATTTTGTTTTTGTTTTCCACATAAAACCTCAAATCTAAAGCCTTATTAGTGTAATGCTGATAAGGCGATTTTCTTTCTGAAATTAAATACTGCCGAGCAAGTTTATAAACTCCGTGACTACTCACAACGTTGTTCGTTATGGATCGGCCAGACAATAGCCGTGATTGATGGTTATAATGGACAATGCATTATACATGTTTTTATATTATTTTCCATAAGGTTCATTGTATGTTATGACGGCCAATATTCATTAAACACGATTACTGATACTCATCAAAACTATATAATTTGTATAAGTCTCCTCATTAAGTTGCTACAATAGATAAATATAAGACATTAGCACCATAACAAAGCTTCAAAGAATTAATAACAATGATCACAAACAGTAATAACATCAGTTTGCTATTATATTTTTAAAGTCGAACGGACGAATGAGCAGTGGTGGCCCAGTGGTGACAGCTGTGACTTACGAGTCGTAGGTCGTAGGTTCAAACACGGACAGGCACTTTACTTTGTGTAAATTATTTCACACTCAAAACGGTAAAGGAAAAAATTGTGAAGAAATCCGTATGTCCTAGAACCAAATTCGAGGACATGTGACAGTTAGCAAGTCGCACTCCCAAAGAGGAGGCCTGTGTCCCAGCTGTGGGAACATTAGAGGCTGATCATGTAAGGACGAATGAAGACAAAATTCTCCTCATAATTTGCCAAAAATATTTTTACCAAAACTGAAAAATTTAAGGAAAGCTCATTCAATAGTATTGAACGAGATGGTATAAAAATATGCAAAATGTATGTAGTATTTCATAATAAATGACTTTTAATTTTACCCAATAACGGTCGGTAAAAGGAATCGCCCATTAAACTACGTCCGTCCGTAGTTTGTACGCAAGCTGCTCGTCACAGATAGGGCAGACAGAGGTCGTCATTGATTGATGACTATAATGGACAATGCATTGTAGTCACAGGCCTTTTCCTTTACATTATAAGCAAAAGTCGTATCTATAAAGCATTATAGGTAAAATGAGGAAAGCAATGTGTCATGCGAATTAGTTTTACCGATAAATATTTAGTTTGTGAACGGCGCATAGCAGAAACGATTGGCATACCATGAAAATGTATTTGTATGCCGGGAACGGAGCAGTATCTAAATTTTTTCATAACTATGTTGCATTGCAGAGTTGCAACAATATTCTGACAAATGAGTTCATGTATTCATCTGAAAAACGCTGGCGTGACGCCCTATTAGCGTTAACGGGAGATCAGTCGTAGAAGACAAAGCACAAAGAACAGTGGATAGTGAAGCCGTTGCCCAACATAAGTACAATAGGTTTAAAAAAAAATATAAATATCCTCACAATTCATCGCATACATAATCGGAATTTAATGTTCACACTGCTGGAATACCGGCTCCCTCTTTTCGACAGAGAGTGGGCTGTAATCTACCACAGGCTCAGTGTGGGTTGGTAGATGTCATATTATGTCTTTGATTATTAGTTCTAGGACATGCCGGTTTCCTCACGATGTTTTCCTTCACCGTTTTGAGAACAGTGGTGATCAAATTATTTACACAAAGTGAAGCGACCTACAACTATTAGATCGGGAACAACACCACTGGCCCACCACTGCTCTCACCTCATCGCACAGGTTATATAACATATAGAACCTATAGAACATCCTGACTATTTTACGTATTACGTTGACGTCTGGGAAAAAACAATGTATTTAAAAAAGACTTAAAATTACCATCGATTGACAAGAGCTTACACACGTTAACCTCATTTTCACTCTCTCCAAATGCGGTGAAAATAGAACTTAAATTCAGAAAACACAGATCAAATAACCGCAAGGTTTGAAGACGTTACCAAGCATTGTTTGCCCCCACATAGCCTAAAGCCATGTCCACACTGCTCGTCATAGATAGCAGACAGTGGTCACGACTGATTGATGCAAGTGCCAACGATGCAGTGCAGGTCACGCGCGCATTGTTGCCACAGTTGACTTTTATTTGAACTAGACTTTCACTCACCAACGTCGATAATTACGTATTTCTCTGATATTCGAGGGATCAAAGATCTTAATCAGCATTATATGCTGATTAAGATCTTTGATGCGTATTAAGGGGTCTTAAAAGGCTATTGAACGAACTTTAGGCATTGTAATATATTAAATTGCACTTTGAATGACATTCAAAACGTCTCAGACAAAATTCAAAGAAATCCTCAGAGAGTTTTACTCTTTTAAACCGTCTAAGTCTATCCTTTTAGGGTGATTACAAAGGTTATGTTATAAATAAGTTAGTAGAAAGTGAAGTTACGACAGTTATCTGTCGCTGGTACCTACGTAATTGTTAGATGACGATAATTAGTTTTATTACTAGAATTTGAGCTCGGAAAATTGTACTTCCTTGTTAAAATTGTGTAATGCTTAACTTGACGCCTTGTTTCCTCAAAGGGTCGGGCATAGGTGTACCTATAGTAGGAGCATCCACATTTTGCCAGTTATGTTTAAGTCCTATGTAATAGGGGGCTAGCCTATCGCCATCAATCGGGCACTTATCGAAACTCCAGGCTTCTACTGAGAAATGTCATATAGAAAAACCTATAACACTTGGCCCGACCTGGGAATCGAACCTGACTCACACGTAGCGCAATGATACTCATACTCACACTCGCATACCCCTCGCTACCACTAGACCAACTAGGCAGTCCCAGTTGTGTAATAATGTCCAGTATTTTCTTAGCATTAAATATCGTTTTAGATGTTGTTAAGATTAGAAGCTTTACTTCTGCATAGGGTGGTTGTTGTATCAAAAACAGGCGCATCTTGTTTGCTTGCGCAGAAGTTTACAGAACTAAGTAGATGAAGCCAAACTCCTTTGAATCTATTCCTCCCTCACCATATAATCCGGAAAATTCAAAACACCTCACGAATACACGTCTGCAGCGAACTTGCGAATTCACCCTCCATCCCATATCAAATCACTACACAATCAAGCATTGGTCCTTTCATCCCAAATTCTACATTCAACATACATCGCAAGGCCCTCCCGACAATTAATCCGGTCCTTAACAAAAAACCGCTGGAGTACAATGGGGCTGTGTTCTCGGCTCACAAATGGGCAACAACCTCTTGCTATTATCCGCATAAATTGTTAGGGAATCATCTTTGTCCCGGTCCTTTGTTCGGCAGCTCTTCAGCAGGTCTGGTCTTCATTAAGTTAATTATGTCCCGCTATTGTGTTGAGTGCGTATGACCTTCTGTGATAGGACCCTGTGTGTGGGCTTTTTTAGATAAACGGTCGAGGTAATGTTATTTAATGTCATAACTTATAACGTTTTCACCAGTAAAAAAGTCTGACTATGCGTTAAGTACACAATTCGCTCTTGCATCCAGAAATACGTTATAACTAAGCGGTTATTAAAGTGAAGAGAGTGTTAGTTTGATCAAAGTGAAGAAAATAATAGAGACGAGCAGGATAAAGTAGTTAATTCATCTTATTTATCATTCCACTCAGCGTAATCACTGCACTGCAGCTGACATAGCAATGATTAAACTTCATTTTCCAGGAAAAACGAATGCAAAGTTTATAATAAACTGACTTATTATTCTACTCACGTAATAAAATGTAGAATACAAAATAATGCGCTCATGTATCCAGACCTTAAATAATCCACAAAACTTAATTTAAAACTGCACTGTGCTATTATCTACCAAAAAAGCCAGAAAAAAACCCTTGTGTGCAAACACGGTAAAATTGCACTCCAAGAAATTCCCGCTTGAAGCTCAGTCGTTCCTCGTGTTTGAGGAAAATTCTTGTTTCCGACGAAACTCAGCTTTGAACATTCGTCGATAAATCATATTTTTTCGACGAATGTTACACGGAGTTCTTGTTTATGAAATTGGGACATTCACCTTTATATCGTTTACCTATCGAGGTCACATATTTTTATGATGCAGACTGAGAATTAGTGAAAATATTCCAAAGAGAATATTATTTTGTATAAAAACTAGTTTCAATCAAGTCGAAAAGAGAAATAATGGGATGATGATTATCGTCTGTGGTACCATATTTTATACAATGCGTATATTTATTTCTATTAAATTGGTATACCAATTTCCCATTCATATATATAGTTCAATTGGACTAACTTGTTGATGGTAGTCGCACGCGCTACTGCTGGGCAAGAGGTCCGGGATTCAATTCCCAGATCCGACAAAGTGTTATTGGGTTTTTCTATCTGAATTTTCTCAGTAGCAACCCGGAGTCTTGATTTGTGCCCGGTTGGACTTAAACATAACAGGCGAAATGAGGGCGTACTATATGTATACCTCTCTGCCCAACGTTATGTTGTGTTATCAAATTTGGCTAAATTGGGCCATTATCAGAAACTGCTTTGCGTGATGAACAGTCAGCGTTTAACACCTCTGTGGTAAGACCTTGTTGATCGTCTTTCATTCCTCAATATTGGTCCAATATTCCCCAGGAAGTTCCCAACCTGCATAGTACGAAACTCCATTGTCTAGAACTCAATCAAATTAATACGTCACAACTCCAATCTAAACTAATCAGAATATTAATGAGAAGTAGCGACGTCGCGTATTACATCGACGCATGAATATGCATGCGTCGCCGCGGTGCGCGTACCATTCGTAATCTGCGTGTAAGTCGGAGAGTTTCGCTATTTAGAGTTAAATCTCTTTCTGAATATCATTCGCGGCATGTGTCGCTAATGAAATCATTCTGTCCTACACTTTAATGTGGATCAAGTTTTGGCTCAAAGATTAGGGAGTTGGGTTTTAGGCAGACGTGACGGGTGACTTTTTGTGAAAAAAAATATGGTTGATGCGTGGTAGGCTGTTTTTACTAACACTATAATAAATCTCTTGGTAAAAGAAACCTTAGTTTGCGCCATGAGGAGAGCGCCATATTCACATTAATGGAAGTTATGAGGGAAAAGATGACCATATAAATATAACGGTAAAAAATGTAACCCTCTTTTTTAATTCGTCGTAGTGAGGTAAGAAAATTACGCAGCTTCTGTCAGTCAGGAATCGATCTTAAATCGTTATCGTCTGAAATCACGACTCCGCAAAAAAGCTAGATTCATGAAAGAGCCAATACGAATTACGCTTTCATGAATAAACTCGCATAATTTAATGGCGTGAAAAAACTGGAATGAATGAGTCTAGCTTTGCAATTTTAAAATTCTATCAATGTTTTTACAATTAAAAATTTAAAACTCGATGAGTCAGACTTGCCCGTTTGCCCACTATTACAAAAAATTTGAAAGCCATTTTCAAATAAAACTTGATTGGACATTCATTTGGTAAGCCAATGAAAAAAGTAATTTCATACTAAATACCTACGAGCACGTTCAATAAAAATACTCATAGTAAAGTTATTTTCTATATTAATGTTAGAGCGACTGAAGTTTCTAAAGGCAATATTTCAAAAGAACAATATATGAATATTTTCCTGTTCGGACGATAAATATTGCTGGAGCACCCGAATATACGTCAGAATAATAATTTCTTTTGCTCTGTGCTTTTGTGTGTGCCTTTACAGTCTTTTTTAAAGTCTTTGAATGCTATTTTTTATTCAATTCATAGATAGATGAAAAAAAAAACATATAAACAAACGCGCCTACTACCCTTGAGGGATGGCAGAAACTACAAAACTCTACCTGCTTCGATCCTTACATACTCCTTTTAGTTTCACACGTCCATACATCTGGTCAGTCACGCCAGTAGCAAGTACTACGCACCTGACTTTCCTGAAGAACATCATCAACAAGGTCACATACATATCCTTCTATAACGTCTCCTACAGGCGTTTCCACTTTCATCTGCTATAAATTCTTTTTGTTAGTTGCCTTCACCCAAAAAAACCGTAAATGGTGTACTTTTTTGTCATCCAACCCATGATCACTTCTACAACCTACTCTATGCCCCAGTGTCTTAGAGTAAGCCGCAAAGACTCGAGTCATACGTAGCCGACTGGCATTTAGTTCCGTCGTCTCAAGCAGCTCCAACTTATATAGATGTGCCGGCTTTACGTCACTCTCACTCCAGAAACGTATTAGTTTTAAGGATTTTAGCGCAGAATTTGAGTTATTCCTGAATATTCCAAGATCATTATTTTAAAAGGCACCGCAGACTTTGCCGTTAACATTATAGTGAGTAGGAATATATTTCAGGAGTAACAAATTGAGTTTTTTTTTTTAACAAGAGACGTGGTTTAAGAAGCTTTTGAGTGATGAAAAATTTGTTGGGCTATATTTTGAAAGGTTTTGCAAACAAGGTCTCAAATTAATGGTGATAATGATGTAATTTTATTTTCAAGAATTATCAAATTTAAAAACGTGGATCGAAGCAACTTAAAAGTTTAAGCTATGGTTTCGTAAAAGACCGCTGGCCACCATATAGCATCTGCCATTTACCAGTGATTGACGTCACTGAAACATTATTTATTAAAGTTAGTTGGTGTGTTTTCATAGAGAGCGTTTTTGACACCGCCACCCTCTTTTTCATTACCGCCATCATTTCTAGGAAAGCATAGCTTTAGTGTATACAAACATTATACATGTGCCCGGGCATTGGACGAGATCATCATCATCTGCAAAGCCTTTTCCCAACATATTGGGGTTGGCTTCCAGTCTAACCGGATGCAACAATACCAATATTTTACATAGAGTGACTGCCTATCTAACCTCCACAACCCCTTGGTAAGACTGATTATCAAACCTTCGGGCTTCTGACGACCCGTAACGACTGTCTAAGATCCACGAATGACTGCTGGCACCAACGGCTTAACGTTCTTTCGGGGGCTCGGAGGCTTTTGGTAAAGAAAGATGATCCTCGGACCAACCAGAGCAAGCGTAACTTAAACTGTTCGATCGACCCGTACGCCGTATTATTACTTAGCCACAAGGCATTGGACGAGATATTCAACACACTGACGTCAGGTTAGAAAAACCAAACATTTTCATGAAATGAAAGCCTAATTTACCTACAAAGTACCTACACCATGTACCCAGCACTAAGAAAATTAACCCGTGGAACTGAGCAAAAGTTTGCGCTGCATTTTATTAAGTTCATCTGCATTAAAATTTATTCAGAGCGGCAGGGGGCGCCACTGGCGGTCGCTAGTAATTGCTAATGTAACAGTGATTTTATTAAAGCCCTTATTGGACCATTTTGCATTTTAAAGCTTTACCTATTGATTTTGCTGAGAGCAATTTTACAGAGGTTATTTCATGGCATTTTAATGTGATTAATAAGTGTTGATGATGGAGTTACGGCGAGGGAAATAATGGGATTAGCCACGATTTTCTGGTCCTTCCTGGTTAATTGGGTTGCCAACTGCGCGGGGAAAGATAACTAAGAGATTCTTCGCTCAGCACACTAACTGCGTAACATACTAAATATCAGAATCAGAATAGTTTCGGAGAATATTGCTAATGCTTCATATATTTAAAAAAAAATTCTTCTCAATAACGGAAATAACGTAATTAATGTTGTTGAACTGTCGCAATAGAAGCAATTCCTACCGTTAATATAAGTAAGTAATCGGTTATTTATCAAAAGACTTAGCCTAGCTAACATCAGGGATTGTTTAGTAAGAGATAGGTATGGATAGTACATTTGAGTAAGACCCCTGCCCTTCAAACTAGGAGAATCCTATATGTTGAGGGACAGAGTACTTTAGAAGGATTGACACATTTTACAAAATATTCACAGAGTGTGTATTTCTGTTCATGAGATAAAGCCCACCGACAGACAGACGGACGGACAGCGGGTTAGCGATAGTGTTCCGTTGGTATTCTTTGGGTACGAAACCCTAAAAAGCTGATGTAAAGTTACCTCTGTAACCAAACTATAAGGCAGATATTACCTACAACAAACTGCAGTAATTATTAATTTATTTCAAACTAGCCTTAACACGGCTTCGTCCGCGTGAAGGTTGATTTTTTTTCTACAGGAACGTTTTGCCGGGTTTAAAATTTTCCTATGTCCTAACCCAGGTCACGGTCTACATCATATCAGCCGAAAGACGTCCACTACTGGACATAAGCCTCCTCCAAAAGGGGGGGATTTGTCATAATCGCCACGATTGGCAGGCGGGTTGGCGATCGCAGTTTGATGGTCAAATGCATAGAGAATGCTGCTGCCCATTCTCTATTAAGTCCCTTAGTCGCCTTCTACGACACCCACGGGAAGAAATGGGATGGTGCTATTCTTCTACGTCCGGCACCACACGGTCTACATATGGTCTAATTAAGGTCAAACTTACCCTGGGATGAGTTTAGTTAAAAGTTGAACTTAAGTAGGTGCTTTACTACTTTGAAAAGTTATATACAAAACTTTTAAATCAAAATAGTCAATATGGAATTTACTTTCTACTACTATTACAATCCAACTTAATCACTTTGTTACTTACTTCAACACTTAATATTATAAAGAGGAAAGATTTGTATGTTTGTAGCGAATAAACTCAAAACCTACTGGGCCGATTTCAAAAAAAAATTAACAGTTCGATTGCTAAATTATTCCTGAGTAACATAGGCTATATTTATTACTAGAAAAAAATAGGCATTCCACCCGTGTGAAGCCGGGACGGGCCGCTAGACATTTATAAAACAAACCTTTGGTTACAGAGTTACATTGTCGTCTACAGGTTGATCAACATTGTAACACCTAGGACTAGGTGCTCGTTTTATTTCACAGCTCACTCAAGAATTAAGCAAAGTTAAATGCTTGAACAGTACTGCATTTAAGAGCTTTAAGATACAGCTGAGGACATCTAAACTGAGCCATCTTTTGTTAACTGTTTCTATTTAGTGGTAGAGCAAAAAAATATTGTCTATAAGCAGAAGAATAATATGGAAAAGTTTGTATACTTATTGGCTGATGATAGCCAGACTCAAGACAGTTCCAGATCGTAATATTTTTTTTCATAAATTATGTTTATAAACTAGCGATCCATTCCTGTATTGCACGGTTTTCGACTTGACAAAACATCGTGATTTTTTATTAAATGTAAATTTGATAATAACGTATTGTTCATCAAATCTTCTGGAATAAATTTTATCTAAGCCCGCTGTGTAGTTTAGAAGAACAACGCGGTTACACAGCCAGACAAGAATAGTGTGTTTTTACATTTTTTATATATTGTGTAGATTAAGAAGAGCAACAACGTCTAATGGCTCTTTGACTTCTTATTATGCAATGTACAGGCGCTAAAATAGATAAATAAACAGGTTCGTCGGATATAGTTGAAGTTTATTAAGAAACCATTGAATATTTTAGAATTAAATTTAATTTGTAAAATGAAATATTTGTTTTCTATTAACAAAATGATTTTTTTATCGGTAACATCTATCGGTTTCTTACTAAACTTTAACTATATTCGAGGACCCTAGTTACTTATGTCTTTTGGTGACCGTAAATTCCGACATTAAATTACAATAAGTAGCTAACAACCTCTTTACAAAAATACATCTATGTGTTAAATTCAAACCACACTTTGGCATTATAATGTTAGTATCTAATTAGGTTAAAGGTCAACCAATGCAATAAACACACGAAATATTTAATCAGAAACAAATTAGTGTTTTCATTATATCAGTTTTGATATAATTGGTTTGTAGTAATTACTTAACCATAGCTTATTGAGATTTAATCTAAAAATAAACTAAAGCAAAATGTGCATTGCATCACAGATTATTACGATAAACACAGAAAGAAACATTATAATTTGCATCTATAAGCCAAGTGAAACGATGTATTACAAAAGGCTGTGGTCATAATTACTTCTATCTTTGCAGTAGTTAAATAGTCTTTTTCATCATCATCATTGTTGAGCTGTCAACGGGGATGCTGGCGTCAAATAACTGCTGAGCAACCTTTGTAGAAAGACTACCTTTAAATACTGTGTGTATGGACTGTATTTTGGTTTCAGGAGATCAGGATGTGCGGAAAATAATAGAAAACACGCTCTTCACTTTAACAATGAACCAGTGAGCTGGTTTTAGTTTTACCCAACCAATGACAAGTACAAAAGTCAGCTGTCAGTATGACAATATTAAAATATTGACTTAAATGTTGTAACTTTCAACAATCCTCATATCTTTCTTGCCCTGATCCCAATTTATTTGTGGTCGGCGCAATATGTATTTCTTTCACACCTCTCTTATTCGTAATCTCGGTAGTCACCCCCTTTAGAGCCATGTCATCTTTCTCACCCTCAATCCATGATTTACTTGGTCCAGTTAATAGTATTTTTATAGTCCCGGAAAAAACTCTCTAACAGCAAACAAAAAATGCTCCCATGAAATCTGTCCCAAAGTGTAGGATATCTTTACGCTGCGAAAGCGTCACTAGATGCTTCCTAATTGCATTTTGCCGACTACCCTCTTCCAGATTACTTCTGTTGCAATTTACACGAGTGAACCATCTCAATCTGACCCCCCGCACCCCGCCTGCAGTTCGTCGAACGGGTCCTGAAGAGTCAGCTTCATTTGTATGCTGAGCTCCAATTTAAGTGGGCGTCCTCTTACAATCTTAACACGGTCCAATTTAAATTTTAAGGAATTGTTTCGTTCTTCCTTTAAAAATAAGTTTTTAAGAGTCGCAACAATAATTGGATTGATTCTATTAAGCTTCTTAATAGACGATGCTGAAAATCTAACTACGTGATTGTATTATTCTTTTTTTTTTGTTCTATATTCTAGGGACACAACCAATCTAACAAACTTGTTTCTATGTGACATTGAAGTTGAAAGAACCCAAAAGTATCAAAATTATGTGTAGTTGTAGGTAAATAGGTATTAATCCCTGAAAATTGAATCTTCATCTCAAATCACATACACAATCGCTTCGTTCAAGGTGACTGGGGACCAAATACACCATGTAAATGTAAATGAGCCTGCAAAGGATTTGATAGCGTTATTACCCTCCTCAACCCCAGCTAAAAAGGTTTCAAGGCTGTGAACCTTCTTGGAGACCTCCTTTACCCAATTCAGATAATCAGCTGTTTATATTATGTAAAAATCTTTATTTGTAAGTAGATATTTATGCAACGGCAATAGGCTCGCCTCTTATTACATTGGACTTGAACTTAAATGGGAAAATGTGGGTATACTTCCACCTCTGCCTATCTGCCCTCCGGGGAATACAGGCGTGATGTTAATTATTTATAACCATAAATGTTTTAAGTTCGACAGTGACAGTATTATGTTTGTTTCATGTATATAAAATCGCATCTTGATTTTTGTAATTAATTTTAAATAGAGCAGTGGTGGCCCATTAGTATTGGCCTTGACTAAAGAGTTATAGCCTGTGAGTTCGAACTCAGGCTTTACTTTGTGTATTTTATTTAATCATCACCACTGTCAAAACGGTGAATGAAAAACATTGAGAGGTAACCGTATCCTCCAACTCGCTCTGGGATCTCGTGGTGGATTATGGCCATCTCAAAGAGAAGACCTGTGTCCCAGCTGAGTGGTAACATTATGACTGTGAAGATTGTGATGATACGAAGTCAAAGAGGTACCTAAGCCTCCTTAACTGCTCTATAGTATTGAATTACAGTAACATTATTAGAGACACGAGCACTTTTATAGGACGTTAGAAACGTTTTAGCTTTCAGTACTTATTTAATACATTTTTTAAGCCATTATGATCATGACCTTTCATGTTCACAAAAAGAAAATTGTTAAACTTCATTAAATCAACCTGTTTGATGTAAAATTCGTGTGAAATTACATATGTATCGTCGAGATTAAACAGTTTGCCTTGAAAATGAATGTGAAAACTTGGGTATTAATCGAATGTCAAACACAACTCATTATACTTATCCTTGGCAGCATCTCGACCCCCGGTCCGCTTTGCTCAGATTATCTCTCGGCCTTCCATTACTTTTGATAGAATATAAAACAAACATTAACATAGCTTCTATCGAAAAATACGCTTTAAAATGAAGAAGAAACTTCTTCAGAAATTCGCTTTAATCTGGTTTATCTGGTCTAAGTGACATGTGGTTTAAAAGAAAATTCTCCCGTGCGGTCAAATCATATTACTTGATACGTTGGAGTTGTCCCCAGGGTTACTTTACCCTGGTCTAAACTATAAAGAGCCGATAGAAAATAACGTTAAAGAAAAAAAGGAAGAAAACTCTATACATTTTATTAAATTCCGAGCCAGAGTCACCACAAAGAGATATTATAGAAAAAAGAGTAATTTGATCTACCCGACCGCAAGTTGACACGAGATAGACGTTACTTCAAAATTCTTTATGACGAATATTCTGGAATTTAATTAGAACTCGACTGACAAGGTAAACGGAAGTGGGACATGGGGTCATAAATAAAGGATATTATTATTGTGCTTTTTTATACAAAAATAACAATGCCAGGAAAATACTTTGTTTCGGTTATGAGGTCTATTTATTTCTTTGTCCGTATTCTGTAAATTCGTATTTTGTAAAAGTTTTGCTAGCATTTAAATTCATTTAGAATGGAGTAATTAAAATATGATTATTCAATAGCCAGACATCTATCTATGCTTGAGAAAATTGTTTATAAAATGTTTATTTAATCAAAGTTCAGCACCAAAATAATCGCTGCTTTGATTTATTCGCCAAGTTATAATTAAGTACATGAATACTTGAGAACTTCGACATTGTTGTGAACTTGTATGACAAACAATTTTATTATAACATTATTGGAACTAATAATATGTAGAACAATGAAGATACTTAACTTTCACTTATGTTGGCTCGTGGCAGATTGATGAGCTAAGTGTTCGGCTGTCTGCCATCAAACACATTATCTAGACGAAGAATATAGCCATTACTTGTGACTGTTTAACAATAAAATCCATTTAATCCTCATTAAAATCTGAGGAAACAAGTATACATATCCTTTTTCTAGGTTATTTTGTTGTCACCAGAGTGCCTGTTCAGTGCTCTGGTGATATAAAAAGCTACTAAAAGGCTCCTAGTGCAGCATTTTCTCATGCTACTACTAGACCTTCTGCTTATCTTTACCTTTTTGACGTTTTGTTACTATTTTGGGGTAAACAGTGCAGTAGTCTTGGTAAACAAAAAACACGCGAAAGTTTTAAGTGTAAATGTGGAAGAAGAAGGAGAAGACTAAAGAAACTATGCAAGGGCTGTGGAGATGTGGCAGAAAATACATGTTGGGTCGAGCCCAGAAAAGATGATTAAGGATAAGAGAATGGTGATCCTACTACATCCTACTATCCTAATTATATTATAAATGTGAAAGTTCTGATGTTTGGATGTTTGTTACTCAATCACGCAACGGCTGCACGGATTTTGACGAAATTTTCCGCACAGATAGTTTGTAACCAGGAATAATATATAGGATACTTTTTATCTCGATAGTACGTTCCCGTGGGATAATTTATGACCTCCACGTGGACGAAGCTGCTGGAAAAAGCTAGTGATTAAATAAAAACAAGAGCTAAGTAATCTTAAGTTATATACCTCTGAAATTTTATACCAGAGACTAATGCGAGTGGGTGTACCTGATGAGGAGTATGTTATTGCGTCAGAAACAGTCTGACTCAAATAGTAACAGTACTTATTGAAGCGTGCTACAGATATCGTCCGGAGTACTGAGTTGGAAACAGTTTTAATTGACATTCGATAATCTGCCCGTTTCTAAGGCACAGGCACTTTGTCCCTAGAAAGGGCGAAAATTCTGCCTCTTTAGTCTAGTGGTGACAAGCGTTCCTACTGAGCGTTGGTGCCCAAGGTTACCCAGGTTTTTCCATCAACGTTTTTTTAGTAGCAGTCGGGTGTCTGGATCTGTACCCGGTTGATGGTCATAGGCTCGCTCCCTATTACTTGGGTCTTAAACATACTTAACTGGCGGACGGTGGGTATACTATGTAGAAGAAACCTCTGTCTAATACTTCTGAAATACTGGTGCGATGTTATCTTATTTTTACGATTTTAAACATTCAACCAGTCACCAGGTTTTCAGAAAAGTATTTCAGCAATAGAAAATAAATCTGCTCTTTGTTAGAATAACTTACAAATTCTATTATTTAACGTTTTTTTTACCATGTGGTAGGCACAACTGCCAATCCTCAACCACATTCGTATTTTTCCTCAAATATCGTTGATAACTTTCCGCCTATAAACGCAGTGACCCATTTTTTAGCCAGCCAATAGCTGTCAAAATCAGAATCGTCCCGCATCACGGAGAAATGTCACGTCGCTGTCACGCACAATGTTAACCATTGCATTTTGTGGAACATTTGTTTTTTTTATAAATTCGTGGTCTATAAATTACTTGTTTAACAGAGTAATCGAAATTGATATGAGTCGCGGGAGCCCATTTTTCTTTTTTAATTACAAGTGTTTGTGCATGCTTTATTATTAGGTTAGACACTAATTTAAATGAGAATTATAAAAAACAAATCACTGGGCAAACACCGAGACCCAAAACAGCTATCTACCTGTATTCGTTCCTGAAAAAAATCTAATTAATAGCTCTACCACTACTATCAACCAGATACCGTGTAACTGTACCCAGTCATTTCTTGGAAAAGCTTGTCCGTTGTAAAGCCTGTAGCGTGCATGGTAGCAACGTGTCACATGCAAGGGTGACGCACGTGTCTAACATATTTGTTCAGGCGTAAACACACTAGTTTGCTGTCAAGCTCAAGCGAGCAATTCTTTGGAATATTTCAATTAGGTATTCCTAAGCTAGGGAGCGTCATTTTTCTTTATTTACTCGTAGATGTAGGTATGTGGTTTCCGTAACATAGGGTCAAATTATATTAGGTAGCAAAACTCCGAGGTCATGACGGGGATCGATATCTAAACACGACAAAATAAAATTTTAAAATATTTGATGATTTTTTTTTGTAGTCAATGACCCCTGGTCCTGGTGGTTGATAGGTACTTGAAGTATTAGTTGAGAGACCTGTTTCTTTTTTGTTTTTTTTTTTATGTTTAAATATCGATACCTACCCATCACGTCTGCGGAGTTTCCCTAGCTAATTTAATTTGACCCTGTAATAGGGAAGGCGTTATTATCTGTGAACATTACGGTTCATCAACAAACTTTTTTTTTTGTTTGGTTTATCATGCTATAGTATCTAATTTGACCCGTATAAATGAAACTTCGGAATAGGTACCAAATTTCCTCGCATCAACCAGACCTTTCTTGTAATCGATAGAACTTTCAATCAAGTAACTTTAACGATCTCAACTCAGTGAGTTTTTTGGGGCAAAAAGCCGGTCAAAGTTGTTATTTTTATCTTCGTCACAATTATTTCCACCAGTTAAAAATCCGATGAACGACCAAAATTATTTTATCGACCATCGAGGCGAAACATTAAAACTTCGAGATTTTCGGATTCATAAAAAGCAGAGTGAAATATTATTTTGTGTGACCCATTTCTGCTGAGGCCAATATAACCTGTCATTATCTGGAGTTTGACGTCATGGACGTGTCCCGTGCATATCTCGTGCATTTTTGTGACTCACGCTAGACACGTTCCGGATTTTTTTATAAAGGGTTGGAAGATTTTTTATTATTATTTATTTTATGAATGTCTAATCATTTCACTCTGCCGCCCGTATCCCAATTTATAAGGAGCCAGTGCAGCCATTCTTCTTTATCCATACATTACGTGTCTATTAGCTAGCATTTATATATGTTAAAATATATACATTGATACAAAAGTTTACTATTATTGGCGATACATGTCTTAGAAAACCATGGGTTAGTAGCCATAATAAAATGAGTTAGTAAGGATAGTGTTTTAGAGAGCCTGCATGCCCATGGTGTGCCAGATGTACCTACTAGATTATCGTATCTCGTGAAAGGTCCTAAAAACCCTCAGTATTATATAGGATGAGAACAGAATAGCTGTGGAACTGCCTGAAATAAACCAATAAAAATAGTTGTTCGCCATAAAAAATATGCATTATACAACCACTTAACATTGGCAACAGCTAAAACTACATATTTACGGCGTTGTTTTTATTATTTTATCAAAGTCAGAATATGTTCTAGCACTGACCTATATCTGGGAAGTCCAATATCTGTCATAGTCAGTGGCGTGACGTCAGAGCGCGGGAGCACGTCGAACGCATCCGAGCGTGTTTAGACCACCGACGACGAGACGTGTTACGGAAAGGTGTAGTACACAGTCGTATTATGTTTTAGGAAAATTAATATTGTGTAAACTCTATCTGTTTTGTGTAAGTCCAAATTAACATTGAGCGTGAAAATTAGAAACTAAAGGGCCGTTTTTCATAGAAAAGAAAAGAGCAATGATCGTGATGATCAAGACACACTATGTCAGTCAATTTTTATACATCAGGTCCAAGTTACTCCTCTTACAAATTATTACCTCAACGCGAAAGACATGGTTAGCCGTCACCTCCTTCTGCGAAGCAGTAATGCTCGCAAAGAGGGAGGCGGCGCACGTGAGGGAGAGGCAGTATATGCGCCCTCACGGCCGTAGTCGCCGCGGGAGACGCCCTGGGCGTCGGGAATCCCAGGCTGATTCCCGGCCACCGTAGGCGCGGGCTTGCGGACGGCGAGTAATGGGTAGCTGGCTGTCCGGTAAGGACCAAGCCCGGGACGACGGCGCGTTGTGTTCCACGCGCGCCTCAAAGAGATATCAGCACCAAATGGGGGGGCAAGGGCCGATGCCTGCCAGGGGTGCGGGTTGTTCGAAAGAGATACCGCGGCCCCTGGCACACAGGCAACTGGGGAACACGGGTGGGTTTTAGTCAGTAAAAGTCTGACACGCCCTCCCGCTCCACCCAGAGCGGGAGAAGTTATTTGATGATTTCCCAACCAAAAAAAAAAAAACGCGAAAGACATAACACAAAAAAATGTTTATGCAATCTCACAATTCTTTTTCCGGATTAAAACGATATCATGGAGAATTTAAGATGCAAATAATGCTATCAAACAGCGTCTTATTATATTATAAGTACGCCTTTTATCCCCAGGGAGATTTATATTTTTGCTCTTGTATCTTGTCCGACGTAAATGTATATTTAGAGAACATTAAAGATGTAGGGTAGGTATATTGGATTAACAGAGAGTGGATTCTGTAATGCTAGCCAAGAAATACCTAAGCCACTCATCATTAGATTGAAATTATAAAATCTTGTAAAAGGATTACGAATTTGCTAAATGCGAAAGCATTATGGCGCTTGGGGATGCAAATATTCAGCATTGCACGTCTTTTGGTTGAAATAATAAAGATTTATGTCAATTAAGGTCGAAACGAGAAATTAATTTGATCAACAAATTAGGTAAACATAGCCCTTTCTAAGAAAATAGTACATTAGTAAGATAGGATAAAGTTAAAACTAAGAACATTTCCTGATAGGAAACTATTAGAAGGCACTTTACGTTCAGCCAAGCCGCCAAGCTAAACGTTACACCGCTCGGTGCATGGCGCGATTACCTCATGCATAATATTGATACTTCAGCAACTAAAACTTTACGCAGAAGAGACGTGTATATCATGTAAATATTAATGCATTGTAACTCTTTTCCTTGTATTATATATTGTGTTTTCCAGGACCACATGATAACTATTTCACCTAGATAGATATGAAGTTACCTATCGAAATAAAATATGCTAAAAATATTCCTGCATCTACCAGTACTAATTCGCGCTACATAACGTTAGTGCTAGGTACATCTACGTGCATTAGCAATGCGTGACGTGCGATTACGTCATGAATATTGACAAGAGTACTCACGGGCTTGTTATGTGTACATACGGACTACAGAAGCTCAGGATTAGACAAACGGATACCGGCATCAATACTAACTACTGATTACTTACTTTATAGATTCGATATCATGAGAACTGATCTAAATCAGGGTTTAAAATGAATCTCATACACGATGCACTATTACGAAAAAATAGGATCTTAAAACATTGACGAGGACCATTCCTGTACTACGGCAACAGACTGAGAAAACGTTAGACATTCAAAGTGCTAAAATATTGTCAGTCCATTACTTTTGAACCTAACGCCGAACTCGTACCAACTTTCAAAAGTTTACTCCCCTTAAACTTTTACAATAAATTTAACTTCAGCAAATTCTTGAGGCACTTCATCGATACCACATCCATATTTCATAGTGCTGGTGCTGCTTCATCCTCCAGTGTAATTGACAGCACCACCTGACACCCGACTAAGTGATTTTTTATTTATTCATCGGATGAACTCCTTTACAGTGTAATAGATGAAGATTCTTGAAGAAAAGTGTTGAGAGATTGATAGCGTGTGTGATAGTGATAATGATGTGAGGTGAGAGATTAATGAGTCACCTGATCAGATATGAGCGGCCATTAGTTGTGAACGTGCTTTAAATTGGAAAAAAGAAACGCAGGTGTTACAGCTAAGGTTACATTTTAGTCTTTTTAAAACACGAACAGCTTTGCTGTTATTTTTACGATGATAGTTATAAAGTTAGTAATGGCATAGCAACATGACTTAACAAAACGTAGTTTGATAAAGCGATTCTTCGAGGATTCATTTTATTTTTGGTTTTATGTAATGCTCACAAAATGAATAGATTTCTACTGATGACACCCCAGCAACCCAGAGGTGTCGTTTTCATTTACGAGTATTCCAGTAAATACGGTATAATACTAACCAATTTACGAAACACTAAACAATTAATATACCCTCGAGACACGTCTGCTAGCAACTTATAGACGAAACTAAAGCCGCACATTAAACGCCCATAATTTTAGTTAGGTTGTAATTTACAAACAGAATCGTAAAACCAGTGGCTTGTAACCAATCAAATAGACAGGCGACGTTGCATTAACTCAGACCATAGAAAAGTTAGGAATGGAGTGATAAGTACGTTAGTAATTAGATTCAAAGGGAAATACTAATTGTAGCATTAATAATTGTCAAGTAAAAATAGAACCGTGACGTGAGATCTCTAGAGATCTTTTAGCAAACCAGCGGTAATTATATAATCATTACCATTTTTATTTTGGAATACTGTTCACATTCGTTGGTCATGATTTTATATTTTGTAGTCTACATTTAACCGTTTCAGTAAATTCTAGCTGGCGGATTGCAACGAGCAAGTCAGCAAGTGTGACAACGTTTCCACGAGAGCAACGCAATCACATCGAATGTAGGATGGGACAATGAATCCTCTCTCCTCTCGTGTAACTCACAAATTTCAAGAATAGAGACCCGATGAATTTATATGATGCTTTTAAGCACTCCATTTAGTACGTACTTCATGACTGAAACCTATCAAAATTTTACGAGCCCGTCACGGAGGAGACTGGGAGAATTAGAAGTGTCTCTGATCTTTGCGGCTTAATCATAGCTCGAATTAGGCATGAGACATGCGCTAAAGTTTTGGCATCAGCTATTTTAAGACTGCATTGTTGCCGTTACATTATGATGCTTTAAAGAGCCAGCCCTTTTTAGAAATCCTGCAATCTGAATTGATTTATTCAACGTCGTCGCAGAAGAAATTCTTAAAATGAAACCTACAGAAACAATTAGGTCTTTTTTAGAATACAGTGTGCAGTCTTTCAGATAATGAAAATAAGTGTACGTGTGGTCTACATCGAGCAGTAGATGGTCATAAATATAAGAAGATTTTTGGGAACAAAATCTGTGGCACAAACGGCCTTAGACAGACCAGACTGTCCAGACTCGTTTACGCAGTGGTTTAACTTTTGAAATTAACATTCTTAATGCTTCCGATAATGTAGCTAAGCGTAGCATAGCATTTTCTATCGCGTATAGGTACGATGCCTCTATCGAGCAGTTCCAGTAGAACATCTTCAGTTGTTATGCAGCGAGCAGACGACGTGACAGCGTGACGTATAGCTGACAAAGACAGACATGATGTATGAGCGTGCAAGTGCTGGCTGGACAGACGCGGTTATGGCCGGCGTGATATTTTTGAAATGCTTTAAAGTTGTTTATTTTCCATGATTATCACAGATTGACAAAATTTACAATACGTTAGAAAAACCCCATTATTGTTATCCGTTTTTATCCTTGTACTAACGATCGTATTCCTATTTTCACAAAAAAATCCTGCCAATAACATTTTTAAGAGGCATTCGCAAAAAATCCCGTATCGATTTACTCGTAGCGAATTCTCGCTTTTAGGGCGCTCGCTTTGAACTATCGACACCGAGCTGGAGGAATATAATATGACGCCATTGTGGATGCTGGTAGCACGCTAACACGTCGGCAAGTTAAAAGTATCAGTATTCACGGGGATAGGGATCAGTGGCGCGTGTGACGTCATCAATATTCACGTGCCGTCAGCGTGACGGGCCGTCACGGCGCAGCATCACACTGACGTGAGAGCGTGATTAATGGAGCCGTGTCACAGCAGGTGCATTTTGCTGTCGGGACATAATAATGTCATCAATGTATTGGTCTTTAAGTCTTTATAGGCCGATCAAACACCTGCTGAAAGGGTAATCTTATAAAGAGTAGTTATTTATCTTTTTGCCTGTTTTTTGTAGGTTCACGGGTTCAACATGAATGTTTCACATTAATGTTTCGTTTACAAGCATATATTTTATGCAAGCAACTCCGTTATCAGTATTTACAAACTTCCATATTATGCTGTGGTTGCTCCATTTCAAGTACTTAAATGGATGAATATCTGCATTTCATACATAGGTATAGAACATGGTGGGGGACCCGGTATCAATATTCAACGTACGAGATATTCCCGCCGGCGTTATGAGAACTGATCAGCTTTGATAAACTATCGCTAGAACTTCTAGCATCCATGTAAGATAAGCTTTTTTGTATATAATTGATGTTTTACATCAAGTAATTCTTTTATTTTTGCTTTATCTTTATTCGCTTTCACAGCAATATTATCATAGTCCCCGAAACTTTTCAAAATCTTGTCTCAAAAATAATTTTTTTCTAAGATACAATGGTTAACTTGTTTTATTTTTGAAGGGAAATCATCAAATAACTTCTCCCGCTCTGGGTATTGCAGGAGGGCGTGTCAGACTTTTACTGACTAAAACCCACCCGTGTTCCTTCAGTTGCCTGTGTGCCAGGGGCCACGGTATCTCTTTCGAACAACCCGCACACAACGCGCCGTCGACCTGGGCTTGGTCATTACCGGACAACGAGCTACCGATTACTGGCCATCCGCAAGCCCGCGCCTACGGTGGCCGAGAATCAGCCTGGGATTCCCGATGCCCAAGGCATCTCAAACATGTTCAATCATTGAAATTTGCCGTTCCATGAAACTGACTTCAGCCTTGAAATAAAATTATGTTTACTCAAATTTAATTTTTCTATAGGTAGTAACATACTCTGTGATCTCTACAAACAACCCTTAATTACCTTTACCTAATTAATTTCATTCCAATACTGATCAAGTTCAAATAAATATAGAAATTAGGTAAATTATCGCTTGTAATTAATAAAATGCTTAGACGATTAACTTCGAGAGTTCGCTCCTTAAAGTTGAATTAATTGGTTTATACTAATATTATCGCTTCTTATATTTAAATTAAATTTATAAGCAAGTACCTAATTATTATTTACTAGCTTAAGACCGCGGCTTCGCCCGCGTGGAAGTCGGAAATTATCCCGCGAGAACGTACTACCGGCATGAAAAATATCCTATGTGTTAATCTAGGTTATAATCTATCTGTGCGCCAAATTTCATCCAAATCCATTCAGTAGTTTTTGCGTTTTAGTAACAAACCTTCATATATCCATACATACAAACTTTTGCGTTTATAATATTAGTAAGGACTAAACTTAGTATTTTAATGTGCCATATTTAGGTTTTGAAATTTTAATGAGAATTTGAAAACAAATTCACGCTCTATTTCGATGTTATTATTTAAATAGTAAGTTAATGTAGCAACAAAAGCAACAATTGACAACCGAATTGCTTTTATCGACAATAGTACAACATTACTTTAACAGATGTCGCTACAGGTAGCGTTTACAAATAACAAAAATCATTTCAAAGCCACAAAAAATTTGGCAAACTGTTAATGCTACTGCATAGGTAGTATTTACCATCAAGTTACTATTTACCGGGTAATACGTCTTTCATCGACTTGAATGTGCCCTGGAACCTGAGAGTATGTCATGTTCACACAAATGTCTCGCAGACGGTGGCGCGTATGTTGAATCATTGCAACATACGCGCCACCGTCAGCGAAACATTTAGCTCCCTACAAATGGTTCAAATGGATGGCACTTCTTAGCGGATGTGACTAATTTAATTTTTGAATTCTAAGGTACTCAAGACGCTTTTAACGTGGACCTCTTTTTTACATCGCACTTACATTCATTATAAATTTAATAATTAATAATGTAACTAATATATATTTTGTAACAATTTAATTCAAAAGAGTGTCCATGGAGTTACTTTCCCGTTCATCTACATAGGTAACTGCTGCGCTTTAGAGTTTTAAGTTTCTATCTGACTGACTCCTTGACAATTCAAAAGTGACTGTTAATATTAATGATTTACCTATTATGTAAGTGAATGTGGTAATAGGGCTTTATCAAACTTTATTTTAAATAATGAATACGATTTTCTGGATATTGCATGGTAAGTATATGGAAACTACCAACCTTTATCAGATAATCATAGTTTATATATCCACAATCCCTTTAAGGTTTTTAAAACCCAAAATTGAACCTAGGGTAGGCTTATTTCCAGCATTAGACTATATTTCTGCAATTCCTACCTATAAAAACCAGTCCCAAGTTACAACAGCTCACGATATTGCGCATCTAATCTGTATCAGATCATCGAAACTTCTTGGCCCTTGCATAATACATAGTGGAAAAACGACTAAAAATTAATCTAACTTGAAAAAAAAAACCTTGAATCCAACGACCATGATTTACATATTCACACACTTTCTATTACCTAATGCAGCCTTGAACTCATCAGCTACGAAATAGTTTGTTATTTTGTATGGAACATCAATGTCCTCAAATATGGCATGTTGCCTAATATGCATTAATATGGACACACATATCTTACAACTACGTACTAAACACTTATCTTAAAACGTGATTGAAAAGCTCTTGATATTTGGTTCGATACTTACTGCAGTTATAAGTATTTGTTAAGTTTATTTGCTTTTAATTTGGTGTAGATAATTTATTCCGTTGAAGCATGGTTCAAGCAAGTAGCTTTGTTGTATTAGTAGATAAACTTTATTTAACAGTGTGTCGAAATTGGATTTTTATATTTATACTTATTCCCATTCAACAATGATAAAAGATGGCGTTGCATGTAGCAATAAAAGTATCTATAAAATCAAGAACACGATGTATTTATAAGTTTACAATACTGACGTTGCGATATTTGCTGAAGGTTGAGAATGTCAGACAGGTCAGAATACTACAGGTTATTCTAGAAGCTCATCGTAAAAATTATCATAGAAATAGTAGATAACTGAGCGTTTACGTCTTAAACGGTTTGACCTTTATTAACTAGGCACTGTCGTTAGACAGTAGGTACCTGGTTAGGTAAGAATTTTGTATGGCCGCACTTAGCATAAAAAGGCAAAAAAAGCCTTTAACTATTCACTGGGCTATATAGTTCCCGAGACTGTACTGAGAGTACAACCTTGGAATATTTTTACTGCTGGCCTCAAAATGGAATCTAGGACATAATAATATAGTGAAAGTACTCTAAAATATATTCTTTTTATCGGAAATGAAATAGACACAAAGCTACCTAATTGAAACCTCAAGTCTCCTCTTCAAAAATTACAATAAATAAAAACTTTTTCCAAAAAAAAAAAACAACCGACTTCCAAAAAAATACTACAAAGTGAAAAATAACTTTAATTTCGGAAGCCGGTTTTTTTTTGGAAAAATCGTTTATTTTTCACTTTTTAGTGGTTCACATGTGCTTATCCCTTTACAGCGTACCGGCGTGATGTTATGTTATGAACTGGTGTAAGCAATAGACAGACATGAGATTTCAGCAATCCCAGTCCATTTGCTATCATTTATTGAGGAGTTCCGTTGCCTATCCCCGAGGTCTTCATTAAATCATCACCAAATTGAAATGGCCCCACTCCGAGAAAGTACTCTTCCAAAAAATACCTAAATCGCTTCAAGTGTGCCTATAAAATTTGAAGAGTTCCCTCTATTTCTCCAGGATCCCATCATCAGATCTTGACTTGATGATTATGGGACCACCTGGGAATTATACCCGTTCAAACAAAAAATAATCCAAATTGGTCCAGCCATCTTCAAGTAATCGGGGAAAATACATTAAAAAAAGGTTCCGACGAATCCAGAACCTCCTCCTTTTTGAAGTCGGTTAAAAAGTAAGCTTTTGTTAAATTAACCAGCTGTTTAAATCTTAAAGTTTACAAAATATTAAAGAAACATTACAAACTTCACGTCATTATGGCACTAATTAACAAACTTATCGGACACATAAATATGTTAGCAAACAGTCGAACCATGGAAAAACAAATATTACTTCATAGAAACAAAATTAAACGAGAATATAAACAAATATTACATAACCAATGAATGGCATTAGATGACATTTCTTTCGACACAAATAAAAGAAAACGTGTATCTGTGTATGCTAAATATGGCTGCGCCGGCGGCTATGTGTAGAAATAGTAAGGCCGAAAGTGGTGCAACTTCTTTTATTGTTTACTGATCACGGAACAGCTGTTGGACCCCTGTGAATAAAGGCGACTTAAGTTTTAACAGTATATCTTAGTTCGATACAGAGATCCGTGGGTAAATTGTAGTTAAAGCACCAACTGGTAATGTTAATGGCTTCAAGCTCATTTGGGCGCGGAATTATCCTAGAATGAAACTTTGCTTTAATTTAGCGATTCCCAGGATATGTTGACAAATTATCTAGTCGTTCCATCTCCGATCGTAATTATTAGGTATAGTGAGCATAATATCAACTCAATGGGATTACGGGAAGGGCTTGCCAAATCGATCATCAGATTTATCCGTTGTATGGATAAAACTTAATAATGATTAAATTATTTACCAACACGAACCATCATTACACGATATCCCAAGGCGATGGCGTTATGTACCTACATATAAAAAAAAGATTTTAGGATAATATAACATGTACATACATAAACTCATGCTTTCTTACCTTAAGGGAAGGTAGAAGTCACAGAACGCCATCTGCTATAGCATATTATCATAAACAATCATTTGTGAAATAGTCACAAACACAGCATTTAACACTGAACTTGATCTCTCATTTAAATAACTGCATGACATTTGGATAACGCCCGCGGCAGCCAGTGCAGTGTTAGGTAACATCTCATAGTTGAGTATGCTAATATACTGGTTTGTTTCGGGTTCCTTATCTCGTTGTACCAGTGACCTGAGACACTCACTGAGAACTCGAACTAATCATACTTATTGGGTGTGACAGCGCGGCTAGCGACAGTTGTGTGATTTGATTCCAAAAAAGCCTGCACAAGAAACAGTGTGTTTGACATAACACTAGATAAACAAATCTTTTGTTTTTTGAATGTAGTATTTAGATGGTTATTTTGAGGAATGCATTGTAGCAACTAAGAAAATCCGATAAATCTGCATTAGCAAATCTGTACATATTATGCGTCCTATATATATAATTTACACTATTGGTATAATTTACACGTTAGATAACCACGGACCTTACTTGGGAAGCTAAATAAAAGAATTCAATTTATTGACCAACTCAGCCTAGCACAGTCCACTGCTGAACATAGGCCTCTCCCAGAACACTCTGCCCTCCACTTTACACATTTAGTTTCTTCTTAAGGTCATCAGTTTCACTAAGCCGGGGGCATCCCACGCAACGCTTGCCGAGACGCGGTCTCCACTCGGACTCGTATACTATACGACTATATCGACAAACATGGCCAGCCCACTGTCTGTCTGTCATTTCAGGTTTTAGCTCCACTGCAAGCTATATTGGTAACTCCAATTCAACTCAAAATAAATGCAAATATAATATTTTAGAATCAGAATCAGAACTTTATTTGCTATGAATGTAGTTACAGGTACCTATAAGACGTTGCACATAAATAAATGAGATCGGCTACAGTCTACCTTACGACGTGCAAATTAGGTACTAATATACTAAGATGAGTTTATATTAATGATAATAATCTTAATGATAATCATTATTGAAATAACAAACAACAACAACAGCTCACTACTTTTACTTAACTAACATTAAACTTAACTCTCGCTAACTGTCACTTAACATCTGACCTCAATACTCCGCTCTCGTGGCCCGCCCGTAATAAATTGTGCTTGAAACTTGTAATATTTGAAGATATTAATTCCCTGTCAGTAACCTGGAGTTTTAATTACGGCTCTCGTAATTTAACGATGTCGTAAATTATTATTAATTCATTAGTTTTCGTTTAGGGCACTGATGTGCTGAGGTCAAGGGAGAGAGGTCAGAGCTCTTCAATGCTAATGGACTTCAATATTTTGACAAATTATGGACGGAACCGCTGAATTTTAGGTGGATAATTAAACTGTTTCATAGTTTCGGAGGTTTTGTAAATCGTAACTGTTTATTACTTTCCTCGGTTTTAAAAGAAATGATGACTTATTATTAAAAGTAAAATACAAAGTAATTACTCTATTTCTAAGATTGACAAGTATATAAACAAATAAACTATTGAGACCAGCCTGAACATCATCATCATCTGCCTTCCCTTTTCCTAAGTATGTTTGTTAGGTCTGCTTCCAATCAAACCGGATGTAGCTGAATACTAGTGTTTTACATGGAGCGGCTGTCTGACCCTGAACTGACACCAGCTGACTTTTCTTTAAGAAATCTCTTCTATGGAATGACCAACATTTTAAATAACACTCGTCATGTTTTGTGACTATTTTGGCACACATAAGGAGTGCTATATATCATACCATGCTTTTTAATTTACAAAACGCGTAACATATTCGAACATGAAACAGATACCCTGAATGCACTACTGAATGAGCACAATTTTCATATTAAATGATTAGACGCAAGCTGAGCTGCAGAGCTTGTATTCATAGCGTCGCGCCTGTAATGCCGGCAAATGGCCATAAACGCAAATCGCTCGCAAATCCAACGCTTGGGGTATCCAGCCACACAGTAAGAGGGAATTGAAATACTAATAAACATAGGTATGATAATATTGCTTTCAAAGTAATGTTAATGAAGATTTACTTAAAACTAAGTAATTAATTATTTGTAAATAGTCTCCAACAAGGATTATGGGGACGAAACATGCGAGTGGTACATAGCAATCCATCCTTAGCTAAATAAATAGATCGAATGAAAGGAAAAAAAGAAGAATAGAATAGAATAGGGTAGAATGTAAAGGTGCCATTATAGTTATAAGATCATACACTGCCACAGTTGTAAACCTATATTCTGGCAAACAAATGAATTTAGATTTTTTTGATTTGATCAGCGTACAAAAAACCTACTGGCACACAGGACACGGTGGAGAACTTGAGAGAGTCCAGTATCCAACAGTGGACTGCAAAAAGCTGAGTTGACCATATTTCTGATTAGGTCTTTTGCTGCAAAAAGACCACTTCCACAGTTACAGTAAATGGTCCCTGAAAAACTGTTATTTTTGTATCACGCACAGTTAAAAGGTTGGTACCAGCAGTTTTGTTCATAATTATAGCTGACCCTGCGCAAGCCAACAGCGCTGAACGCGATATTTAAGAGATTCTGGCCCCATGAAATCCCTTAAATTTTGTTCTCCGCTATTCTCATGGGCTGACAAGTAGCTACACAGTGCAAGCGTCGATTTGTCGCGTTTACAATCAGCGAGCATTGCACCGCGACTGTAGGTAGAGCGGCGAGCGCAGCCGCGGGACGTGACTCGTGTCGATGTTATAGTCTCTGTGTTACAAATTACAAGTGTGGCGAAGTATGTGCTAAGATATTTTTTCACTTTGTTCAATCTAAATTAGTATGAGGTAGAGATATGCCGTGGTTTCGTGTGGTGCCGGACGTAAAAAGAATAGCACCATCCCATTTCTCCCCGTAGGTATCGTAGAAAGTGACTAAGGGACTTACCAGAGAATACCACCATACTGCAATCGCCAACCTGCCTGCCAAGCGTGGCGATTATGGCAAAACCCCCCCAAAAATGGGTAGACCACATTGCTCACAGGACAGATAGCCAAAGGGGCCGAAAGGTTCTGGAGTGGCGACCGCGTACCGGAAGACATACAGTGGGAAGGCCAACAAAGTGGACCGATGACCTTGTGAAGGCCGCGGGAATCCGCTGGATATGGGAAGCACAAGACTGATTGAAGTAGAGGAGCCTGGGGGAGGCCTATGTCCAGTAATGGACGTCTTCAGCTGAAATGATGATGAGAGACATTCAACTATAATTAGGTAGTTATTGGTTGAAAGATTTGTAAATTTCATAACATCGCTATATGAGTCATAACTATTTACGGTGTCTTCTTGAAGTAAGGTTTGTTAAAAAAAATATTTCATAGCCTAATTTGAATAGGTACTGTAAACTTCACCTATGGAAATTGAATTTACAGTCACTCTTACTTTCGTATCGCAGACACTATAAATTATAAATTGATTTGTTTCTTCTATAAGTACAGTACCTATGACGTAATCGTGATTCTTTACAAGTGGCAAGTCAGCAGTCGACACCTCAGCGGGAGTGCTACGTGGAAGGCCTTATGGAGGAGTGGCCTTGTTGTGGAGGAAGAGCCTATTTCCATCTGTCACAGTAGTTAGTTGTGACAACGTTCGCCTTGTAGCTATCAAGATAGTGTCGCAGGATTGTTCAATACTAATTTTCTCGGTGTATATGCCTACGGACTCGAACGATAACATAACCGTGTTTACAGATTGTCTTAGTGAAATTAGTGCGATAATAGAAAGTAATAATGTGCAATCAGTGATTATTCTCGGTGATTTTAACGCTCACCCAGGAAAGCTATTTGGTAGTGAGCTGTTGAGCTTCTGTGAGGAGCAGTGCTGGACCTGTGCGGACCTGGACTTACTGCCGCAAGGTACGTACACTTTCGTGAGTGACGCGCACGGTTGCCACCGCTGGCTCGACCACTGTGTAGTGACCGAAGCCGCGAGGCGTCTGCTCGTTAGTGCAACTGTATTGTATGATACGTATTGGTCGGATCACATGCCTATACTATTTCAGTGTAATTTTAATATAATAAAACCAACAATTGTGACACCCAAGCCGAGCAAAAACCTTGCGATTTGGGGTGAACGGGATGCTAGTCAAATAAGCCAATACAAAGAAATATGTCATTCAATGTTTAGGGAAGTTAATTTTCCTTTAGAATTTAAAGAATGTGCTAACGGATGTTGTGGGGATTCCAATCACAAAGTCATATTAGACAATATGTATAAAAACATTGTGTGTATACTGACAGAGGCTGCCCAGTGTCCTAGTTATGAGGGTGCGGGAGCGGGTAGAAGGTATAAACGTGTTGTCGGTTGGAACAGACATGTTAGGCAGGCTCACGCGGACGCCCGGCTTGCTTTTCAAGGCTGGAGTTTGTCTCGTAAACCAAACTCTGGTTCTGTGTATGAACATATGTGCAACACGAGAAAGGTCTTTAAGTCAAAGTTAAGATGGTGTCAGAACAATCAAGATAAAATTAAAATGGACATCATTGCTGACAATCATAAATCTAAAGATTTTTCAAGGTTTTGGAAAAATACGAATAGTTTGAATCCGAGGACGGGCGTCCCCGTGAGTGTGGCGGGGCAACATGAGCCTGCGGCTATAGCAAACTTGTTTGTGCAACATTTTAAAGTCGTATCTCCTCTTGGCTCCGCATCGCAGGCGGTTGATGCTGAGGATTGTCTGACGGACTTAAAGGTCAGGTTCTCAGCAAAAGATGTTGCTAGCGTTTTAAAAAATATGGTTAAGGGCAAGTCACCGGGCTATGACTACCTCAGCATCGAGCACCTGCAACATGCAGGAGTTCACCTGCCAAGGGTACTAGCAATGTTCTTTTCGCTCTGTCTAAGCCACGCTCATCTGCCTAGCGACCTTATGAAAACTGTGGTTGTACCTATTCTGAAGGATAAGACTGGGGACTCATCAGATCTCTCAAACTATAGGCCTATATCTCTTGCTACTATCATTGCCAAGGTGCTGGACAGCTTGCTTGATAGACATATGGCGACCCGCATTGAATTGCATGATGCGCAGTTTGGGTTTAGACCAGGTCTCTCCACGGAAAGTGCCATACTGTCTCTCAAGCATACTGTACAGTATTATACGTCTAGGAGAACGCCTGTTATTGCGTGTTTCCTGGATCTTTCCAAAGCGTTTGATCTGGTGTGGTACGACTTGCTGTGGCAGAAACTATCGAATGATACTTCAGTAGATAGAGAAGTTATAGCAATTCTGCGGTTTTGGTATAACAATCAGACCAATTGTGTAAGGTGGGCAGGCTCGTTATCGGATGTGTATGGGTTGGAGTGCGGGGTTAGGCAGGGTGGCTTGACCTCCCCTCGGCTCTTCAATCTGTACATAAACAAGTTGATCGAAGAGCTCAGCAAGACCTATCTGGGTTGTTATGTAGACGGAGTATGCGTTAACAATATTAGCTATGCTGATGATATGGTGTTGCTGAGCCCTTCGATTAACGCAATGATAAGCCTGCTTACGACATGTGAGAGGTACGCGGAGGCTCATGGGCTTATATACAATGTTAAGAAAAGTCAGGTACTAACCTTTAAGGCGGGCACTAAAACTTACCCTGTACCTCAGTTGAAACTTTGCGGAAGCTCCTTAGAGCAAGTCACTTCCTTCAAGTATCTGGGCCACTGGGTTTCCGAAGACTTGAAAGACAGTCTGGATATTGAGCGTGAGCGCAGGGCGTTGGCTGTCCGCTGCAACATGTTGGCTCGCAGATTTGCAAAATGCACGACTGAAGTAAAGGCTACACTGTTTGCGGCGTACTGTCAGTCGTTCTATACATGCAGTCTGTGGGTCAACTACACGCAGAGGACATACAGCGCTCTGCGCGTTCAATACAATAATGCATTCAGGGTGTTGATGGGGTTGCCGCGATACTGCAGTGCTTCCGGCATGTTCGCTGAGGCGGGAATAGATGGCTTTCACGCCATCATGCGCAAGCGATGCGCTTCCATCATGCGCAGGGTACGCGCCAGCCCCAACAGCATCCTGAATACTATAGCGGATAGGTGGGACAGCCCCATACTGGGACATTGGATACGCCTACATTCTACTGTGGCGTAATAATAAATATAGTTTTTACTTTGTTTTTTCTCCAGTAAATGTAAGTACTAACACTAGTTTCTAAGTCGTTTGTATACTAACCAAATGGACGTTATGGGTCTGAAATAAAAGATTTTTATTTTTATTTTTTATATTATTTACATCCATAATGTGGACAGTCTTACTACTACTTTTTCGTGTGTTAACAATTGTGCAACATGTAAAGTTTAAACCGCGATTATGTCACATAATATCAATGAAATTCCACGGCTTAGGTATTGCAAGACATTCTGTCAACATCCACATTACGGGCCAACCACTACGCGGAAAAGGTTACCAATCCACCAACCACTTGTAGCAGTCAATTAAATTAGGCATTTAAACCAGCAAACCATGACGAAGCAACCTGTCTCACATCAAATAGATTCTTTTCACTAAGTTACTACACGTGTTTAACTTTCAACCTTAACAGTTAAGTAACAGAAAGTTACAAGTCATACGTTATTAAATTATGTGTAATACAATTACTCGTTTGATTTCCGGATAAGTAAATGATCTTGTGTAATATATAGTCTAATAGTGTGTAGTAATAACGTGTAGGTAGTGTGTGTAATATAACGACCATTAAGACCAACGACCTACCTATTGTGTGTGCCGTAAAGGGCAAATAAGAAATTATGTAAAGAGTGGGTCAGCAGCGTCACCCTGTCTTGGCAGACAACTTTCATCACCGATTCGTCTAACAATCGTAGTTATTATAGAATTTCTGATTGATAGTCGTTAGGAGATGTGCTGAACAGCAGTAGTCCATAGTTCAATTTAATTCAATGTTATCATCACTTCTTTTACAGAAGCTTTAGGCAAAGTTGTGCGTGTAATGTATGTCTATCTATAAAAACTGGTTCCCATCACTGTTCTGTTAGGTTTTGTCTTAACCTTTATAACCCACGCTCACCAAACTTTTGTCTACCATTACGAACCAAAATAGAAGACATAAAATAAACCTCCCCAACATACAGCCTTAACCAGCAGCCATCTCTCACCGCGAAATAACTCACTAACTGTATTAAGTAAAGCAACGGCTAAGGTAATGAACTTATCCATGACCATTCCACGTAGACTCCCCGATTATCCGCACCCACCAAGTTCCTCAAGGATTAAGGATTTGGGAGAGGTCTTGTTATAATGGTCGTTGAGTAGAAGGCTTCGGAGCGCGATACGCTCATTTGGGGTAATATTTCTCCCATCACGGCTTTTTGATGTGCTAAGCAGGTAAATCAGGTGCTTTTGATCCCAGATTGTATGTTAACGACGGTTCAGACTTGTAATTATTACATTTTTAGAAGCTCACTGTTTTTGGAAAAATATGTCTTTTTTGGAGATGTTGTTTCAATTAAGTGTGTCTTGTGGATTAGTGTAGCTTTCAACTTGGATTTAAAACGTTTTATTCTAATTCTGCTTTGTAAGTAGGATTCTCCTTCGCTTTTTTCTTGTGGGTAGTGTGTCGATAGAAACAGGTTTACTGTCATCATGCCAATTATCAAGGTAGTGTTAAGAAATAAATACTGTTGTGAACGAATACTTCAAAAATCACTTGAATTTTAATCATCTACACTATTCAAGAGCTCTTCAATACTCAGCAATCTCGGTCTTCCCACACACCACCCATAATGCCTGCCATGTCTGCCTAAAGTAAATGGTGCAAGAAAAACTTGATTATAAAAAAAAAAATTGTTATAATCAACTGCTTCGCGCCATCTTGATGTATTCTTAACCATTTAATACCGTAGCCAACAACCTCGCTCAGAAAAAAATACATTAGAAAAGGAGGCAAAAAATCGAAAAAGGAACGCCAAGCGAGTTATCGCGCGTCGACGTTATCTATGGAAATCTATGCGCGGCGCGAATGGAACCTACTTTTAATTAAAACTTTCTTAAATCCCTCCGTATGCTTTACTTTTTATTTTTTAGCTTAGAATATTGCTGAGAGTGATCCTGACTTCTGCATTTATAAGTGGAACTAGACTTATTGTGTAATTATCTTATTTTTATTTGCATTGAATATGAGAAATATATAAGAATTAAATGCAAAAGCTTTTTTTAAAGCCTTGCTAATTATTATCGTTTCAAAACTATAACATAACGTACGTACTAACGTAAACTGTTAACATGCCAATTTATACAAAATAAGTTTATGGGCACTTATACCTTTATAGGTAGGTACTGATTGATATTTGTGGATCATCGTGAAGTGCGAATTTCCTCATCGTCTTTAGATTTTTCGTAGATGGGTCTTTTTGACACTACATCAAAACGACGATAATTTACAAAGCAATGTGTATTTTGAGCACAATTACTTTCTATTTTGATTTTTAAATTACTTGTTGCTGTACATTGATATACAAAAAAACCCAAGATGCACAGTCTCGAACAAAAGTAACACTCAATACTGTCCCCTATTATACGTCAGTGGTTAAGTTATGATAAAACACATTTTTTGCAAATTCAACCTTACACTCGTAACTTAAAGTTGTTTTAACAAAGCAATGTCCAAAAAG
This sequence comes from Antitype chi, assembly GCA_947359405.1. NCBI lineage: Eukaryota > Metazoa > Arthropoda > Insecta > Lepidoptera > Noctuidae > Antitype > Antitype chi. Next base: position 671,784 of record OX375821.1, on the reverse strand, counting down.
ACTGGAAGATCACTGACGGTACTATTTGACACCTGTATCATTACAAGATGTAACTTAAATAGCGCACAACCTGTTAAGGGGTTATTGTGCTCATCATTATCAACAACTTTTACTATGGGACCAAACCTGAAATCGCGAAACAAAATCAGCTGTTACATACACTTGTATTCGCATAAATCGTCAAAATGTAGGGAACAGCTGATTTTTTTTTTACGATTTCAGGTTTGGTCCCATAGTAAAACTTGTTGATAATGATGAGTACAATGACCCCTTAAGAGGTTGTGCGTTATTTAAGTTACACCTTGTATATTTACCTTGTCATATCGTCACTACCGAGTGAAAATAGTTTCTCAATGAGACACACATCAATACAAAGAGAATAAATTTCTAACAAAACAACCACGACGTCCAAGACTCCTGTAAAGCTGGGTACACACCTGCGACACGCTGGATTAATAGCAAAACTGCAACTAACAAGGCTTTATTACATTGTACATACAGCTCCATTAAGTAGTTACCCCTCCAAAAGACACAACATAATATATTTTTCTATTTTGTTTAAGTTATATTTACAAAGGTTTTCGGTTTTTAAAATCAAGAATAATTAAATACTTTCATAATCATTTCATAATATTAATTATTGCTATTATTTAACCAAACTTTGATCTTATATTACTTACAAAGATTTGTATTTTACAATTTGATTTGATAATTTACAGATAACTTAGTATGCATATTTTGCCAACTAACGCAAACGGGTCCGTAGACAAGTGACATTCTTATAACGCAAATGATAAAATAGGAAGCGCTAGAAATATTTTAGATTGACATAAACTGCCTGAATTTCACGTGATCTGTCATGTCAAACGTTGTGGATATAACTTGAGGGTACGGATTAATTTTATAATGAAAACGTAAGTAAATTAAATTAATGGTTACCCCCCAAATAACATAGTCTATCGATCAGACTGAGACCAAAAGATAAAGTGACTCGGACGATAGTAGATAGCAATTTCATCGCCAATTCATATGGACTCGCTGGCTAGTTAGTCATCGGTATGAGTATGACGACGCTCGGTGATGCGATGGTTCAAATTCTTTTTTTTTAAGTATTCTTTAGATTATTCGTAACGAATTCATTGTTGTAGCAGTGTAACATTTTAAAACTTGAGGGGTTAGCACATACTGACGCTGTATTTACTAGTTATACTAGTTTCACACACACTTGAAATGGATCCGAAACTATTAGGTACAGTTGTTCGCAGTTTTAGCAATCTGCAGTTGTAGGAATTGACTGGAGTTGAGGTGCCGACTCTAGAAGGTAGATTAACAAATATAAAAACCAGTGGCATTTTCTTGACTTTCATGTTGGAAGATTTTGAACACACAGCCCGATGTAAAGTTTTGTGCCACTTAAAAATCTCGCTGAAAGTTAAACACATTCATTCGCACTATAATTAATTCGGAATGGATGTCATTCAATTTTGTCATCACGTTTTTTGTTCTAGACTAAAAATAAGATAGATGGAATATCTTTATTGTAATTTCGACCTCGTAATGGCTTGAAAGACCTGCACTTTTGGCAACAATTCCCGGTACACTGAAACTTCACTAAGGCTGAACCTACCTCGCTGTCACATAGACAAATATATACTTTGTCACTTTATGACGTGCCTTCAACCATAGAGTATAAATGAAAATACTACTGTGCTTTTAGTTAACAGTGCATAGATACCTAGATCGCACTTATGAAGTTAAAACAGAGACACCTGCGCCTTCGCGGATTAACGTGGTACTTACTCGAGTGCGCGGATTCATTGTATTGCACTTGTTCTGTTGCACTTGTTAGTCGGGTGACTGCACCGGTTGACTGTCGTGCAGGTTATTTTCTTCTAAATTAAAGATTCCTTGACCATGATAAAAGTACACCATTGTGAAGAATCCATATATGTAATACACATAATTGACGATAGAGAAAGGGAAGAATAGATGAAAAAATAACAATTACATGTTTCATGCACATAACTACGTACTTGCTTAGCAACTGCACTAAATCATATTGCCCTTGAAACTCCGCTTCAAGACGACAAATAAAACATCTTCTGGCTCTAAATTCGGCGATGTGTATACATATTATTGCTCGTGACTGTACATAGCAGAGTCACGATAATGAAATAATTATGTAGTAAGTGCTTCAGAATTCACTTAGATGAGTATAACTCGCAACATCATAATTTGATTACGACATACACTAGTTATTCAAGTAACGCGTAGGTACTTAAAGTTCTTGATAATAATTGCAAGGCATTTACGTTCATATAGTTACGTTAAGTTAAAGTTGGATGATAAACGACGTGCTTAGTGGAAAGTTAATAGACGCTGCAATTTACTTTATTATTTTGTTGACCTTTTTGTGTTACAAAAAACTTTAATTTAATGGCAAGTTATAGTTCAGATTTTACATGTCATTAAATATAACTTAGAATGGAAGACAATTTGTTATTTTTTTACCGTAATTTTGGCCACTTAGATACAAAAACCTAATTTAGGTTCATTGTCCAAGCGAAAGTTACAAAGCAAAAAAATAAAAAATATTTTGTTTTTGTTCTCTAATCAAATGAATAATACAGTTTTTTTCAAACTATCTTTCACGCAACTCCCATCTCTTGTTTTTTAACTATTAAGATCCATTTATACGGTGCAAGTTTATTGCCTGTGGCAAACAATACGTACAATTATTGCACGATTCAGGCAAGTTAGTTGCCGTTCAAAACTGGTATAGGTATAAAAAGCACGTAGTTACAGTAAGATCATAATGTACCATATTCTCGGAAATAAATATACTATATACTGTAAAATCGCAATAAATATTGACATGAAAACTGTCTTTCATTCGCACATGAGCGAACGAAACAAAAATCTAGAGAAAACATTTAAACATTGAATGAAATATTTGGTGGCCCAATATGGGCACTACTTAAATCACAACTGTACAAGGACGTGCAATCGAGTGTTTAGACGAGGTAAAATGTGCATGCAATAATTGCCTTTTAGTGAACAGAAGTTGTATGCAATGATTGAATGGCAAAACTTATTTTCAATTATTGTACGCCATTTTATGGATGCCGCACGCGAGTAAACACTTGCTTGCAGTTCTTGAATGGCAATAATTGAACGTGCTTTATATTACTCAATGCAATTAAATTACGCATTCAATAATATTACTCTTCAACTTTCCTGGAACATAGCACCGTATAAATAAAGCTTTATGCTTTCTTACAACAGAAAATAAAACCACACCCATCACAATTTTTTTATTGTTTTGACAAAAGCCTAAACAAAATAAAGAACTCTCCATACTGTCTTAGTATCACCCACCCTACCCCACCTTGCAGGAAAGTTGTCAGCTTTCCACACAATATACTTCTGTCGAGCTCCCAATTGTACACGAGTGCTCCCCCGGCCGTATTGATTCAGTGAATAAATTCCACACAAGTACACACAATAAGTATGTCGACGAACCAATGCAGTTTCAAACTGGCTTACAGTTCTTTGTTCGACAAATAAATTAACTGTATGTTTTTACTTGTGGAGAGGTAGAGCGGCTTACAATCGTTGTATTTGCATTGTAGGTTAAGTAGCTATGAAGCAAAATAAGAAGTAGGAATTCAATAATATTGGACAGTGATGAAGACGATCGTTGAAAGACGGGGTTTGAAAATGTCAATTCACTGTGAGCAGGCGTAATTGTTCTTTTGTTCTCTATTTGGCTATACTTTTGTATTAGAGTATATAAGTGGCTAAGTAATATCAGCCACATGGATCGATCGATTAGGTTAAGCTACATTTGCTGCGGTCGGTCGGTGGATGCGTGACCATCTTTACATACCAAGACACCGCTCCGTGCCTCGGAAAGCACGTTAAGCCGTTGGTCCCGGCTGTCATTCGTAGATCTTTGACAGTCGCTGCGGGTCGTTAGAATCGTGAAAGTCTGACAACCATTGTTACCAAGAGATATCGTAATACCCAGTAAATGGGTTGTGGAGGTCAGATAGGCAGGTGTTGCATGTAAAGTACTGATATTCAGCTGAATCTGGATAGACTGGGAGCCGACCCCAACATAGTTGAGAAAAGTTTAGGCAGAAGATGATTCTAATACAGATAGGTTTTTATAGACTCGCATTGCCCTCTTCCGCATCTGATGGTAAATTAAGATGGTTGGTGAACTATTAATACTAGCTGCCAATCAAATATTTTTGGTAGATGTCTACATAGGTATGGCAGTGCTTTTGCAAATATTGAAGTTTCTACCTCTGAACAAATATTTGTACGGTAGCTTATCCTACTATTCAGGGAATCACCAAAATTATACCCGATATCAATAAAAAATAATAGAATAGCATAATCAGCCTATAATGTTCCCACTGCTGGGACACAGGCCTCTTCTCTGTGAGAGGGAGTGGGCCGTAAGCCACCACGCGGGCAGAGTGCGGTTTGGTGGATGTCACATGTCTTCGAATTTTTGGTTCCAGGACATGCCAATTTCCTCACGATGTTTTCCTTCAATGTTTTGAGAGCAGTGAGCTAATGGTGGTGGTGGTGGTGTGGTATGGTGAAATGAAATACACAAAGTAAAGTGTCTGCTTGGGTTCGAACTCTCGCCCTACAACTTGAAAGTAGGCCCGATACCACTGCGCCACCACACTGCTCCAATCATTTTTTAACTACAATATCTACACTCTGTCAGTGCCACGTCACTAGAGTGGAGTGAAAAATGGGTAGCAATAATGTTCGTTTTAATAAAATGGCAACACAGATGTTCAGCATTTATTGTTTAAAGTGCTATGTCCAGACGTTTGTTAGTTTATGAGTTTGTTGACCTATGTAGACACATGACCACTACAGCAGCTGTTAAGGCAGAAAGACAGAATAACACTTAAAAAGTTTTATATTAACAGTATACTACAAATTGTAGTGAAAGTAAGGCTGAGTTGTAAACTAAAGTGTCTGTAAAGTCGTGACAGCACTGAACTCGTAAACCAAAGACCTGTATTAACTAAGTAAGTACTTACTACTACAGCGAAAGGTCATCCACAAGATAAAGTAATTGGTGTTGACGACGGAAACGATAATAACAGCCAGCCAGTTTTTAATCATCTGGACAAAATACACTTGGAAAAAACCCGACTGCGTATAAAGCAAACTTTAATGGCGTGAAAAAAGATAGAAACAAGAATATTGTATTTTAAGAGGTTGACTATTAAAATTAATACTCGTATAGTCGGTGGTAATAAAGGTTTTTGATTGTTAAATTTAACAAGATGTCTGGTTGTCGCCAAATTGAATTTTAATTACTGATTAGTGCATGATGCTTGCATGATTACGATAAATCGAGTAACGTAAGAATCATCAAAACTGGCACACGTTTTTGATCTATAGAGTGCCGCAAAGGAACAAACAAAGCTACATTGTATCGCGCAGTCGGTTAAAAAGGAGGCTAAAGCCCGTATTCCAAAACGATCATGAACTAAAACTACATTTGAGTGAGGATTACCTACAATGAAATCTGTCAGTTTAGATTCGAGATTCATACTTGAGCATTATTCTATGCCTTACTCATTAATTAATCTTTAATCAAATCTCGAGAAATTCCTCCAAAGGTACTCAAATCCTAGAACTTAATAATTCAATGAACCCGCGAGTTCACAATCCATCTTCCAATTCGTAGCCGTACTTTTCTATAAAGGCGTCACTGTCACTTAAGATAAAGTCTCGCGCAAACCGCGACACTTGAAGCGATGGGAGTGGTCTACTCCGGGACAAAGTTCCCGGCGCCGCTAAATCAAGTGTCTTGGCGCAAACCACGGCGGTCACATTTCGCGTAATCACGCCACCTAATTGTCTAAGTTTGGTTTCGAGTTGCTGAGTGACGGTGGGTGCCTCATATGTGGTACGGTTACCTGGCCTGCTAGCTATTTAAACGTTTTTGGGATTGTTTTATGTATTTTTGTGTGCCTACTTTTATGTTGATTGTCCGTGCATAACATGTAATTTTTTGTCTGGCTGTGATACACGAAGTATTACATGTAATTTATGCTGAAATTTAGGTTTCTATATTGACGTAGTAATTAACATATCAGCCCCTTCATACGAACATAAAATAAAGCAGTTTATTAAAAATAATACATTGGTCGTACCACGACATTAACCAAAACAGACGGGTCATGAGTCAACGTGTTACAGATGACAAGGACGGACGGGTGGAAGGCTAGATGACCACCATTGCCAGTTCGTAAACCTCTTCTGACACGATTGCCTCTTTTAAATCACTACAATGAGCAGTTTTAGAAACTACAAAAACCAGACTTATTATAATAGCAACTAAAAATAATCATTTTGGTGATCGCTGTGATTTAAATTAAACCTAAGTGTTTCTTCTTCATCGTATCGATGATTATAAGCATATGATTTTAACCAGAACTCAGCCACGTCGGCAATGGTTCTGAAAATTAATCATAAATTAGGTATTTCAAATTTTTGCCGGTTTTAAGTAGGTACAATCCGCTCAGTAACTGGTTATTTGTGAAAATAGATCCAACCGACATTACGACTAGGTAGGTTCGTAGTGTTAGGAAAATGACTAGTAATTTGAGCTCGAAGTCTAGATTGTGATCTATGAGAAGGTACTTAGATCGTTATGCGTTCCTCTACAATTTCGTTTTTATTCAAGAACCATGTTGATTTATTCAAGTCAAAATTATTGCTGTATTGATTGACGAGGTTTTATAAAATATAACTTCATGCTATTTGCTTTTAAAACTCTTCGTGGGTATTCTGGAAAGAATAAGGGCGAGTAACGCCCTAAGGCACGGCAAGAATCTTAAGCATGTGTCACATAGATGAGCCCTATAACTATTCACTTGTCTCTTTCAAAAATTACTTTCCATAATAAATATAATTCAATAATTTTATTTAGTTTCCTAATAGTCCGACAAATAATGATATAAAAAAATACCGCAAATTAAATTGCTGTCGCCTAAAAAACAAACGTTTTAAATGCCAAGTTAATTAAATAAAGGTCAATCAGTACACTACACTAATTAAGTGTGAGGTCAGAGGTCAAATTGAACAATAGGAACGATTATACTTAGCTATTATAAGGTTACGGACATAGCCATGTAGCTTGTCATATTGCATTACAAGGTAATTTTTTTGCGTGTCTCAAACATAGAATATTATATTGCTGAGTGTATATTATTTTCATTTGTATTTTAGATAGATAAACCACCAAGTAATTACTAATGAATTAATAAAAATAACAAAAGTGTATCCTAACTTTACTAAAAATATTCATAAACTAAAGTGTAGCGTCGAAAAATTCATCCGCATCGCTGTTAAGTGTAGTAATTTTTTTGAACGTTTCTCTGAGATCTAACTTCTAACTATTATATCTAGTCTTCTAACTATTATAGCAATTTTCTTGGCTTCATCTTAATCTGATAACGTACTGTGCCTTGTTAGCATTCCAAATCATAGACAAAATTGTATCCATCAAGATGTTATTCAATGATGTTAGTGTTAGTCATATTTTACTTAGGGAACAAAATCAAAACATAGCAGGCCTTGATCACAAATACTTTCACACTTAAAGAATAATAGGCATTTCAATCAATCCTCAATCCTTTTCCTATTACCACCACCACTACGTACTTAAAACAACGAAATGTCTATCAAATTCGTCAGACCGCAGCGGCCTCCCTAGGCCTGCAAGACAAACTCCCTGTTGGCCGAGATACGGCCCTAATGTCTGTTTGTGCCAACTTTTGTGCCAACTTGTACAGTGCTAACCCTCGTGGTGTCGCCAGATTGTTGCGGGTGCCGAGACTGTCCTGTGTTGCTGGGAATCTTTATCAAGACGATAAAACTTTTAGTTGTAAGTCACTTGTTAAGAAGTGTGGGGAAGTGGTTAACCGCTATGATTTTGGCCGAGAAGCTTTGTTTTTATTCGAAAGATAATGGTGTCGGTGAAGCAACTGAAAACTTACTTTCTTTCAGTTAACAGCATATGTAGATCATGTTGTAGGATTATAATAGGTGCCCCTAAGAAACCCTTTTCGAAGGGGACTTATCTAAATCAGAGGAAAAATGTTGGAGTAATTTATATCAGATTGCGGAAACAGAGGGGTAATTCTCATAATTTTAAGAAACGTTCACAGTCTCATCTCAAGTCTCAATCTGTCAAAAATACCTCGAGTTTACATACATTTTTGACAGGTTTTTGACATTTGACTGTTGTAGTGATGAGACTGTGACTAGATTTTGAACGTTTTTAATTACGATAATTGGCCTTCTGCGTGCTACTGAAAGTTACTGAATATCCTAACATAACAAAAGTGAGTGCTTTGGTTTAAAACAATATGAACATAATAGACAATCATATACACTATAATATATCCATAAAATAAAATAATGTATGTCCCAAAATTGACCCAGCACAATTTGGCAACAGCATCTGAACTTTTTGCCTCAACTCAGCCGGCAGCCCGGCTTGGTTCAAAGGTTCGGATCACCATTGTTTAGTGCCTCTGTTCATTTATCAGCGTCCGTTTTTACTACATTATGTTAATTTTGAAGCTCTGTTGATATTGTGTGACCAAAGTTGAGGGACAGCGATATGCTTATCTGTGGATAAAAACAAAGTTAATGTGAGGTGGTTGAGTATGCTTACACTTACAATTTTGTTGTTTTTTTTATATGTTAAGGACAAAGCATGTATTTCCTGCATTGAAATATAGCTTTTCTTTGGTTTGCCCAGTCTTTATATAAAGCTAGATCGTCAAAAACTTAACTTTTGTCTCGCAATGATGAATCCTCTCACTCTACGCAGTATTATTACCTACAGCAAGAAAAAGTTAGTTGAAACGTCTTTTAGTCCACATTCCCACGGACGTAATATAATCGCGGCGGGATTTTTTTACGCTCTGTAATTTGAACGCTGCTGAGCGCTGAGAGTTGGAAATCGAAAAGTGTATTTTTTCGACGCGCAGCAGTCTTAGCATGACGCTTTCTATTTCTACTCTACTGTAGAAAAGAAATCGCTTGTCTACATTTCTCGGCACAAATCTGTCAACTGTCTATACGGAAACGTCATCTTTGTCTACTCTTCTGACGATTAAACGCTTTTTTTTTTTTGTGTGGGAAATCATCAAATAACTTCTCCCGCTCTGGGTATTGCAGGAGGGCGTGTCAGACTTTTACTGACTAAAACCCACCCGTGTTCCCTCAGTTGCCTGTGTGCCAGGGGCCGCGGTATCTCTTTCGAACAACCCGCACCCCTGGCAGGCGTCGGCCCTTGCGGACCCCCCCATTTGGTGCTGACATCTCTTTGAGGCGCGCGTGGAACATAACGCGCCGTCGACCCGGGCTTGGTCCTTACCGGACAGCGAGCTACCCATTACTCGCCTTCCGCAAGCCCGCGCCTACGGTGGCCGGGAATTAGCCTGAGATTCCCGACGCCCAGGGCATGTCCCGCGGCGACTACGGCCGTGAGGGCGCATATACTGCCTCTCCCTCACGTGCGCCGCCTCCCTCTTCGCGAGCATTACTGCTTCGCAGGAGGAGGTGACGGCTAACCATTCACTCTCGCTCCGTACCATGGACGATAAAACGCTTGTGTACGGTTCTCGTGGTAAGCCTGCTGCACCATGTTGGTTACACCGAAAGTTCGAAATCCAGGGCGTGAACAAATCGCGCCGTGATTTTAGTACCTCCATATCTACGTTGACTTACACAAAGGAAATCGTTTATATTACCTCTGCCTATGCTCCGATGGCTCAAACGCGTACTCCTGGTAATTCAATATCCTTGCGATTCTTCATACCTCAAGTAAAACAAAGCAAATGTATCTTGACACGCGTTGGAACCAGGAACTAAAGTCAAAAGTACTGCATTTTACGTTTTGTTGGCGTTTTCCTTGTCAAGCAGCACCGCTTTAGACGGTTAATATAAATTGGGAGTTGTGTTCAAGGATATATCAGTAGGTAAGAGTGTTCTTATTGATATATTTTGGGATCACTTGATTGTTCTTACATAATATATCGTAAGGACAAAATACTTTATCTTCTAATATATTGTACCTGTTTTATTGTACCTATTATATTTAATGAGACTTATGCATTATTGGCAAAATGTGGCTATACTATATAACTAGCGGTCCCGACAGACGTTGTCCTCCCAAACGCAGCGCCCTCTACCGGGTCCAATTGTAAATTTAAACCATCCAGGAACCCTCTTAAACACACGCAAAAAAAATCATCAAAATCGGTCCAGCCGTTTAGGAGGAGTTCAGTCACATACACACGCACAGAAGAATTATATATTAGATAAAGATATGATTATGATATGATATGCTGATAATGGTTCCGTAAGTAGCCGGATGTAAAAGAATAGCACCATCCCATTTCTTCCCGTGGGTATCGTAGAAGGCGACTAAGGGACTTACTAGAGAACGAGCAGCAGCGTTCTCTATGCATTTGACCACCATACTGCGATCGCCAACCCGCCTACCAAGCGCGGCGATTATGGCAAAATCCTCCTTTTGGGGCAGGCCTATGTCCAGCAGTGGACGTCTTTCGGCTGAACTGATGAAAGATATGAAGGCACACCTTTGTCTAACTCTTCGAGGATACAGCATGATGTGATGTTATACATAATTAGCCTTTAATGTTCCCACTGCTGGGACACAGGTCACCTCTCGGTGCGAGGGTGTGAGCAGTAATCCACCACGCGCGCCCAGTACGGGTTGCTAGATAGCAAATTTCTTAATTTTTTTGGATTCTAGGATAGCCGGCTTCCTCACGGTGTTTTCCTTTAAATGTTTTGAGAGCAGTGGTGATGAAATCATTTACATAAAATAAAGCACCCGTCTAGGTTCGAACCTACAACTGTAAGTCGCGGCCGTGAACACTGGACCACCAGCGCTCTGTATGTTATGTTATGAACAGTACATTATAAGTTCGACAAATGAAACAGAAAGTGAAGATCCATCTCATCTGCACTATTATCTCGGACCATTTGAAACTTTTACTCTATATTATATGTAATAACTTTTACTCATGATTACAAGCAAAAGTAAATGCTATCATTACAGTTTCATGACCAGTATATTGTCATTAAAATGATATACCCTAGCTCCAAGAATTAATCAACTTTTTGCAATAATAATATATTTCATCACAATTAACTCTCTCTCATATATAAATTGAGAACCTGAGCCGTATTTAATTGGATTCATTAATGTCGTCCAAAATGTAATTAATCTTTTGGCCTAAAAACATCAAAATAACCAGTCTTGTGGTTTGAATATAGAAATAGAGATCGAAACGAAATAATAATTGTATACAATCCATGCCTAGTATAAATACGTTTTATAAATTTAAATCTAATAATTTGGTTTAATACAAATTTGATTTGCTTCGAAAATCTTTCTGCCTGCCCTAAATAGAGGTGATTTTTTTTTTACAATTTAGATTTGAAACTTCTTAGACGTCGATTCGATAGTTTGACCAGAGGGGCAATCGCTTTCATTTTGACAGTATCACAACATTCATGGCGTATTTACGTTGCTTAGCAGACAATTTTTTCGAACATATGAAAAAATGAATTAGCATTATCCTTTTTTAAGAAGTGTCATTTCTGACACGTGTACGGCGTTGCATGCGCAATTTTATTCCCGATGGGAAATCCCATCGGGGCACACGGCGTGTTGTACATATTTATAAAAATTTAGAGAGTAGATATTTATTACAAAAATATATTTTCTGTACTGACTCGTTGAACGAAAAAACTGATGTTTTGTTTGTTTTTTTAAAAACGTTGCCCCACACTAGGAATTTCTCCTTTATTGTGGGTGCGTTTACAAACATTTAAACTCACATACACAAGCAGCCAGACCCAGAACAACTACTTGTAGGTCATACAAATATTTGTTCCGTGCGGGAATCGAACCCGCGACACGCAGCGCACACAGTTACACCTGCGAACTCATCATCATCATCTGCCTAGCATTTTCTCAACCATGTTGGGGTCGCCTTCCAGTCTAACCAGATGCAGCTGAATACCAGTATTTTTAATGAAGTGACTCCCTATCTGACCTCCACAACCCCTCACTAGGTAAAACTATACCCCTTGGTAAGACTGGTTGTCAAACTTACGGGCTTCAGACAACCGTAACGACAGTCAAACATCTACGAATGACAGCCGTGACCAACGGGTTAATCTTCTTTCCGATGCATGGAAGGATCTTGGTACTTATGTAAAGTATGGTCACCCATGCAAGGTCCAACCGCGGCAATCGTAGCTGAACCTTATCGAACGATCTGTGTGGCTGTTATTACTTCGCCACAAGCCCGTCACACTTGCACACTCATATACTGAAATAAATTCTGCTACAAAAATTACCACAAGTGTTTTCTCCCTTTCAGACCACTTTTCTCACGGTCTGTTCATTTCTCCCCAACTTCATATAATACGTAAAGAACGTACGTTTTAGAAGGCACTCATGTAGCTGCAACTTTTATTATTCATTAGAAGCAATAGCTTCGGTAATAAGACTGTTTCTATTCGCAGCGTGATACCGGTGTTGCCAGTGGCAGTTTTGGTCCCTTTATCAGGGGAAAATGGTTTTTCAGGACGAAATTTCGGGACCTCAAATGTTTCGCTTTTAGTGGACGTGGGCACTTGAGTTTAATTTTGGGTTAAAATAATGATGTCTAGAGTATTTAGTATTTATTAGACACCTTTATTGAACGTGTTTATGTTTGCCATAACAAAGGGTCAAATTGATCTTGCTAGTTTTTGATCGTATCTTTAAAATAAGTCAGCGCATTGCTGTCTTATTAAGATAGCCTATGTGGGTAGCTTTTGCAGAGTTAATAAGAACGAGAGTTAAAGAAAAAGAAAGCAAAAACTTGGGTGATCGGCCAGTGTTAAAACTCATGACAACTTGCTCAGCCTCACGATTCTTTACCTCAGTGGGCTAGTGCCACTTCTACTTTTCTATCTACTTTATTTTCATCTGAGCACTACAAAGTTATACAATTCTTTCCACCTTACAAACTCAAAAAATAATTCCCAACAAAGTATTTATTCTAGCAACACAGTGGGCCTTATCACGATGTTTTAACGGCGTCCGAACGAAGAATGGGATCGCTATTGTAATTTGTTGGTGTTTTACCGTTTTATGGTCCCTGCTTTATTCATGGGGATGTTATGGGCTCCCAGCGATCACTTCGTTAACTATGTATCGCAAACTGGGTTGTTGCTAGAGGTAAAAAACGTATGGAGAGTTTTATGGCACTTTTTGGCGAATGTGTTAGTGGAATCCATGATCGCAAATTGTTTTTGTTGGGGTAAATAATCGACGTAGAATTTGTAAGTACCTACTGATTACAGTGAATCAGTTCTTGTAATTGAAAGTTTCGATTATTCTAAATATATTAATCATTTAGTTATTTTTGTGCAGCAGTTTATGTGTATACCACATTTAAACAGAGAAGAATAAAGGGTCAGAAAATTACCTAGGTAAAAAGGTAATGATTTATTTTTAAAGATGTCTGACGATGACCCTGCAAAAATAAACCTCACAATTTGGGCTTAAAATGCTCAATTTCTAAGCATAATACATTTCTACTAAGTTCTTATACAAATTAGTACACCATATTATCATACGTAAACTACAAAAATATGACATTTGTAGATAACGTAGAGCAACAATTGCAGTTATGATAAATATGCTAAAGATTACGTTAGTTGTCTGCCATTTGGCAGCGTAGGACGTGGGACCTCTTGTAGATATATTACGTAAGTCGCCTAGAACACATCGTAGAAGGTTTAACCCTCCAAGGCGTAGTATTACTCCGTGCTAACTTCATGCAACCGGAGAGGCCGGAAGACGAAGGTTACTGTACTACATACAACAATTTTGTAAACTTTGTTACAAGTTCCGAAGACGGATAGGTCAGCTTGCTAATTGAAGTTTCTCGCGTTGGCGGTAGTTCTTAAGGAAACTTCGAGCTTAGCGTTTAAGAAGCGACTGGTACTTAGGAGGAGAAAGATTTTTCTTTATTTAAGTATGTAAGTGATGGCAAACCAGCAGCCTAATTGCGTAGCACAACAGTAACATTACAATGACAATGCCTTTCATTGGAGCAATTCAACAATATATATTAGAGCATTATTTCGCCACCACGGCTCTTAAAACGGTGAAAGAAAACATCGACGTCGTATCCTACAACCAAAAATTCTAATAGTCAAAAAGACATAATAAAGATGAGTTGGAGATGACTTTGACAGCCGTTGAACGCGGTTGAAGTTTTTCCAATAAAAATCAGAATTTTAAAATATATATTATTAAACCAGATTTTAAGCGTCAATGTGTTTGTAGATTCTTTTACATATTGTGAATGAGAGAACGTTGTAGGCCTTACAGACTAGATTTATTAAATGTTTTCAAATTAACATCGATGTAAATGAATGGAATAATTTATACGGTGGCGGCGATTCGGTAATTGTAATAAAAAATGCCCCTTTGGCAAACAGTAAGATAGCGAGGCTCAGAGCAAAATCAAAAATCAAAATCAAAATATTTTATTTGAATGTGATATTTAATAATATAATTTATATACGCTATTTTAGTATGTGATCTTCCTGTGCGATTCACAATAAATACCTTTTCTTTCTTTCTTTCAATCTGTCAAATTTTTTTGATAGATTTTATTACCTTTTTTTTTTAAACATTGCCCCATACTAGGAATTTCTCCTATATTGTGGGTGCGTTTACAAACATTTAAAATCACATACACAAACCAGACCCGAAACAAGTACTTGTAGGTCATACAAATATTTGTTCCGTGCGGGAATCGAACCCGCGACACGCAGCGCAGACTTTATTTTATAATAGGGATAGAGGGGTCTGATGTACTACCTGATATAAATAAAGGTATTATTTTACTATATATCTTCATAAGGTCAGGAAACTCCCCACAGTCGATACAATTATTAAATAAAAGAGCTAATGTAGGAGCTACAATGTCAATAACAGACTAACGGCCTTCTACAGAATTACCCCACAAATCTGCAGTCTTTTTTACATTCAAAGTTTAAAAGGTTCAGCAACAGAAAGTGATGGTTTAGAGATTTTGTAGTTGAAACGGGAATATCTTTACAATTTTCAAAAGCCGCGGCGTCTTGCAAGTCTGATGTTATTATGTTGTCATTAATAGACAGGCTGTAGTCAGTATTTCAGTTACTAGACCTGGGACGTTTCACTATTAATAATATTTCAAGTCGTTCGATTCTGATCATTCCGGGCAACGGCCCGCAATGATCAGAATCGAAGGATACATACCGATCGAATCGGGCTCCATAAATAGGTTTACAAGACTGTAGGACTGAAATAGACTTATTATTTTACTACAATAACCTGAGTTATGTAATAAATCAACAATAACATCACCACAAGCGATAATACACTTGTTGGAGTTACAAATCTTGTGTAATACTTCATCCACTACCTTTTCAAAGCAGTCATACAATCCTGAAGGTTGTCTGTATACACTTAATACAATAAACTGCTCCAATTCTATACAGGCTATTTCAACTGTCTGCTCAACAGAGAGGCTCACAATATTCTTACGATCTTTAAATTTTAACTGGTTACTTACTTAAATTAATGAGCCATTTACTCTGCTGAACGAACTACCAACCTCATCATCATCTCAGCCGAAAGACGTCCACTGCTGGACATAAGCCTCCTCCAAAAGAGAGGAATTTGCCATAATCGACTCGCTTGGCAGGCGGGTTGGCGATCGCAGTATGGTGGTCAAATGCATAGAGAACGCTGCTGCCCATTCTCTAGTAAGTCCCTTAGTCGCCTTCTACAACACCCATGTGAAGAAATGGGATGGTGCTATTCTTTCACGTCCGGCACCACACGGACTACTAACTACCAACCTGCTGATTATTAAAATTAAACATGAACTAGGTGACTTTTAAGCCAATGTTCTGTCATACAAAGAATATATATAGTTACAGTTGAGGAATAAATCTACTTCTAAATCATTGTTTACAAAACCCTTGAATGTTTTGATGCACCAGGTTGATACTATGTAATTCTTTTACATTTTCATTTGCCATCCTTACATTTTTGCATGACGTCGCAACTGTTGTCTTAATTTCTAATTTAAATGAAGCTAAATGTCATTACTATTTGCCAAATTATTGGCAGAATAATTTAATATGTCATTACATTGCTCAAAAGGAGCAAGTAGTTTAACCAAATTTTTGTCTGATATGGAAAAAAAACATGATAGCGACACAGCGATCACTCTTTAGTTAGAAATTATATACCTACATCACAATATTATACCTATATTTTGTCAAATGCAAATTATTATTAACATAATTGTTAGTATCAACTAGATGAGTGCATCTAATTACAGTCACATAAAGAAATAAAACATCAACTAACTACCGAAAAACCAATGTAGTGAATAATACATATATCATTATATTAATTTCTAAAGTTGAGATCGCATCTGTAATATCCCAAACAGTATTGTAATTATTAACATAAAATCATGAAATAAACATAAGTATTTATTGGTAAGACTCGACACGATTTTTCCTTTGAACCAGAGCTACGTCAAAATAATTCTCGGGCCAAATATGGAAGTCCAATGTGTTACCAAATCGTGGTCTCACGTTACATTCGGTCGGACGATTCCTAGAAGTTCTCAAGTGCATCCAGCGCTGTGTGTAAGCGGTGATAAATGAAATAATTTTATTTCTCCGCGAGTTTCGAGTCTTACAAGTGATTTATAGTTGGCCCGGGCCTCGAACCTGCTCACGGGGATTACGTACTGGAAACGGGGGAACCAGGGGAACCGGGGAAATGGGGGAAATAAAACTGTTTCGATTTGTGGATGCTGCACGAAGTTTTAAGGTTTTTAGAGTTTAAATGCGGTTTTGAAATTAATGTGCGTATAAGCAGAAAGTAGTTAATTTATGGTTTTGCTAAAATAGAAATGGGGTTTAGCTAAGAGCATAACCTTGTTGAGGGTTTGGGAACGACTCGTCTTACGAATGGAAATATTTGAGATTGTTCCCACGTTTTAAAGCCAAGGCTTGTAACGAAGGAAAGAGACTGAAGGGGCCTAAATGTAGTGTACTAGATGAAAATGGTGTGAATTAATAGATTCAAACTTATCAATCCATTGCTGAAAATTCTGTAAGATTAGACAATTGGAGAGCTGAGTTATTTAAGGTTTAATAACTTGAAATAAGTTACAATCTTTAACTAACAACTGATTCCTGAATTGCAAAAGTAGTTTTTAAACACTATTGTTTATTATGTTTAGTAGAAAATATTTGAAAAGTCATATTAATGAACGTCAATGACTTGGAAGTCATACATAGGTATCTACCTGATACCTGTAACAGGTATGAAGTTATGGACGTTTAGAAGTAAAAAAAAAAACATTTTAATATAGTATTTTATTAATTATCTAATATAATTAAATCGTCGTCTAGAGATTATTTAGACGGAACAATATTATCTTAGTACCTGGCTCTGCTAAGGTATAATATGACCGCAGCAGCCTCCAGTTTGCTTGCCTACAGTGAAATTATAGTTATGCATAAAAATATTACCCCTTTCTCTACGACAGCTGCTGACTAAAATAAAATTAAACTAAGGTTATTGTCCATATATGTCGGGATTGTATGCGACCAATAAGTAAACAGGAAGTGTTGACAGCTCTCGAGAAGGTTACTGCTGACTTCCCTGCACACTTTCTATAATAAGACCATAATTTCCTAGTATATGTTGACCGTAGTTGGAACGTGCCTGCTTGATTTGGTATGTTCCTAAAAATATCTATAATAGTTCACTATCAGAGAGCTAGGTTATCATTGTATACTGTGATTGCTTCAAGCCTTTGCCAAATCACTGGCAGAATTTTTCATTTGGCAGAATTGTTCAAGGTTTGTGGGCCTAGTATATTGCAGTGACTAGTTACTGTCCTACATTCCACACAGCTATCCAAAGTTTATTATTTCAATTCAATTCACAAGGCCGCGGTAAAATTCAAAATAACAATTCGATGTCAAACGTGTGAGTAATCGTCGGTGTCCAGTATGGCAGCAAGGATCGTGCAAGGTAGGCAGGGTCAGAATCCGTAAAAAACAGTGGTAGTTAAAGGCTTCTTCAAATAGGAGCGGCACGGCAGCGCAGCGCGACACTTGTAGAACAATTTCTATGAAGTTTTGAAATCGTTCTATGAGTGTCGTTAGTCTGCATGAGCCTTAAAAATCAAAAATAATCGTGGAAGCACTGAAAACGTATAAAAAAACCCGAACTTAGTGATCACACAGGAAGTCAATGTCAGTCAGCTGCCATGCCAGTGACATAGATCAAACATATACGACTGATTTTATACAATATTAAATCATTATCGATCAACTGCAACCTTACAACACTCCAATGGCTGATTCCTATATTATACGGAAAGTTGTGGGTTAAAATTAAGACTCAGAAAGATATAATATCTTTACCCGCCCCTTATTTAGAAGTAGCTATCACAGGTAAAATTAGCTAACGAAACTATCTATTTGCCCAGTTTATAAAAAGAAATGCTACCATAAGCAAGACGATCCGTTTTTGCTTATCGGAACTGAGCACAATAGGACGACAGCTGACGCAGCAAATGGAAATAATTATGGTAGGTCCCCCTGGACCAGCCCTTTCATAAAAATGTAGCTTAACTACTTTCTCTAACTGTAAGGTAGACAAGCAACAGAGAAAGTATATTGTTAATGAAGGAGCTAATTCCAAACTTAACTCAAAAAAAATCATAAAAGTAAAGCTTGAAAAGTTGAGACAAAAAAAAATGCACTTTAATAATACTTATTATGAAGTAGGTAAGCAAAGAAAAGTTCTGTCTTGTTCGTTTTCATAACTTTGATAAGACTTAACTCATCAGGGCTTATTAGCATAATTTTATGAACATAAATAGTTTTAACCCACAGAAAATTCTTGTTTTGTATTGTCCTGAACAAGTATTGATCGACCTATGACCACCGACTGACGGTATGAGTGGTCTAATGCAGTAGCTGAGCAATAGACTTAACCGCTGCAGGTTGCGGGTTCGATTCCCATATGAAGCAACTTATTTTACATTGTTTGAATATATTGTCTGTTTTCATCATGAGCATATATTGAAATGAGGGCTTTTACAATAATTGTAAAACTTCACAATAGAAGAAGGATCAAATTACCCACGTCCTTCAGCAACATGAATTATTTCAAAAAATATATAAAAATGGGTAAATAAAGATGGCATACTGCCAAACTCCATTCTTACAGTCTAACATATAAAAAAACTGCTATGAAAATTTGTTCAGGGGCAGTTATTATTATTGTTATTTATTTATTAAGCAGACAACTAGGTTCAATATAATTACAATGCAACAAAAATCTTTTAATTCTAGATGTTAGTAACAATTTAACTTATTTGCTATGTTAGTAATTACATTCTAGTACCGACAGGGTGGTTTTAATAAGATGCCTCATTATGGGGCTTTCATCAGGCCCTTCAGCAATTCCTTTCAGGAGGCTGTTGCTACCGTCCCGCAATCTGGTGAGAAGAGAAGCATTCTTTTTACGCACTACAGCTGAGCAGCACTGCAATATTGAGAAATACTGGGTTGGAAAAGAGTGGGTGGGATCAGAACGATTTAGGACAAAGATTTTGGGGTTCATTTACAAAAGTTACTTAAAGTTAAGTAATGAGAGTAATGATCGCGACGATAGGTCGTGGTGGAGCAAAATGAAATATTGAGTGGACTGTATAACATGTGTAAGTATATTGAGATAAATAAGACGCGTAAGCGCAGCCGTGCGAAGAGGTGTGCAACAGCTGACTGGTGTGGCGCGGGGGCCCGCGCTCGGCCGTGGGCCGGCTGGCGAGCCGCTGTCCCCGCACCCCTCTTTCACTGCCGCTGGCGCGCGGCGATGTTGAGATGGTGGACTCAACATACTCCCCCCGTTGAAGAGTCTTCAACCGTCGTAACTGGCAGCGGGCAAATGGTGTTGAAGGCGCGCCGGATGACACCCTTTCTTGTTAGAATGTCGGCGACCCTCGCGACGCCATCTCTGCCTGGGAGAATACGTGTGATGCGTCCTAAAAGCCACATAAGAGGTGGTAAGTTTTTATCCTTTATGACGACCATTTGTCCTTCCTTCAGCTCGCCAGACGACCGGCACCATTTCGTTCTCTCCTGTAGCCACAGAACATATTCGTGAGAGAAGCGAGCCCAGAAGTGTTGCTTCAGATACTCTATACGCCGAAATCTTTTTAAGCTGTGGACGTTCGCGTTCTGGATCTGTGGATGAGGCAGCATGATTAAAGAACGACCAATAAGGAAGTGAGCTGGGGTTAAAGGAGCAAGGTCGGAAGGGTCGTTGGACAGTGGAGTTAAGGGCCTTGAATTTAAGGTAGCCTCAACTTGAATTAAACAGGTGGCCATTTCCTCGAAGGTTAGGTTTGTTAAGCCCAGAATGCGTCGTAAATGGTGTTTGGTAGATTTAACTGCAGACTCCCATAAGCCTCCGAAGTGTGGCGTGTAAGCGGGTATGAATGAAAAGTTTATTCCAGGGTCGATGTTGTTTAGGTTTAAGTTTTGCGAAAGCAGCCTGGCCAACTCATTGAACGCACCGACAAAGGTTGTACCGTTGTCGGAAAAGATGTTGCGTGGTTTTCCCCTTCGAGCAATAAAGCGGTTTAATGCAGCTAAGAAAGCTTCTTTTGTAAGGTCAGACACAAGCTCGAGATGAATGGCTCTAGTAGCTAGACACACAAACACACAAATGAAGCACTTAATGAGCCTGCATCCTCTGCCTTTCCGGTCAGCTATCATGATTGGACCGGCGTAGTCTACCCCTGTGTCTAAAAAGGGAAACTCTAAGTGTAGACGCTGCTCTGGGAGGTTACCCATGATAGGTTGAATGGTGTTTGCCTTGACCCTGCAACATTTTACACACTGGTGTGTAACCTTTTTTGCTAGGTTCCTACCTCCAATGGGATAGTAGTGGTGGCGAACAGTTGCCAATAAAAGTTGTGGCCCAGCATGCAAGAGACGTAAATGGAACATGTTGAATAAAAGATTGCAAAATGTATGAGAACTAGCTAATAGGATTGGATGCTTAATGTTGTAATCGTAAAATGCATTAGTTAATCTTCCTCCAACACGAATAAGATTAGAAAAAGTATCAAAAAAAGGAGACAAAGATAATAGTTTGTTCTTTGCTGGTAACTGTTTACCTGCTTTAAGTAAGTAGTACTCTTCCGGGAAAGATTCCATTTGACTAAGTTTTAGTAATAAGTTTAAAGAATTATTAAGTTCAGTCGAAGTTAGTGAGCCAAATTCAAGTGACCTTTTATTGCATTTATTAATGAATCGCATGACATATGCCGTCACACGTTGTAATGTGTTAAAGTTTGAAAATTTTGAAAATAACGCAGTAGTAGGATTTTCAATAACATGATTGGAAACATGACAAGAAGCAACTGTTTCTGGTACCCCAGAATAATTATGACGTGGTTCTGGGAACTGAGGCCATGAAGACATATCTTTGCTAAGAAATTGTGGTCCTGACCACCACAATGAATGCGACAACAGTTTGTCAGTTCTAAGTCCACGCGAAGCGAGGTCTGCGGGGTTTTCAGCTGACGGAACGTAGTGCCAAGCCTCCCCTCCCACAGTTTCCTGAATTTCAGACACTCGATGACGAACGAATGTCTTCAATTGATTTGGTGAAGTAGATAACCATCCTAAGACGATGGTGGAATCACACCAGCAATGGATTTCATCAAAATGTAATGTAAGTGACTGACGAACCTTTGAGTACAACCGTGAACCCAACAACGCACCACACAGCTCAAGCCGCGGTATGGTTGTGGATTTGATTGGAGCTACCTTGCTTTTAGCGGTAAGGAGATGTACAGTAACCTCGCCGTCTCGCGAAACACTGCGAACATAAACACACGCCCCATAAGCTTTTTCGGATGCGTCAGTGAATATATGCAGCTGTAGACAGGACGCAGATTCACACAACACCCACCGAGGTATCTTGAACTCGTTTAAAAGGTGCAGGCTATTTTGAAAATCATTCCATGCATACTGAATATGCGTGGGAACAAGCTCATCCCAAGAACATTTAGTCAGCCACAGATGCTGCATGATAATTTTGGCTTCCACTATGCATGGAACGACCAGGCCAACGGGATCAAAGATCTGTGCTATGGTTGATAAGATATGACGCTTAGTAGCCTTTTCAGTGGAATTTAAGTTAATAGAAAAGGAAAATGTGTCACTTAAGCTCTTCCATAGAAGCCCCAGAGTCTTCGACTGCTCGTTGTCGCTCAAGTCCACAACATCAGAAACGTCGTGTTCACCGCTAAGCGCCTGCAGCACCTCACTAGAGTTGGACCGCCATTTCCGAAGATTGTATTTTGCTGACCGAAGAACAGCGTCAACACGGCGGCCTTTTTCTAAAGTTTCTGAAACAGATGACCCACCGGACAAGTAATCATCCACGTAGAAGTCATGTGCTATCGAAAATCTAGTTGAAGAATCGGAGCACTCTTCTGCCAGTTGAAGTAAACACCTGGTAGCTAGAAAGGGTGCTGATGCTGTGCCATACGTTACGGTGTTCAGCGTGTACTCCTTTAACGGATGAGTTGGTTCTGCCCTCCAAAGAATCTTTTGTAAAGGACGATTACTGTCATGAACAAGAGTTTGTCGGTACATTTTCTCAATGTCCGCGCTTATGACGATTTTATGCTGACGGAATCGAAGCAGTATTGAAAATAAATCATCTTGGATAGGGGGACCAACCATCTGTATTTCGTTAAACGACTTACCTGATGTAGTTCTGGCGGAAGCGTCAAAAACCACCCTCAATTTGGTGGTAGTTCTTGACTCCTTCAGAACACCATGATGTGGTAAATAATTAGAACATGTTGAGTCGAGTGGGCGTCTGTTAGATTCAGACATATGTCCCAGCTCTATGTACTCATTGACAAAGTCTACATATAGGCTTTTAAGGCGAGGATCTCTATCCAAACGACGTTCAAGAGACAGAAATCGCTGCTTAGCCATCATGTACGAGTCACCCAATACGTCTAGTGGCTCTTTAAAAGGGATACTTACCACAAATCGCCCATCGGTACTACGATATGTGGTATCTTTAAAATGTTGTTCACATGATCTCTCTTCACCAGAGTGTTTATGTATGGACGACACAGAATCTAACTCCCAAAACCGATCTAGGTCTACTTGTAAGTTATTAGTATGCATACAAACATGTGAAGAGGAATCAGACTGATGATATGCACCCGAAATGAGCCAACCTAATTTTGACTCAAGTAAAGTGGGCTTATGGGTACCTAATGCGATACGGCCAGTGCCTACGATACCCCAGAAGACTTCCGCACCGACAAGGACGTCGATCGAAGACGGAACGTAATAAGTGGGGTCAGCTAGACGGACGTTCGTAGGTATATGAATGTTACTAGTATCAACATAAGTATGAGGAACTGATGCTGATACTTTCGGCAATACGAGGCAGTCAATGTCCAGTTCATACTCACTGTCATCAATTGATTTTAATGACACAGAGCATTCCTGAGTACAACTAGAAGTTTGAGAATTAATACCTGTTACCTTGGACTTGGTAATGTGGGTAGGAACAAGTAGCTTACGGACAAAGTCCTCCGAAATGAAATTTGTTGTACTTCCACTGTCCAGCAAGACTCGTGCTGTATGGTGATTACCGTCAGCGTCGGTCACCCTCACGAGCGCTGTGGAAAGTAAAATTACTCTAGATGTACACGATTGACTAGCTGATAATACAGTATTGTGTGTACTAGGAAGAACATTGTCACCATCAATGTGTAACAGAGTGTTGTGTTTTTGACGACAATATTTACAGTGACTTAATTTGCATTTGGACACGTCATGACCTGGACGAAGACAGTTCATGCATACATTTGAACCCTGAGCCTTTTTAACACGAGCCTGAACTGAGAGACTTTTAAACTGCTCGCATGCATACATAAAATGATCCTGACGACACATGGGACATGACAAAGGTTTTAATATCTTCTCAGGCAGCACAGCACTGCTCTTAGGTTTGGTCGCAGGCATGGCAGATTCGTTTTTAGCTGTTGCCATAGGCTTAGACTCCTCAATTGTCTCCAGTAAATCAGCCCTGCTACTAATGAAATTAACAAACGCAGATAATGAAGGTTGTTCGAGAAAAGTGTTTCTGTGCTCTTCCCACTGACGATTTGTAACGTGGTCGAGCTTACTGGTCATGATGTAAATAATAAGTACGTCAACGAAAGCGTTTTGAACTGGTTGACCAAGGGTTGCCAACGCTCTAAGATTTTTATTTGTAGTATCAATTATGTAACGTAGTGACTTACTTGACTCTCTGTCAATAGGCTGAACGTTAAAGAGTGCTTGCACATGATTGTTGACAAGCAATCTTTTGTTGTCATACCTCTCACAAAGTAACTTCCAGGCAGCGTCGTAGTTTTCTGATTTGAAGTCAAGGTTATCAATAACAAGAGAAGCGCTACCTTTTAGGGAAGCACGCAGATAGTGCAATTTATTTATTTTATCTAAGGTTGTGTTATTATGTACTATAGAAACAAAGGTATCTCTAAATTCCAGCCAATCATGATAACTACCTGAAAACTTGGGTAAGTCAATTTTGGGTAAACGAATTGAATTGTGTTTGTGTGTACTAGTAATACCAGAATCCACCTCGGAGTTCCCCTCAAGAAGCTTTCTTGCGCCGCTGATCTGCTGGCGTGCAGAAGCCACCAAGCCGTAGTACAGCTTTTCAAATTCTTCGCGCTCCGCAAATTGCTCGCTGGGGTCATCCACAAACGCTTCCAATTCAACCTGCAAAGCATCATATTTTTCGTATAAGCTTTCAAATATACTAAGTCGATATTCAATTTCGATGACTTGCACCTCACTCAACTTTTCGCAAGACTTAGAAATATTTAAATACGAAGTAAACTGCGTAAGCTTGGCCTTTATTGAAGCTCGCTTCTTAATAAAGCTTTTCATGTCAGCCATGACTATGAAGCTTTAGCAGTTACAGTAAAAAAGAGAAGATGAAATAGGAAGATATTGTTCAATGACAAGCGAAAATTACTGATACTAAACGATTAGCAATAAGTTGTGAAGTGGGCACGAGAGTTATAAGCAGTAAGAAATGAGATTGCTATTATAAAGTGCTAGGCGTTTATGATCGAATTTGCTGAGTAATGCTAGGCGAATGATGCAATGTTTTCTTTACACACACAAAACAAAATATATTCTATTCAATTCAAAAGAATAATGCAAAATATATCGATTAAAATTGTTATAAATATGATTCAGTACAAGAATAAACGTAAAAGTAACGGAATTATTGTGATTGGTAAGTAGGTACTATGAAATAAATATTATAAAACCACTTTGGCATATTTAAACCTTGGTAGTGTATATCATGAAGGAAACTGTTTAAACAAGTTGATAGGCTGAAGATTATGGATTGATGGTACTATTAATTGAAATGTAACTTTAAATAAGTTCAAATAATATGGTAAAATGATAAGGCAAAAATGTAGGAACAAAGGAATTGGAACGTTCTCACGGTTTTATGCTGTCAACCTCTGATGATGAGCTGACGATGGTGTCTCCAATGAGTAGATCCTGGGTTCTTGAAGATTCTTCTTGTCCCGAAGTCTCGACGATCTTTTCTTGCGCCGCCCGTTGGTTTGAACTCGATGAAGACGGCTGTTACCGTATCGACGTTCACGATGACCAAAATGCAGACGATGACACACGAAAAAATGAAGACCTCTTGTGAAACTTGAACCCGAAGATGAAGTCCTTTGTTCTCCAACCGACGAACCGTTGAATTTTTGAAATTTGAAAGTTCCGTTGTTTTCTTTGTTCGGTTCAAAACGTTAACGGTAGAAGGACCAATGTTCGCGACGATAGGTCGTGGTGGAGCAAAATGAAATATTGAGTGGACTGTATAACATGTGTAAGTATATTGAGATAAATAAGACGCGTAAGCGCAGCCGTGCGAAGAGGTGTGCAACAGCTGACTTGTGTGGCGCGGGGGCCCGCGCTCGGCCGTGGGCCGGCTGGCGAGCCGCTGTCCCCGCACCCCTCTTTCACTGCCGCTGGCGCGCGGCGATGTTGAGATGGTGGACTCAACAGTAACGTCTGCTAAACCATACATTTTTTTCTAATTTAAGCAACGCTTATAAACCTATTGATTTTCGTTAGTGACACGTTTTACCTACTCGGGGGTGAGTCAATAATAAAAACCACAAACAACAACTAACTTACTAGATTGATTAACAAAAACCAAACAAACTTTCTTTTATTAATTCCCCCATCCGGCACCACTACTAGCGCAGGTAAACACACATGTTTACAGCACAGCTACTTACATTTTATCGGCCATGTCGCGCACCTTAGGATCATTTTGACCGTAAGGTCAAAAGGTGAGCTCGAGAAATGCTCGCCTCTCGAGTGAATATAACTTACGGAATGAAATGGACAGTCTGTTCCCAATAGTAACTACTGTGTTTTGGTTGTGTAACATCTATTGAAGTGAGTTGCATACCGTTCCAGAATATGGAATTATTAATATTAATACTGAGTTACCATAAATAGCTAATAATCACACTAATTCTCTTCGTCTTCCCAGCTAAAGCACTAGCAAGTGGTGAAGGCCTGGCGTTTTGGGGGACTGTCTTATATATTTTGCCGTTCGAAAAGTGCTGATTCTCAGCCTAATTTGAATAAATGAGTTTTGATTTTGATTTCGAATTTGATTTAGGAATTCTAATAGACATTTTTCAGAAGCAGCCAGATATGTCCTCGATCGATAGCAACATCTCGCCATTTATTGAAACTTATATAATAAATACACTGCTGTCCCATATTTTGCCAGTTGTATTTCCTTTGGGAAATACAGATGTGTTGGTAATTCAATCAAAGCATAATGTTGTATATTATAGCAAAGAAATAATGTGAAGGAGTTTAACTTTGTCTACTTTGTATCTTCAGTTAGAAGAGTCCACGCGCCGGTAAAATTACATATAGTCCCATGAGACTTCACTATACCTCCCCAATTGTGTACAACACTAGTTAGAGAATGTAGTTAAGCTACATTTTTATGAAAGGGCTGGTCCAGGGGGACCTACCATAATTATTTCCATTTGCTGCGTCAGCTGTCGTCCTATTGTGCTCAGTTCCGATAGCCAAAAACGGATCATCTTGCTTATCAATGGTAGCATTTCTTTTTGGAAACTGGGCAAATAGATAGTTTCGTTAGCTAATTTTACCTGTGATAGCTACTTCCAAATAAGGGGCGGGTAAAGATATTATATCTTTCTGAGTCTTAATTTTAACCCATAACTTTCCGTATAATATAGGAATCAGCCATTGGAGTGTTGTAAGGTTGCAGTTGATCGATAATGATTTAATATTGTATAAAATCAGTCGTATATATTTGATCTATGTCACTGGCATGGCAGCTGACTGACATTGACTTCCTGTGTGATCACTAAGTTCGGGTTTTTTTATACGTTTTGAGTGCTTTCACGATTATTTTTGATTTTTAAGGCTCATGCAAACTAGCGACATACGTAGAACAATTTCAAAACTTCATAGAAATTGTTCTACAAGTGTCGCGCTGCGCTGCCGTGCCGCTCCTATTTGAAGAAGCCTTTAACTAACACTGTTTTTTACGGATTCTGACCCTGCCTACCTTGCACGATCCTTGCTGCCATACTGGACACCGACGATTACTCACACGTTTGACATCGAATTGTTATTTTGAATTTTACCGCGGCCTTGTGAATTGAATTGAAATAATAAACTTTGGATAGCTGTGTGGAATGTAGGACAGTAACTAGTTACTGCAATATACTAGGCCCACAAACCTTGAACAATTCTGCCAAATGAAAAATTCTGCCAGTGATTTGGCAAAGGCTTGAAGCGATCACAGTATACAATGATAACCTTGACGATTTTCCACAGTTCTCTGATAGTGAACTATTAGGTCTAAAAGGTCTGACCTACAGTGTCAGATTTTTGTTGATTAAAATATGATTTGCGACCGTAACAGATATGGTTTTAAAGATCTATAATTATTGAAATCATCAATACAAACCTCTCAGAGGGGCAATTCTCGTAATTTTAAGAAAAGTTCACAGTCTGATCTCAGTCTCAATCTGTCATAATTATACACCACAAGTGTCCATAAATTTTTGACTAGTTTTTAACATTTCGTTGTCGCCGAGATGACATTGCGACTAGATTTTGAACGTTTTTAATTACGAGAATTGGCCATCAGTTCATTTAATCCCATTGAATGTTTTTTTCATGCAATAATCACGTGACTGTGTAGGTGTTTTTTTTAATATTTTCGTTTGATTTATTTTCTTTCTCTCATTTAGTTTTAATCATGGTCTGGCAGTTTAAGTAATTTATGCAGCCTACCTAAATGTCCTTTCTTTGGTATTGATCGTCAAATTATTGTGCTCCTCAAGTTCTGAGTTGAGCTGCATGATTACTGACAAATGCGTGCACTGATTGGACAGGTTCACTCAATCTGTGTGGTTCTTTCCTTTAAAAAGACTATTTCTGACACCAATCCACATTGGTTATCACATGATATGACCAAGATTATGTCTGGACTTTAAAAGAGACTGTGACCTCTGAGTTTGTTTCGGCCTTTCTTCTCAGAGTAGTCAGATAGGAAAGGCCGACCTCATCTAGTTTTAAAAATATGATTAACGTGTAAATTAATCCAAAGGAGTTAAGTACCTAGTGCGAAGGTTTTCTTTTTGTAATTGCGTTATCGATTAGGTATTTCATTAATCGAAACTCTCACGAAAACTCTCTTTCTCATATTTCTCCGATATTCTAAGACAAAAATGATGACAATTTTTTTTAGATCATATATTATCTCAACTTGTTACATCTGGGCTCACCGTTTTCCATCTCCTTTCTCAATTGAACTCAAACAAAAGCAAAAGACATATCTATGCATAGATACTCGTACATCGTTTAAATGAGCGGTAAGTAGAATTACTGAGAAAATTAATATCTTTCCGTCACTCGGAGTTCTCAAATTATAAGGACATTGAAAGTTAACATCCGGAGGTTCAGACATACCTACCTACTTTTAGAGGAGCAAAGTGGAAACGGAAAAATTTTCTCATCAATATTGAAGCATCATTATTAATGTCTATTTTAGAAGCTTAATTCATTGGGAAAATTCCGAAGAAAAGCTCAAGATGCTGGAAATAAAAGCAAAAATTGCTCTCAAAATATAAACACTTCATGTCGATGAGTTTGTAGATATTAAAGACAGATTTTTATGAACGCAAAATGTATAATTATTT
The DNA here is from genome assembly GCA_947359405.1 of Antitype chi. Taxonomy (NCBI): domain Eukaryota; kingdom Metazoa; phylum Arthropoda; class Insecta; order Lepidoptera; family Noctuidae; genus Antitype; species Antitype chi. The sequence continues at coordinate 642,232 of OX375821.1, read as the reverse complement.
ACTTTTATGTAGGACGGAGGAGACTTAGTCATATGTTCAAGGACTTTCCTTCGTTTATGTTAGTGAAGGCGGACAACAATCCTTGAAGGATTCAGAAAAAAACCTCATCAAGTCTTCAAAGAAAATGACATGCTTCTGTTATTCCAATACCTACCCATGTACTAGATAATAAGAGAAGCATGTAAGGCCTCGTCATATCAACATACATTATGTACAAAACGATTCAATTTAAAGACGTTTCCCAGTCGAGGCCTCGTCTCGCCGTTTATTAATTAAAGCTTATAACTGTAGGCCTGTTTGATCTCCCGCCCGAGGCCCGACAGTCCTAACCAAATACTCAGGATTGTTTAATCATGGTTCACAAATGTGGACTGGGTGAATCAAGGTGAGGTCTGTTTTGTTTATGTTAATGAATTGCAAACACCTGATGTATGTAACTGTGCATTGAATTAAGTTATTAGTTTATGTTGGAACACTGTTGGGGCTCTTTAGTGCAGTAAAATGACTTCACTACATTAAATATTATTTAAAGTTCCTATACCTTACAGCATACGGAAGTTAATATTTATTGGTGGGTCATTATTGATGAGTTTCCCAGTAACCTAGCTATACGCTTCTTATTAATTCTATGAACAGTTTTTTTGGAAAAGCAGAACTACTATTCTGCCCTACTAATTGTAAATGCAGCACTTGCAAAAAAGCGAATTCGAGAAAAAAACCGGAAATCTAAAAGTAAAATTGTCATGCAAGTACTGTGAATCTCGTTATAAAAATAACATACCTCCAGTACCCAAATATTTATATTTTGCCCTATAGGTTTGCCCCTAAGGATGCTATTTCGGCAATAAAGTGAAAACCCAAAACTGTCGATTACTGCAGATACTATTAGGTCTTTATCTATGAAATTGCCGTTTTGCAGTACTGGCCATTTCAAATCAAAATAATTTTTGTTTGGGTAAGAATTCTAATTTCAAATTAATTTTATTTTAAAAACATGGATTATTTTTTTCCAAAAGTAGTCATTTGTTTATTGATTAGTGTTACATTTTCATCGCATTTCAATCTTTTTCGTCATCATGGATACGTTAAAAATTCGAGTAATTATGGAATATGAGTACCGTCGTGGCAGCAACGCGGCACAAGCGGCACGCAACATCAACGACGTTTACGGAGCTAACACTACAAACCAACGCACCACCTGTTATTGGTTTGCTCGCTTCCGTTCTGGAAATTTCGACCTGAAAAATGAACCTCGCGGTCGTCCGAAGACTTTGGTCGACAATGACGAATTAAAGGCGATTGTGGAAGCTGATGATACACAATCTACGGCTGAATTAGCAGCAGCTTTCGACGTTAGCGTCAAAACAATATTGGTCCATTTGCGTCAAATTGGCAAGGTAAAAAAGCTTGACAAATGGGTGCCCCACGAACTCAATGATCGTCAGCGCGAAGTACGCGTCGAGACGTGCCTTGCACTGCTCAACAGACACACAAATGAAGGAATTTTGAACCGCATTGTTACCTGCGATGAAAAATGGATTCTGTTTGATAACCGCAAGCGCTCAGCAAGTTGGTTGGATCCTGGTTCAGCACCTAAACAATGCCCTAAACGAAAACTTACCCCTAGAAAAGTGATGGTCACTGTTTGGTGGTCTAGCGCCGGTGTGATTCATCACAGCTTCTTACCAAACGGGGTGAGCATTACTGCAGATGTGTACTGTGAAGAACTGAACACAATGATGGAGAAGCTGGCACATCTCCAACCAGCATTGGTCAATCGCTCGTCTCCGCTGCTCCTGCACGACAACGCGCGACCTCATACTGCACAGCAGACGGTCTCCAAGTTGCAAGAACTGGGGTTGGAAGCTCTCCGTCATCCGCCCTACTCACCAGACCTTGCGCCTACAGACTACTACTTTTTCCAGAATTTGGATAACTTCTTAGCGGGAAAAAAATTCAATACCCGAGAGGCAGTACAAAATGCCTTTGAAGAATTTGTTGCCTCCCGTCCAGCTGATTTCTTTAAGAAGGGCATCAATAAACTGCCACTGCGATGGCAAAGATGCATTGATTGCATGGGTGATTACTTCGATTAATACAAATAAAAAATACATGAAAAAAATTCGTTTAAATTTTTTCATACAAAACGGCAATTTCATAGGTAAAGACCTATTATTAGCAGGCAGTATTATTGAGAGTGGATGGGTGACCATATTTACAAACCAAGACTGTTCTGTGCCTCGGTAAGGACGTTAAGCCGTCGGTCCCGGCTGTCATTAGTGGATCTTTGACAGTCGTTACGGGTAGTCAGAAGCCCGAAAGTCTGAAAACCAGTCTCACCAAGACATATCGTGTTACCCAGTTACTGGGTTATGTATGACGTCCGATAGGCAGTTACACTGTAAAATACTGGTATTCAGCTGCATCCGGTGAAAGCTGCAAAGACTGAAAGCCGAACCCAACGTAGTGGGGAGCAGGCTAGGCAGATGATGATGACTATGGTGGAGAGTTGAATTGGAGATATCATCCCATTATAGTTTTCTATGAGGACCTCATAGGACACATGGTGAAACATACTTAGACTACTTTATACTAAACATACCTACAGTGCAAAATATTTCACCTTACAATAAAGCAGTAACAATAAAAACTTTTATCCAAAACTATAAAATCTAGCTAATTACACGCACTTCGACCACAATACCTTTCTCTGCTGCTACTACATTAACCCGCGAACTATTCAGGTGTCCGCTATAAATCACACGACAATGATATCGAGTGAAAAATGGTCGCGATATAATTGAAACATCGCGTGCGTCTGTTGTGGCGATTGTGTGTTAATGCTCACTACGAGTTATGTAAGTAGAGTGATGTGGGAATAGTTCGCTCTTTTGTTAGTCTTTAATTGATTGTATGGGTTTATCAGAACTTTAAAAGTGGTTTCATTTTGTAGTGAATTGCTGTTGTCATACGCACCTAAGGGTTTGATAATTGAGCACGCCAGGATAGCGGCGGTAAGTCCCCTCTTTGAGGAGTGCCTTGGGGGCCGGGCGGCGTCCTCACCTTCCGCCTGACGCAGGTCCTCACCGGACACGTTTACTTCGGGAGGTACCTGTTTCGAACAAGGCGGGAGGAAGCGCCCGGATGTTTCCACTGCAAAGATCGCCCTGAGGACACGGTGGAGCATACGGTGGAGGTCTGCCCGGCTTAGACGAAGCACCGCCATGTCCTCGTGGAGGCGATTGGCGGCGGCGATCTCTCGCGTCAGGCCCTGGTCCAGGTCATGGTATGGAGCAAGAGTGCATGGGTAGCCGTCACCTCCTTCTGCAAAGCAGTTATGCTCGTGGGGAGGGAGGCGGTGCACGTGAGGCAGAGGTAATATATGCGCCCTCACGGCCTTAGCCTTCGCAGGAGACGCCCTGGGCGTCGGGATCCCAGGCTGATTCCAGGCCACCGTAGGCGCGGGCTTGCGGACGGCGAGTAATGGGTAGCTCGCCGTCCAGTAAGGACCAAGCCCGGGTCGACGGCGCGTTGTGTTCCACGCACGCCTCAAAGAGATGTCAGCATCAACTGATAGGGCCGCAAGGGCCGATGCCTGCCAGGGGTTGTTTGAAAGAGATACCACGGCCCCTGGCACACAGGCAACTGAGGGAACATGGGTGGGTTTTAGTCAGTAAAAGTCGGACATGCCCTCCTGCTCCACGCAGAGCAGGAGAAGTAATAAAAAAAAGGGTTTTATCAAACCCTTTTTTTGTTATCATAGAGATTTTTTTTGTATGAATTATTATTAGCCATTAATGTCTCACTGCTGGGCAAAGGCCTCCCTACTCTTCTCGCACCTCTCTCTCTGTCTACAGCTACCAAGGACCAATCTTTATTAGAGGAATCCAGCTCACTCCGCCATCTCCGTCTCGGCCTGCTGCGATGTTCGGGTCCCACTGTGTTGTAAGTTAGGCTCATTGATCGTCTGATACACGGCGAATGTGTCCAGCCCAATTCCATTTTTTTAGCGTGGCTGCTTTTTGAGTGATATCAGTTATGTCCACAAGTATAATACCCAGAATATGCCATTCCATAGCTCTCTGGCAAGCCTCGAGCGTGGACCTCATCTGAATTTTCAAAGACCATGTTTGAGAACCAAAAGTTTAAAGGTTTTATACGTTTCAAAACAAAACAAGTGTTTAAGATTATCACTGAAACAGCTATTACCAATATAACGTTAGTTTTCCTGCTGGGAAATAATAATTAGAAAGCAAACCCGGCTATTTGAAATCATACTGTGTGTTTAGCGAATTTCCGATGCTAAAAAATAAATTATCCTAAAAATGCCTTCATCATCATCATCATATCAGTCGAAAGACGTCCACTGCTGGACATAAGCCTCCCCCAAAAGGGGGGGGGGGGATTTGCCATAATCGCCACGCTACGCAGCCAGGTTGGCGATCGCAGTATGGTGGTTAAATGCATAGAGAACGCTGCTGCCCATTCTCTGGTAAGTCCCTTAATCGCCTGCTACAACACCCATGGGAAGAAATTGGATGGTGCTATTCTTTTACGTCCGGCACCACATGGAATGAAAAACGCCTTCCAATCCTAAAATTATTTTTCACCTCACTACCTCGGAAAGATTCTGTTTGTCATTCGAAATTTGCGTGCAAAAGAGCATTTTACCCGCTAGCGTGGAAAGAGTTTTTGAATTTCTAACCTTTCTATTCAATCATTTTCTATACATACAGTCCACTGAAAATGCATAAATACTTATTTCATGTCAGTGCGCTAATCCCATTTTTAGAATAATCGCACTGGCCAGCAGGACGACTGCATAAAAAAAAGATACTTTAAGAAAATTCGTCTCTATTCAATTCGTTTCCATAATTTTGGTTTGTTTTTTGTTAAAATTGTAAGAAGTCATAAAGTATGAGCGAGTCCAGCAGCGATGATGATATAAATTTAACACCTGCAGAGTTAGTGCAAGCAGTACATAATGCCGAATTGAGTTATCTTCCGGAAAAACCGCGCGAAAAGTACATATAAGCGTACAATTTTTTCAATGCATGGAGACATTCAGAAAGGGGTGAAAACGTTTTCGAAGACTACAATGCAATGCTATCATACTTCATTGAACTAATTACACTAATTTATAATATATTATTTAGGCTGTTTTATTGCACCTAGCATTTTCCTCGCTGTAGTGAGGTGAAAAATTGTGTATTTCGCTCAGCAGCAAAGGTATTCTGCGTCACGTACCTTTGAAAGTTTTGCTACGTTCAGGATTGTATATTTGAACCACTCGCTTCGCTCATGGTTCAATCCTAGAATCCTTCGCTTGCTCAGCCTTCAAAACAAGTACTCGCGCCAAAAAACAACTTTGCAGCCATGCATAACAAATAACTATTGCCTCGCCTAGGAACGCTGCACATAGGAGTATTTGTACTAAAAACCTGGCCAATATTATTTCGTGACATTTGTGACGTGGAAACTATTAAATAAATGTATTAAGATAGTTTTCAAACGTTTATTATAAAAAAAAAAAAAAAAAAAAAATTAATCATCGAAATCAGATTCATTATTTTCATCTGTTGCTGTTGTGTTGTGTTCTTCGTCACTACTTTCTAGTGATGAATTTTCTGCGTCAGGGAGCAAAAGACTTATGGTCTCCGAACAGAATGGGTTACTTTTCTTCCGTGGGGGTTTTCTAGTGCTACTTAAAAATGGGTCTGACGTTAGTAACAGTCTATTTAAAATGTCCCTATTACATTTTTCTCTGTCAAATTTTCGCGAGAAGTTTAGTCTGTAAAGCCTAAAGTGCTTATTTCGAGCTTCAGCAGCTTCTTCAGAGAGCTGCCCAATAGGTAATATGGATTGCGATATCACTGTTGCACCATGCATTAAAATTTTATGAACGGTAGGCGACATTGGGTGCCATTCATACAACTGCACGTACAAAGTAGCAGTTTCATATGTGTAGGCTTCAAACTTCTTTGCATCAATCGCGTGACCACTAGAAATTGCTTCTAAGATTATTTTGAATCTGTAGATCAAAGTGGAATCTATTCCAGTTATTTGAGAAGCTGTTTCGGGATCAGAAAAAAATCTTCTCGATGTATTTCCATCATTACTGTTTCCGAAACCTGCTTTCGGCATATCCACTAAAAGGCCCATCTGCTCCCGAAATGCTTTTTGTATAACTTCTTTCCTATCTTTTACAGTTCTTTTATCTTCTGTTGACCTTATTTGCCATTTTTTAACGCCAAGTTTATAAGAGAGATGTAATAAGGATTCAAAGAAACGTATTCTTGCGTGGAGAATCGATAACCCGAATTTTAGACTTTCTGGGTCTACTTCCATTCCTCTGGTTAGATTATTAAAATGTTTGGAAGTTAGCCCACAAATATAACACCTCATAGTTGAAGACGTATTGGTAGCTGCATTGCATACCTTGGCGTCCACCATTGTTGGTAGTAATTTATGTGTTATGTAAATTATTCCACTGGATGTTGGTATTTCTGTTTTTGTTAGTTCTTTTGCTTGATTATCTACATATGCAAATTCTTCATTAGTTATGTCCTTGGTTTCACTAATAAATCTTATTCTAATAGGCCTGCAGAATCTTGGAGATGAAGGCAGTGGATTTTGCCATATAATTTTTTTTCTTCCATTATTTGTAGTTTCTAATCGCAATGGTACGAGAGAACTCTGAAATATGTTCGAGTCACTGTCCGCAATACTTTCAAATTTTTGCTTATATTGCGATTGTTGAGATCCATCGCAACCCCATTTTATAATTAAAAGAAAATTTTTCTTTTCTTCTTCAGTACAGCTGTATATTACATCTTCCAAATATTTACACAACCGTAAACATGTATGGTTGAGTAAATCTTGTAAGAGAACTTCCGCACAAGTCTCTGTAACTCTCATTGACTGTTCTACTGGATAGCAATCGGTTTTCGCTTTTTTTATCAAAGAGTAGCAAGGGTATATATTTTTATTTGCGCTGTGTAAAATTTCCCACTGTCTTCTACTAAAATCTCCTTCGACGAAAATAGCTAAGGCTTCAGATGGTGAATGTTTCTTTATTTTACTTTGACTATTTGAAGAAATTACTTTTCGAAACTTTGTAGCTTTTGTTGGAGTCAAAGTGACGTCTTTTATTATTTTAGATGCATCCTTATTTCCTCCGGCACGTTGACTCATTTGAGCAGCATAAGTCAACTCATCTGTCGATACGGTATCTCGTAGATCTTTTGTTTTTCTTCGCTTGGATCTATCACTGGATTCCCCGAATTCCTTTGAAGGACGACCCGGTTTTCCTATAGTCCAGAGGGCGAATTTGAGGGTATTTTGAAGCCACTGTTCATTTTTTTTTATAAAACGGTCATGCTTGTAGTTTGCTGCTACCCATTTTCGTTTAAATTCACACTTGAAATGGCTCAACGTATGTTTTAATGTCTCCAGCTCCGTTTCAGGACATTTTGTTATCTGTATAATTTTTTTTTCCAAAAATAGCATCTTATCATCAATTTTCTTGTCAGGACATTCTTGCACGATATCATATAATTGCTTATTAGACATGTTCTTGACATTCCCAATTGAATCTAAAAATAAAAAGAGTATTTACTGTAAATTATCTTGTTTTCAATTAATTCGCCATTTTGTTTGAATGAGTGTTAAACAAAATGGCGGAACAAAGCGGAATATTTTCTCTTACGATTCTCTTTAGGAATGTCTAAACTTTATTTAAAATAATAGATCATTACTCGGAAATGCTCGGAACACATACAAAACCCTTTCTGTTTTATTTTTTTTTAATAGACAATGAGATTATTTTAGTATCATTTGCGAAATTAAAAAATAAGCATTTATGAGTCTATAACATAAATGAAATCATATTATTAATGTTGTTACATACCTTGAACTTCCATATTCGAAGTGCTTTTCCCACCAACTATCAACAAAACGACTAAAACAGCAAATGTTAGGAGCACGAAAAATTGTGTAATCGAGAAAACAATGGACCGCACTGGACGACGACTGAGTTCCGACTACTTGTGTGCCTCGCGGGGAAGGGATAAGGGCGCGGGGGGTGCGGTACGTTATGAACAGGTTATTTGGCTATCAGAAAGTGATGGTTGCAATGAGTTTAGCCAAACTTTGAATATTCGACTTATGGCCAGGTTTTTTATGCAAATACTCGTATGTGCGCTGGAACATACACCTGAATATAATAAGAAAAGTAAAAAATATAGTAAAAGATAAGGTCAGGATAACAAAATACTACGACAAAATAGCTGAAACCTAAAAAAACTTCTAGACATAAAAATAAATAAATCTTGAAATTGCTTACAAAATATGGCAAGAAAGCCACAACGTTGAATAATAAATCTGGGCGTTGAATAAATAATGCGTACGATGCAGCGTTACCTGATAGTCTGAAATCTGATTCACTGAATACACGAGAGCGGAATATATTGCTGGGCTTACAGAATTAGGACCTAGGGGTAGTTTAACGGGATTATTTTGCTAGTATTAGAATTGAAGTCACGTCGGTAATCACCTTAGTACCTTCATAATCTTTTGACACTTATCTATTAGAAGTTTGAGAGGATAAAGTTTTTGTGGACCACTTCAATAGCCACCCTAGCAAAATCCTGCAAAATCTGGAACGTGCTAAATCTTTATGTTTGCAAACGAAAACGTTAACGTATGGGGTAATGCTTAGGTATCTCCATTGCTCCGTTTTGTCTACAAAAATACCCATCTTTTTCACCTGGAGCTAGTCAAAACTTGAATAATATTTTGTTGCTGAATAGTTCTGTCTTTGGAGGAGTCATTATTTGCCCCGGCAGCCATTCGTTCGTTAATAACCAAAGGCTTATTTATTTTAATCTGCCTATTTTATTAGCCGAGGCATATTTATGCTCCAGATATAATGAATGTCAATTTCAAGCAATGTGTTCCTACCAACACAACTTTGTGACTCATTTCCTTCATCAACATACTCTCATTAATACTTTGGATCTTCGTCAGATCAAAGGCACTTAAAATAAAAGCCGACAAAACACATATTTGTATCCTCCATTTTACAGAAATATGCATTTCAAATGTTAGATCTAAATTCGTCCTGGCAGCCCTATTCTGGGTGTCAATTCTTATTACCATCTAAATTATTATATTTGTTCTTATGACCTGCGGTTCAAAGTTGAAAATACAATGTAGAGCTGTAAATTGAGCAGACCTCAAGAATCAATTTTTAGGGGGCAAGTACAATATAAACTATTTTTAACCGCCAGTCAATTGAATGAAGCAGACAAAAAATACTTTAACAGCCTGCATGCCATCATACAACTTCATCTACAGAAAAGAGTTCGTATTAATAGTAACTGGGGCAATCTATTTTTTTACGGTCTCTGATAAGTTATAAGTAATTTATTCATTTGTTTGTCGATCAATACAACATGCAGCTTCCTTACAGAATGAGTCCGTCAATATCAGAATACGCGTCGCCGGGACAGTCTCTTTGATCAATATGTTCATATGTTCATTCTATTCGTGTCCAACTATTTCCAACAAAGAACATGTTGGTTATGGGATACAAGTGTTTGTGTTTAAAGAAAGTTGATACTTGACGCGAGCGGCTTGAAGTTTTCTTTGATAGTTCTTGTAGTGTGTGAGATTTTACAAAAACGTGTGTAAAAAGAAAATAATTATGTACATAGTTAAGGAACAGAAAGTTTTGTTTGGATGAAGTTTTTTTGTTCTATTAAATTTCTATTTAATTGCATGAATGATACGTATTCTATATAGGACAAATAAAAGTTGTTTTATTACGTTTAAGTTCCTAATTTCTCAAACACAACTCCAACAGCATCACTAAACAACTCCGCTACTATCACACTCCCTACTTACCGTACAGGTATACCATTAACTATGTGCATAGCATTACTGACGGCACAACTTGCCAACATTATAATAATCAGCGGCGTGTGCCACTAATTACTTCTGGATCAAGTGCTGTGTTCACAAGTTTCCACTTTATTCATGAGCTGCTATTAAACCTTGTTCGGAGCTACAATTATGGTGTGAGGATCCTACATAATGGATTGTTTCAAATGAATGTTATCAAAATGACTATCTGTCTGAATTGAGTGTCACTTTCATCTTTTTTCCTACTTCCATTATGGTTTCGTAAAATTGGCATGTCCCACCGCATAGCATAGCTGTTCGGACACAGGCCTCCTCTCTGTGAGAGGAATTGGGCCATAACACCACGCGGGCCCAGTATAGGTTGATGGATTACACATGTCCTCAAAGATTTGGTTCTAGGACATGCCGGTTCCCTCGCGATTTTTTCTTCACCGTTTTGAGAGCAGTGCTGATGAAATTTAGTACACAACGTAAAGTGCCTACCTGGGTTCGAAGTCACAACCTACAACTCGTAAGTTGAGACCACAGGGCCACCAAACACAGGTTTACTGAAAAAACAATGTTTTGAAGCGATACCTACAGCGATTATGCGTACATAAACTAACATGACATTAACCTCTTTTATAACTAAATAACTTCTAAAAAATCCTTATATCGATCGTCACTTTAAGATCCCCAGACTGATAGTCTTGTTTAACGACAAACATATTATGGGCCGGGTTGAAAGGCAACTCAAACCCAACCGAAAGCCAGCTGATTGAGCATTCGCGTGACCCCGTGGCATTTTATTGATATTTGCGGACTCTCTACACACCGACGCGATCTCCGAATACCGCCGAAGAGTCCCGGAAGTTCCCGAGCGCCAACGAACCTATTAGATGTATGTTCGCCTTCAGTAATCGATAGCTATTGGTCGCATTGATGTCAACTACAAGTTTTGGCTCCGTGAATAATGTGGTGTTTTCCGTGCTTTTAGTTTTCCGAAGAGTTCGAGTGGAGTTTGTGTGTGGCGATATATTTAACTCGTGTTTGGGTGCAGAAAGGCGTGTGACTTTTAGAATAGGGTCACGCGCCGTTTTTATGGGTTCTAATTTACTTTCTATGAAGATTTACAGTCAGTTGCATCCTGTTAGTGATACAAATGCGTAAAACTTAAAGTAATAGGCTGTAATGTAAGGAAGGCGTTGTTTTGTTTCTACAAGTAACTTGCATTTGAATCTTTCGGTTAAGATGAACACTGTCTTGACAAAAGTGAATGATTCGGTGCAGTTACGCTATAGCAACATTAAAAACAATTAACTATACTTTATCAAAACATTTGACTAAGTACCTATCTTGTACATTTCCTCAACTTTGTCTATCTTCTCCTAACGATGGTCATGTTTGTTCTAATCCTTTTAGTTTTTGCCTTCGTTAAACTGTGAAATGAAAATTATTCACGAGACTTGTAACTTAGGTCCATGAAAATAATTATAATAATAACTTGATATCGTTTTTCCGTGGTTGCGTAGGTATGTGGAAAATATAAGTTTGTTTGTATCGTTCTATGAAAAGAATCAGATTAGAGATTAGACGTATGTTTTAATACAAGTATAATTTTTCGTCTCATTCAATTCAGTTGCTCAATGTTGACAAAATATTAAAGCATCAATCGACAAAAAGGAAAAAAGGATTTTCTTTTATTTAATTTAACATCGGTTTTTAGAGTTTTGTTGAGGGCCAGAAAAAATATATATTTTAGGAGATACAAGGAAGAGGGAAAGCGGTACGACTAGCTTGACTACTATCAAAATGACCAGCTCGTATTATCAGAAAACAGAACTGTGTGGAAAAGGGAGACGGAACCTTTTGCCTGCCAGTGGGACAATACAGGCTAGTTCCATTCAATTAGATTAGGAGACGTCTACTGGCAAAATTCTGTCTGTAACAAATCCCAACATGAATATTCGAAATACGCTTCGGTGTGACAGTCCACCAACAATGATTAGGCGCCTCAAAAATTCATTTTGTATTCTAAATCATTGAAATTGCTCCCCATTGCGACAAATACGGCAATTTTTACTTTCTTTGCCCCAAATTGACCCGAGCCCAAACTTTAACAATAATGAAATTATTTAAAAACTTCGCCGCGGAATGGGAGTTTCCCCTTTGATGGCGATTAGCTGTTTGTGTCGCAAACATTTCAGATAAATGGGTTTTGTGAATGTTTGTCAAAGTGTTGAAGAGCTCTTTGTTATAGAGACCTTTTTCAGGAAAGATACGCTTTTAAACTTTTGAAAATGCAATGAATTTTTCTCTTTGTAAGTATTCTTTCTGGCGAAAAAAAAAAATTGTTTGTAAGAATTAGTCATAGACACGAGTCGACTTTGTCACTACCAACTTACCTTGAATTAAGTCAATTCGAATGTAGGTACTTATATAGACCACGCTTCTGCAATGTCTATCCACGCAATAGATATAATAAAGGACCCAACATACAGCAAGTTAATAAATCAAATGGTAAACATAAGTCAATCACAAACTACAAAACACCGTATACTCGTACTTACTAGAATTTGCCTTTGAGTCCCGTAATGTTAATTATAATCTAATACTAACGAGTATGTTCCCGGAATGCTTTGCGCTTTCATACCAGAACTGGTTAAATTCGTGAAATTAGTTGGCATGCAAGTTAAGTGAGTTAGCTTCACAATTAAATCCATTGCATTCACGGGACACGGACGCGTCAATGTAAACTGGGTTTTATTTTATTTTATTTTTATTTTATTTTATATGACGCATTTTGCATTTATATGACGCTTAGTTTGTGTGTATATGGATTGTAATTAATTTCGAACTAGGGTTATATTAGATCTACAAGCACAAAGTTAATTAGGTAATTCAATTTTCTTCAGAAAATTATTTGGTCAATAATTAGATTGTTTTTTAATAGAAATGTGTGGTGATGAAACTGATGGACTACCCTTGGGCAATGTCTTTGGGGTTTCCTTCAAAATTCGACCAGTCTGAATAATGGCAGAAACCCACCTAATCAAGTTTCATGGAAGCCTTCATACATAATAGGGATAAAGCAAGAAGGAGCGTGATAGCAACTAATATTAAAAAGCTAATACAACGCAGAAGTGTTCTAAAATAATGAAACTAAAGACGCGAGCTCCGGTGAACTAAAGCACATAGACAAATTATAGAAAAGGAGAAGATAAAGAATACTATACTAGAAAAGAGTCAACCGATCGAACAATAAGCTGGGTTTCACAAGAACTAACTCACTAGAGGATGTGTTTAAGATGCTGAACTGGGAAGGACACGGCATTAACATCAACGGCGAGTACATCTCACACTTGAGATTTGCAGATAACATCGTCATACTGGCTGAATCGCCAGCTACATAAGGAAAGCTACATAATCACAAAAAGGAGTGTATACATGCAAGTTTTAAAATATATTTACGAGAACAAGACTAGTAGGGTAAAACTAGAGACCGAAGGAGCAGGACCACAAATCCCCGTGAAAAGAGAAGTATAGCTAGCCGAACCCCTATCGCCAGGAATTTTTTGATAGCATTTGTACTAGAGTCGATTTTATCAGATAACTAAATTTGGAATACAGCTGGTGGTATATGTATAAGAGGGTAACATGTTAGACGTCTCAGGTTCGCCGACGACATTGTCCAAAACTCAAAATGTTACAAATTGCTCAACACATGAAATAAAATGCTTTTATATTTTATTTTGGTTTTTAAAGGCCCGCCCTCTATTCATGGAAGCAGAAATTGGTAAAATCGGGTTATACTATAATAGTATCCCCTTACTCCTTTAGGGTAACATCATATTTATGTCATATTCTCCTATATATTTCCCATAACTTCAACCGCTTAGGGCGGGTTCACATTAGGTCGGAGCGACAGTTTTACCGGAACGACTAAGGTGTCGGAAGCAAATTGGCATATGTATTTCAATAGCGCTGTTCACATTAGGGTGACCCGATAAATCCGTTGGCGACGACACATTTACCGGACATTCAGCTATGATTTCTGTCGGGTCGGATTTATAATATTGGTATACTGCCTTGTATAACGCCGTTCACACTTGTAGGCTCGTAGCAGTGAAGCCACACGCCTTCCACCCCACCCACCCCCTCTCGCCAGCACTTTCGTCTAAATCTTATATGTTGTGCTCTTGCGCTTCCTAATTAGATCATCAATGGAAAAAATAGACGTTCAAAAGTAATTATAGAACGTTAACGTTTGAAATGTATTTATTAAAACTTTATTTCGCTCGGCAAAGTTTGGATGCACCCAATATTGCCTTTTTTTTTCTTCTGGCTTCTATTTAAATACCACACTACTACCAAAATGTCGTCGTCGTCCATTGGGCACAGAAACCAACTCACAATAACAGTGGCGACGACGGGGTGTTCACATTAGGTCGGACCGGCGACTTATAGTGTGAACACCATAGCCCGATAGTCGGCCAACGGTAAAATTGTCGGTCTGACCTAATGTGAACCTAGCCTTTCCTCAATCAATACATATGAAACCGGGAGCTACTTGCTAATATTCAGTATTTCCTCAAATAATATTTACTTTATTTGACTCCACGTTCCCCAGAGTGAGTGTTCTTAAAATAAGTCGCTCAGCCACGACACGCGTCTAAGATAACATCATACGGCTGTATCCACTGGCCGCAGAATCCTTTCTGTAAAGAAACTTTATGAAGGAAAAACGTTATTAAGTTATAATAGAGATCTTCGTACAATCTTGGAGATAGACGGAATGTTTGAAAAAAAATGCTCTACTGACCTGGTTTGTTAAAAGTTTGTTGTGGTGAGAAAACTGTTTATTTTTCCATGAAGGTCTTGTAAGCATGCTATTAATTCCATGATGGTCAATAAATTACGGCTAAGGTCTAATAAAGAAACCATAAAATGCACTAGGCTTTACTCCTATATTAACAATGCTCTAGAATTAAGCAAACTTTATAGGTAAGTGCACAGTTCTCTTTGACACTACGAATGACAAAAACTGAAGACAGAAAATCTGGAACGTTCGCTAAAAACATTCTCTTTCTCGATTCTAATGTCAGTCATTTGTTCTAAATCTGCTATCCGGAAACACACTACAATCACAAAGGAGATCAAACAAATCAAACAGAATACCCAAACCTTTAGAAATGTTATATTCGGAACACGAAAGAATGTCGTTTCAAATATAACCCTAAAACGCCACTCCGCGTGTCATCCGGCGTCTAAAATGAAGCTCGAATATAAGTCGCGTAACAAATGCGACGATTAGTACTGGCCGCTTCATTTGTTCGAGAATCGCGTCGTATAAAATTAAGTCCCCTTTGATCTGCACTCGTTAGTGTATGCTCTTTATGGAGAGGCGCCCTTTTCATATTGTTTTTTTTTTCGTGCGTCTATTTTCGGAAGCTTTGAAGGGTTAAGTTGTATTCTTTGATCATGCGTGAAGATGTTTGTTGAGTTATTATTGAGTTGTAGTCGGATGATAAATAATAGATAGATATTAGGTGTAAACATAATGCTACTAATATTATAAACCTGACAGTTTGTGTGGTGGGACGGATGGAAGGATGTTTATTACTCTTTCACGCAAAATCCACTAAACGTTTTGGATGAAATTTGGCACACATATAGCTTCTAACCTGGATAACCACAAAGGGTACTTTTTATTCCGGTAGTACGTTCTCGCAGGATAATTTTCGACCTCCACGCGGGCGATGCCGCTGGCAAGTGCTAGTTTTGATTAATAATATGTAGGTGTGGAGTAGTGTGGCGCAAGAAACTTCAATAAGCAACCTCATCTACCTACATAGATTAGAGTCTAGGCTAGGATAACTATAAATATATATCGTTGACAGTGAGGCTATATAAATATATATCGTTGACAGTGAGGCTATTTAAATCGGGGTAAATACTATGAGTGTTGGATCTGAAACTGGGCCCTAATGGAAACATTCTACCTAATGTTACACACATTTCATGGCCTTTTATAGGGTACGCCACGATAGCGGCGGTAAGTTCCCTCTCTGAGGAGTGGCTTGAGAGGCGGCACGGCGTCCTCACCTTCCGCCTGACGCAGGTCCTCACCGGACACGGTTGTTTCGGGAGGTTCCTGTTTCGCATAAGGTGGGAGGAAACGCCCGGATGTTTCCACTGCGAAGATCGCCCTGAGGATACGGTGGAGCATACTGTGGAAGTCTGCCCGGCTTGGGCGGAGCACCACCGTGTCCTCGTGGAGGCGATCGGCGACGACAATCTCTCGCGTCCAGCCCTGGTCCAGGCCATGGTACGGAGCGAGAGTGCATGGTTAGCCGTCACCTCTTTCTGCGGAGCAGTAATGCTCGCAAAGAGGGAGGCGGCGCACATGAGAGAGAGGCAGCATAATTATGCGCCCTCACGGCCGTAGTCGCCACGGGAGACGCCCTGGGCGTCGGGAATCCCAGGCTGATTCCCGCACACTGTAGGCGCGGACTTGCGGACGGCGAGTAATGGGTAGCTCGCTGTCCGGTAAGGACCAAGCCCGGGTCGACGACGCGTTGTGTTCCACGCGCGCCTCAAAGAGATGTCAGCCCCCCCCAGTGGGTTCCCGCATTGTCGTTGCGGGGGGGCTCAGTAGCCGTGGTCCGCTCCCACGGTGAAGCGAAGAGGAACCCAAAGGTGGGGCCGCTCGTCAGGGCTTTTGTCTCCAAGCCGACGACGTAGCGGCCAAAATGTAGGTTGCGGTGAGGTGCACCGCAACTGAGGCGGGCCGCGATGTCGAATGGGAGGCATCGCGGCTGAGGATTACAGGCTGCGGAAGAGGAGGAGTGCCGGTACTTCTGAGTAGCGCTCTTCCCTTCCGTAGCCTGGACGGGGCCGCCACCGTTTGATGGCGGACGCGGTGGGGCCGCAGGGGAAGAGGAGTGTCGGTATAGCGTTGGCCGCTCTCCCTATCCCCTGCGGCCGAAAGGTGGTAGGCGGCGGGGCCACTGCGCTGACCCGTCGCAAGGGGACCAAGGGTACCAGACACGGGTTCGTCTGGGGCCCTTTTGTTACTTGGTTCCTGGGGTGGTCACGGCGTGCCACGTGTCCTGGTGCGCCGAACTGGTGGGGTCCGCAAGGGCCGATGCCTGCCAGGGGTGCGGGTTGTTCGAAAGAGATACCGCGGCCCCTGGCACACAGGCAACTGAGGGAACACGGGTGGGTTTTAGTCAGTAAAAGTCTGACACGCCCTCCTGCTCCACCCAGAGCAGGAGAAGTTATTTGATGATTTCCCACCCTCAAAAAAAAAAAAAAAAAAAAAAGAGATGTCAGCACCAACTGGTGGGGTCCGCAAGGGGCGATGCCTGCCAGGGGTGCGGGTTGTTCGAAAGAGATATCACGGCCCCTGGCCTACAGGCAATTGAGGGAACACGGGTGGGTTTTAGTCAGTAAAAATCTGACACGCCCTCCTACTCCACCCAGAGCGGGAGAAGTTATTTGATGATTTCCCACCCAAAACAAAAAAAATGGCCTTTTATGTAACCGAGTCACGAAAGTATCTATAAAATGAATACCTCAATTCATCACATTTGTACGAAAATAAAGACAGTAAAAAAGCAATTATTTACTTCACAACCTTTATTTTACATGTCCTAAAATACCTCCCATTCCAACTAGCGATTATAAGCTTTATGTCACGGCAGTTAAGGTAACTAATAGCTTGTTAAAGAGGGTCCTAAAATTGAAACAAATCCGTCCTTTTTGGCGCCTATATAAACAGTATAAATCTTCGATGAATCTGACGTGCTAAGCCCCACTTAACGGGGCTCACCTCAATGTATCTTTGCTAGGATTTAATAATTACTCGTGTCACTTTCACGCGTCTGTATTACGTGACTGCGACTGCTACTGGTTGTAAAAAACAAAAATATTATAATCTTATTTAAAATTTTGATGTTAAATTAAAATAGTTCGATTTTAATAGCTGTCTTGAGTTATCAATATCGGATGATGTGTCAATTTTATTTATAACATCTAAACTCTGACACTTTTAATTATGGTTGCGTCAAAAACTAACTCTCATGAATATTTTAATTTAGTTTTGGCCACATTCAACAATATGGTTGTATGTCAATAGTTTAATCTTTCGTTGGCAATTAGCTATAGTGTCCACACTTGGTTAAATCTCGTAGTTTCATAATCCATTACAGTAATTGTGAATTTGTGAGCAAACCCGCGAGAGCTCCAACAGAATTATGTAAATGCAAGACATACGTAGCATAGTGCTGGCAGCATATTTTACGTAGAATGGAATTACTAAGCCAGGGAATATTGATAGAACTGCATTTCAATAATAATCTTATTTTATAAAAGGGTTATATAATAAGATTATAATTGAAGTGCAGTTCTATAAATATTCCCTTTATATTAAAAAATCAGCTATGTTTGGCAATCAGTTGCATGTTTTTCCTTGCAGGAAAACGGTCAACCAATTGCAGTTTACGCTTAATTTCCCCTCTATTATTTTGACAGATCAATGATTCTGAATTATTTGCTAACTTACAAATTCTGAACTAGAAATTCTCTTAGTATTGTTTGCATCCGCTTATCATTATTTTTCTAAACAATGGCAAAACCACAACACAACGGTCGCTTCAAAAGTGTTCCCCGTACAGTCAAGGACCATAATTCTGTTGTCTGCGCCGGCGGGACTCTCCAGGCCCTATATATTACTACACGAGGGTGCATATTTTACTCCACTTATGACGAACGCCCCATTTTTTTCACGTCGCTTTTCTGAATAATTTTTCCTCTGTCACTCGGTCGTACGCCCATTGTGTCTCAAATAAAAAGCGTATCTTTTTCAGCGTGAATTCGTTAAGAGTATTTTATTAAAGCCGATTATTCTAAGTGGTTTGTTTGAATAATTGTTCTGTAATGAAGACAGGTTCGAAGGTTCGTTTCTCCTAATGAGCTTAATGTTCTTTTTGAGTTTTTACTTTGGTTTGGTTTTCTGGCTTGTTAGCTCAAGTTTCTTTACCAATTTAAATAATTGATGGTCAATTAGCAACCTCCTTGTTTGTTCACTCATACATCATTTTCGGTAGGCTTCTAATTTTACTCAAAGCTACTGCCATCTAACGCTTACAGCCCTGGGGGATACTAAAACTTTGGTATATAATCCCTTATAAGAGGCAACCTCTTCCTCGGAAAACTATGGGGAGGATTATAACTTTAACTAGCACATAGAAGTTAGTTAAATATTTAATGAATATGTTTAATTACAGCTACATAACAGTTTTTAGGCTGTGGTAAATTATGATCGTCGAAAATATTTAGGATACAAAATTATCTGGTTTTCTTTATATTTTGCATAGTGCTAAGTATTCTAAGTTAGGGACATAAATTTTAAGTACCTAAGTACTAAAAAAAAGTAAAAATATTTTTTATTTTTGTAGGTTTGCGATGAGCGGGAATAAAAACGCGCCTAACGTGGCTTGCGACAGTTGTTATATTTTTGTCTTCAACACATCAGTAGCAAATTGTATCATATTTTTTCTGAAATAACATCTTTATTATAAGCTTTTGGAATACATAATATTAATCCCATTGCCTACACAATATTACTTACATATCAATTTCTACTGTTAAACATAGATGCTGTTCCCTAGAAACAGTAGTTACAGATAAAGCTGTTAAAGCATTCAGTAAACAAAAACCAACAAACAATAACGAACCCAAAGAAAACAGTTGAAACTACAAAACAATGACAAACACACTTCAATTACTATCAGGCCCGCGATCAGCCCCGCGTAATCCCGCCTTAAACCCACCCCGACTCGAGATCTTCTAATACTTGAGATTTTTCGGCGCAAGTCAGAGGCGAAGTCGACGACGACAGGACCTCGCGGCATCCCGAGCATTCACTTTCAGACGTGGCACGTGATTTCTGGGAGCCCAAAGGGTCCTATATTTACAATGTATTCGACTTAAATCTCTGTCAGGGTGCAATGTTAGATTTAGAGAGTGAAGATGAATTCAGAACGTGCGATCGGAATGTAGGAAGATATAGGAACTTGAATTTGGAAGTTTGGATATATGGCAGAATGTAAGATTGGTTATTTTATTTTATTTTATTCGGGAAACTTACAGCTGACATAAACAATGTTATTAAACAATATGAAGCTGAAGGCCATTTAAGTTTCCACTGATAAACAGCTTTATAGCCTTTATAGCAGATTTTTTAAAGTCATATTATCAGTGAATAGCATAAACTTCATTTCGCAGAAAGTCGTTTGGCACACACTCATATAGTATACATTCAAAATGCATAATTTTGTCGACCAGTATTCAAAAAAGATTGGTTTGTTACCGTTGCCATCTATATACATTTATGAATTAATGTGTTTGTAGTTAAGAAAATCATGTAAATCCTCGGAACAGACGAGATCCTTACAAATTAGTTCTAAATAATTTGCCAAGACTTACCAAGTATAACAAAAACTGCCTAGCAATGTGCATGCGTATCTATAACAAGAAACCAAGCCATATCAAAACATTACATCAAAAATTATTTAAAAAAAGTTATGCAAGGGGTTGAATGAGTGCAGTTTCTATAGTTTAAAAGAATTAATGGATACTGAGATTTTGCATGCTATGTTTCATCCTAGCTGAACATGTTTATGACATAAGCACATTTTATACCATGTTTTATACAAATAAATGATCATTAAATACACATACAAATATATTTTTTAATATTGTTAAAAAAATGTTGGAATATCTAGATGGCAACCAGTCAGTTTTCGTTTAAAGTAAAGGCACGTGAGCATATTCGTAAAAAGTTGGCAGAATCATCCCAGCGCTGAATTGCTGGATTCGTTTTCTCCTATACCTATCGTTATTTCTCTAGAGAAAGTTTATTTTCGTTGTTTATATGTATTAGTATGTATTATTTTTCAAGTAACCCATCCCTTATATTGCACCTGCCATGTTTTCTCTCTGTATCACCCTAAAGTTGACTCGTAGAAAATGCCTCAGGCATTAAGTCCGCATTTGTACAGTATTTTTTAATTGTGCATTATGTTTTAATAAATAAATAAAAATAAACATACATAAAATTCCCCGACAACACATCTCTAGATTTAGTCTTAAAAATAAATGTGTAAAATAATTGTGGATGCTAGTAAAAGTATGATAAATGTGTGGAACGATTTGTGAGTGTAATATATCAGTAGGAATGCGACACATCGCCCCGTGCCGATCGATCGGGAGATTAGCTCTGTTGCCGACAAAATATTGCTGACCTTCTGTTCGTGTTTTTTTAAACCTATTGCGTGTACTTTCAACTGGCATTGATATAGATTATGTACTATTCTATTCTTGAAAATCATTATTGTGATTAGGTCTATTAAAAACTTGAACAACGGCATCGCCCTAGAGGATAATACTCACTCACAATCTACACTATTAATTATTCTCCCTGCTAACGGTGTTGTGATTAAAGCAGCGCAAGAATCTACAGTTTGGTCGATGGCAAACAAGCCTGAATTAACTTTCGTGACAAACATCGCTACAAGATTTAATTGTGAGAACATTACTTTCAATAGTCTTACTATTAAAACAATCGTTCTCCGTCAGATATGATGAAGAACGATTGTTCTTTTCATACGCTTTGCAGTAAAAGCAGTGTCCGTCCAAAAGCAAAGATGGCCAAATGTTATTTACGTGGTCGTCAGTTTAGACGGCTATTTCCGACGATAGCAGACACACAGCTCTGATCGAAAACGATGTTGACACTGTCGCACATTAGCGCTGTGATTCACACTCTCTGTTTGTTTTGTCACAATATAATGTGTCCAGGGGTGCGGGTTGTTCGAAAGAGATACCGCGGCCCCTGGCACACAGGCAACTGAGGGAACACGGGTGGGTTTTAGTCAGTAAAAGTCTGACACGCCCACCTGCTCCACCTAGAGTGAGAGAAGTTATTTGATGATGTCCCATCCAAAAAAAAATACCATAATGTGTGTGCATAAGACGCGGAGATTGACCGAAATTTTCGTTAGTTCCTTTGATGTAGAACTTAATACGTCTTCTTTCAAATGTTGCATTAATTTTATATGGATTTCTATTTCTGTTGTAACAATTGATGCGATTGTTTAGTATTTTTACTGTGTTTATTTTTGTGTTCGTCTATCATCGCGTCATCGCCTAGCACCTATTAATGGCATGTTCGGTTATGTAAGCGACTCTCGATTACTAAACATGTTTTGACATGGAACGTGTTTGTGATAGAGGCCTTGAACTATTGCTGTGAGTTCACTTTTCATCAATAATATTACTAGCTATAACTTTATTACACACGTGTCATATTAATCTTACGTGTTCTGACAAACGAGGCCTAAGAGTTGCAAAAATGAAAATCATAAGATTTTATTTATTATAAATATATGTATATTTATCATAATTTATTATAAATTTAAACAGATTCCTAATTCAGGTAAGCTAAGTCAGTTAAAATTTAACTGAATTTTGGCGAAGGAAAAACAGGAGGGATTTTGACCGATATCTAAATATTTTATGTTTTTTTTTTCATATCTTCTATGCTAGGTACTGATCATAATTTGACAAATGAGATAACATTGGAAGCGTATTGAGCGTCTGCTAGGTATAGGCTATATGACGGCACATTTAATTGAATATGGCGGCCTATAGAGGACATAAAGTGACGAACTACAAAAATGTGTTTTCAATAATGCCGTGTTGGGTATCAAATGAAATAGCTTCATATGAAAATTTCAAGTATACATATTGTAAGCTAACCCCTAAATAATTTAAATAACAAGTACTTAAGTTCAAAAACTAAATCCCGTCTAAAAATATGGCTCTAAAAGTATGAAACAAGAAAATATTCTCATCTGAAAGCCGTGGTCGTATGCCACCTAAACAATACGAGGCCGCCGCGGAAGATGCCCTGGGGCCGCGGGAGACACCCTGGGGCCGCGGGAGACGCCCTGGGGCTGCAGGAGACGCCCTGGGGCCGCGGGAGACGCCCTGGGGCCGCGGGAGACGCACTGGGCGTCGGGAATCCCAGGCTGATTCCCGGCCACCGTAGGCGCGGGCTTGCGGACGGCGAGTAATGGGTAGCTCGCTGTCCGGTAAGGACCAAGGCCGAGTCGACGGTGCGTTGTGTTCCACGTGCGCCTCAAAGAGATGTCAGCATCAACTGATGGGCCCGCAAGGGCCGATGTTTGCGAGGGGTGCGGGTTATTCGAAAGAGATACCGCGGCCCCTGGCATACAGGCAACTGAGAGAACACGGGTGGGTTTTAGTCAGTAAAAGTCTGCCTCGCCCTCCTGCTCCACCCAGAGTGGGAGAAGTTATTTGATGATTTACGTACCTCCCAAAAAAAAAAAACAATACGAGGCCAAAGTATACTTATTTACCTGTAATTCACATGGTGTACATATTAAAGAGAAGGTATATTCTATTACATTCTTATTATCCTTATGTTTTTTTATTCCTCATTAAAAATAACGGACAACAATACACTCCAAACCTTATGAACAGTTTCGGATGTCGTCCCAACAATAAGAATCACGTAGACAAAAATGAGTAATGCGAATTAAACTGCTCCCAAGTCGCCAATTTTTCATTTTAATCTGTAGCGTACGAACAATATACAAAAGAGATTATTCTTTTCAAATAAAATGTATAACCTGGGGCAAATGACTACCTTAATTAAATTATTATATTACTCACAGACATGCGACAATAGCAGTAGGTCATGGCTCAAGGATCTTAGAACGTGGAGGATTTTTTAAACGTTCATATTTTTTTTATTATTTACGAGGCCAAGGCCCAGAACAGCTGTGCTCAGAGAAATGGACTCATAAATCTAGTGAAAGAAATTATGTTTTTGATTTAAATTTATATTTTTAATTTTTCATGAGGACAATACTTTGAGCTGAGACGGCGGCGCGGCGTTCATTTCGCAAAATTATGTGGTATATTTTATATCTTACATATTATCATTTAATAATGCATAATTTCAATCAAATAGTATCGCACGCATCATAATGTGACCCGTAGCAGAACCAAGGTAACTCACATAGCTCGAAGAATAGCCAAACTTAAGTGGCAGTGGGCAGAACGAATTGCTCTCAGAACAGACGGCCGATGGGACCGAAAGGTTCTGCAGTGGCAACCGAGTACTGGAAGACGTCACGTTGGAAAGCATCCAACAAGGTAGACTGATGACCTGGTGAAGGACGCAGGAATTCGCTTAGTGCGAGAAGCACAGAACCGGTCGAAGTTTGGAGGAGGTCATGTCCAGCACTAGGTAGGAAGGTTTTCGGCTGAAATGATGATGAATGAAAAACAATAGAATTTAAAAGAAATTTATAAAGTATAATACAAATACTTCACTAGCCAAGCCAATCTCAATAGTTAGCTAGCTTTAGTAGTTCGCTTGCATTCGAAAATCTAAGCGGCCATAGAATAATTAAACTGCCTGTAGTTGTCACATAAATGTAACCAATTCCAATTTAATTGCAACTTTAGGTATAAGATAATTTCTAAAAAAAATGCTAGAAAAGTATAAAAATGACTTCAGTAAGTAAATACGCATTAGAAACAAAACCTGGCACGACTTTCTTAAATATTTTACTCCTGTCGGTCCCGTGGGAAGCAACGCTTTAAGATATGTCGTATACCGTCTACTTGGTATTCGCACAATAAAAATGATAATATATCTCGATGCGTGTTTTGTAAATTCCCAGAGTTTCCCCTAAGTGTAGGATAAGATTTTTGCGAAAAGAGAAAATGTTAGTACCGACATTATTCTTAGAACATTATGTTTAAAGCTGGAATAGTACAGTGTATGAGTAACATTTCTTCTATCTACACAGTTAACGAAAATGTTATGTCTCACAAGTTATTTTCTTATAAATATTGACTGCGTGTTTTTAACATCATGTTACATGTTAGTTTAATTTTCCAGAATATCATTGGCTATACCTTTATTATAATAACGAAGGATTTAATGGTAAAACAAATGACATATCAAAGCTTGACGGATGGCATAAAACACCAAACAAATATATATAGCTGCAGCAACAGATCACTCAGAAAAATCTAAAACAAATGAACACCTATCCTTTTAAATTAAAACCCGTTACCGAACCAAGATCTAAACTTTTTAGGCACTTCACGTTTCAACTACTATGTCTCGTGTAAGCCTGGATTTACAATGTAATGACGGTCGCCGGCTCCCAGGAAACTCAACTGACTTACAAACCGCACTCAATTGCAGTACGGACTTACTGTAAGTCCAATTTAGGAGCCCGATCGGATCCGAAGAACGATTCGTGCTTGGCGAACTGGCTTGATAAAAAGTATGTGTAAGTTGAGTCGATTTGATGGTACCTAAGACTTATTTACAGCTTTCTAATCTGTAGATCAGTAAATGGTAGCTGATGACGATTCATTGTGTTCACAAATTACACTGCATTAGGAGTATTGTTCCATACTTTTAAGATTCCATGCAATTTAGAATGATTTTTAGAGATCCAGAGTTACCTACATGACGAACTTTTTTTTACAAAAATTTATCTGGAGATACAAAAATCGAATATCCTTATCCTACTAATATTATAAATGTGACAGTTTGTATGTTTGGATATTTAGATGTTTGTTACTCAATCATGCAAACACAGCTGAACGGATTTGGTTGAAATTTGGCACACAAATAGTTTATAACCTAGATTAACATATAGGATCCTTTTCATCCCGGTAGTATGTTACTGTGGGATCATTTCTGACTTGCACGCGGGCGAAGCCGCTGGTAAAACCTAGTAGTATTATAAATGTGAAAGTTTGTATGCTCAGATGTTTGAATATGCCGGACGCCTGCTATTTGGATGCTACTAAGGAGCTATTAAACAAGCTTGAGCGCCTGCAAAACCTGTGCATTCGGTTTTTTTTCGGTCTTCGAAAGTATGACCATGTTTCTCGCCTTCGCAAGGAACTCAAGTGGCTCCCTATCCGCCTTCGCAGGAACACTCGGATTTTATGTCTCCTTTTCAACATCATACATAACCCTTCTTATCCTTCCTACCTGCGTGAGCGTTTTTCTTACGCTCGTCCTAGCGACGCACCGTGTAGATCACACCTTAGATCCCTCCTTAAATCCCATCCCCATAAAACTAGTTATTATTCTTATTCCTTCTCGGTCCATGCTGTAAGATTGTGGAACTCACTTCCGCCTAGCATTCGTGACTTAAAAACTATTTCACTATTTAAATGTCGAGTAAAAGAGCATTAGCTAGCTCTTGATTATTTATGTATTATAATAATTGTTTATATATTTTATGAATATGTATTTATTTAAGTATATGTTAATTTCCTGCATTATATGTGTAAGTATATTTTAGTGTAAGACGTCAAATATTTATATTTTCTCTTCTTGTTCTCACACACTATTGTCTACATTTCTTTTTCATTTCTCCTTTCGCAGGTCTGCTGGAAG
The DNA here is from genome assembly GCA_947359405.1 of Antitype chi. Lineage (NCBI taxonomy): Eukaryota > Metazoa > Arthropoda > Insecta > Lepidoptera > Noctuidae > Antitype > Antitype chi. The sequence goes on along the minus strand of OX375821.1, from coordinate 615,798 downwards.
AGATTTCTAAAGAAATAAGCAGTACCTTTGAAATCAATTCTTCGTTTTTTGCCGTATCTGTATGTATTTTACTGTGTGTACATAAATAATAAAATAAATAAAAATAAATATTTAGATGTTGTGTAAAACAGCTGAACAGGTTTGGATGTAATTTGGCACACAAATTGTTTATAACCTGCATTAACACATAGGATACTTTTTTTATCTCGGTAGTATGTTCCTGTAGGATAATCTCCACGCGGACGAAGCCGCTGGCAAAGTTAGTTTGATATATTTTTGTTTGTGTCTGATCAGTAGGTACTTATGTGTAATCTCTTTTGATTTTCACTAAAGAGGTACAAGAAATAGAGAATGAAAAAAAAAACCATAAACAAGCCATGCTCAACGTTATCATTCAAAAAGAACACAGTCAACTAGAAACCCTGCACCGTTACCTTTACCACTTAGAATAAAACTAAAAAGAAATCTCCCATTACTCCCACAACCCTTCCACAGCCGACCCCATGCATTTTCCACCGACTGTACCTACAGTATCAGGCATGCGTCGGACAGGCGACAAGGCGACACGGGCGCGGCGTGTGGGCGACGAGCAAACACGTCACAACACGTCGCGCGGGCAAACACCGACGTGACGTGACAGCCACAAATGGCGGCCGCTGGATTTGATACAGACTAAGTTTGAGCAGTGTGCCTGTGTGTAAGTAGATTTAATTTTATTACTGTCAGTGTATCTTAAGCCTTTATCTTCTTTGTATTGATACTGGGATTCCCGAACGAAGCAAAAGGATTATGTAAGGGTCGTAGCAGGTAGTGTTCTGTGGTTCCTGATTACCCCCATCAGAAAGAGGCGTTAGTTTATTTATGTGAGTATTTAGGATTCTAATTGTCCACAACTCTTCTTACTGTCTTATTGTTCTACCACCTAATACAAGCAAATATTCCAAATTTAACAATTTAATTTACAAGTCGATGAAATATTTTTTTTTTTTGTTCTAAATTTTGTCCACAACTAAGCTAAGTGGTCCTGGAGCGTGTTTTCAAGAACAGTTTTTACCAGTTTTGGGACAGTTAGAGCACTAGGCGGAGTGGGATCTCAAACCTCAATACATCCCAATCTATGTTTGAAGGCCTATCTCCTTGGATGCTTACTGTATATTTCGGTTATGTCACTTGCTTTTTTTTGCATCAACTGGCAAATATAGAATCCCAAAAAAAAAAATCTTTAAATTGGTGCTATTTTTTCAGCACAACCTATTGCGGTGTCCAAACTGGTCAAAACAGCTGAAAAAACAAGTGACAGCTAAATCCTCTAAACAAAACACATGGCCAGTATCACGATCCATTGTTAAACGGTGACCGAATAATTTACAGCGAGATTGCCGCGTCGATGGCGCAATCTTCAGGATTAGCTGGTCGTCGGCGAGTTATGGACGTTAAACAACGAAACGTATTGGCTAGTTACTATTTATTGCCTTTATCCTATTGCCTGAGCGTTGCGCGCAATGTATATGGGAGTTTCCAAGATTTGTTTCGCTAGCAAGCATTGTAACTGTTGCTTGTAGGAATATACGTCTTTTCTTGTCTTTTATTTTTATTGAAATCTATGTATGCTAATGTAATGTTCTCTGCAACTGTTTGCGCTTGATGCTCATCAAGTATTACTTATGCGTTATTGGTCTACACAAAATAAAAAGTAGTAGGAACATCAATGCAAACCTGTAACCAGGATTCAGTACATGATTCTGGACCCCCTGCGTTGAAATTTATTATTGGTTATTTTAACTTGCGCGTCGATGTCTCTGCCACCCTGTATATTATCATATTCACTTTTCACCGAACATCATTTTATCAAAATTTATAGGATTCAATACAATAATAATTGAAGTATAGATAATCTAAGTGCTATAAGATTACTGTTCTAAGTAGATAAACACTGAGTCTAGATATCGATTCCAACCAACTTCAGTTAGATCAAACAAGAGCAGCTCGCTTGTTTATTCTGTCGAGATAGTTGTTCCTTGGAATCCAAGGCATAATAATAGTGCTATTAAAAGATGACCTAGATTATAACATTCTTTAACTTCTTACGGAAAACAATTTAAAACTTTATTTGAGGAAAAAACTCATACTTTTGTCGGAATGAAAGAAAAACAAAGGATAGAAGACAAAATAAAACCACAGCATCGTTAGCCGGACTACAACACATCCATTGTCATAACTTAACATGATAAACACAGAAGTATCAAACGCAACCAGATCACGTACTTACAGCTTATAAATTGACAAAGAAAACCTAACTCCATAACTTCCATCAGCTATTCCTCACATCGAGAGTCTCTAAAAAAACTGCAGAAAAATTGCAAAGTATTACAGAAACTATACTATATAGCCTAGATGTCATTGTAATTACTGAAACTTGTAATAGGCTCATTGTACTCATGATTTATTAATGGGACCAACATTGAAATCACAAAAGTAATACAGTTGTTCGTAAATGTAGCAGTTGTTTGTTGAGATTCTTTGTTTGGTCCCACAGTGAAAGGAAAGATAATAATACACATAATGATGAGAGTACAATGGCCCCTAAGCTGAAAGAGATTATCAATTAGTCCAATAACACCTTGTAAAATGTCAGCCTAATATCAGAATTGGGGAGACACGAAAATAAAAGGTCTTGACAAATTGAATTCGAACTCAAGGTTAAAGGACAAACAGTGGTCCCAAACTAGCAACGTTATCCGTGTTTACCTGTTCCCACACCTTTGATCCGCTATCAAACGTTTATGAACACCCCGTATAATACATGGGCAGTTTATTATTTTATAAATTCGCTTGCACAAAGGTCCGAGTCGAACCCAATTTACGCCTCGAGGAACATAAAAGGGGGTTGGAAAACCAACTTTGGTGTACTCCTCCGAAAATGTTTCTTTCCCGCTTATTTTTGTTGTCACAAGGGTGAGTTTTACTTGGTTTTGGATGCGTAGAATTGTGTAGATAGTGTTGTATTAGCGCGACGTCCTGTGGACGACAAGATCACGCCTCGACTTCGTTAACTTCTATTTATTGATTTCGCTCCAAGATGTTTATAGTTCGGTACTGGTAAAAGATTTGTGGCTCGAATATCCACTGTTACACTATTTCTGTAAGTGGGCGACGACGGAGAAATGAAACGATAAACATGGAGGTATTTACTGTAGGATTTCCTTTGACGATTAAAATAGATTTGAGAACGTTTGGTTTCATTACTGATGTGAACACAAACAAATGTAATACTTCTATGAGGATAAACATTATTACCTCGGCTTACTCTGCCTGTCAAAGTATTCTAGTTATGACTAGATACATAGTCTGCGTTTATGTCAGAACATTACTTTCATTCTGAAGCCTAAAGTCAAATAAAAGTTGCTGTATATTAAAAACTGCTGGAAACATTGTGATTTACTTTGATTTACATTTACATAAAATAAACGTTATTCTTGGTTATACATTCCTCGATGACCGAATTTGTAAGTAGTAGGTATTATAATTGCTGGAATATTGATATTAATAAATCAGCAATTTCAAAGGTCAGCGTTTTTTTGTTGGTAAAGAATGTGCTATCATTAAAAGATGCGCTGGAACAGTATTTAAATGTTGCACAATTTTAAACCCGTTTTAAGTGTTTTGGTACAAACACTTATTAATATTAATCGATTACATGAATAAAAAATTCGACCTTAAAAAGTTGTCTGGGTCAGACTGGATGCGGAAGGCGGAGGACTGAGTGTTGCGGCGCAGCTTGGGAGAGGCCTATGTCCAGCAGGGCACTGCGGTAGGCTGAGTTGATTTATTGACATCAATAAAACCTAATTTATATGCGAGTCCTTGAGTTGAAAACCAAGTCAAAACACAGTCGCTTCCATACATAGCGATACCAAATAAAGCAAATCGGTGATTTCTCAAAGTACCACCCAAACCTCTTTGTGTGTGCAATAAAGACATTAATCGTTGCTTCCACTACAATAAAACCACCGCTAAACACTGCCACAATGAGCTCACTAAATATTTCACTACAAAAAGCATTCGCTGTCTCACTCTAACATTTTCGCGATTGGAATGAGACATTACAGGGATAAATGGTTTCCTTTGATGTCGACGCAGCGACGCCGACGCCGTACAGCGGCTACATATCACTTAGTATTCTTACGCTCACTGTCAGACAGTACATAGCGTAAAAAAAAAACACAAAAAAATTACATGTTGTATAAATTCCGACGCATTTGTTTTTTACTGGCGAGTAATATACGTGGGTGGTAATGTTCATTTGTTTTCCTTTTCGTTAGTACTTGATGAGTAGTCGTCCGCTAATATTGTCTTTGTTCGTTGGATCGATCGGGCGATAAGTTTATCGCGATCGCTAAATAAATTATTGGATTTGTATGGCCGTCTTTATTTGTTTTGTCTATGTCGGCGTCGGTCGGTCCATTGTGATTTGTCACGATTCGGTTTCGCAAACGCAGGCTCCAAATACTTTGTCAATTTCTTAAGATAAAAAAGAGGGAAGCGGTAGTCTTAAGCATGTTGAAAAAGTTTTTATTATTTAAATAATAAAAACTTTTTCAAGCAATCTAGCTAGTTATTGCGTCAATTCGCGGTCAGATTAGAGCTTTAATATTGAAAATTGGGGAAATGGTTAAAATTAGGCAATTAGATTAAATCTATGTATTCAGGGGCTTATTATAAATATATTCCTATTGAAATAGAAGAAACAATATTTATGATACCTTACACTATAGTTTGTAGGACTATTAATAATAACTTGTAAATGTACCTAGTAGGCACCAATGTGCACATTATAGACATTAACAAAAAAGTTCTTATTCAAGATTGACTTTGATTTCGATACCTAATTTTACTTACAATGATCAATGAGATAGCACTGTCTTAAATTCAACGAATCAAAAAATAAAATTGTAACCAACACGCGCAAAATAAATAAAAACTCAAAAAGCCCTCACACATACAATTACATATAACAATCAATACGAAAGCAAAGAATTGGATGAAAACAAGCTATCAATGCTAGGAAAGTTCACGCCAGCTAGTGGAGGGGCGCAACAGAAAGATTAATGATGTTTCATCCCTCTTTACACCCCTTGCATCAATCACTTAGCCCTTTGATGTATTATTTACTCCGAAAGTTATTTTTGTGTCTCCTCTGTTTTTGAAGGGGCACAAATATTTTTCAACACCATCTGTCTATTATAGATGGCGTGTTTTTATAGTAAAAGGGGGTGAAGCAGGAATAATTTTGGTAAATGTGATGATGGCATGGGGTTCCCTTTTGCCCTGATTTGGGGGTGAAGTGAAAACAAACGGTCAGCTGATGGAGATTCTTAAGGGTGAGCGTGATTTTGTTGAAGAATTATTAAGTTTAGGCACCTAAGTGGCTTAAGTAAATAAAATTTTGGGCAATTATGGCGCTGTATACGAAGTCAAATTTTAGACAAAATAGGCGAAGAATGGCTTTTGATTAAATTAATCGTTTTGGCTACTTATAACTCTTGTCCATAAAATTAAAACAATAGAAATAAACCTCAGTACAAAATCAATGGATTTTCTGAAAAAAAAAATGCAAAAAAAAGTAATTGGCAGTAAATGTCTTTTAAAAAAACCTAAATCTTGCATTGGAATACTCGAGAATAATAAAAAATAGCTCATTCATTAGATAATAATTGAGATGTTATTTTATGCTGTGCATTAAAACTTATGGAAATTTACCCCCTTATTTATACACGTTGCTTAAAGTTAAGTAATGATTAGCAACTGTGTAACCATAAATTTTTGACATTTAAGCATAATATCTTAACTTTAAGCAGCGTTTATAAATAAGGGGGATAGTCTTTTAACTGTAAAAGTACGTCTGTAAAATCAAGTAAATTAGCGAAATCTAAAAAAAAATGAGGCTTGACAAATAACAACTATGACCTGTTCCAAAAATCACAATGACCCTGATTAAGGAACTAGAAAGGCTACTTTAACAGACTAAGATAAGAGCATTTTAATATTTATAAAGGTTCACTGTCTGGTTTATATCCATAAATCTTCTACCCTGAGGGGAATATTATTTAATAATTTGAATATGCCTAGTAACTTAATATGACCTTGAAAATAAGCACCAGCACGTGTGTCCGTGACCCTAATCTTAAACTTATAGGCATTGATGATACAAATACACTCGTAAATAACCATCAAATACATATTTATTGAAAATTATAACTTTGAATAGTTTAAGTTTGATGAATTCGACCATTTAGATATAATAGGGTTGGCAACAAAAAACTTACAACTACCGAATTGTTAAATTCCGGTGCATAATAGTTAAGCATTGAGAAACGGCCTTGACAAGTTCCACCAGGTGCTATAATAAAATTAAGTAGTTGCCTACGTGCGGTATTAACAAAAACAAGATAATATTATAATTAAAGCTGGTATAATCAAAATAAACAAAAAATAGAAGTGTTCACTTGACATTACATCCTTAATATCAGTGACCGCTTCTATTTTTGTTTATTTTGATCATAAAACTAGCTTGAAAGTTCACTTAATACGCAGGAAGTTTTTTCGACAGGGAAATAAAATATATTTTTAAAGCAATAAATAAAGTGCAAATCAGACACAAAAGATCACAAAATAAAAGGAAACCGCAGGATTAAATATGGTTGTCACTTTAAATAAAGTAACATTGAATTATTCTGAGAACTAACATGACATAAGACTACTCGTTGTGAAGTGCTTACTCATTGGTTTATAATATTTTTATTGAACTATGATTGAATGGCAAACAAGCCGGTGGCCTGCTAGATGGCAAGTGGTCACGGCCACCTACGGATATCTTCAGTACGCATCTGCCGTACCTCTGGTAGGCATGGCAGACGCGTCAGCATGCAGTGACAAAGCTACAAAGTCTAAGTGTTATTACAACGGCTCGACACCCATAATAATATATGTATATCCTACTATATAATATATATTTTTAATATTATAAATGTCAAAGTTTGTACCTATGTTCAATCACGCAAAACGGCTGGACGAAATTTAGCACACTGATAGATTATAACCTGAATACCTAGGATACTTTTTATCCCCGTTCCCGTGGGATAATTTTCCAATGCTTTTAATCCCATCAGTCACGAACTCCTTTTATCCATTCTTTTCTATCTTATGGTCTCTCCGGAGGTATTGGAATGGTTTGCCTCTTATCTTCAGGGGCATCAGCAGTCTGTTCTGTGCTCGAGACTCTTCATCGAGTTTGTGTAATTTTGCAGCTGGCGTCCCTCAAGGCGGTATATTATTTCCTCTTTTGCTCTCCATTTTTATTAATCTCATTACCACCGAGCTTCGGACTTCGATCGAGGAGCTAAACCAAGATTTAGGAGTGGTTAAGAACTGGTCTGATCGGTTTGGAGTGGCGGTTAACCCTGCCAAATGTCAAGCTATCATTCTAGGGAGCTCACACAGTATGAGGAAGTTGTATAGCTTAACTGTGCCATATGTAACGTTCGACAACTCAGTCATCCCGTTTAGCTCCGATGTTAAGGATCTTGGCCTACATGTCGACACTTGTCTTGACTGGCGAAAGCAGGCAACGACCGTTAGTCAAAAAGTTGCGGTCGCTCTATCGGTTGAAAAACTTTCTCCCATTACACATAAAGGCAATTCTTGCACAATCCCTATCTTTCCTATAATTGACTATGGCGATGTGTGTTACTATGACCTGAATAAAGATCTCCTTAATAAACTTGACCGCCTTCTAAATAACTGCATTCGATTCGTTTTCAATCTTCGTAAGTATGATCATGTGTCCGCGCACCAGTTGCTTTTAAAATGGCTACCTATCCGTCAGCGCAGAAAGTTGAGGGCTCAGTCAATGTTGTGTTCTATACTCGATAAACCCACTTCTCCTTCTTACTTGATTGCGCAGGTACAATACTTGTACTCCGCGCATAGTAAAAACCTTCGTTCCACCAATAATCGTATTATACGATGTACTTCTCACCGCTCTGGTTTCATCAAATCTTCATTCTTTGTCCAGACAGTGTTTCTTTGGAATGCACTCCCTCTGTATATCAGGATGGTTTTCGTTTAAAGTAAAGCATATTCGTATGAAGTTGGCAGAATCATCCCAGCGCTGAATTGCTGGATTCGTTTTCACCACTTCCTATCGTTATTTCTCAAGACAAAGTTTATTTCGTTATAAATATGTACGTATTATCTATGTTTCAGTATGTATTATTTTTCGAGTAACCCATCCCTTATGTTGCACCTGCCATGTTTTCTCTCTGTATCACCCTAAGGTTGACTGGTAGAAAATGCCTTTGGCTTTAAGTCCGCCTTTGTATAGTATTTTTTTCTTGTGCATTAAGTTTTAATGAAATAATTTTCGACCTCCGCGCAGGCGTAGCCGCTCGCAAAAGCATTATACTTAATATGGCCAACGCCAATTACAACTACTCGACAGTCATACGCTTATCTCACAATGCTCCAGACATACTGACAAGATCTTCTTCCATTCGTCCGCGAACACATCGCAGTCAAGCTTAGCATCCAAGAGAGCGTTGAGTGCGGAGAGTGAGTGAGAGACAGGCTGGAGACTGGGATCGAGCGACCGCTTTAACTCCTACATGAAATTTTAACGCTGCCAGGAGGCAGAAATGGATATGGCAGTAATATTTAGGAATCTATTACCAACCCAGATTTACAATTGGTCACATTTTGCCTCCTTCTGGACATAATGTTGTATTTTTAACCGACTTAAAAAAGGAAGATCAATCGTCAATTGTGGATGGATTTCGAAAAATATTTTTTTGGTGGATAGGGTATGCTTCAGGGGTAACCCAAATAGGTAGTTTATGCGTTAGCCTCGATAAACTTTATCTATCTTGATGACATTCTGCTGCTTCCTGTCACTGTTGTTTACACAGTAAGTAGTGCTATACGAATTGGTCGGTGTTATTGGGGGAATGCTAAAGATAGGGAACTCGCTTTTAGGGCACAAAATAAATGTCTTAGAGCCGTTTCTGGCTTACGAACCCCAGATAGCTGTATGCCATATTTTAAAAACCTTAATATTTTAACCTTTCCTGCCCTCTACATCTATGAGGTCGCTATATTTGTAAAAACCAATAAGGAAAATCCGGTAACCTGCACTTCCGTCGACATGCCGACAAAATAACAAATATGCCCTCAAAAACAGCCCTACTTTCTAAAAGTTTCTTCGGAATGTCCTCACGAGTTTATAATAAGCTTCCGCAAATAAGAGAAATTGAAAACACAATTTTTTTTATGAAAAAATTAAATGACTTCTTAGAAAATAGACCATATTATACAGTACATGAATTTTTGTCCGGTAGATTCGTGATGAGTTAGGGCCCAACTGCTTTTATGTCTATTATATATCACATAAACTTAGGTCTAAGATAACAAAGCATTCTAACTATTGTATGCCTAACATGGTGGAGCAGTGGAAATGAACACCAAAATAATACAATAACAACTCTATTACCACTGTCACAATAAAGATCTTTGACTTTGACTTCAAAATACTAAAATACATATCCAAAGACACCGACTTTCGAAATTAAAGTTATTTTTTACTTTGTAGTGCAGTTGATTGTTTTTTTACTGAAAACGTTTTTTGGCTTCACTTGGTACTACTGGTAGGTACATAATAATGTAATAAAGACGTACGTGTTCTTAGGATGTAATCCGAAGGTCCAATCCTCTAAACAACATTCCGATCCTCGCGCGGCCTATCTTGTTATTATAACATTTCGCAAAATCTTTGGAAAGGTCAATTCTAAGAGATTATCGTAATGACATGTATTGATTTACATAAATAATGTTATTCACTAGCAGGACCCGATTTATCACATACCTACCTACGTATTAGGATGAGTACCTTTTAAGTATTATTTAAATATCATCAAAAGGCCAGAGGATTTTATATTGATTAAACTAAGCAGCTTTAATTAATAGTCACAAGACGTTAAATTGATGGGTGTTATGAATTTATTATCCAGTTGGTATTAACCTAATAAGTTTTTACTATCGATATCTATTGTAACACACTTGATTTTGATCAAACTTGAATAGGTATAGGTTTATTATCACTTGCCATTAACTCGTGTACCTGTAATTAATGGTCCCTTAAACTTAAATAAAAGAACTAAAAACTTACGCAGATAGTGAAGTGTGCAGAAAATAGTATGTTGCAAAGTAATAATTACTATTTACTTATGCATGTTGAATATTTGTTTTTTGAGTTTCATTGAGGGGCACGGTAGTGCCCCCGCCAAGTCGAGCGCGAAGCAAACACTGCCGTACCATCCATTTTCAGGCCCCTATTTGAGAACCTCTGGATAAGACCAGAACGCAGAAATTTTCGCCATCCAGTAAACTATAATTACATACTTAAAATCCAAAATTTCAAGTCTGTAGGTCATTTAGTTCCGAAGTTAAGCGAAAGCAAAGTTTCGCATTTATGACACTCACTCACTCACTCACCATGATCATCAGAATAGAACTAGTACTTCTCATAAACTCAGAGAGCTAAAATTTGGTACAGAGTTAGAGTTTAATGGCCACATAAAGGGAAAACTATACTGTGTCAAATAAGAAAATCTAATAAAATAAATCAATATGCCCACGTTTCTACAAAAAGAAGTGATATCCCACCAAAAACATTCTGTAAAAAACTAGCCAAGTCTCGATGGAGCTGCTTGTTTATTTATAAAAAGTAATGAAATCTAGACAAAGTCGTGCCAAGTCTAAGGTTCCTTACTGCGATTTCTTTATTATTATAGTTAATGTTTCGGACGTAAATGTAAAAATGTAACGGACTTCTAATCATTGATAGAAGTCCGTCTGTACGTCTATTTTATGTTAGATCGGTGGTCGATTTGACGCTCCAAAAAGAAGAGAGCAGAAGTCAGCATTGTCAATGCTGAATGCATGTGTTGCACAATCACCAACAGCCTAAAATGAGACACTAGCGTCCAATTACCAATACCAGTATGGGCTATTATCTCGCTTAACAAACATAGGTAGTTACAACAGACATTACGTGTAAACAAAATTGACTTGTACCCACTAACGTCTAAAGAATGTTCAACGGCCAAGTCACACAAGATTAACTATAATAATAAAGAAATCGCAGTAAGGAATCTTAGACTCTAGATTTCATTACTTTTTAGAGATAAACAAGCAGCTCCATCGAGACTTGGTTAGTTTTTTACAGAATGTTTTTGGTGGGATTTATTTTTCCCCTCATTTTAAAGTCTCTCGATTAAAACCACACATAAATAGTACTTTATCGACATACGCGATGGCGCTAGTCAAACTCAAAGTCAAAGCATTTATTTCAAATAGGCACTTAAAAGGCACTTTTTAACGTCAGCATATACATTAAAATAGAATTGATTCTAGTCGCCCCTTCCAAAATTTAGTTTCGTATGGAGAAGAATGGGCAAGCAACTCCACCGTTACTCTTTTAAGTTCGCTACTATTATAACATTCTTAAGTGTAGGTATTCTCTATTCATGTATATTCTGGAATAATCTTTATGAGGTATTTGAGGGAACCAACTATACACTATTAGGAAGGTAGGTAGGAACTATATAATAGGTCTTTACCTATGAAATTGCCGTTTTGTATGAAAAAATTTAAACGAATTTTTTTCATGTATTTTTTATTTGTATTAATCGAAGTAATCACCCATGCAATCAATGCATCTTTGCCATCGCAGTGGCAGTTTATTGATGCCCTTCTTAAAGAAATCAGCTGGACGGGAGGCAACAAATTCTTCAAAGGCATTTTGTACTGCCTCTCGGGTATTGAATTTTTTTCCCGCCAAGAAGTTATCCAAATTTTGGAAAAAGTAGTAGTCTGTAGGCGCAAGGTCTGGTGAGTAGGGCGGATGACGGAGAGCTTCCAACCCCAGTTCTTGCAACTTGGAGACCGTCTGCTGTGCAGTATGAGGTCGCGCGTTGTCGTGCAGGAGCAGCGGAGACGAGCGATTGACCAATGCTGGTTGGAGATGTGCCAGCTTCTCCATCATTGTGTTCAGTTCTTCACAGTACACATCTGCAGTAATGCTCACCCCGTTTGGTAAGAAGCTGTGATGAATCACACCGGCGCTAGACCACCAAACAGTGACCATCACTTTTCTAGGGGTAAATTTTCGTTTAGGGCATTGTTTAGGTGCTGAACCAGGATCCAACCAACTTGCTGAGCGCTTGCGGTTATCAAACAGAATCCATTTTTCATCGCAGGTAACAATGCGGTTCAAAATTCCTTCATTTGTGTGTCTGTTGAGCAGTGCAAGGCACGTCTCGACGCGTACTTCGCGCTGACGATCATTGAGTTCGTGGGGCACCCATTTGTCAAGCTTTTTTACCTTGCCAATTTGACGCAAATGGACCAATATTGTTTTGACGCTAACGTCGAAAGCTGCTGCTAATTCAGCCGTAGATTGTGTATCATCAGCTTCCACAATCGCCTTTAATTCGTCATTGTCGACCAAAGTCTTCGGACGACCGCGAGGTTCATTTTTCAGGTCGAAATTTCCAGAACGGAAGCGAGCAAACCAATAACAGGTGGTGCGTTGGTTTGTAGTGTTAGCTCCGTAAACGTCGTTGATGTTGCGTGCCGCTTGTGCCGCGTTGCTGCCACGACGGTACTCATATTACTCGAATTTTTAACGTATCCATGATGACGAAAAAGATTGAAATGCGATGAAAATGTAACACTAATCAATAAACAAATGACTACTTTTGGAAAAAAAAACCATGTTTTTAAAATAAAATTAATTTGAAATTAGAATTCTTACCCAAACAAAAATTATTTTGATTTGAAATGGCCAGTACTGCAAAACGGCAATTTCATAGGTAAAGACCTAATATTATTCTCCTTGCTGTAGTCGGGTAGTAACCGTTTCTTGCATGTGGGCAGGGTAAAAAGATTCATCAAAAGTCATCCTAATAAAGACAAATTTAATAAAGACTGTCTCAACATCTAAACTCAAAACGATTAAGGCTAATAGGGAATTACGATATTCATCACTGATGTACAAACAGTACAAGGCAATGAACTTTGTCTCAATCGATTTACTAAAATGAATGTGTTTTTAAAGTGAGTAGTGTAATCGAGTTGTGGTCAGTGAATCGATTTGAGTACGTGTCGTAACCGTAATTAGTAGTGATGTGCTTTGAAAGGTCAGGCGTTTACCATGTGTAGTACCTACTCGCGGGAGGCGGGACCTGCTTGTGGTTACATCGAAAGCGTGGCAAATGATTATTGCTCTTTGCGAAGTCCAATGTTTTTGTTGTTATGATGTCACAGTTACAAGTGAAGTGTGTTTCTTGGTACCATTTAGATCACGTAAGAATTTTGTAATTTAAATGATTGTTAAACATACGTGATTTAGGTCAGTTTTATTATGAGAAATGTAAAATAAACGATTTCTTATTTGTTGCTACTAACAACACATAATGTTTATCATTATAATTTGTAAAGATCTGCGTAAATTCTGAATGTTACTGTACCCATGTTTTCCATTTTAATGATACAAAAGATCCCATGGGTTTGCACAATGCTGTGCTATTTGTAACAATCTCGTGACATCAGACACATCTGTCATCTTGTTTGGACATGTCCTATGACTAGGGTTGTCAACATAGGGAGATTTTAAATGAAGGAGATAATTTTTTTTAACTTTTGCGAACTTTTAAATGCGGAAAATTATGTTTTCCGCATTTATAAGCTTGTTCTTTATGAATAAATAAAGAAATCAAGTTTATGTTTTAGTATCTATCTTTGGATGATAGAAACAAAATTTGGCAGATGCAGTACTACTTTTTTATAATATGACTGCATAATCATAACACTCCTAAACGTGACATTGGCTAAATGGACAAACTTTGCGAAGCCAAAACAAAGTAATTCATAAAAATATAACATTCATTTGGCATGATATTTAATTTTGATGGTTAAGTATCTAGGTAATAAATAATATGCGGCACGTTTGGCGCAGTGGTTAAGCGATTGACTGCTAATAAATAATACAAAAGTAAAAGAGAACGAAATGTCAAAATATGCAGCTTTAGAATGTAAAAATCGAAAATAACAAAAGCAATATGAGTCAAATTCTATAAATGGCAGCCCTAGGAAGTGACCTTGTAAGTATTTTTGAAAATGATTTAATTGGATTTTGTGATTTAAATACGCGTCATTGGGTGAGTGGTAGTGTAGGACGCTGTCGGTCTATCTAAAGGTTAAGGCTCTACGAATTCTTTAGTCATTCTTCTTTTGTTTAGGACGTAAATGCCACCCTATTTGGTTGATTTTATTTGTTTTAAATTTAATTACGCGTTCACTACGTGAGTATTTGCAAATTAATAATATGGACAAAAGGAAACTAGGCCTATTTGTTGATAATATAATTAATGCGCTCCATTGGAGCATTAAGATTGTCACTCTTAGTGATTGTATAGTTGAAAGGTATTTTATTGGATCTTTCACGCGGATTGCGGTTGGAGTTGATTGGTACAAATCGTCACGCGAAAAAGCATTCATACATGTTATGCCCCCTCCATGTGACTTTCTTCTTTGGTCAAAATATAAATTCAAGATGTTGGCTGCAAAAAAAAAAAATTTGTTTTAAATCATTCGTGAGAAGGAATTTCATCCCCGACGGAGGTCCCCCGACCGCACAATTAAAAAAAAATAGAAATTAAGCCTTTATAATTATTTTATTTAAAGAATTAAGTAAATATAAATACATAATAAAAGCAAGCTTAAATTATCCGGTAGTTATATCCGAATTCTGCTGTATTCATTGTACGTATATGATAGCATTTCATCACATAAGACGCAATACGCTCGTGGCATTTTTGAAAAGCTCGTGTGGTCCTTGACTCTCTCTCCGCGTCTATCTTTATATTGTGGTGGTTGTATAGGTACTCGTAAAAGGTTAAGTCTTTGCGAATTCTTTGGTCATTCTTCTTTTGTCAAGGAGGCAAATGCCACGCTTTTTTTGTTTGATTGCGATTAAAATTATAAATGTCAACCAATCACTTCCGAGTTAATTGTATCACCGTAGTGAATGGTGTGAATAATTAACCAGTTCATAATTACTGGACAAAATAAGATAATAATTTATTTGATCAAACAGGATCACAAAACGTACAACACAAAGGGATCGGAATTTGAAATAAGCATGATGTAAATAAGTGGAATAAAAATAAGTAAAAAAATTTAAATGTGTTAAATATCATTGTACTAATTGTAAATTTATATTTTGTAATGTAGTTAATATTGCTTGTTGTTGATTTTTCTTTGTTTCAATATTGTCATATTTAGTGTTATATTGTTTTTCAAACTCTCGTGTACAATTGTTAATAATAAAAGTTATTGAAATGAGTGGCTCGCCATCAACAGATAAACCCTGAGAGGTTTTCGTTGTGTGCCTTAAATCACGTATGTAATACTTGAAGTGTTTTGGAAATAAATAAATTAAAAAATTGTCAGCATGCAAGAGATGTTGAAAGTTAAAATAAAACAAGTCATCACATTTACCTTAAACAATGACATGCAAATATTAATTCAATAATACATCTAATCATTTTAAAATGTCATAATAATATAAGACCATTAAAAATAATACATTGGTAAAACAAACAAAATCTCTCATCTAAAAATTCATTCAAATTATAAGAAGCTTAATCTGCTAGAAAATTAATAACTTTTTTGATTGTTAGATCATTTGACTGCTTCCAGCTTTTAGGTAGTTCATTATCAAATTTTGGTGCCGTGCAAACAAATACTTTTTCCCAGTGACGTTATATTGATGTAGGAAAATTTGGCTCTTGTCACGTCTATTACGAGAAAATTCATGCGATAAAAGAGGAGAGGGTTAGACATTAAGAACATTGAATTTTCAATTACACAAAGTTAAGTTAGTGTCAAGATTTTGTGTTTTTGGAAATAAGGCTTGCAACTCTGAGTAGTTTCAAGTTTGAACATCGACCTAATGCAACGCTGTTTCTTTAGATATAAGTTACTGGTTCGTCGAGTTACCCCAAAATAAACACTGTATCTTAAAATGGACTCCACCAAGCCATAGTATGGGATGAACAAAGCATCTATACTAATAACTGCTGCCGGTTTATACAGAGCATATTATGCTGAGGTACGCACTGGTGTCATAACCTGTCTGAATAACTTTAACAATGGAGTTGTTGTTTCTTCTCTTTTAGATAAGTAATTATAGCCTCTCGGGTCGATCGATCATGATAATCTACCCTTGCTGCGGTTGCTCCGTAAGTCGGGACCGTTATCACTGGGCCACCACTGCTCTCTGCTTTGCATCTAGTTTTAAAGGATATGTATTGCTAATCAATTGCTTCATATGTTCGAAAAATGTATCTTCTCGACAAAATAAATAACGCAATAAATGTTATTGAACTGTCAAAATGAACATTATTCCTTCTATTACTGTGTTACGAAATTAGCCCATTGATCATTTTAGTCGGTCATTGTGAAGCTTAAAGTCTTCTAACAAAAATCTTGTACGTACCAGGTACACAGTCGCCCTGAAAACGTTTCCAATCACAACCTTAAACCTTGCCGACGAAGTATTGCAGGCATTCTATGAAAGAGTCAAATATGCGGCTCACAAAGGGCCGGTTCACACTGCATGCAATTTGTATCGCTTCATAGAACTTTCACGTTACCCCTTGAGCACACCTTTACGAATAGTAGTGAGTGGCAGTGTCAACATCAACTGGTCGTTATTTTTTGGGAGACCTGAAATTCTTTGGGGATATAAAACGTTTGAATCGAAGCCCACCTATCATTCCTCCATTTGAGATATACAAGCTCTAACATATAAACATAAAAATTATACTGTACTTTTTTCTTAGTTTTCAAATCCTTCAAATTTATAAAAAACCGGAGATGGAAATCTTTTATTCTGTTTTTTGCTCGTAATTGCCCATATGCATACAACCTTTTAACTAATGACTTCTTAATTATGTGTCATTGTCACTTGCGTCTTCGTCAAGCGATTCAATTAGAGTTACAATGGGAACCTATTTAGACTCATGGTCACCTGGTAACAATTCAATAAATCAGACGGTGCATGGTATTGTTATTTGTTTGGCCACCAATGAAAATTTTAACAAATTCAATTAACTTTATTATGCCATGCACGAATACACGTAATTAAATTAAAAGTAAATTGGTACAACATTCGAAAGTAGGTACCTAATTTACTTCCAAAATCAAAGTAATAAATATTAAAATATTTATAAAATGTATCTAAATTAATATTAATCTCAGTATACCTGACCTTTCATCTTGATGAACTTAATAAAACGATCATAATTTCACTTAATAGCAGTCACTGCTTCGGTTCGGTGAACGCAATAAATAATTATAGAGGCAATAACAGCTGTAGTACTAATTATTATAATAATTGCGTTTGTAATTAAATTACACAAATATTGCTATTTTAAATGTATTGTACCAACATAAAATTTATCGCAGTAGCTACCTAGGTACCTAATTATTTTTTACATTCAGGAGTGAGTTTCATTTGCTCTCGCAATAGGAGACTAATTCATCTTTTCTGTATATTACTTTAGAAATAATAGTTGGATATCAAAAATGTTATGATCAAAAAGTATCGCTTAATATCTGGTTAGTACCATCTCATCCGCTAGATGGCACGATAGTATCCAACAGCTACCAAATAAACTGGAAGGTAATAATGAAATAGCTTATCGCCTTAAGGAAAGAAGAAGGCACGATTCATATCGGGCTTACATGGTGAACTTGGGGATTTTTTTATACCTACCTATCGTTTTATTTGTACCCAATGATGCGAATGACCTTTAGATGCGTTAGTGGCGCTCAATATTGGCAAGATAAATAACAGGTAATTGCCTGTCATGTTATTAATCACGTACCTTCCAGTGACGCGGCGCAACGCTAGTGACGTAATTAAATATATACGTGGGACACTCAGAAAGTATTGCGAAAGTAAAAAAATGTTCTATAGGTAAATATTTTTTTATTAAATATTTTCAAAGTACTCTCCACTAGCCACTATACAAAGTTTCATGTGTCTGAGCATATTCTTATGCCAATTTGGATATATGGCATCCAACTTTGGGGCTGTACCAAACAAAGCAACGTTAAAATAATTCAACAATTCCAAAATAAAGTACTCAGGGATGCTGTAAATGCACCATGGTGCATTAGAAATGACGACCTCCACCGTGACCTTAAAATAGAACTCGTAACCACCATCATCCAAAAATTTGCTGAAACCCACGAACACAGACTTCACCGACATGTGAACATCGAGGCAATTCAGCTGCTAGACAACACGGACATAGTGCATAGGCTAAAGAGAACTAAACCATTTGAATTAGTGTAGTGTATAAATAGTGAATAATAGTGACAGTGATGTGCTATACATGTAACACATGAACAAAGTGTTTTTATATTTAAATTATCAGACTCTAAGAAAGTGCTACGGAATTGTGTAAAAGTGCAAAATGACACTATTCTTAGTTATAACGTAATCTACCACGTAAAATATTAAGTTAGAGTTAAATTGCTTATTAGTCTATTAGGCTAGATTCTAATAAGTTACTAAGAACTTTCGTTCTTAATAATAAAAAATAAAAAATGTGTCTGAGCCAGTTTTCGAAACACTTTTTCCGGTCCGCCGTAGACACCTCGTTTACAGCCTGCTCGAACGCTGACAGCGCATCTTCCGGCGACGAAAATTGTATCCCTTTGAGCTGATTTTTTATTTTCAGGAGTAGAAAGAAGTCACACGGTGCTAGGTCAGGGCTGTAAGGAGGGTGACCCAGGAGCTTGACCGGCATGCTGTCCAGGAAGTCCCTCGTTTTGAGCGCGGTGTGTGAAGGCGCGTTGTCGTGGTGGAGCAGTAGCCTGTGGAGCCTTGTGTTTGGTCGCTTGTTGCTCACAACAGAGAAAACTTCTGCCAAGCATTTGGTTGTATACCATTCAGCGTTGATGCTTTTTTGGTTTCGTAAAGGAATTGACACCAAGTACTCAGTCAAATTGAAAAAGCTCGCGATCAAAATCTTCCCCCCGCTTCTAGATCGCTTCACTTTGGTAGGCGTTGATACGTTTTGAAACACCCAAACCGTCGACTGGCGCTTCGTTTCTGGATCGTATTGATAAATCCAAGACTCACCTGTGATGATGTCGTAAACACGCCGAGACGAGCCTGCTTAAAATTTGTTTATCATATCACGGCACCACTACACCCGGGCCTGATTCTGAGCATCGGTGAGGTTGTGCGGCACCCAACGTGAAACTATCCTCACGCGAAGATGCACGTGTAGAACTTCGTGAAGGCTTCCCGATCCAACCTGCAGTATGTGTTGAGTCTCTTAATACGTAATTCGCCTATTGTAATGGATTAAATTTTTCACTGCTAGCACGTTTTCTTTCCTATCAGCCATCAAAGGGCGACCACTTCTTTCTTCATCTCCCAAAGTTAGTCGACCGTAATTCGTTATACCAACGATACACAGTTGTCTTCATCCATGAATGCCATTTGAAGTCTATCGTACGATTCATCCGGTTTCAGGCGACACTGAAAAGCCTAAAAAATCATAGCTTGAAAATGTTCCCGGCGCAGATCCATTTTTTTTATGAGACATGATAATTTAAATTAGCTCGCAAACAATGTGGAGAGAAATTTTGAAATTGGAACGTACCTCTTTTAACTTATATTATATTTTCAAAATAGATTATTACTGGCCAGTCTCTCATACATAAAACTTTTTTTTCGCAATACTTTCTGAGTGGCCCGATATGTTTTTCTCTTTCTAACAACAGGAATCGGTATGATTCTTTCCTGTTCTTCGCAAACTGTATGATTGTATGTACTAGTAGGTAGCTACATTCATGGTTTCTGCTGTTCCTGAGTGCTCCAATGTTTTTGTATGATGCGTTTAATTATAATACGTCATTGTTAGTACCTATTTCTTTTTATATGATTGTGTCTTTCAATTTAGTTTGTGCTCTTCCTTCACGGGTTGAGGTAAATACTTTTTCTTTCATAATGAATCAATGAACTCAGCCCGTATCAGTGTATTTCGGGCACCGTTAGGCAAATTCGGTGTCAGACTGATGGACTCGTCAGTTCCTACAGATATTGGTGATACGACTGACTTGGTCAGCCTACTGCCACTTCAGCTCTGCAAGGTATGTTGGTTGGTGATCCCAGTGAAGGCCAGTGAATTATAATTATAATGAAAGCGAGCCGGGTGGGCTACGGATATTGAGTCGATCTTTATTCTGCAAAAGAGGGCTGTCAGAGCCATTTACAACCTCCGCAGACGCGTATCTCTAAGGGAACTGTCCAAAACTATTAACATCATGATGGTACCTTGTCAATATATCGGCTCGGAAAAATCTACATCTTTTTAGTAAGAAAAGTGACAAGCACAATTTTAACACTAGAAATAGGAACAAATTAGATTAACCGCGTTTCAGATTGTCTAAAGTACACACTTCTTTTATGGGGACTATGTAAAATGTCATAATAAAATACCAGTATATATTTTAATAATATACCAGTAGATATTCTTGAACTTTAATGAAAATAAATTAAAATCATGCATTAAACGCACACATACAGACAAGCATATTATAACTTAGATGATTATATCGTAGATAAAAATGCTTAGCTAATGTTGGTCCGGCTCCACAGCCACCTGGGCTTACTAGTTAAAATTTCAATATTTGGAAGAGATGCTTCCCTTTTTTATTTTTTCTGACATTACGAATATTTTTGTTCTTATTATTATAATTTTTGTGACATTACGAATATGTTTTTGTTGTTACTGAACCAAGTGTTATTTATTGAATAAGTACTTCAATATACAGGGTGTAACAGAATCCCTATTGCCATCCTTAAGCACTAAAGATAACAGCTGGTATAGAATCACTACACATAATTTCAGCTCAAAATAAAATACTCTAAGAATTGATACCAAATTTACGGTTTCATATGTTTCTTAAATTCAAATCATAATAAACATGTCACCAGACTACGTTGGCCAATAACTTTCCACGTTACTTGCCAATATCACGATAAATCTCTTTCGAGTGGTGTTTATTTCAATTTGAAAAGTTCGGTTTCTGGTATCAATGTATTAAAAATTCTATAACTTCCGAACATGTAAAGATAGGATTACAAAACCCTTCCAATATCGTTTGATATCACCCTAAGAAGCCGTGCCCTTGGTATGGATATACCCTTTCCGTTACACGTTGTATATTAAATGTTTTTCTTTCTTTTATGAAAACAAATTTTATTAATGTCTCAAATACATTGCAAACTATAATTTTGGATAATTTAGAAACATTTTGTTGCGCGTCTGTTGGATCATTCGGTTCCCTACAAAATGCTTCAGCTAGATGGTGCTGATCCATGCGTCATGTTCATGAAAGGGCGCCGTCGGTTGAGACTGGTCATCTCCTAACTTTCAGGGCTTATTTTTAATCTTATATTTAGAAATGTTATTTTTTTTTACATTGTTCTTACATACAGAAGCAACAAGAATAATGTTCCCAAGATTTCCAACTTGATTTAAAAGAGTGTCCATGGAGTTTCTTGCCTGTTCTTCTCCATTGAGATCTACGTTTTGGAATGGTGGGCAACTAGCTTCAACTTTCCAACTGATCGACTTTTTGACAGATCAAAAGTGCCTGTAATAGGTTAAATTGAAATAAATGCTTTGAGTTTGAATTTGAATGGCGAAAAGTGACTGTCGACAATCCGACGATCTGAAAATTTAATTTGCTTTTTAATTAATTATACAACTGGTTTAAAAAATTGCATTATGTCGCATTGTCAGTAACGTTAAATAAGGACCAGGTCTGACTTCTCTGAGTTGATTTATGGATGGCTCTTAGACGTGTCACTTGATCTACTTGACCATAAAGCCAAAAACACGCTTCAGATGGTAATTATTGAATTTACGAATAACAATTTACATACGATTCTGAGAACTTCCGATATGTACACAGCATTCAATAAACTTGGATTTACCTATAACTATATTTATTATCTGTCAAATTTCAGGAGTGGTCGGATTTCCTAGAATCCGCTAGACCAATAATTTTAGACAGAATTAATATGTTTTTCCGACATGTGGTTAAATAGTTTGACAAGTAAACAAACATCAAAAGCTTCACTGAAAGGATAATTTTTAGCGTAAACAAGTTTAATAAAATATGAACATCAGCTTATCTGAATGACTGAATATTGACTCTGTGTTATTCTTTATCAAAGACTGCAGATCCATATTATAAATAGTACGTATATTTAGATGATGATGACTCAAATAGTTTTTACCCACATTCTATCATAGTAAAATCTAAGTAAACATGAATGGAAAAAAACCTACATTCAAATAAAATACAAGCAAAAACCACTGCCAAAATAACAGCAAACCCAATATTAGCTCCACTTGATGAGCAGACTGTACCCAATATACGGTCAACAGAAGCAGTAGGTATCGAATAAAGCAATAAGTGTTCATTAGTAGGGTTAGCAGTGGAATAAAGTAAGCACCGTGTTTACTTCGCTCGTGTACGTACCCTCCACGTGGCCGTCCAATTTCTTGGCCTGGATAAAAGAGACGCGCATTGGGTTGGCCGGGAGTTGGGCACGAGGAATGTATTTTTAGATCTTTCTTGGTAATTTCTTGTATTATGAAGATCTAAGGAGAAATAGGAAAATCTTGTTCTTCTACTTTGCTACTAGCTTTTGCTGAAGACTTAGTTTTCGTGGAAGTCGTAAGACATCACAATTTATTAAAATAACAGCCACATTTAAAACTGTCCTGTTTTTTTAAGTTTGTACTTTTGGTAACAATACAGTTGTCCGTGTGAGACACCCGCAGCCTTCATTGTCTACCCCACATGACTGGTTGATAGTCATTGTGAAGTATGCGCTCACAGGGAACCGCATGCGCTTAAACCGGAAGGGGTAATTGTGGGGAATTTTTGGTAAACGCTGCATAAACACTGTCTCGCCAACGTCACAACCTGTTAGAATTTCCGACTCGATAAAGTTTATCTGCGATTAGAATAGACGTGTTTTTTTATTTGGGTGGGATTTCATCAAATAACTTCTCCCGCTCTGGATGGAGCGAGAGGGCGTGTCCGACTTTTACTGACTAAAACCCACCCGTGTTCCCTCAGTTGCCTCGGTGCCAGGGGCCGCGGTATCTCTTTGAGGACATCTTTTGCTGCGTGCTGACATCTCTTTGAGGCGCGCGTGGAACACAACGCGCCGTCGACCCAGGCTTGGTCCTTACCGGACAGTGAGCTACCCATTACTCGCCGTCCGCCGGACCCTACGGTGGCCGGGAATCAGCCTGGGATTCCGACGCCCAGGCCGTCTCCTGCGGTGACTAGGGCCATGAAGGCGCATATACTGCCTCTCCTTCACCTGCGCCGCCTCCCTCTTTGCGAGCATTACTGCTTCACAGAAGGAGGTGACGGCTACCCACTCTCGTTCCGTACCATAGCTTGGACCAGGGCCGAACGCGAGAGATCGCCGCCGCCGATTGCCTCCCGCGTTTCCTCCCGCCTTATGCGAAACAGGAACCTCCCGAAACAACCGTGTCTGGTGAGGACCTACATCAGGCGTAAGGTGAGGATGCCGTAGCGCCTCTCAATCCACTCCCCAAAGAGGGGACTTCCCGACGCAAAAGTGGCGTGCCCAATGTGGGAAGCGTAAAACCAACTTTTTTACGGGTATTACACTTACTGTCATCATTTATTAGCATTTTTATTGCACATATATTTAAATATGTTCATTACCGAGTAATGATTAATTAAACTATCCTTTCGGAATTTCGCCCATACCAATTAATTAATTGTTTATGTAAATATAGTCGATCATTTCACCAGTTCGATGAAAACTTTTAATTAGTGGAAGGTAAATTGAAGCCACTGAAATTCAGAGATTTGCGATATAGGGCCGTTCGAGATTTTAAATAAATATGATGCAATTTTTTATAAAAATATGTACCTATGTGATATTTTCCTAAATATTATATAATAATTTTATTTGTAGGTCCTTCCTCAACTTTGAGTTAAGCGTGCCATCGCACATTGGACTCTCTCAACTACTGTACTTGTATTATAATTTCATCAAGTACAAAAAAAAATATAGTACCGGAGTAATATGTGAAATGTAAACCTAAAATTTCGAATCTTTCAACATTATCAAAATACTCTGAATACCGCTCGAAATTATAATTCACCCCTCAAGGTAATGCATGCATAAGCGATCTCTCACATTCATAATTATTTATGCATGTAAAGTACAGGTAAGTATGCACGCCCTCGCTTAAATATTAATCACTTATACACGTACATTACTGCACTGGCGTTTATGAATTTCACCATATAATACTCTAACACTTGGAATCTATAAAAATCATCAATCATCAGGTCGTAAACCTCACGGGTGAACAAGAAGAGAACTTCACAGAGGTCACAATTTTCCTTTAATACCTTAGGAAACCTACAATAACATACCGAATTCCTTTTCACACAGCCAAATAGCAAAAAAATATATAAAGAATAAAAAGGTAATTCCCGACTCCCGGTGTATCCGGGCGGGTGCATCGAGTAATCGGTTTACTCGGACTAGGGGCGCCTCGAAACGGACTGCGATAGATTTACTCGCCTCATTTTGCCCGACACGAGACGAGGGCGACTCTATTTGAGAAAACTTATACTTGTGTAAGTTCCTTTTGCGAGTAAATTACTCTTGTTTCGTTTTTCTCAGTGGAGATGTGAATGGGTGGAGTCTCTTTCGAGATTTCGAATTAAAAATTCTTTTTCGGATGTTGAAAAGAGTTTCGTTATATATTTTTTTAAGTTGCTGGACTTACCAGAATTAGAATCTAGCACTCGTAACTAGAGATTCATTTGATTTCTAATCCTCCTAGTAGTCGTAAAGATTCTAAGGGCTTCCAAGCATTAGTGGTCTCTTTTGACGATTGCCCTAGAATTTCAATGAAATGTAATCTATTCCTTCATGTCACCGTCCTCATTCTGTTTATGTGGTTCACAAATGTGGCAAAATCATCATCATCATCATTATTTTCAGCCAAAAGACATCCACTGACATATACCTCCCCCGAGCTCCACCACATCGACCGGTTCAATGCTTCACGCATCCAGCAAATTCCTGCGGCTTTCACAAGGTCATCACAAATTAATGCCTACCTGCAGACATCCACATAGCCCAGTATTTCAACAGAATATTATATTAATCTCTTGCATTAGCCGACTATAGCTATAACAGTCAGAAGGAAATTCGTGAATTGTCTGCCATTCCGCGCTGTCCGGTTACATAAGCCCTGCATTCACACCGAAATTATGGCTTAGAACCAAATTAGCAGTGCTACTGCCTCAAAGCGCGTGCTGTCCGGGAGTCCGGAATACCATGCTGTCCGGGTCCGTCCGGCTTCTGTTCGGTGGGGGTTTAATTTGTTTGTGCGTGGTACGTTGTCGGCAGAAATTGTGCTTGTGCACTAAGCTTTATTAAATCTAATTGAATTGAACAAAATGTTTCATTCCTCTGGCCTTTGATGTTCTGCGAAGGAAATGTAATTATTTCTATTATGTTGGTACTTTTAGTTATATGTTGATTGTTTTATTTTATCTCATAGTTAACAATATCAAATGAGAACCTTTCAGGAATGCTAATGACGTTATTAACCGGTTTGGCTAGCAGATATTTGCCGTAAAAAACTTTAAAGCCCCGCGCTGATATCTGACACGATTTCGAACGTCACTTTCAACTTTTTTGTATGTTGCCAGAAAATATTTATGGCTTAGAATTATGTATTTGAAGTAAATATGGCCACAGAGTGAAATTATCGCAGATGATATAAGACCTTATTCACATTAAGTAATAAATAAATAAATGAGTAAAAACCATGTGAATCGGGGTGGTTCCTTTAGGAACCATCGGGGCGTTAATTCACAGCAAAATTTTGTGGCGTCAGCTATCCATTTAATTATTTTAGATTTAAGGAGTGTCAAGGCTTGTTTAAATTATGTATAAAAATACATCCTATCAGTTAAAGTAATCTTTTTAATTTTAAAGTTAATTGAAAATAATAGTTTTCTTCGAAGATAATAATTAAAAAAATGTATAGGCATGTAGATAAACGCGGTCTGTTGAATATTTACACGAACAACATTAACTCCATCGAATGTTGACACTTGCACTCTATCTAACACGCTCTTGGCTATTGGGTTTTCGCAAGCCGAATAGAATTTCCATTAATTACTATAATTTTTGAATCATTATTTCAGCCGAAACACGTCTACTGCTGGACATAGGCCTCCCCAAGCTCCTCCACTTCGACCGGTTCTGTGCTTCCCGCTACCAGAGGATTCCTGCGGTCTTCACAAGGTCCTTTTTGAATACTATACTCATAAATACCGGTATTCAGCTGCATCCGGTTCGACTTGTACAATACCTACATTCTATGCGAATAAATGATTTGATTTGATTTGATTTGGAAGCCGACCCCAACATAGTTGGACAAAAACTAGGCCACTATTTATTTTTGAAAAGAATCCGGTTCAGTCAAAATAGTTTCTGACACATTATATATTTTTTCAAAAACGGCGAAGGAAAACATCGTGAAGACCAAAACAACCAAAAAGCCAAAAAAATCGAAGACAAGTGATATCTATCAACCCGCACTGGGCCCGCGTGGTGGATTACGGCCCACTCCCTCTCTAAGAGAGGAGGCCCGTGTTCCAGCAGTGGGTACATTAATGCTGATTATGTTATGTTGTGTGTGTATGTTATATTTTTGCATGCTAACAATCGCGATCGTGAAAATAATCTAATCTAATGACAGCTCTACTTACAGCTGAGTAAAATCCTCCCAATTTGGTGTCTACATCTACTTGAACGTCTCGTACTTCTACAGAAATAATCTAAAATATCCCTCGACACTAAACACAAGTACCAGGGCCGCATAATACCAAAATAGCACAAGCTAAGTGTCTACTAATAGAAATTCAAGTAAACGACGAGGTAACCGATGGCGGGGTCCCGTACTATAAGTAATGGGGGGCAGGTGTGCCCAATGTTAACGTAAGTGCGGCCCGCATTGCGATGGAGAATTATTTTATTTTATACGACACGCCTTTTTGGGAGAAAGTTTTTATCGGTTACATACAATGGTACTAGTGAATAGTGGTGGTTGTGCTTTTTTGGGTCTGTGGTTGTATTTTACTGGGTGAGAGGGTTTCTTGTAGCTAAACAATATAGAAATAGGCTAAGGTAGAAATCATATGCTTGTTGCACCCAGCAAATCTTATACTATAACAAAAAGGCTTTATTTGAACTTTGGTTTTACAGATATTAATAATCTGACGAATTCGTCAAAAAAACATGTTCAGACTGAAAAACATATTCGTAGCTTTTCACAGTTACATGAGTTCGGGACAGGTAGGACAGAATAATTTTTCGCAAATTCGCATGAAGCTCATAGAAAAGTAGGTCGAAATGGGAATTTAATGAAACGGTTTATTGAAACTGTTATTTTGTTAGGTAAACAAGAAGTAGCTTTTCGTGGCCACGATGAAAGTCCAAATTCCGATAACCGTGGTACCTGCGTCGAAGCCTTGTTATATCTGAGCAAGTTCGAGTCAGTAAGGGACCCCATTTAGATGTTTGTAATTCAGTTCAGAACCCCGCGTTTTCTGGTCTCTCTAGTGATATTCAAAATGATTTAATACATACACATAACAATACTACATACATATTAGATCCGAGATAAATAAAGCTCAATTTCTGTCTGTAATGATTGACGTAACTCCTAATGTCAGTCATAAGGAGCAATTAACTGTTATTTTTCGATATTTATCTGTACTGGAATCGAAGAACGATTCCTAGGTTTTTACGATGTTAGCGAAAGTTAAACCGCTGAAATTGTATCCAAATAGTTGTTAGAATTACTTGACCAGTATCGTTGTAGGAATAAGTTAGTCGGTCAACCTTACGAACGGCGTAGCAGTAATGTCTGGTGAGCACCGTGGAGTACAAGCAAAAATTCGCGATGTATGCCCTATGGCAATGTTCATCCCATGTTATGCTCATATATTAAATTTAGTACTTAGCCGATGCCTTGAAAATATTCAGGAACGGAAAACTTTTTTTGGACACGTAAATAGTATTGTTCGGTTTTTCAACAAATCAACTAAACGATCCAACCTTCGGAAGGAAATAGCTGACTGCCGTATGCCCGGAGTATCAGAAATCCGTTGGCACTATCATTTACGCATTATACTTTTAATTCAATGTTAGATAACCCGCAATCTTGGGATAGTGACTTTCTTTCCTTGGCAGAATTTTTCCTCAGTAAGTTAGAAAACATGCAGTTTCGTTTTTTTTGCACGTATTGTCACACATTTTTCAAAAAACCGACGTTCTTTTTTAATTTATTGCAGTCAAAACAGATTGATATCGAAGTAGCAAATCGCGAAATAGATTCACTCAATAGTTGGCTTACAAATGATTTTATAAATAATTTTGATTTTATTTATGACAGCGTCCAAGAATTCCGTGAGGTTCCGCGACAGCGTAGACGACTAAATACAGAAGTAGACGCTAGAACTTAGAACAGTGTATCGGCGTCTTTTCATTGAAATAATAGACAACGTTAGGGCGCAAATAAAACATACGCACCAATCGCTTTCTCAAATGAGTTTTCTTAATTTACTTAATAAATTTACGTATAGTATTTATAGTAGATTATTTTCATATGAATTAATATCCTACTTGCTACTTCAATTTCCGAATATTTAAGTTCACTGCTTTAAAAAAACGAGTTGAAAGTCTTAAAACAACTCCATCTTTGAATAAATTAGATGTTTATGAGCTTTATCTCAATTTTTTAAATTCATTATTAGGTGACACTTTTCCACAAATTACAACATCATGTAGTATATTTTTGACACTTCCTATTACAGTAGCATCCGCGGTGAGGTTGTTTTACGTGATATTTTATAAGTGATCGTATTACGGCAATTAGAGCGAATGCAGGTAATAATCGTGAAGTTGTATTTATATGTGTGTACATGCCAACCGACCAGTCTGACAACCTACCCATGTTTACGAATTGTCTAGGGGAGATTAGCGCTATTGTGCAACAAAATGACGTGGAATCTGTATTTATTCTGGGTGATTTTAACGCTCACCCGTCAGCACCTTTTTGTGACGAGTTATTTGATTTTTGTGACGATAATAAATGGATTTGCGCAGACATAGCTAAGCTTGGTAGGTCGTCAGACACACATACGTTCTATAGCGATGCACATTGTTGTAAGCGCTGGTTAGATCACTGCTTAGTCACGGAATCAGCCTGGCAAACAATAACTAGTATTAATGTTGACTATGGAGTGTATTGGTCGGATCACTTACCTTTAATTGTTGAATGTAATATTGACATGATTCAAGCTAAATGTATTTCTGACGATTGGATTCCTAATGACATTTTGTGGGGCGATAGACAAATTGACGAAATAAGAAGTTATTCTGACTTTTGTAATAGTAAGCTTAGAGAACTTCACTTCCCCAATGAATTTTGTGTTTGTGCAGACAGTATGTGTAGTAATTTTGAACATAGAAAAATTATTGACAATTTATACAATGACATTGTTAACATTTTATGTGAGGTTTCTGTGCAGACCAAGAAGGCGAGAAAGTTTAAGAAGGGTAAAACGGTAGTGGGGTGGAACAAAGTCGTGAGAGACGCTCATAGTCAGGCTAGGCAGGCATATCAAACGTATGTTGGGCATGGTAAACCTGAAAGTGGGCCTGTCCATGAGAACATGTATCTCACACGGAAAGTATTTAAATCTAGATTAAAGTTCTGTCAAAACCACCAAGACCAGCTTAAAATGGATTTATTAGCCTCACACGTTAGGGATAAAAACTTTCGAGCTTTCTGGAAGGGCACTAAAAGAATGAACAATAGGGTCAGTTTGCCAGTGACTGTAGGCGAGTGTAGTGAGCCTAAGGATATAGCTAACCTATTTAAAAATAATTTTAAAGTTGAGTCACCGCTTGCTGACAGTTCTGTTCTTGCAGATGTTGCGGCCGTCACTGTCTGTGAGAAACCAATTGGGTTTTCTTCTAAAGATGTTAAAAATATTATTAATAACATGAAACGTGGTAAAT
Organism: Antitype chi; assembly: GCA_947359405.1. Classification (NCBI taxonomy): domain Eukaryota; kingdom Metazoa; phylum Arthropoda; class Insecta; order Lepidoptera; family Noctuidae; genus Antitype; species Antitype chi. The sequence goes on along the minus strand of OX375821.1, from coordinate 585,470 downwards.
CTCCAGGTATTGACGGCCTCAGCATTGAGCACCTACAGCAAGCGGGTGACCATTTATTTAGAGTATTGGCTATGTTGTTTACTTTCTGCATACGTCACTCGTACTTACCACCTAAGATGATGGAAACTATTGTTGTGCCTATAGCAAAGAATGTCACTGGTGATGTAACTGACAAAAATAACTATAGACCTATCTCCTTGGCTACTGTCTTAGCGAAGGTTTTCGATGGTCTTCTGGATGCTCAGCTCAGCAAGTTTATTAACCTACACGATGCCCAGTTTGGTTTTCGTGAAACTCTGTCAACTGAAAGTGCTATATTGACACTCAAGCATACAGTCACTTACTATGTTGATAGGAAAACACCTATATACGCTTGCTTTCTGGACCTATCGAGGGCCTTTGACCTGGTCGATTATAGTAAGCTTTGGACTAAGCTTGGGGAGGTCGGGGCCCCCGCCGAACTCACACAGATATTTTCTTTTTGGTACAACCACCAAAAAAACATTGTTAAGTGGGGAAATACATATTCTGATGAATATTCACTTAAGTGTGGAGTGAGGCAAGGGGGACTGTCCTCTCCAAGACTTTTTAATCTGTACGTCAATCAGCTGATAGGTGAGCTCAGCAACAGCCATGTCGGCTGTCATATAGACAACGTTTGCGTCAATAACATCAGTTATGCTGACGACATGGTTTTGCTGAGTCCATCTGTCGGAGGGCTGAGAAAGCTATTAGGGATCTGTGAGGCCTATGCTGAGGAGCACGGCTTGAGGTACAACGTTGGCAAAAGTGAGTGTATGCTCATCAGGGGTAATATTAAACAACCAGAGAGTATACCACCAGTCTATCTCAACGGGGTATCTTTGAGTCGGGTCTCTCAGTTCAGGTATCTAGGGCATATTGTGACCGAAACCCTGCATGATGACGCAGACATTGAGAGAGAGCGGAGAGCATTGTCGGTGCGCGCTAACATGTTGGTACATAGGTTTGCAAAGTGCACAGCACAGGTAAAGATAACTTTGTTCAAAGCCTACTGCCAAAGTTTTTACACCAGTGCCCTGTGGACCAACTACACGCAGCGGGCCTACAATGCTCTCAGAGTACAGTATAACAACGTTTTTAGGATTCTGATGCGACTACCTCGATTTTGCAGTGCCTCGGGCATGTTTGCCGACGCGAGGATGGATGACTTTTACGCTATAATGCGCAAAAAGTCAGCCTCACTCATTCGCCGAATGCGAGGGAGTAGCAACAGAATCCTAAGGATGATTGCAGACAGGCCAATATCGGCAGCTGTGGGAAGGCTGATCAGGCTGCATGTTACCTGATTCTACGTTTTTTTTTTTTTTGTTTATATTTTAATTTAGTCATTTATTTAAATTTTTGTTTAACTTATGCACAACAAATTATTTCAATTTTATCTTAATTAATTTCAATTAAATTTTTCATTTTAATTAATTTCAATTTATTTTAATTCAATTCTAATTTATTTTAATTTAATGTCTACTAATTTATTTCAATTTAATTTTAATTAACTTCTTTCAATTTAATTTAAATACAACTGATTTCCTCGCGACTAACATAGTTTTTTAAGATAATGTTATACTAACAAAATATGGACAATTAATAGTCTGAAATAAACGAATTTTATTTTATTTATTTTATTTATTTATTTATTATTTAAAAAAACGAGTTGAAAGTCTTAAAACAACTCCATCTTTGAATAAATTAGATGTTTATGAGCTTTATCTCAATTTTTTAAATTCATTATTAGGTGACACTTTTCCACAAATTACAACATCATGTAGTATATTTTTGACACTTCCTATTAGAGTAGCATCCGCGGTGAGGTTGTTTTCAACTTTAAAGCGACTTCATACGTGCTTGCGTCATTCTCAAAAACAATAACGATTTTCTGATCTAGCCACTCTTTCTATAGAAAGCTATTTTTTTGGCCCGCCTTACCTCTCCCATAAAATCATCCTTCGCCACTGGTACTTAACTGATTTTGTCAATCAATTCAGCCCTTTACCATATAAGTCTACCCCCCCAGTGGGTTCCTGCATTGTTGTTGCGGGGGGGCTCAGTAGCCGTGGTCACCCTCCCACAGTGAAGTGAAGAGAAACCCCAAGGTGGGGCCGCTCGTCAGGGCATTTGCCTCCAAGCCGACGACGTAGCGGCCAAAAAGTAGGTTGCGGTGAGGTGCATCGCAACTGAGGCGGGCCGCGATGTCGAATCGGAGGCATCGCAGCTGAGGGTTACAGGCTTCAGCGGAGGGGGAGTGTCGGTACTTCTGAGTACCACTCTTCCCTTCCGTAGCCAGGACGGGGCCGCCACCGTTTGATGGCGGACGTGGTGGGGCCGCAAGGGAAGAGGAGTGTCGGTATAGCGTTGGCCACTCTCCCTATCCCCTGCGGCCGAAAGTTGGTAGGCGGCGGGGGCACTGCGCTGGCCCATCGCAGAGGGACCAAGGGTGCCAGACACGGGGTCGTCTGGGGCCCTTATGTTACTTGGTTTCTGGGATGGTCACGGCGTGCCATGTGCCTTGGTGCGCCAAACTGGTAGGGTCCGCAACGGCCGATGCCTGCCAGGGGTGCGGGTTGTTCGAAAGAGATACCGTCGCCCCTGGCACACAGGCAACTGAGGGAACACGGGTGGGTTTTAGTCAGTAAAAGTCTGACACGCCCTCCTGCTCCACCCAGAGCGGGAGAAGTTATTTGATGATGCCTCACCCACAAAAAAAAACCATATAAGTCTATAATTCTACTTGAAGTAACCGTGAATATTTGAAATGAGGCCAACATTTTGAAGGAATAATTCAGAAACGCAAATCTCATTCACAAATAAAATTTCCTTCTAATGGAACCACAAAAGCATAAGAAATACAATGTGTAAGAACAGCTTATATTATGTCCTTATGTTGTTAACAGCCCTTTAAGGAAAATGGGTCATTCCCTTGGAGTAAGCGATCCCCTCGTAAGTTTTAAGCGTTTCCAAGGTGAATGAGTTACCTTGGTATTTGGAAACCCTTGCGAATTAGCTGTAATCAGGTCGTTGGAGCTCGTGGGTAATGGTCATGGAGACAGGTGTGAGGGAAATGCTGACATCAGAACCATTCTGGCTTAAGTATCTTCTATAACGAATGGACAAGAAGATAGTTTCAAGAAAGTTTAATTAAAAAGTGCAGTTGTTTAATAAATTAAGGTAACTTGTACCTGTTAACAATTTATCTTCGAGAATGCATCAACCTGTGCATAACCAACCTATAATGTTGTACCCCTGCTAGGATACAAGCTTCTTGTCTTCGAGAGGGACGCGGGCCCAGCGCGGGTTGGTAGATGTCACATGGCTTCGTATGTTTGGTTCTAGAATATGCCAGTTTCCTCAAGATGTTTTCCGTCACCGTTTTGTGACCAGTGGTGATAAAATTACACAAAATATAGCGCGGGAATGGATATGCTCTATAATTAATTAAGGACTGTGTCGAATTTCTTCAAGCTAAAAAAACTGGTTGTTTTTGCGTTATAATACGAATTTCTGAATTATTGTACATGTTGTGTACCAACCGATTCCCAAAGAGATTAGGTCTTTTTGCAGTCGAAAGATTCCCAAAGAATTAGGTCTTTTTACCAGACCAATCACTGTCTGTTCTAACTAGCCAGGAGTTGGAGATAAAAAATCCTTTTAAATAGAGCATTTTTCTATTCTGAAAACCTAAAATTAAGTAAATGTTCATCTCTTTCCGTGGGTGTCGTAGAAGGCGACTAAGGGACTTACTAGAGAACGGGCAGCAGCGTTCTCTATGCATTTTAACACCATACTGCGATCGCCAACCCGGCTTGCCAAGCGTGGCGATTATTGCAAACGCCCCCAAATTGGGGGAGGTCTATGTCCAGCATTGGACGTCTTTCGGCTGAAATGACGATGATGATGAAGTACACGGAGCAAATTCGCATTCTAAGGAATATTATTTAAAAAAAACTAATCATGATCCCAGACAACCATAATAAATAAGCCTATAATGTTCCCACTGCTGGGACAGAGGGCTCCTCTGTGTGAGAGGGAGTGGGCCCAGACCACAAAAATCGTAATTTTAAATTTTTTGGTCAATAAAGGCAACAATTTAGTTTTAATTACTAGATCCTAGACTGACATTAGCTCGCCATTCAAGCTATTGTATAGGTATACTAGTCGATAGTATAGTAGCCGAATATTTTTAACGCCATATTGATAGCAAGTCTTGAAAGGTTAAATGGCAAAATCTCTTTTGTTTTACGTTTCATAAAGCGAATCGAAACAATTTCAATTTACTGAGTGCGGTTTTTAGATTCAGAATAATTTTGATATTGTTTTTCATTTGTTAATTTTACTTTGATGAAAAACCCAATATGCTAAAATCCGAATGATATTTACATTCCAGCTTCATTCATTGTCAAACAAATCTTCTATGACGCTGGCAGAATAATCGACATCGGCTCAATTGCCAAAAAGGAAAAAAATAAATCCTCTTTGTATTTTTATTAATTACAGTGGTTCACTCGAAACTCGCTCTGCATAAAACGTACTTTTTTTAATCAAACTGAAACCCATTTTGATTTTAAAAGTTCACACAGTACACCACATGAATACTATTAGGTATTATGTTACATTATCACCACCTTTTATTTGATATTCATATAGCGACAGTCGCCACTAATCATACACCAATGGAAAGCGATTTTTATAACATTATTATAATAATTAGTATTACTTTTTGAAATAAAACAGACCTTAATGACGTGCTGTCAATTATGAAAACTTTACCTAAAGTTACACTGGCTAGTACTATTGGCGTCCATAGATGTTATTATAGCGGCGGCCCAATGGTATCGGCTCCGACTTTCGAGTTTACTTCACTGTGTATTTAATTTCATCACTACTGTTCTCAAAACGGTGAAGCAAAACATCCTGACGAAACTGGCATGTCTTAGAACCATAAATTCGAAGACTGTGACATCTACCCTTCTGCACTGGTCCCGCGTGGTGGATTATGGCCCACTCCCTCTCATAGAGAGGAGGTCTGTGTCCCAGTAGTGGGAACATTATAGGCTGCTTACGCTATGCTATTATGCTAGACGTCGTTACGTGTTTCTACATTACGTAATTAAAAGTTCTTTGTGAACACTTGAAATTGATTATATCTTTGGATCGATGCAACAAAAACGAAATGCTATTTCAAGTTATACATAGTTTAGAGTATAAAGTTAACCATATTATTTTCGTACTTTTGACGTGATACCTGTTTTAATTAACAACCAAACAGACAAAAAATAAAAAATTACAGTAATTGCATCTGTTGGTTGTCCTTTAACACCCCAACTTATTAGTTGGGGTGTTAAAGGACAACCAACAGATGCAACATTCAAAATATTTTTTTACAGAAACACCTCGTCTACAGTTTTATTATATGTATATGACGGCGCGTGGCATTATTAAATAATGAAAATCTGTTAATTTCGAGAGTTGTAATTTATTTTGTTATTTTTTAAATCGTTGGTCATTAGTCTGTTATTTTAAACGATTAATCGATTTGAAATCAACTAAATGGTAATGAGCGGGTAACACTGAATGGAGTTGCGTCTGTCATGGCGGGTGACGTCGTGTCAATTCATTCAATTGATGACAGGCATTGCACGTGGTGGCTACTCGCAAACCCATTGGCTCTAAATCGTTAATTATTACTGAAATCCTTCATTGTTTAAGTAACTTAAGTGTCTGTATACTTAAAATAGTAAACAGTCAACGGTATAGTGTATTTATTTCAACGTTTCCTGAACTTTAACGCCCACTATGGATTCCCGTGCTAACGAGGTCACGAATCAGCAATCAGATGCAACATCCCGGCATCCCGATTTCCCGTTATATAGATATAAAATAGATCTAGATATCTATCTATAGAATAGTAGCACGTGTAATTCCCTAGATAGGAAATGATTATAGGCGGGATTCTATTCAGTTTGGCGGAAAAAGATGTACCTGTTCGATTTTGACGCCCGGGTGTACTGAATTAATTAACAAGTGTGTACTTCCCCTTACAAGAAGTGCAGGCAAAAAATATGGTCTAGGTAGGTACCTCGTAGGGATCCTCATACAATTTCCATGACTTTCCATAAAAAAAAATATTTTGTTATTTGTTGTTTCCAGCTGAGAAAAAAATCCTACCGTTTAATCTTAGAACCTGTGACCTACATAGTACCCCCATTAAATAAAGTCCGGGCCACGTTTAGTAGCATGTCCTTGAACTGGCGTCAAGCGTCAAACGCACAGTTTACGAGCCGAATAAGAAAAGGAACGTTCCGTCGATAACAGCCAGTTACTTCGTAGAAATATACTTTATTGTTCTTTGAGTGTTATTGCAAACAAGTTTCTTTCGTAAAAAAAAAAGAAAATATTCAGTGGGTTTACTTACGTCTTTGTACCTGTGTCACACTGTTGAGAAAAGTCCCTTAGTGCTCCACTTGCTCTTCGCTTCTCTCTTGTTGTCTCACATATTATTTCTGCCTCGCTGGTCTATGGACATCAACGTAACTGGCGAAATGTGGATGTCCTCAAGGTACCTCTGCCTAAACTGTTGGGGAATAAAAGTGTGATGATATGGCTTGTATGTTATTTCAGCACCTCCGAACCTTTTTATAAATTTATGCAACCGAACACGACACATAACGATGATACATGATTGATTCAAACTATATGAATTAAGAAAGAAAGTTTATAGTTAAAGACAAATAAGTCATACTATACCTGAGGCAATTCTGACGACGCGTCTGTTAAACAGCCAATATAAAGTAGGTAAATAATTAAGTGAAAAAAAAACTCAAACATTTTCAGGCTACAAGAAATGTTTTTGTAAATCCATATGATTTTTTTTTATATGCGTAGTGAACCTTCTGGATTTTTATTAATCATGTTTCCAATGAAAATTCCATAATAACGGCTAACCAAGTCACAGGTCATCGGCCTATCGAATAAAGATATTATTACCGCTACTTACATTCACCCTTACAATAAACATAGATGTGCCTTATTCATAGAGGTTTTATATGAACTCTGTGAGTATATCGGCCTATTATTCGATATCTTTTCTTTTTACAAACTTACTCAGAATGAGTATCTATAGATGTTTTTATAGATTTGTTATGGTAATGGCCAAAATAAAAAGTAAAAGAAACTGCCAAAGAGTTAACGTCCAAGTTTTACACATTATTTTGGAGACTGAATACGGATTTTTAGCTTAAAAATTGGGAATTTCTGTTTCATTATTAAATTATTGATTAAATTTTCTTCGAGAATTACGTATAGATGAGTGAAAATCCACCTTCAAACTCACTGCTGGACAAACAAACATTGTTATTACGTTACAAATATTATCAGGTTTACAACCAAAGTATTTAAATATATCGGAAGAGTCATGAGTACTGGATGTCAATTGACAACGAAACGCAAGTGTGAAGTTGGCGCACTTCGACGTAGTCTATCCTGACGTTAATTTGTGTGCGTCGACAAGAGCGCGCAGCTCTCTTGCTTGACCACTGAATATCGTTAGGACAGCAAGTACCTAGAAACTGTGTAACGTTTCGTTTTGATAATTTTAAATCATCATCATCATTTCAGCCGAAAGACGTCCACTGCTGGACGTAGGCCTCCCCAAAACTCCGCCACTTCGACCAGTTCTGTGCTTCCCGCATCCAGCAGACTCCTGCAGCCCTCACAAGGTCATCGGTCCACCTTGTGGAGGCCTTCTAACTTTACATCTTCCGGTACGCGGTCGTCACTCCAGAACCTTCCGGCCCCATCGGCCATCTGTTCTGTGAGCAATGTGCTCTGCCCACTGCCACTTAAGTTTGGTAATTCTTCGGGCTATGTCAGTGACCTTGGTTCTCCTACGGATCTCTTCATTCCTGATTAGATCACGTAGGGAACCTCCAAGCATAGCCCTCTCCATTGCCCTTTGGGTGACATTGAGCCTTCTTATGAAGCCTATTGTGAGCGACCACGTTTAGGATCTAACTCCAATCGACCTCTTGCCCTGACGAATAAATTAAGTAATCATCGTTGCTCTTTCTTTTGGTGTTTTAACGCCATTAAATATAGGTTTCCTTGCGTTTTTTTCTTTACCGTAGATCAAGTCTAAGATCAACTTACCAATTCAACAAAAGTCACATTGATTGCTAAGCCAGGCTTTCAAAGCTCAGAATGAAAATAAAAATAGTAAGTATTTGTGCTAGGTAACAGACATGTCTGTATTATAGTGACCTCGACCTTTGGCGTCAACACGATATTATTTCTGCTGTCAAGTGGTTTCACATCGAGTCGGTCACACTTCTAATAACATTCTATGTTTACTCAAGTTTGATCACACAAGTGACGCCCTGTGTGTGTCTGTATGTTTATGGGTTTAGGTTTTAATTACACCCATTTAACAGAAGTATAAATACCAATTTCTTGAAGCGCTAGAAAAAATCTTTCATTGCATTCCGTACATTGCATTATAGTGCATCGCGAACTCGAGGTGAGTTAAAGAACCACATACTAAGTTTCCTTCTCAAAGTCACGATCCCCCCCAGAATCATTCAAACAGCCAAGAACCTGAACTAACTTAAAACTGTACTTGAGCCACGGAGACCCCGATAGAAAAATACAAAACAGTTAATAACATACAAGATACATGGGGACTAGCAACAGAAGTGAAAAACCTTAAAACTATAATATAACAGTGTTTTTCTTTCACATTAATTTCAGTATTAAAAAAAAAAATAATTACGGGCACCTACCCAAAAATATTCGTCGGCAACCATGGTCACCTTCCAATTATGGGCTGCGACCGCGCTTGGGTACCGCTACACTAGAAGCCGACCCTTTCCTACCTCTAGTACGTACGGTTATGCAATGTTGTATGATTCTTCTAAGATCCGACTCTAAAATATTAAAAAAAAACCTTCAAGGAGGAGGATTCCGTCTCTAGTAAATTTTAGAGAATTATATAATGCCAGAACAGTTGTACTTTACATTTCGGGAAATACAGGCACAATAGATGGCAAGCAATAAATTAGTGTTTTGCTTTACGAAGTACTCTGTCTTTGTGCGCCGAACTGACTGTAAGTTATACAAAGTTTCTCAAAGGAGTGTTGCCAAGAGATATTGTAGTGTCTATCATTTATGGTTCTAGGAACTGAACTCACTGGGTAAGGTTTGTGGACTTGCGCGAACTGTTTCATAAGAGTATTAGGAAACAGGTCTCACTTTGTCCTCAAGAACATACTCCTATCAGCCTACTATCAGCCGTTGACATAACATAGGCAGTAAGGGTATAAAATAAATTCATGCTTATGAAGGTGGCTCCATCATGTCTGGCTGTAAAACTCTAAGGCCGTTCACCCCTTTGTGTACAACTAAAAATAAGCGTTGTTATTCAAAAGACGAAACTTATTGAGGCTTAGGTATCTACTACTTATTTGTACCGCTAAGAAACTATCAATGACTTCCAATAAATTAAGTATTCGGCTCAGTAATCACGGTGTTTTACGCACCCCCAAAACTTATTTTTTATCAACCGGTAACACTTCACCACACAAAATCCATATCTGCCAAATAATCAAATAAGATAAACAAAAATATCACTTTGAATATCAAATAATCGTCATACAAATGTGCAAAATACACACCCTGTACTACGGCACACTTGGTGCCGTTGTGTTGCGTCTCGATACTCGCTATCGTCGATGACGCTATCGCAAACATGGCAGTAATGATAATCGTGGTAAAAGGCATGTTACGACTGATACACTTTATTGTGAACTAGTTGGGGTGACGCCATTGTGATGGCGGACAATGGCGGATGAATACATGCACAAATAAATATTATTGCGAACTGGTGGGTAAATATTTGGAGCTGAAATTGTAATTCTTTTGTATTGGTTGCAATTGAAAATGTGTGAATGAACAAAAGGAAATTTATCAAAAGTTATGTTGATTCATAATGAATTAAAACATATTAACTGAAACTCATTTTTGTATTTACTTAAAAGCTTTCCTTGTTGTTTTGTGCACCCAAAATACCTACACTTTATTCATGATTTTAAACTACTAGTAACTTCATGCGCGTGAAATTAATCACTCATGTTACTCCGGAATGATGTAGCTTTCCATAGGTGATAGAACTTTTAAAATAAGTTAAGTAGTTTTAAGTTTATCCATTTCAAAGAATTTCACAAACAATCAAATCTTTCCTCTTTAGAATATTATATTAATATAGAAGTGTAATATCAATCAAAACGTTAAGTTTTGATTGATAGTACAATTAGCATTTTCTACCCACCCCGCTGATAGCTGTCACTGCCACCTCACCCATAGATTCATGTTTACGTGTTCCCCATGGCTGTCTGGCACCGCGTCCTTGTATACTCGTAAATAGCTGAGGAGTTTGATTGCAGGTCACCGGAGTGGGTCGCTGCCTTTATATTTACACATTATTCACATGCTAAGCTTGTTGATATTGCAAGCTATTTTTAGTTAATTGTTGTAGTTTATTTTTAAATTAACGATAAGTACTTATTACCATGATGAAAGTTTGTTTTTAGTAATTTCAGGAACTTGTAAAGTATGTGGTGGACGGTGTTGACTAAAACTTAAACACCGTTTGCATATGTTTAAACAAATAAAAATAAAAAATATACTTAAACTATATTAGAGCCCCTTTGTCAATCCTATTCTGTTTGTGTCTATGCCGTTCTTGCATGTCTTTAAAAATACGTGTTCTACTTATACTATAATAAGTATATTAGAGTCCTCTTGTCAAGCTTGTGCGGTAATTGTGTAACACATTAACAGAAGCTATGGCTTTCATTTTGACAGTTCAACAACATCCATTGCGGTATTGACGTGGTTGAGCAGATTTTTGTTTCAAACATAATTATGAAGCAATGGTTTAACAATATCCTTCTAAAGATCGTGATAGATAGGTCTTACGCCATTAGAGAGCAGATTGTTGTATCAACACTGCTTTGCTACACTGACATTAACTGTTTAAACGAACTAAGCCAAGCGTAAACTAGAAATTAATATTGTTATTAATATAAGCCCCACGATTTCTGAAAAGCAAATAACTCGTTCTGAGATTTGATAACTGATTGAACAGCCGAATCAAATACCCGAGGTAATTGTTCTTAGTTTTCCTAGTAGCTAACTATAGCGTAGACGTCTTTTAATCCAGAACATTAAGTCTAAAAACTATACATAAAGCGGTTACTCCACTAATCGCTTTTAAATCAAATAACTATCCGTCTTTTGTGAACCGAGGAGTTTCCAACAAAATAAACTAAATTAATTCTGGAGAGTCTGACAGAAAACCACGATAGACAAATTGTGCTTAAAACTAAGGTAGGTATTAGACAATAACTAGGCTTTGTATATAATGTAGTTGGCATCTAACATTTAAGACATTGTTTGACTAATTAACGTTGGAATTATTTAGTAATTACTTTTTGTTTGTAGATTTTGGTTGTCTTAATTAGAATTCTTTGTTAAGCCATAATTAGAAAAGCTATTTAGTTAATGACTTGACGATTGCTGTTTTATAAAGGCTCTCACAAACCGCCGCGACGTGACAGTGCGACGCGACTCTCGTTGAACAATATCTATGAAAACTTCATGGAAATTGTTCGACATGTGTCGCATCGTGCCGTCGCGTTGCACCTGTCTGAAGAAGCCTTAAACGTTGCTATCCAGTTTGTATCATAATACCTATCGGTGTCAATGGAACCTCGTTCTAACTCAGGCAGGCACTTTACTTTGAGTAATTTATTTCATTACCGCTGCTTTGCAAAATGGAGAAAGAAAACATCGTGACGGAACCAGCATGGCTAGAAGTAAAAATTCAAAGACATGTGACATTCACCAACCCGTAATGGGTCCCGTGGTGGATTATGGCCCACTCCCTCTCGCAGTGAGAAGGTCTGTGTCCTAGTAATAGGAACGTTATAGGCTGATCACGCAGAACATAAATAACATTGCTATAATTACCTATGCAGTATGCACTCGTACATATTTAACAAATATTTCTATGCAGTATGCACTCGTACATATTTAACAAATATTTCTATGCAGTATGCACTCGTACATATTTAACAAATATTTCTATGCAGTATGCACTCGTACATATTTAACAAATATTTCTATGCAGTATGCACTCGTACATATTTAACAAATATTTCTATGCAGTATGCACTCGTACATATTTAACAAATATTTCTATGCAGTATGCACTCGTACATATTTAACAAATATTTCTATGCAGTATGCACTCGTACATATTTAACAAATATTTCTATGCAGTATGCACTCGTACATATTTAACAAATATTTCTGCTGGTGTTAAGTTACGACTGCTGAGCATGAGGTCCTGGGTTCAAGTCTCAGGTTGGGACGATTGGATTTTCTTTCGAGATTTTCTCAGTAGCAGCCTGGAGTCCAAGTTTGAGCCCGGTTGATATTTTTTTTTTTTAATGACTTAAAACTGACTGACTGACTGAAAAATTTCACCAAAAACCATCGCCTAATAAAGCCTTCAGGAACCGATGGAATGTGAGAGTAGTAGGGTGGGGGAACACCATGGGATACGTTAAACACATTGACCTTGACCTCAGACCAAGAATTCCATAATATTTCATAGTTACATAGCATTGGTGGCATGGGTGTTTTAAATTTTCGGTCAAACTTAGAACACTGCTCTTTTTGCGTCGGGGGTTATAAATAGTATATTTTTTCTGATTTTGCTTATATCTATATAAAACTGATGAAAAAAATTCTGCGTAATTCTCAAAATGTAGGTAATAATTAATTATGATTTTTTTTTAATGATTCATATTATCCATAAAAAAAATCACACACGTCCGAAATTCGGCTAAGTCAAAGCTTGCATGCGGCTCTCAATAAGGTAAAGTTCAGGTTGTAGTACCGGTGTGCGTAGTGCAACGCAATAATTCCGAATATTCGAATTTTCGCTTATTTCGCGTTTACTGGATTGCTTCGATAGTTCTGAAATCTGGATTGTCTTGATAGTTGTTTAAACTGTTAATAGGTTGTTAGTTTATAAATTCTCATTTTTCCTTTTTTCTTACATTTTATTGTTTGCTATTCAGTTATAGTTATTTTGTACATTTTATTATTATTTCGTTTTTAATGCCTTTTAGTTTGTACTTTGTTTTTAGTCTTCAATTATTAAGTATTTCTTTATAGTTTTTATTTTTATTTAATTATGGATGCCGTCCAATTAATTCTGGCACGTTTATTTTAGTATCTGGAATTACTGGGCTGTTATCAGCAACGAAGAACGAGCGGTGGAAGCTGCTCGTTCTTGGTTGTTAATACCTAATAGGGTTGCTCGCTGCCCGAACTGCAGGCAGAACATGAGCACAGAACAATGCTCCGGCTATAAAATTGGCTTTCGGTGGAGATGTCGCCGACGGGGCTGTAATATAATAGTGTCGCCAACAAAAAACACTTTTTTGACAAATTGAAAGTCTCTGTGCTAAGTACACTGAGACTAATTTTACACTTTTTTAGAAACGATAAGGTTTCGAAGGCGGCTAGGGATGTAGGTGTAACTTGCAAAACTGCAGTTCAAGTTTATCACTTCTTGCGAAAAGTGTGTGAGGTGGCGGAGGCTCATGACCGTGAAATGTTACGAAGTCTTAATTCTGATGCCGCCCGCTTTCGTCGTCTTATACGGAATATTTACCGTGTCTACCCTGGGCGTGGCAGACGTGGTATCAGGCTCAGCAATTGCAGGTATCGATCCTGCCGCGATCAAGTTGAGGCGAGGCCTCCTGTTTCTGAATGACAGGCGTGGTCGACCTAACGATTTAAATTATTTTTTAATATAAAAACTACTTTTTGTGGCCTAAATATAAAAGTTAGATATATGCTGTAACTGACTTATTTGTAGGCATTATTAAACTCTACAACTTTTCTCTAGCACTCAATCATATATCTCTCATCGTTAAGGCAGCTTGCGTAAGAAACGTTTTCGTTCGACCGTTTTTCTCTGACTTACTTTGCAAATCCGACTACCACGAAAAAGTCTTTTTATTTTTCGGGTTAATATAATATAGCCTATGACACTCACAAATAACGTGGCTTTCTATTGGTTCTTTCTATTGTTTCATGTTAGTTAATTATACCTCGTGAGGAGGAGCTCGTCGCTATATAATAACAGTCGCACGGGTCGATAGAAGGTTTAAGCTACGCTTGCCGCGGTCGGTTCGTGGATGGGTGACCGTCAATAATATATCTAGAAACTTTTCTGTGCCTCGGAAAGCACATATAGCCGTTGGTCCTGGCTGTTATTTTAACAATCGATACGGGTCGTCAGAATCCCGAAAGTCTGAAAACCAGTCATCACTTACCGAGGGGTATCGTACTACCCAGTTACTGGGTTGGGGAGGTCAGATAGGTAGTCGCACGCTGTATAATACTGGTAGGTATTCAGCTGCATCCGGTTAGAAAAGAAGCCGACCCCAACATAGTTGGGAACAGGCTAAGCAGATGCAGAGATTGATTTTGTTAGTTAAATATACCGCTGTAATGTGTTGGGTGTTGGTGTACTCTGTCTGGGTGCATAATATGGTGGACATAACAACACAATATACTAGGTGTAGTCGAACTCGTAATTGTTAATACAATTACGAATTGTCGGCATTGTCACGTTTTATATTAATGCTGATTCTTTGCATTATAATTATTTTCTTCTATAAATACTCGTACACCTTAGTGAAATCTCAATTTACTGGGAATTGTTGTAAAAAGTGATAATTCACTTTTTACAACAATTCCCAGTAAATTGAGATTTCACTAAGGTGTACGAGTATTTATAGAAGAAAATAATTATAATGCAAAGAATCAGCATTAATATAAAACGTGACAATGCCGACAGCCTTTTGGACACATTTACTACTGACAATGATACAGACGAATTCCTTGATGCACTAACGGTGATACTATCCATGTGTCACACAGATAAATACTTTTTATCGTTTTATGTCGTGCAAGTGACAATCAACCTTAGGTTGGTAAAGCAATTAAGAGGTCGACCATGTAGTATGTACACCTGTTTGGATTACTCGCTTTAGGCGATGCAAATTAATCAGTTAAACAGCAATTAATACAATGTTGATATCATGTTGTTATTGATTTCAGAGATTAATTAATGTATGTTTTTACTGACTGTAATAGTTTATGTAGGTAGAGATTGACTAACTTAAAACTGCACGCCACTCCACAAAAATTTCGCTAAAAGCATTTGAAATGTGTATGCAAGAAGCAGTGGAGGGGCGTGCAGTTTCAAATTAGTCGATCTCTACTTAGGTATGTGTTAAACATTTGTCCTTTTATTTATAAACTTTGGTTAAAGTTAAGTAATTATTAGCGACTGTTTAACGATACAATTTTGACATTTAAACATCTCTTAACTATAAATCTACGTTTATAAACAAACCCCTGGGTCACAAGAGCTGTAAGAGCAATAATAATTACCTACCCCAAAAACAGCTTTTAAATGGATTGACGACATTATTCGCAATTGAAACTGGTTTTGGGCAGAATAGAATTTGATCTAGAATCTTCTGCTAAGGCAGACTCTGCAACCATTACTGAGAAATATCAATATTAGTGATACCGGCTGTCAAAACACGTAATTGACAGCCCGTTATGACTGTCATAGGCACATGACAAGCGGTAACAAGGTAATGAAAAGCTTCGGTTTGATAGTAATAATAGATACCTACCTACTTTCCAACACGATTATTTAAACCACTATAAAATAAATAATGTGCGTAGCAAATAATGCGTTTAATTAACGTAACATCACCCGAATTGTAGAGGTGTAAGCATAATAAGCTTATGATGTTGCTACTACTGGCCACAGGCCTCCTCTCTGTGAGAGGCACTGGGCTGTGATCCACACGCGGGTCCCGTGCGAGTTGGTAGATGACATGCCTTCAAATTTTTGATGCTAGGACATCCGGTTTCCTCACGATGTTTTCCTTATCCGTTTTGAGAGCAATGCTGTTGAAATAATTCCTGTCTAGGTTCGAACCTACGACCTACAACTCATAAGGCGTGTAAGTACAGCCACCATTCGCCACTTAATTTTGTATCAGAGTCCTGTGTGAAAACAAATTAACTTTTTTCCCGACCTAGGAATCAAATCTAGGAGACGTTCAGCATACCAGTTAACCAACAAAGCACTCACTTTAATGAATCAATGATAACACCTGAACAGACATAATACTAAAGTATTGCCACAGATTCTCATACAATAATCAGTCTTAACGACTCGAAGCATCGAGTCGCCAACCAATCGATTAGCAAAGAATCGATATAATCAATGTGTAGTCAGAGTTAACGGGCCGAGCTCGCGTGTCGTTGCACTCGTCATGAATTAAATAAACATGGCTATAAATTAACATCGATTGCCGCAGTTGCTTTGTAACGGTAATTAATTATTTTATTGTAAACATAGGAGCTTGCAAATAGTCAAAGCGTGGTAATTAGAAAGCATGTGTTTTGTGGATGTTTAGGAGATAATTAATTTAATTACTGTACTAGCAGCTAATTAGTTATTGTTGTTGTTTTTTATTTTTTGTTTGAATACTAGTTAGTAGGTTGGTAGGTAACTCTCGAAATCGACATGGAAGTGTAGAAGTCTCCTACCATACATAAGTAGCCTATAATGTTCCCACAGAGACCACCTCTCTGTGAGATGGAGTGAGCAATACTCTACCATGCGGGCTAAATGCGGGTTGGAAGATGTCACGTCTTCAAATTTTTGGTTCTAGGAAATGCCGGTTTCCTCACTTTGTTTTCCTTCACCATTTTGAGAGCAGTGGTGGTGACATCATTTATACAAAGTAAAGCGCCTTGGCTGCCCACTATTCTTCTCCCATGTAAGAATATACTAACTTTTAAATATGTAGTTACTAACCCATTTCAGTAGTCTACTATAATTAGCATAATGAAGATTTGCCTCAACGACAAGAGATATCTAAACCTCCCATAGGTACAACGACCTCTTATCGGCTAACAAAAGAAAAATTGCGAACAGCTCTCCAGCCAGACGAATCAATTTGCTCCGGTTAAAGACCTCACTTAGAACCCGTAAAGCGTGTGTGTTTATGATAAAGCCATCTATATTAGAACCGAATATTCACGGTTTAATAATAAACCTAAAATGACCTTAGGTAAACCATGCAACGGTGACTACCACTTAACACCTAAATATTTTAATCACGAAATTCAACTTGCTTTATAACTTATTCTTTAATTCAAACATAATGGTTGCTAGCACTTCACTTCACTTGATCTCACCAAGATTATGTCTGGACTTTAAAAGAGACTGTGACCTCTGAGCTTGTTTCGGCCTTTCTTCTCAGAGTAGTCAGCTTGAAAACGCCTACCTTATTTAGCTTAAAAAATATGGCCGACGTGTAAAAGTGTTTGTACAAACCTACATACAGAAATAAAATCATTAACTTTAAACCACAGCCTGTCGACACCACTACCCCGAACACCGCATTGCCAAACAGTCGATAAGGACCAGTCACTGATGCATTGCTGCACTAGTAAACAACGTTGCTGCTTGTGCTTATATTTAGTAATTAGTTTGGGTACGTATAAGTTTCTGGGAGTTTCGGGCGGTCAACTGCAAGTTGTCGATAATGGTGCATTTGAAGGTGAGCTTCACAACTTGATGATAATATTTATTTTAGGTAGTTAAGAAGTGAAACCTGTAATAACGACTAATAGAGAGGTATGTTCGAAGAGGCTTGTGGCTATGTAATAACAACCGTGCATCGGCAAGCACGTAAAGCCGTTGGTGCCGCCTGTCATACGTGGTTCTAATACTTACTCATAATACGAAAAAATTTTTTTTAATAAATATTCTTCCAATGCTTATGCCAATATAATCCAATATGCTTCCAATAAACAACTTACCTTAGAGATAATGAATAATAAATATTAATTACGTATTAAATAAAAATAATTATAAGTGAATAAAATAACAAATAAATGTATTTAATTTATAAAACAATTATTATAATTCTTAGATTTGATTCTGTGATAATAAAACAGTATAACTTACTAACAACTTAACTAGTAATATTTATCACATTAAACACGCAGTGTTCTTCCTCCTCTCTCCTACTTGATCTATGCTGTGCCCGACAGGGTCCATAATTGTGACTAATATTAGTTCCCTACCAACTTTATACATTATAGTAAGCAAAAAAGAATTTAGAATCTTTGACAGTCGTTACGGGTCGTCAGAAGCCCGAAAGTCTGACAACCAGTCTTAGTATGGGGTATCGTGTTACCCAGTAACTGGGTTGTAGAAGTTAGATAGGCAGTTGCTCCATGTAAAATACTTGTAATCAGCTGCATTTGGTTAGACTGGAAGCCGACCGCAACATAGTTGGGAAAAGGCTGCAGATGAGGACAGAGGTATGTCTTGCGCCATCCTCAAATAAATTGGGTTCTGGGCAGCAGGATGATGGTTTGGAGATCAGACTGTGAATACCCATATTAGAGTAGCGTTCTTTTACAAGTATAGCTATAACTATAGTGACGATATCAAAATCACTGTTACAGTGACGCATACGCAAGCTGGCATTATTTGAACACCATGAGAATAAATCCTGGCAAAAAAGTTTGCATTTCCCTGATAGAGATATAGTTGAAATCAGGTGAAGCATTATATTGTTTCGTAACAAAATAAAGAAAACTAAAATTCATTAAAAATTCTATGCCAAAAATTTAGTTCCCAAAAATCTATTTCAAAATATTGCAGGTGATAAAAAATTGTACCTAACTACTGCAATAAAAAGTGAACGAGTTAATTTAACAGGCAATTTGCGCCCTTGTTGACCCAGTGAATATTGTGATTGGTTCCACGAAAACAATTACTGCAATATTTCTAACGAAACATTGTATGTTATGACAACATAATTCACGCTGTAGCATCGAATATGCGAAGAATCGATAGTTGATTACTCGTAAATCGGTTAATAATTACAATCGATGTTTTTCTACATCACTAGTGATTTATAACATTTTTGTTCAATGTTGTTATTTAAAAGATGTTAAATATCCTCTTAATCTAAGAGTATTCATACATAGCTCCATAATGAAGAAATACCAGTTATTCAAGTGTTTTGGTCTAAGTGGGTACTTGACCTTATCAAAATCTGTGCAAACTTGGTATTTGACCTTAGTAAGTTCAACTACGACTTAATTCAGTCATTTAGAAACATTTGAGCAGTGCAGGAGCAGTGGTAGCCCAGTTGTGTCGGCCCCGACATACGAGTTGAAGGTCGTGAGTTTAAACATTTAGAAACATTTGAGCAGTGCAGGAGCAGTGGTAGCCCAGTTGTGTCGGCCCCGACATACGAGTTGAAGGTCGTGAGTTTAAACATTTAGAAACATTTGAGCAGTGCAGGAGCAGTGGTAGCCCAGTTGTGTCGGCCCCGACATACGAGTTGAAGGTCGTGAGTTTAAACATTTGAGCAGTGCAGGAGCAGTGGTAGCCCAGTTGTGTCGGCCCCGACATACGAGTTGAAGGTCGTGAGTTTAAACATTTAGAAACATTTGAGCAGTGCAGGAGCAGTGGTAGCCCAGTTGTGTCGGCCCCGACATACGAGTTGAAGGTCGTGAGTTTAAACATTTAGAAACAT
Organism: Antitype chi; assembly: GCA_947359405.1. Classification (NCBI taxonomy): domain Eukaryota; kingdom Metazoa; phylum Arthropoda; class Insecta; order Lepidoptera; family Noctuidae; genus Antitype; species Antitype chi. Next base: position 565,707 of record OX375821.1, on the reverse strand, counting down.
TTGAGCAGTGCAGGAGCAGTGGTAGCCCAGTTGTGTCGGCCCCGACATACGAGTTGAAGGTCGTGAGTTTAAACATTTAGAAACATTTGAGCAGTGCAGGAGCAGTGGTAGCCCAGTTGTGTCGGCCCCGACATACGAGTTGAAGGTCGTGAGTTTAAACATTTAGAAACATTTGAGCAGTGCAGGAGCAGTGGTAGCCCAGTTGTGTCGGCCCCGACATACGAGTTGAAGGTCGTGAGTTTAAACATTTAGAAACATTTGAGCAGTGCAGGAGCAGTGGTAGCCCAGTTGTGTCGGCCCCGACATACGAGTTGAAGGTCGTGAGTTTAAACATTTGAGCAGTGCAGGAGCAGTGGTAGCCCAGTTGTGTCGGCCCCGACATACGAGTTGAAGGTCGTGAGTTTAAACATTTAGAAACATTTGAGCAGTGCAGGAGCAGTGGTAGCCCAGTTGTGTCGGCCCCGACATACGAGTTGAAGGTCGTGAGTTTAAACATTTAGAAACATTTGAGCAGTGCAGGAGCAGTGGTAGCCCAGTTGTGTCGGCCCCGACATACGAGTTGAAGGTCGTGAGTTTAAACATTTAGAAACATTTGAGCAGTGCAGGAGCAGTGGTAGCCCAGTTGTGTCGGCCCCGACATACGAGTTGAAGGTCGTGAGTTTAAACATTTAGAAACATTTGAGCAGTGCAGGAGCAGTGGTAGCCCAGTTGTGTCGGCCCCGACATACGAGTTGAAGGTCGTGAGTTTAAACATTTAGAAACATTTGAGCAGTGCAGGAGCAGTGGTAGCCCAGTTGTGTCGGCCCCGACATACGAGTTGAAGGTCGTGAGTTTAAACATTTAGAAACATTTGAGCAGTGCAGGAGCAGTGGTAGCCCAGTTGTGTCGGCCCCGACATACGAGTTGAAGGTCGTGAGTTTAAACATTTAGAAACATTTGAGCAGTGCAGGAGCAGTGGTAGCCCAGTTGTGTCGGCCCCGACATACGAATTGAAGGTCGTGAGTTTAAACATTTAGAAACATTTGAGCAGTGCAGGAGCAGTGGTAGCCCAGTTGTGTCGGCCCCGACATACGAGTTGAAGGTCGTGAGTTTAAACATTTAGAAACATTTGAGCAGTGCAGGAGCAGTGGTAGCCCAGTTGTGTCGGCCCCGACATACGAGTTGAAGGTCGTGAGTTTAAACATTTGAGCAGTGCAGGAGCAGTGGTAGCCCAGTTGTGTCGGCCCCGACATACGAGTTGAAGGTCGTGAGTTTAAACCCAGGCAGGCACTTTGTTGTCACACACAGTGCTGAATTTAGAGTCTAATTAATTACTTACACGGCTAAAAGTTGTGGATAAAAAACTCCAAAAATACTGCCCAACAACTATCTAACTTAATTTTAGGTTACTAAAATCATAATTATAGCACCTTTAAAACTCACAAAATCTCAAATCATCTTTAGGAATCGTAAACTTTTCTGTAGCATTTGGCTTGTAAAATGTGAGTAGCGCGTTGATGTCGCGCATGACAATCGGCACTATTGAAACTTGTCGCCCGCGTCACGTCCGCGTCGCCTCGTCGTCGCCTCGTCGTCGCCCCGTCGCTGGCGACACTTAGCTGAATGTATAATGTACCAAGAGATTTTTACAATGGAATCAGACGAGGATTTAATTTAGAAGTGAAGATAATTTTTGAGGAAATCGTGTGAGGTGAGGGAAATGGAAACTTTATCCTTTCAAATATCTTTTGTGCCAAGTTGCTTTAATTCTTTGATTTTCAGAGTTTAGATAGGCACCTATTATATGTACTTATGTTGTGCGTGTCGTTAGTGTGGGTTCAGGTAAAATGATAGGCGAGTCTGGATTAAACTGAATTAGATGAATATTTAATTAGGGTTCACAATACACGATTATAAATACAGTAAATTAGGAACGTGGCAGGGCGATGGTATGTAAGCGACTGGCGAGCCCGGCGCGGGCGCTCCCGTACAATATCAAAAATGCAATTCAGCAATCGCATCGCTAGGGTCGCTACATCACACCCCCCCTTTCTCCAAATTTTTTTACAAAGATTATAAAAAAAAAATTTGTTACACTGGGTTTACAATGGTACGTACAAAACTACATTATACAATGCGAACTATAAATACTAACGCTTACAATGTTGCAATCAATCAATGATTTTTTTACTTATACATGTTTTACATTCTTACTACTTATATAAATCTTATAATTAAAATATATTTAGTTCATATGATTAAGGGTAGCTGTCATAACGTCCGCTCTGCAATAATCAATAACGCCACTCGGGCCGGCAGCTTCCGTTATGACAGCGCCAATATAATAGATACATACAATCCTAATCAATACGCCTACAGGGTTCCACAGCTAATGTAACCACACATAGTTCACGATAGAAACTACATCGTTCGATTAAACGGATGATTCCTGCACAATTCACTTGTCGTACACTGATTATACGTAACCTGCTGCGGTTCCTGTGGTTGGCACTGTCCCAGTTAGTGTTGTCATTTCCTTTTTTAACCACCCTCTCAATTGGCCTATGCAGCCTCTTTTTATTGCGCAACATAACAGGATTCCCAATATTAGCGTGATAATTATAAGTATTATCCCAAAATAATTCAGTTTGCTTTCTAATTGTTGTCCAGCTACTACCTGTGCTTGGGCTATGGAAATGTATTCTTTATTTTGTGAATTCCCCATGTCTATAAATGTGTATTCTCTACTTGGGGCTAGCACTGTAATTAGTAAATTGTGCATGAATTTCTTACATTTACGGTGAACCTAAGCTACTTTGCTAGTTGAGCAAAAATCGCACGGGTTTCTTGATTACTCGGCCTGAGCGTGTGGTTTTAATCATAGGCGGTAGCGAGTTTTGCTCAACCTGCTGTGTTTGTGTTTCAGTGTTGCTGTTATTTCCTACACTTCCTGGTATCATATCCTCATTAATAATATATGCCGGTTTTAATCTATCGATGGACACGGTTGACTGACGATCATCTTTTTGTACGTTAAACGTCTTCTCGTTTCTGCTAATGACTTGGTATGGACCACTATATGAAGGTGTCAAAGGTTTCCTTACCATGTCGTTTCTAATGAATACGTGTGTACAAGTGTTCAAATCCTTGTGAACGAATATTTTTCGTGAACCGCTATCCGCTCGTGACTTTGGGCGCATGTCGTTTATTATATTTCTTAATTTGTTTACGAATGTCGGTAAATGTCCTACTTGCGATTTTTCTACCTCGTGATAAAAATCGCCCGGCAAGCGCAACATGTGTCCTAAAACCAGTTCTGCTGAACTTACATTTTGGTCACTTTTGCAGACTGCACGAAGTCCCAACAATACTGTAGGTAATTCGTCAACCCATGACCTATTTTCTAACAACCTTGCCTTTATTGCTGTCTTTAGGGAGCGATGCATTCTCTCTACCATACCATTCCCTTGTGGATGATATGCTGTCGTACGAATTTTCTTTATGCCTAACATGTTCATCAAACTACTGAAAATCTCGCTCTCGAACTGCCTTCCCTGATCGCTGGTTAAAGTTTTAGGACAACCGAATCTGCACACCCATCCTTCATAGACCGCTTTCGCTACCGTGTCAGCAGTAATGTCTGTGACTGGAATTGCCTCCGGCCAACGCGTAAATCTATCTATGATGGTGACGCAATATCGATAACCTTCCTGTGTTGTCGGCAGTGGCCCTACTATGTCTACGTGTATGTGTTCGAACCGTTCTGTTATCGGGAATGTACCTAATTTTGAAACTGTGTGTCTGTGTACCTTTACCTTCTGACATTGTATGCACGATCTCGCCCATTTGGCGATGTCTTTATTCATGTCCGGCCAAAAATAACGACTCGTGATCATTCTCCGTGTGGCCCTTACGCCTGGGTGGCTTATGTTATGTACTGTGTTATAAACTGTTTTTCGGAACTGTGACGGAATGTATGGTCTTACTTGGTTTTTTGTAATGTTACAATATATCTTTCTTTTACATAATGGTGATTGAATTTGTTCTAAAACAATGTTGCCCCGTGAGTTTGCTAACATGTGTGACATTTGAGCGTCTGTTTCCTGTGCCTGCGCGATTTCTTCGTAATCTATGTTTGTGTTGCAAGCTATGGCTTCTACCCGTGATAGCGCGTCAGCAACCGCATTCTCGGTGCCGGTGACGTATTGTATATCGCTCGTGAATTCGCTGATGTACAATAACTGCCGTGTTCGCATTGGTGTTTCTCGATCCGTGCCTATTTTGGTAAACGCGTATGTTAATGGCCTATGATCGGTGAAAATTGTTAGTTCGCGACCTTCTACCATGTTTCTGAAATGGACGATTGCTAGATAGACTGCTGTTAGCTCGCGGTCGTATGTACTGTATTTCTGTTGTGCCGCTGATAGTTTTTTTGAAAAATATCCTAGCGGTTTCCATTTACCGTTTGTTTCCTGTTGTAAAACCGCGCCCACGCAAGTGTTTGATGCATCGCACATCAGCGCCAATTTTCCTGATTCTCCCGGGTGAGCTAGTGTAATGGCGCTTTTGAGGCTTGCCTTACACTTCTCAAAAGCAGCCACCGCTGTATCGTTCCACTCTATTTTAGACTTATCTCTCTTTTTGGCCCCGTGCAAATATTTATTTAACTCTGCCTGGCTTTCGGCCGCCCGTTGTAAATGTGCCCTATAAAAATTTACCATGCCTAGAAATCGTCGCAATTGCTCGACCGTCTCTGGTCGCGGATAATTTTGTATGGCTTCGACCTTATTATCTAATGGCTTTATTCCGTCCTTATTTACGTGGTAGCCCAAAAATTCTATCTCCGATTTCCCTAGCTCGCATTTTGCCAAATTAATTGTTATTCCGTACTGTTCGAATCTACTGAAAATTAGTGATAAGTGTTTTTTGAAAAGTTGGTTGTTGGTGCTGGCTATCACAAGGTCATCAATATAACAGAATAAATACGAGGTTTCTTGGCCGTCCTTGAGATATTCTAAATTTTGCAACACTGTATTATTCATAAATCTTTGGAACGTTTGTGCTGCGTTTCGCAAACCAAACGACATTCGCGGAAACTCGAAAAGCCCGAAAGGAGTAATGATTGCCGTTTTTTCTATATCCTGTGGTGCTACACAAATGTTATGATAGGCCCGGTTGATATCTATTTTTCCAAAAATTGACTTACCTGCTAACCCATAGGTAAAATCCTGCAGTCTTGGTATCGGGTACCTGTCTGGCTTCGTGATCGCGTTGAGTGCACGATAGTCACCACAGGGTCTGATCTGTCCGTCCTTCTTCGGCACGACGTGTAGAGCGCTCGCCCACGGACTGCTGGATGGCCTGCAAATTCCTAATCCCTGCATTAGCCTAAATTCCTCCTGTACCATTTTATACCTATGTGGTGGCAATGGCCTAGCGCGTGTAAAAACTGGAGGGCCTGTAGTCTCTATGTGGTGGTAAACATTGTGGCTAGATGGTTCCTTGTAAGATACAGGCTTAGTTATGCTCGGAAATTCTTTTAGTAATTCCCTGTATGGGTTATTTAACTGTATGCTCGAAACTGATGGTTCCGTACACTTCACGACAGATGCTTCCCTACTTAATTTAGTATGACCGTCAATCAACCGCTTTTTATGTAAATCTACTATCAGTTGGTGTGCCTCTAGGAAATCTGCTCCTAAAATAGGCTGTTTTACATCACAAATAATGAATGACCATTTAAAACTCCTTCTTAAACCTAAATTAAGATCTATGTCGATTACACCATAAGTTTTTATCTCAGTGTTATTCGCCGCGAACAGCTTATACGAACACTCACGTTTAACTTTGCTACCTCTCACTTTCCCCACTGGTATCACTGATACATTCGCTCCTGTGTCCACTAGATACACAATACCACTTCTATAGTCTCGCACGCAGAGCCGGTGGTTTCCCGCGGTACATTCTCCCACCGATGATGACTGTACCGCCTCTAGTTTCCCGCACCCTGCTGTTTCTTGGACCAATTACACGGAGACTCGCACGCTCGCGCGCTTTCCCGGTAACGGAAATGGTGCCTGCATAGCCAGTCCGGGGAACTCGGTGTGCGGCGCGGCCTTGATTGGCTCCTGGCTCCGTAGCGCCCCTGCTGCCAACGCCGTCCTCTCCGGTCCTGTCCCGGGTTCCCGTCTCGCTTCCTGATGTCGTTTATCTCTCCACGCAACTCCTTCATTTCCACGGATAGTGCGCTGAGATGCTTGACCAAATCCGTGTCCGTGCTGCGTGTCACATCCGATGAGCTCGGTGCTATTGACGCGACCTCACCGGTGCCTATGTTCTCCATCACTCTGTCTGCCGTTGCAGCGAGCTCCTCCATTTTCGTGTCTCCGGTCACTGTCAGGACCGCCCGCACGCCCGGGGGTAAACGATTTAACCACAACCTTTTTAGTGGCTCGTCCGTCACGCTGCAATTCCTGGCTAGGGCCGCCATCGACCTATACAGCTGCGATGGTTTCTGTGTTCCCAGGTCCATCTCTCCAATTAGCCTCTGGAATTGCTTGTCCGCGCTTTCCTCATAAACCGCCAATAAACGCTTTTTTAATGCTGCGTACTTGCCTGACTCTGGCGGGGCTTCGATTATATCGGTAACTTGCCGCACTGTGTCCTGGGTCAACCTGGCGATTGCTATATCAAATAGCTGCGCGTCACCCTGCTTCTGCGGTGCCATTATAGCCTCGAACTGACAGAACCATGACCTTGGCAAATCTGTCCAAAAATCTGGTATCCTCGCCTGCACCGATACTGCTGCTACTCCGGTGGCAGCTGCCTGGGCAGCCGCGGCTATTCCGGCTGTTGTTGGGGTAGCCATCGTAGTAGTTTCGAGACTATTTACTGCACTTGTACCCACGCGGTATTCTGACGCGCCCTTGCCACGTTGCCACTGAGTCGCTTACGGCGCAAAACACAAAAAAACTCAAAAACTATTGTCTGTAAACGTTCGGGGTCACCACTTGTTGTACGTGTCGTTAGTGTGGGTTCAGGTAAAATGATAGGCGAGTCTGGATTAAACTGAATTAGATGAATATTTAATTAGGGTTCACAATACACGATTATAAATACAGTAAATTAGGAACGTGGCAGGGCGATGGTATGTAAGCGACTGGCGAGCCCGGCGCGGGCGCTCCCGTACAATATCAAAAATGCAATTCAGCAATCGCATCGCTAGGGTCGCTACACTTATAATTCTAAATGTCATGAAATAGGTGTAAAACTATTCAAAGTTTTCGTTTACCCTCGAGCAATAAAAAATACAGAACAAATTTTGGAAAATCGTAAAACTAAATTCAGTATACGAGTATGGCATTGAATATGGAATCTCATTTACAATCATTTCAATAAGGTATACTTCTATTTTATACATGAAAGAGTTTTATTATGAGTCTGGGCATACACGACGTGCCAGACCTGCTTTTCATAAACTCGAAATGCCCGATAATCCAAATATCAATATAATGGTAAGAAATTACCATTATTTTGATAGGAAAAATACAACCGACTCCCGGAAAAACACTACAAAGTGAAAAATTACTTTAATTTCGGAAGTCGGTGACTTTGGAGATGTATTTTAATGTTTGTCACTGCCTTCCGAAGTTACAGTTATTTTTCACTTTGTAGTGTTTTTCCGGAAGTCGGTTGTTCTTTTTTTTTATTTTTTATTTTTCACTTATTAGTGATAGTAGATACTATAGCTAAAAGGTGAAAAATTATAACTTTTTCATTGTATGACGGAGTTACGCCCGAACACACATAAAAAAAAAAAATATCAACAGGTCGAATTGATAAACTCCTTCTTTTTGAAGTCGGTTAATAAAACACATTCGTAGTTTTACAACCCGATATTTAACCTGACCAATTGGCTACTATAGTTACAATTTATTACTTTTCTTAGTATACTTACGTATATTCATTTCAAATTCCTTAGTCAATATAGACATTTTATTATAAAGACATAATTTTGAAGTCTAGACGAGATAAAAATGTGAGTGATCCAATTAACTAGTGACTTTGAGATAATTCTAAATTCTGCTCTTAATTCCACTTGATATCCAAAACTTGATTATTATAATAATCTTATACTTGACGTATAGTTTAAATTCTGTGTGTTATTCCCAAATTGCGTGGAGATCAACGTTCAGCACAATTCAAGGAGCAGTATAATGTACATCGTAGATTTGAACCCAGGCAGGCGCTTTACTTTGTGTAAATAATTCCATCACCACTTCTCTTATATAGGTGAATGAAACAGGACCTGTCGTAAATAATTCCATCACCACTTCTCTTATATAGGTGAATGAAACAGGACCTGTCGTAAATAATTCCATCACCACTTCTCTTATATAGGTGAATGAAACAGGACCTGTCGTAAATAATTCCATCACCACTTCTCTTATATAGGTGAATGAAACAGGACCTGTCGTAAATAATTCCATCACCACTTCTCTTATATAGGTGAATGAAACAGGACCTGTCGTAAATAATTCCATCACCACTTCTCTTATATAGGTGAATGAAACAGGACCTGTCGTAAATAATTCCATCACCACTTCTCTTATATAGGTGAATGAAACAGGACCTGTCGTAAATAATTCCATCACCACTTCTCTTATATAGGTGAATGAAACAGGACCTGTCGTAAAACCAAAATAATTCCATCACCACTTCTCTTATATAGGTGAATGAAACAGGACCTGTCGTAAAACCAAAATTCGAAGACATGTGACATCTACTAACTCGCACTGGGCCCGCGGAGCAGATTACAGCTCTCTCCTTCTCAAAGAGTGAAGGCCTGTCTCCCAGTAGTGAGCTGATTATGCTGTGCAACTTTCAGTTTCAAAGACATTGTGTGATAAAATAATAGTTATGATGTAGATAATAAGATGTTATTAAAAGTAATTAAGATCTGGGGGTAAGGAGTAATACACAAACATATTTTTATTAGCTTGTTATTACTCCAAATATGAGTGTCGTAAAGTTACTGCTGAGAGGTAATCTTGTCCCTAGTTCGAGGATTAAACCGTATTAAATATTTGTTGTCTGTAGGTACATTAATGTTTGCCATAGAATTGAAAAGTTGCAAAAATTTCAACAACACACGTAATCCTATAAATGCAGTGGTGTTTAAAGTAGTTTTTTCTTTACGAATCTCTTTGCTCCTAGCTGGGTTTCCAATATTTCAAGCAATATTTTTCCATCTTTCTTGTTAAATCAACCTCTGATTTCCTCATAACTTTACTTAAACTTCAATTTAAATTCTCGACCCACTCATACCCAATCTAGAGCTGCGCCAATAAAGCACGCTATCGACTATCGACGCCCAAATAAATTGTGATTCAAAATAAACAGAGAATTGGTAAAAACACTTGGCGTGGGACATAAAGCGCGCCTGTATCAGGAGCGCTATAAATCGCGCGACGTATGTGCACAAGTACGTAGGTAGGTACAGGCACTAGGTACACGGGAGACGGCCGCTTGTTGGGGATGTTGATGTAAGAAGGATCTGGGGTTAGCTTTCGAGACTGTCGTTAATGCCTAAGAATGACAATTTGGGTACACCATGAATTACATCCTGGTTTGTCGAATACACACGAATAAGATGAATCTTATTCGTGTGGTCAACAATTATCCAATATCTGAATACATACAGAAAAATCTATAAGATACAATTAAGGTATGGGTTTCCGCAAGGATCTATTATGAGTCCGTTTTAGTCAGCCAATTTGAATGAAATGAAGATTCTTGATTCCAACGATAGTATTAAATGAAAACGGTTTTTTTGTCACGTCTCAAACCCTGAACTACATTAACTCTATGAGGTGTGTCCTCACTTGTATTTCTTCCCTCCTTCGCCCGGTCCCACGCCGTTGAACTTATGTCTCTCCCGGGAGTCCGCTCTGTCGCTGAACTAACTTTTTTAACTCTCATTACGTATTTACGACCAACTCATATTACAAACTTTTGTGTAAAAAAAGATTTATGATTACTTTTTCATATTTGAATTGCGGATTAGGTATGATTTTTGTAAATTACCATTGACCAGTGAAGGTGAATTAAAGGTTCTTTTTTTGAATTACTAAAATAAAAGGAGCGACAGGTGTCGAAATGGTGATTATTATTATCAAGTTGTGTGTTGAAAAACAAAATTAGTAAGGACTGCAACTACATACCTAATTTTGTATTTAAATTCATAACTTTGCGAAATATAAGTTAAGTTTGTTGCCCTTGCGAATGATAAATTACAAAATGTTAAACAACAGAGGGATAATTGCGTAACATACTAACAGTAGAAATGGCTTTAATTTTGTCAGTTCAATAACATTCATTGCGTAATTTACGTTGTTGAGATACATTTTCCGAACATACCTATTTAGCAATGGATTAGCAATCCTTAAGAATGATTCAGATTCTGATTAATAGTGTATTTTTTCAATTAGGATGCAGTTCGGTGTACTTCTAGATAAAGAAAAAAAACCATTCAGTCCATTCATCCAGTCATTTAGCTTACTGCACAAGGTTCTACAAACGAATACGTTAAAAAAAAACCTGCTGTTTTATAAAAAAGTGTAATAATACCTACGCGTTCAAAAGGATGGAACAGGTTATGTAATTTTTCTGAACCATGTACTGAATCTATGGTATCAGGTTACGCGTCGATGTTTCGAAACCATTCTCTGTAAATTAAACAGAACTGTCATGTGTTAGTACAACTCTGTTTTAAAAGGTTCTTAATAAAACCAAAGAAAAAGTATTTAAAAAGAGATTACGTACCTAACTTACATAGACATATTTCAGACTATTATTTAACGGAGCCCAGCAATAAAAAGTATTGCGCGGATCATGGACAAACCTTAAGTACAAGGCGCAAGTCACACTGAGGGAGGACCGGCGGCGCTATTACAGTTAGTCAAACTAGTTTTGTTTCCATAATCCATAATCATCCTATAATGTTCCCACGTTGTAAGAGGAAGTGGGCTGTGATCTAGCACGCGGGGCCAGTGCGGGTTGGTACATGTTACATGTTTTCGAATTTTTGGTTCTAAGACATGCCGGTTTTCTCATGATGTTTTCCTTCAACATTTTAAGAGCTGTGGTGATGAAATAATTTACACTAAGTAAAGCGCCTGCCTGGGTTCGAACTTACAACTCGTAAGTCGATCGCGACTGCTGGACCGATTTCAAAAATCAGTTCACCATTGGAGTGCTACATTATCCCTGAGTAACACACTGAGTACATTTATTACTACAAAATTTCCACCCGTGCGAAGCCGGGACGGACCGCTAGTTGTAAATATTCGTATGCCATAATATATTTATACTTATCCAACTTTTTACCTACCATATCCAATGATCTTTGTCGTATGACTAAGAAACTTCCAAACCAGGTTTGGTACTTTTTTATAACGCGCAAATAACATTAAACACGCTCTGTTTGCGCTTTCCGCTTTCATTCTGACTTCGTCTGTTTATTTAAAACGTAATGCTACTACTTAGTTGTTAGGCCCTAAATTAGGCTTTTCATAAAATCCTAATTAGTATTCTTAATAGTAATAATGTTTTTAATCTTGTAGCCCGGTTTTGGTTAATGTGGGATATTGTTAAGTAGGCATATCTTTTAATCTGAACATGATCATTAATAATGAAAACGAGTTTTGTAAAGCGTACATTTAATTGCATTAATTACTGAAAGTTGTATTTTTAAAATATCGTATTGCATAAATGAGGCTACTAATGTTCCCATCACTCAGTTTAACGACCTATTTAACATGTTCTTGTCTGTTAACATTTATTCATTCAAATCCCTTTGTACTTGTTTTTAAACACATCATCTTCATCTTCAACACAAATAGTACTTCACCTTATACTCTTACTAAATGAACACGTCTAAACAACATTAAACTACTCTCTTCTGCGTTAAAACTATACAAAAACGTTTCACGTTAAAGTTTTCTTGTTTTTAGTACAACTTCAAAGAGTTTTGTAGAAGCAATTAAGTTTCATAAGATTATAACATAACGTTTCTCATGTCCAATGTGTATTACCATAACATACTACCTACTTGAAATCACAAGTTATAGTTTCCAAATCCTATTAATATTTTAAATGTGAAAGTTTGTATGTTTATCTGTTTGAATATTTAGATTTTTGGATGTTTGTTACTCAATCACACAAAAATGACTAAACGGATTTGGATGAAATTTTGCACATATAATATGTAACCTGAAATAACACATAGGATACTTTTTATCTCGATAGTACGTTCCCGTGGGATAATTTTCGACCTCCATGCGAAGCCGCGGGCAAAAGCTACAAGTTAAATATATCGCTAAAAATATCTGAACTAACGGAAACTTTTTGGTTTTTCAAGACATTTCACAAAACAATTGCGCAAGGTATACCAAAAGCGATTATTCGAACGCCAACAGGGGGCCGATTCTACTAACAAATTTGTTAAAAAAACGCAATAGAACCGCAACCGAATCACCACTTTTAAGCGTTTTCGCATTCTACTAAAATGAACAACGGTCCAGCTGCGACACAGCTGCGGTTACGTTTTAGTTACGCCAACGATCGATTGAAACAATGTCAAATCCTATTCTACTAACAAAATCGAACATGAGCGTGACGTTTACTATAGGACAAAGTTAATGATAAAATTATGATTATTATGTCTTTTAATTATAGAAAATACTTTTAGTGCCACATATTCGTGTTTAGTAACATTTTTAGATTCAACTTTTTTCTTTTTGGTATTAATAAAACATATTATTTTGGCATGTTGGTAACGCGGGTTACCCGCTGTGTTCCCGCTACAGTTCAGTTGCAATTCGTTTTAAGTTTAGTTTCCATTTTGCTTATAAAATAGTAGAATGACTTTTTATGTAACTATCGAACGGCGATCGAAATCGAACTGTTGTGGAAACACAGTTTAACGTGTAACGTTGCAAATTAGTAGAATCGGCCCCCAGGTCCGTGTAAAAACAAGAAAAAGTGTCCATAGACTAGATCGTTTCCTTTGTCACAGGCGTCTGTTTTGGAATGCGTCAAACAATTTCCTCTTGCCCGTGCTTGTGAAATGATAATAGATAACATAAGAAACGTTTTCATAAAACAGATATAGAACAAAAAAAGCTATTTTCTTTTTAGAAAACGATTGACAAAAAGTAACATCCTACTTTACTTTCAGAGCACAATACGTATTCACAGTATCATCATGCGTCCCTCCAACAATTACTCAGAGGAACTACATCGGTAGTTAAGGGCCTCTCTTTGTAGTTGTACACTATTTTAACCGAGTGTTTCTTCAGCTTGGCGTTTATTTGGGCCGCACTGATTGCGCACTTCTGCCGAGCTGACAAAAGACCTGTTTATTTGTTTTATTTGCTCTCACTGCCACGTAATCAAAGAGACTACTACCAGGAGCACAAAAATAAAGGGAAGGTGACACTGGAAAAAGTCGAATTAAGTAGGTATCTGTTAATAGGCTAAGTGAATGAAGGCGAAATATTCACGATTCAAATGTTTTATTTAGCTTATTACGAAAACAGTTGGGATAAGTGTTTCAAAAATAGGTAAATTGGTGCATTATACAAGTATTGTATATTAGGGTTAATTAATGTGTCACAACAGTGCAGCGCGTCGCGGCCGACACTGACCAGTTGTACCCTGACTGACGCTTTACTTTGTGTACATTATTTCATCACCACCGCTCTCTTACAACGGTGAAGGCACGCACTGAGCCCGCGTGGTGGATTACGGCCCACTGCCTCTCACAGAGAGGAGGCCTGTGGCCCAGCTGTTAATTATACAATTGTCTTTCTAACCGACTTAAAAAAAGGAGGATGTTCTCAATTCGTCGGAATCATTTAATTTTTTTATGTATGTTCTAGTTTAGTGGTTTTAGATGTGGTTAAGTATCATAACTAAAAAGTGTAAACTAAAAACTAAAAAATAAAACCACCGACTTCCATGAAAAACACTACAAAGTGAAAAATAACTCTAATTTCGGAAGTCAGTAACAAAAAACAGATCCAAAGACAAAGTGAGTAATTCCCAAAATAAAGTGAGTAAAAAAAATATCGGTAAAACACAATGAATTGGTGGTCACAGTTTGTTTGGTGCAAGACTTAGTAGGCTTGTTCCAGGAATCGTCTTTTATTATTGCACACACACGCACACACACTTACACATATTGGGAAAGAGAAGCCTTTGTTTTGCTGAAAACGTAAATATACATATCATGTTGCATCTATCATATTCACTTGCAGTTTCTTGCCTTTCTAAAAGTGCTCTTACACGGGAAATTTTTTGAGCAATTGTTGCTAAGCAACACTGATGGATCAATCTGGATCAATTAAGTGGAGCAATCTGGAGCAACAACAATAAAATTCGCAATTGTTTCCGGAATAATGCTTCTAATTGTATTCTATTCTAATTGTATCCATGTATTTCACATTTCTCAATGTCGCCAATATGAATTGCCAAATTACCAATCGGTTTGGAAATTTTTAGTTAGTTTTTTAAGTTGCCTGGTATTGCGTGGCCGTATCTCTGGCAACAGGTTGCCACATGTTGCCATTGCTCTAAATTGCTGTATGTAGTCGTGACGTCATAATTGACGAGAATTGACCAGGATTGACCAGTTTTAGTTGCCCGTGTAAGCGCAACTTCAACAATTGGATGTGAAATATTCGAGGTGTTTATGATTTCAGTAACTTAAATATTCAAACTCGAACTAGTCTTTACTATGAATGCATACTTACGTTAACGTTTGACGAAATAATTGCCCACTTGTGAACTCTGTAATTTGATGTTATTGAATAATGTTTACATTCTTTATTATTTCATAACAGCCAAATACATGCCAGCAGTATTGAACATGTTCCATGTCGTGCTGGACGTAAAAGAATAGCACCATCCCATTTCTTTCCGTGGGTGTCGTAGAAGGCGACTAAGGGACTTACTAGAGAATGGGCAGCAGCGTTCTCTATGCATTTTACCACCATACTGCGATCGCCAACCCGCCTGCCAAGCGTGGCAATTACGGCAAAACCCCCCTTTTGGGGGAGGCCTATGTCCAGCAGTGGACGTCTTTCGGCTGAAATGATGATGATGATGATGAGTATTAAAAATATTGTGTAACAATTTTTTCTTCTTACAAGTGATTTTTTGTGTCTTGCCATGTAGACATCTTATTTCAAACTCAAACTCAAAGCATTTATTTCAATTAGACCATTTTAAGGTACTTTTGAATTGTCAAAAAGTCGACCAGTTGGAAAGTTGAAGCTAGTTGCCCATTCCAAAACGTAGATCTCTATGGAGAAGAACGGGCAAGAAACTCCATGGACACTCTTTTTAATCATGTTAAGTATTACAAAATCTTGGGAACAATATTCTTGTTGCTTCTATATGTGAGCATTTATTTAGTGTTGTAGTTTTAATCTGTCTAGTACAAGCTCGTTTAAAAGAGATTTCTACTTATAATTAATGAAACTATAAAGCAGCTCATTCACGCACATCTATTTAGTCAGACATTTTCATTTAGCAGTAATTTAATTGTTCGTCTACGACGCGAGGCAGGTCGTCACGCGCGCTACCGACCGCATTACACCAAAACAACATTAATCGTTAAATCCCGTTAATTACCGCCGTCGTCAATCCACCGGCGGCTGCGGTGCGGCTGCGGAGCGACTGCGGGCCGATTGCGGGGCGAGTGCGGCGCGGCTGCGCTCCGCAACAACTCCTCGTCGCAAATTAATGTGTTTGCGAGCGTCCCCGCAGCCGGACCGCATTATGCACTCGATACTATTAATTTTCTTTTTTAAAGCAGTTTTTATTACTTTTTATGGTAGATTTATCGTGTTCACGCTCACTGCAAGTTGTAAATCTCGGTAACGGCTTATTAATTCTACTGCTAATATATACCGCTTGTAATTATCGTTAAAATCGAGCTTTTACTTGAACGTGCTGCATGCGGATGACGTTCACATTATCATATTAATATGCACCTTGCGTTCAGTGCAACTATGTAGGTACAATCTTGTAGTTGCTCAGATCACCACGTTAAAGAGGTATTCAGACAGCCCCATGCATTATTTATATTTTTGTAGTTATCTGTGGTGGGTGAAGGAATAAATGTTCATTCTGAAATCTTCATGAGAGAAATATGTTGATGATGATGATTATAAAGGAGTAATACTAAATCTACAAGAAACAGATATACAAAATCAATATCTAATATTAACTCTTAATGAACAAACAATAATACAGCCCATGTCTCAAACGAGAACATGTTTCAAACGAATTTGAGAACGCTTACGTGTGATGGGAACGGGTGTCAAAGCACTGCACGCCTCATTGACTACACACTAGTAAGGGTCTGTCTCGATGCATTCATACTTGCGACAGAACTCAACTATTTATCCTCTTCATTGACTGAGGTGATCCACAGTATTATCAGAATAAAGTTTTAAGACAACAATACGTTGTACATAAGTACCTATAGTACTTTTTGACGACCGACGTTTTGGTTTGGATCATGGAAAATTATACCTTTTCTCAAAGACCTCTGGTGCAAAAAGGTGTTCCGTTCTGTTCCTTAGGTTGGTGTTTGTTACAAAAACTGAAAACCATTATACAAGGTGTTGCTCAAGTTAATTAAACTTATACCTACCTAAGCTTACTAATTTCTGTGGAAATTATAAGAAAATTTCTGTTAATACAAGTACACATAAATATTTTCAAATTACTTAGACAATTTATTTTGCTAGTTAGTGGGTTGAAAATGCTGAATGGCTGATACTAAATAAGATACGAGCAAAGTACATTAATTCTCATTGTAGCAGAAATTACTCATGAATACGAACTCCATTACTTTCGCGAAAAATAAATAAAACAAACTGCTAATAAAGATATCTCATTTTAGAAGAAAAATATACAACATCAATTTTAGTTTAATTAAATTTTCAATTCAAAAGACGCACCGATGTCATCTTTTAACTTCAAATATTTTTCTGGATTATTTTTCCTTTTAATTTCAAATGTATTTAATAAAGAATAGGTACGTGTAATATTCACTATACGATTCGACTCAGCAAGCACTTTTTGCTTTTATGTTGCGTGTTTTTGTTTGTAACTGCCTCCGTAAAATAAGCCTTAGATATACAAAAATAATGACTATCTAACGCAGTTATACGAAAAATTCTTACACTCCATCCGGAAAACGCGTGGTGGTATTTATTACCCCTTACTATTAAACCATCCCTCAGTACCTCCGTAATGACCTCTAGGCTACTCCATAAAAGTAATCAGTTCCGCATTTGAAAATGAAAATTGGATGAAGACAAAAACCCGTCACGTGTATATTTTATGCATTAGTCGCGCCATCGGAACGCCCCCCTAACATCTCTGTAAGCAAATGTTTGTGAATCGAAGTCGTTTGACGCGCCCAACTTCGACTTAGCTAAGTTATAACGCAAACAAATTATCTGTTCACAGCCCAACGACCTCCGAACCAGTGATTTTAGTTATTATAATTTAATATGAGAAATTATAATTATATGTATTTACTTGGAGTATTGAGTGTGTTCGATTTGAAATTCAGTGAGTAGAGTAAGTTACTAGGGAGATGTTAATTAGAGCAGCGGTGGTCCAGTGGTTACGATGTAGTTCGTAGGTTCGGACCCAGGCGTTTTACTTAGTGTAAATAATTTCAGCAACAATGTTTTCAAAACGATGACGGAAGGCATCGTGAGGAAACCAAAATTCGAAGACCTGTCACATCCACCAACAAACACTGAGCCAGCGTGGTAGATTACGGCCCGCTCCCTCTCATAGAGGGGAGGCCTGTGTTCCAGCAATATAGGCTGATTATGACGTGTTAATTGGTGGTTCAAGTCGTGGGTGTAACCTAAATCGAGTAGGTACCGACTTACCTAGTACACTTTGATAGTCTCCATTCGTCTATCATAGCGGGATAAAGAAAAGCAGAGCAAAGCCTGCTGAGTGGTTGGTACCGACTTCTACTAGTTACTGGGATCCCTTTCATAACTTAATTTGAAAATAGTGGATTTTAGATGATAAAATTCAACCCAGACACAGGGCCTGCTTTTCTTTTATTTATTTATATAGATCAACTATCTTCATTGGTTTCCTAAGATTGATATAGCTTTTAATTTAACAGGAGATAAAAAATTATATTGTTTTTCTCCCAAAATTGTGCTCCGTATTCAATATTCATTAACCGACTTCAAAAAGGAGGAGGTTATCAATTCGTCGGAACCTTTTTTTTTTTGTTTTTTTTTTATTTATGGATGTTCCCCGATTACTCGAAGATGGCTGGACCGATTTAGATTTTGTTTTTTTTGTTTAAAAGGGTATACTTCCCAGGTGGTCCCATGATCATCAAGTCAGGATCTGATGATGGGATCCTGGAGAAATAGAGAGAACTCTTCAAATTTTATAGGCACATAAAGCGATTTAGGTATTTTTTGGAAGAATACTTTCTCGTAGTGGTCTCATTTCAATTTGGTGAAGATTTGATGAAGAACTTTGGAGATAGGCAACGGAACTCCTCAATAAATGATAGCAAATGGACTGGGATTGCTGAAATCTCATCTCTGTCTATTGCTTACACCAGTTCATAACATAACATCACGCCGGTATGCTGTGAAGGGGTAAGCACATGTGCTCCACTAAAAAGTGAAAAATAAAAACTTTTTCCAAAAAAAAACAACCGACTTCCAAAAAAACACTACAAAGTGAAAAATAACTTTAATTTCGGAAGGCGGTGACAAAAAAATCAAATACAGCTCCAAAGACACCGACTTCCGAAATTTAACCGACCGAGTTTAAGTGGCAGTAATTTATTATATGTGTAACTTTCAACATAATCGGTACATTAGATTCGGATCGAAATTGGTTGTGACCGACGGACAAACAGACATAAAAATAATATTCGGATGTACGTAAAAATATTAACGATTAAACAAACCAAAAGATCTTTAATATTCTCTCACTGTACAGTTAAGTTGAAGTGTGAAGAATTTCAAACAGTAGTAACTTTGTGTAGCTTTTTTTTTTCTGGGTGGGTAATCATCAAATAACTTCTCCCGCTCTGGGTGGAGTAGGAGGGCGTGTCAGACTTTTATCCACCCATGTTCCCTCAGTTGCCTGTGTGCCCGGGGCCGCGGTATCCCTTTCGGACAACCCGTACCCCTTGCAAGCATCGGCCCTTGCGGACCTCACCAGTTAGTGCTGACATCTCTTTGAGGCACGCGTTGAACACAACGCGCTGTCGACCCGGGCTTGTTCCTTACCGGACAGCGAGCTACGGAGCTACCCATTACTCGCCGTCCATAAGCCCGCGCCTTCGGTGGCCGGGAATCAGCCTGGGATTCCCGACGCCCAGGGCGTCTCCTGCAGTGACTAAGGCCGAGACGGCGCATATACTGCCTGTCCCTCACGTGCGCCGCTTCCCTCTTTGCGAGCATTACTGCTTCGCAGAAAAAGGTGACGGCTACACATGCACTCTCGCTCCGTACCATGGCCTGGACCAGGGCCGGACGCGAGAGTTCACCGCCGCTGATCGCCTCCACGAGTACAAGGCGGTGCTCCGCCCAAGCCGGGCAGACCTCCACCGTATGCTCCACCGTGTCCTCAGGGTGATCTTCGCAGTGGAAACACCCGGGCGTTTCCTCCCACTTTATCCGAAACAGGAACCTCCAGAAATAACCGTATCCAGTGAGGACCTGCGTCAGGCGGAAGGTGAGGACGCCGTGCCGCCTCTCAAGCCAATCCTCAAAAAGGGGTTGCGATAATCGAACTCTTGATGTGGCCATGAGATCCCGCCGGAGATCTGTCCGCTGTGCCGCGATTTCTCGCAGCAGTGGAGTTACGCCCCAGCGTTTGGCCTCCTCGCGCCACTCCTAAATGTGCGCGAGAACCTTTGCCTCCAGATCTTATGGTGGCAATCCAACAAGGAGGCCCGCCACCCCATCGGATATCGTGCGGTATCCCTGGACCATCCGAATGGCTATGACCCTATGGGACGCCTTTAACCGGCGGGCCGATTGGTACCTCAATGAAGGCCCACACACCGGTGCCCCGTATAGGGCCATGGACTGCACGACTCCGCGTAGAGCCTCCGGCAGGAGGCGTTTGCCTTCCCTAGATTGGGCAGGAGCCGCTTCAAGGCAGCCCCGGCCCGCTCCAGTCTGGGAGCCAAACGTTGGAAATGCTCCGCGAAATTCCATCGGCTGCCGAGGACGAGTCCCAGGTACATCATCGTCGACTCGATGCCGATGTGAACCCCTCAACTTTGTGTGGCCTAGGACTATAACTCACATTCTTTATTGAAGTATGGAGAAACTTCAAGATATTGAAACCACAAAATTAAAACAACAAAATAAATACAAGAAAAACAGTCCACTCACCAGTTCGCACTAACTTAATCCTCTCTTTTACCAACTAGCTACATTTTACATACTTTTACTAAGATAGGAACTACCCAAAAAAGTCTTGGACACAGAATACTTGTACAAATATGATTTATTTGTACGGCTGTAACAACATTATTTTGTATCAACAAATGGCGATAATGAGGCAGTTTTATACGATTGTGATTCTCTTAACGCCACGCCAGACAAACAAACGCTTGGTGCACGTGTGTACACAGTGGTGACAAACACCAATGTTGCAGTTGGTATACTTCTTTGACCTAAGAAGGTCTTCTTCTTAGCGTATCGATAGCAATCTAAATACAGTCAGCCCAGAATTTGACTATGAGCTTGTCAGTTTCAGCAGCGTCCAGCAGATTCTGTAGCATGCAGACAACAGGACACGCTGGACAAGATATTAACTGCCCCATTGTTGGTGGAATAGCACCATATTTCCACCCCAGAGCGGAGTCATCTGTGAATCTCCTACTGATCAGGTTTTCTTTGCTTCGGCCTACCTGAGTCCGGAGTTTATTTGAAGACCAGGAAAGCCAAGGCAGCTCTTGTCCAGGTGAAAGATTTTCAGCAGATGGAACGAAAGGGTTTGGTAAGGAAGCACCATCTCACCATAGGCTTAGTCGTTCGTTAGATCGTTTGCCAGTAAGCGGGAAATCATTATTTAAAAAGCTTTTGCGTTTTTCAGCCTTTGTGACACGAGGATGTTATCATGCAAAGAATGTCGCGTGTCAGAAACCATCTTGGTTATTTCACTTGAGCTTTCTACGAATTAAGATGATCTACTACAAAGATCTACTACTTTCTGAAGAAGATTTACTACCCTCTTAGGACGGTAGTAGATGCTGAGATGTGCCATCATTATTTTACCAAATGTCTAAATATCATGGGAGAGTTTTCATTTTACAAAACCAAACAGACGGATATTATGTTACCACTTGACCAACGTAGAAGCACTTCTGATCAGCTCTTGTTTTACAAAATCATCCATAACCTGGCCAGTTATTATCAGAAATTAATATAACTGTACCTTGGCGTACCGTAACTAGATCCTTACGCAAAATTAATATCTTTACACCGTGCTCATCAAGAACCAACCTTGGTCTTAATGCCCCCTTGAATCGATTAATGGCTAATTATAATAAAATAGATATCTGCAACAATATTGATGTATTTACAGACACATTTTCTCAATTTCGCAGAAAACTTAATACTATTAGCAATGCATCATAATTTTATAACCTACTTTTTACTATTAATTTTTTTAGTTTTTTTACCACATATTGCCATTTCAAAAGTACGCTTTGCACTCGTTATTGTATTCTACCGTTTTGAATTTTGAATTTCTATTTGACTGTTATTTTATTTAATTTTTAACGTTTAATTTAGATTCTAGTAATAATTTTAATTTTGATTTTAATTCTATTCTTATTTTGTTTATGATTGTTTTGAGTGTTTATTTTTTTTTATTTTCATTGCGATTATGATTTTGTTTTTACAAAATGTTTTGTCCTTTGTTTCTAATTCATTTCTTTATCCTCATTACGAGTAAAAAATCTTTTTAAAACGTATATTTAAGAAGCTATTTTTTAAGTAAGTGCTGTGTACACCTGTAAGTGAAAAATTCACCATAACTCTGTCCAAATGTGATTTTCCTTATGTTATTGTCTAGTGAATAAGTCGTTGGTGTACCTTTTAAATAAATAAATAAATTATCTCTTTAATACCCTCATCAGAATTTATTTGAGGTCAGCCCAACATGTGTTCTTCTGAACTTATCGTCATATCATCAATTCATCATGTAGATGGATAGGTATTTTTAACCGACTTAAAAAAATGGAGGTAGCTCTTTCGCTTGTTTTTTTAAAATTTTGTTAACCCAGAACTCCGTCATTTATAAACCGCAGAAAAGGTATACTTACCGAGTAGTCCCATATTTGATCAACGATTTTTCCCACTTAGTTAATTTTGATGATGTTATAATATTTTCCCGTCACTGTTAGTTACTTAGCAAGTGAAGGTACACGAATTTGTGTGGGGTAGGTACCACAACTAAAAAGTGTAAAATAAAAAAAAAACTTTATAAAAAACACTGTAAAGCAGTCGGCTGTTTTTTAATTAAATAACATTTTATATGGATAAATGAATAAGTAGTTTAATTTTTTCTATTGTATATCACTTTATAAATCGCTTATAGGCATAATAAATACTTCTCCATCGCATCTGCGCTACATACTCTTTCCCATCGCCGTATGCCTGTAATTCACGGCTGATGAATAATTCACCGTCCGAAAGACCAATTGTTTACCTCACCGCCATTGCCTGCGACACTATCTGCATTTATATTAAACCATCACGGTGAGCCTGCCATGTTTTCCAACAATCATCTCAGAGGTTTTCATATTCAAACCTTTTTTTAGTTTATTTTTATCGTTGGCTATTCACATACATCGTTAAACCTGCTGAACCTTTGCTCCTGGTTATCATACGTATACGAAGACCAAAAAACCTGATAATAACCTTTCTTTTGCCAAAGAGCATCAACGAAGAAAGATATCGAGAAGAATATAGCTTCCGTGGGCCGCGTTTATGTAACTGGATAATATTTTGAGATTAGCTAAAATTCCACACGTCTAAGTCTCGCCTCTACAACCAGTGTGTACCAGATTCGAAGCCGGACGAAGGACTTCGTTATCGGAAAGCGTATTATGGAACTAAAATGGAGATGGGCAGGACACCTGGTAAGGCGCAGTATTGACAGGTGGACTAAGGTTGTGACAGAGTGGCGTCGAAGTACTGGAAGACGAGATGTCGGTCGTCGGCAGCGAGTTGGGCGGCCGACAATGTTGCCATCGCGGGCTAAGCCTGGGTGAGGCTGGCGTGTGAATCGGTACAAGAAAACACAGGCCTATGCCCAGCAGTGGGTGAAGACGGGCTGTGGGTGATGATGATGATGAACCGTTCTAACCTCTGAGTTTTGAAGGAGTGTCCTTATAAAGCCTACTTAATACTGCCACTATTGTAGCGATGCTAAGGTACACTGCTACTATATTTGACGTTTACGGGGAATCAAGTCGCGAGCTCGAACTCACTGGTGGGCCTGGCTGAAAAGCAAGCTGTCTCACCCGGCATCGTGTCCGACAGAGGTAGTGTCAGTGATGACCAGTTATATGCCAGTCTACACGCACAACGTTATTGAGTGAGATGCAAGATCATTTATAGTAAAAGAGGCGCGTAAAAAATTAAGAAAAGTCCTTCGGTTGATCGGGGTTTATGGAAAATCGAATGCATAAATCAATGACCAACAAAGTTTATTGAACTTTTCAATATTTGTGCTTTGTCGAAACCGACTTGGTTTTGAAGATTTTAAACACGTCCAAAGTTAGATTGAATTAGAAAGAATAATTAATCTTTGTTGGCTCCTACCTTTTTAAAGGCTTTTTATTTTAGTATTTTGTTTCCGCGCATACAATTTTAATAATAAGAAAAAACCATACAATGTTTAATTTTTGATGTACATTGTCGAATAGTGGAATAATACACTTCCGAAGTTTGTATGGATTTTTTTTGACTAGATCCACCTTAAATGACGTTGACAGGGGGGGGGGGCGCTGTTGGTAACTATTTGTACAATTGAATTGAAAAAAAAACAGCGAATGCAAAAAACAGCATGGCAAATTAAGCTCCGATTTTGAGCACGCGCCACAATAACCATGTAGCGCTATAAATGCGGTGCGCCCTAGTCACTTGCAGTCCGCCCCGCTACTGCTTTGCTGCTACTATTCTTAGGCCATGTACGCACGTAGAAAAATCGCGGCGGGAATTTATTGCGCACTGGAATTTCAACGCTCTGCTAAGCGCAGAGAGATGAAAATCCAATAGTGTGTTTTTTCGACAAGCTGAGGTGCACACTGTTAAATTCTTAACGCTTGGCTCAACACCAAGGGTTTAAAATCCAGTGTGTGATAAAATCTTGCCGCGATATTTTAAGTCCTTGCGAGCGTGGGTTTATTGTTCACTTTAATAGGCACTAGAGCAGCAGCAGAACAAGCGACTGCTCAAGAACGTAAAAATCTATTTTTGTTTGATTTCAATGTAGTTACATAATTTCCCTTATTCCATTAAATACATATCAATAACATTTTTAAATATTAGAATATAAATCATATAAAAACATTTAAAAATATAAATAGTAGTAGCCCACCTGTGTCGGGAACAGGGTCCAAGCTACCGGCAGTCAGGACTTCAGAGAGAGGAACCTCCTAACCATGCGAGCCGTGTCCAGGAGTACCGCTTTCTGGATCAAGCCCTTGACCCAGCTGCCCAACGAGAGCCTCCTCAGGTGTTGGTCGAGGCTCTTGGCTATCAAGCCATTAGCTGTAACGACTATCGGTACAATGATCGCTGAGTCCACATCCCACATATCGACCTGTGGAATGTGGACTCAGTGATCTCGCGAGCCAAGTCAAGATACTTGATTTGTTTATCTTTCTCGGCTTTCACGAGGTTCCCGTCATGCGGGACCGTTATATCAACGATCATTGTACGCCGCTCTAGTCGATCCAAACCCACTATATCAGGCTTATTAGCAACAATAGTCCTGTCAGTGATGATGGATCGATCGCAGTACAGTGTGATATGTCCATTTTCGAGAACTGGGTTGGGCACGTACATGTAGTACGGCAGTTCTGATTCCAGTAGGCCGTATTTCAGAGCAAGTTGCTGGTGGATAATCCTGGCTACAAGGTTGTGTCTATGAGAGTTCTCCTCGTTAGCTAGTCGAGAACTCCCGGGGATAATGTGTCTGATTGATTCACCCGGGCGGTGGCATGCCCGACAAATATCAAACGTGCCGTCTTTCACAATAAATCTCCGGTAGTTGTTCGTCATCATAACTTAGTCCATAATTGCACAGACAAAACCTTCGGTTTCCCCAAAGAGATCACCGAAACGCATCCAGGCTATGGACGCTAGTAGGTCTACATCGGGTCCATGTAGGGCTCCGAAAAAGCGTCCGTGAACACAAAAAAATCTTTTACATTATTTATTTATGTATTCATAAACATTTTTATTACTAATATTCAAGTATGTAGGATCTATTTTATTTGCCTGCATCCGTGTCACTGCGGGGTGCCAACTGAAAACCAGCGCTGGGTGGCTATCGCCCAGCAAATGCTGAGATGGTAACCCTTTTGGTATGGGCACGCTCAGCACAATTTTACTGCAATTTTATTGTTATGTTTATTGTTCTCTTTCTTTTTTTATATGTTTGTTGCTGTTGTGTTGTGTCTATGTCGAATAAATGTATTCTATTCTATTCTATTCTATAGGCTTGCGCCAGTTCTCTTTAGCCAAGGAGAGCAGGGTGAGGCCCTTGTCCACAGCGACCACATCTCGATGCATCCCCACGTCGGCTTCTAGGAAATATTCACAGAGACTGCATATCTCGCGATTGTGGAGGGTTTTAGCGTTTAAGAACCCTTGACCTCTACTACACTTTCACGGGTTACACAGTCTCACTACCGATGACCGTGGGTGATGCATACGATATGCAGTCAGCAGCGTACGGACCCTCCTATTTGGTCTGAGTCAAATTGAATACGCCGAAAGAGTACATCAAGACCGGCATGATCCAATCACTGAAGGCGCGCACCATATTTTTGCCTGATAAAAGACTATTAAAAAAATGTTTCAGGTGACCAAAGAAACGTTCCTTCAACGATTGCTTCATGTCAGTAAAATTGATGCTTCCTCTGGATATTTCGACATCTCGGATATCGAAGGACCGTCCTCCATTGCCCTATACATGACATCAGGAAGGTGTGCAGAGTTGTCTCTACTTTATACAATTCCAGCACCTTCATGAGCCATGTATGTGGCACCGAGTCACGGGCCTTCTTGTAGTCTATCCAACATGTCGAAAGATACTTTCGGGAACGACGAACCTGTTGGCTAATGGCCACATCAATGAGAAGCAGTTCCTTAGTATCGCGGGATCCGTTCCGACATCCATTTTGAGAGAAGAAAAGAAGAAAGAAAAATTGTTTATTCATTATTAACATAAAATACACTCATACAAAGTAGCCAAAAGCCCCGTAGTCACGTAGAAAAAGTTTACAATTTTGTCCATTATTTGTTGTTTGTTTGTGTTGTCAGGGTCTACATGATTGTAAATTTTAGCTCTCAAAATGAATGTGAGAACCTTAAAGACCGTTGGTAATCATGTAATCGGCCTATAATTTTGGGGTTCCGCAGTACTACCTGATTTATGGAGCAGGTGGGTAGTAGTTACATAATATAATTATGGTGACCATACATTAGCTGATGTCAAGACAGTGTTCTAACAGTAATGGGTGTGTTTCAGAATTAGCTCCAACTTACTGTGAAGTGAAATGGGTCAAAGTTTAGCTTCTCTTGAAATTGGCTCGTGTGTGCGCGTGATGTAAGTTCACAGCAAGTTTGTCCTAAGTATAGTTGCATTGCTGACTTACTATCATACACTTTGCATACGACGCTCATCTATTAAAGTTTCATACCGATAGCACTACGCTAATGTATCCTGTCGAACGTGGTATGGGTTAGGTTAGCTTGTTATAAGCATAACATACAGCGTAGTGTTTTTGAACAAGATGTAATGAGTTACTTTAATGATTATCAGATTTTCCGATACTAAAAGTATTTACATATACCTACCACGGTGGGATAGTGAATGCTTTTTTACTTCTTTATGCGATAATATTTGTTTTTGCGTATACTTCGCAAATCTTTGAGTATACTTCGCAAATCTTTGAGTAATTTCCAAAATTATTCTATGAAAAGTTCAGCCTCAAATATAATGCAATTTTCATTACTCGTCTATCATGACTAATCCCCGCCAATATTGTTTTTGTTGCTGATTGGGCCTGCTCTTGATCTCGATCACGCCTGATGAGAAGCATCTGATGAGGTCTATGATGGAACGAGCGTGCTCAGAAGATGCCTGTTCAGTCTTGTTTTGAAGGTTGAACTATTCTGTGTAATAGTACACCGTTGTAACAAAGCCAGTCTTCCCAGAAATACACTATCTAACACCAAAGACGCCTAGCCTGCAAAATGAAATAGACAGGCCCTAGCCCGGTGTAGCCTTGTGCTAATCTAGCACAGTCAGCACAATAGGGCGATAAGGCCGGGGACAGGCGTTGGCCTATCATCGGTATTTATTGCCGGTGATACAATTATCGCGCGATTTATCTGCCGACGGTGCCTTTAGGTAGCTGTTGGATAGTATCGAATTTGTACACGGGTTTTGGTTAATGGAATGGTTCGAGACGTTTATCTAGATTTTGAATATGAAAATAACTTTGTTTTGGTAGATCTTACACTAACTTCCAAACTAAATTTCATGTTTGATGTACAATCAAGCATACTATTCATCTACTATTCATCAGCATCTATTCTAACTTTACAGACAGCTGTGCTGCTGGGGAGTTTGTTGCGCCACTTCTTCTTCCCAGCTGAAGCACTAGGAAGTGATTAAGGGCGGGCATTTTGGGGACTGTTTTAATGTAATTTTGACGCTCAAAAACTGTTAACTCTCAGCCTAGTTTGAATAATTGACTTTTGATTTTGACTTTATTTCAAGTATTTTGTATTTCTATGACTTTTCTTAACTTACTCTATAAAATATAACGCACAGTTCTTAGATCGTATAAATTGTCATCAAATACCTTCTAGATGTCCCTTTTTGTCGTAAAATCTTTTCTCCGCACTTAATCGGTTTATATTAAAACTATCTATACTCCATAGATTTAGGTAGTTAAATAAAGGTAAACAAAAAAAAAACACGTGACGCATAGATGCGAAACCTTTTGTTTCAAATGTTAAAATCATTTATATTTATATTCATATTATTTATAGTCATATTATTATAATAATAGGCTCTATTCTGAATCTGAATCGGAATCTGATGAACTATCTCTCACATTAATAATAAATTGTTCCGTTGTGTCATAAATTATTTAGGTAGCTATAATAACACAATTTAACAAAATCGAAACGCACTCGCAAAATCGAAAATGTCGATTGTTGAGAGATCTTTCAAAGGCGTCTGGTTAACCGACTAAACGTAATATCTGCCACTTCAGTTGCCGTATTACATCACATTTGTACTTTTCAATTTAGCAATTAATTGTATTTGCCAAAAGGTTTAGGGAACCTGTCTTTTCGGGCTCTTTACAGTAGGCAGATTACAAAATATTATGTTATTATCTAAATCTAACTAAAAAATTGTGATCAAGGAGTTACAGCTTGGAAGAGTAGTTTAAGAATAAATTATAAAGTTTAATATGCATTAATAAATGAGGAAACTATCGTAGCAGTCGAAAATAAATTTGATTTTGTTACACCGTATTTTTAAACAAGAAAGTGTCAACTATACAAAACCCTTTTTACGATTTGTTTACCTTTATTTAACTACCTAAACCTATGGAGTATAGATACACTATTTTTAAATGTGTTTCTAAATCCTTACCAATATTATACATGCGAAAGTAACTCAGTCTGTCTGTCTTTCTATTACGCTTCCACGCCTAAACCGCTGAACCGATAATTATGAAATTTGGCCTGTGATATGGAGAAGAACATAGGCTACTTATTTACGTGATAACCGACATCCACGCAGGTGGATCCGCGGGCAAAAGCTAGCTATTAAAACATCCCTTTGCCTACTTCAAAATGAAACAATCGCTTAATACAAAATGCCCTTTCTACCTTCAATCTTGAGTACCCGCATAATCGCTGTACAGGATGCGTCAGTCGCCGTCCAAAGACGTTCAAAGACGTGTACTATCTGCGCTCATCTCATCTGCATAGAACATACTCCCAATTGACTACTTTGTTCAGACAGGAGCGCTTAATTACACCTGCATGTGCTTAGGGAGAGTTAAAAGGGATTTAAAATTGAAGTTGATGTTTGTGCACTTTTTTACAGGGATTCGTTGCTAGTGGACTTTGTGTGATGATAATTGGGTGGTAAGCAGAACGTGGGCAATGATTATTAGACTTTTTCTCTCGTAGTTATCCACTAACTTAATAAGATAGCTCATACTGAGGTACTGGAGTAGGTACTGATGTGGGCTCAATGTGTGATGTATTATTGGTTTACATCTAGCTTCATGTAGGTACATCTTGTGGCTTGGCTGACTGCCCAGGGTCTAACTGAAATTCATTGAAGCATCACCGATCATGGGAGCTTCTAATCCATCAATACGACACCCAAACGCCGCCACGATGAAGCGTAAGACTACTATTTGAGTTTATTGTAGTCCTAGCTAGATGAGACTTCCTAAATACATAGTCCATACATGAGGTTCCCGAAGAGAGCAAGTCAGCGTAAAATTAGACTCTTGATAACGAATCGCTTTACAAACTGTGTTTTCAACTATATGACGTACGATCACATAAATGACGCCTGTATTTCCCCGAACGGTTAACTAGAGGTACCTAGAGCACACCCACATTTCACACGTTATGTTTAAACGACGAGCTTGTCGGCGAGTCTGTTGCCACAAACACAAATCCAGACTCCGGGCTGCTACTGAGAAATTCCAGATTTGAAAACCCAATTACACTTTTCCCGATCCAGGAATAGACATAGGACCCCTGCCATGAGTCAACGTCTACTACTTACTCGATATATAAAGTTCCTACAGACCATAATGCCACATTGAGTTTTAAGATGCGATTTCCATAATCTAAATACACGTAGTAAAGATGAAATGGTGATTCCAAAATTTAGATTAACTAAAACTGGCAAGTCATTTCTAATAAACAGTATCCGCTTCTATAATAAGTTGCCAAAGTCGGTTACAGAACTTAGCGATAGAAAATTTAAAACTCACATCAAACGTGTCCTTGTCAAAAAATTATATTATAAGATAAAAGACTACGTTGAAGACAGGGGAGTTTGGCATTCATTCCTTCTGCAAATGTGGCTTCCCTGGTACCTCATTAACAGCAAAACTGTGTGAAAGTCTATTAACTGCTCCCAAATTACAATGTTAATTTTTATTCTTTTTATTTTTTACAATGTCTGACATATTCTCGTCATTATTTGACATTATACATCAATTTTAATTTTGACTATTTATTATATATTAGTGATTTTCATGGAAATCATGTCACTTGGTTCAAATAGGTTTATTTTATATAGGTAGATTCTTTTACATATTGTGAATGAGAGAACGTTGTAGGCCTTAGAGACTAGATCTGTAGACGTTTTTCTATTCTGTATTTTCATTCCTCTCAGTACCTGGTACTTATTGACAGGCCTGCAATGTCCTCCCATACCTATTATCAATGTAATTTGAAAACATTGAAAAAGCCAATTATTTTTAAAAGAGTAACCGTGGAGTTTCTTGCCGGCTCTTCTCCATAGGAAACGATAAATTAGAACCGTGCACCTAGCTTCTGACGTTTCATAAGTGCCCATGCAGGCTTATGTGAAATAAAATATTTTGATTTTCATTTTTGATTTTGAAGAAACGTTCGGCTTCATCGAGCATCGTTACTGATACTTGTATGACAATCTCTTTCTAAACCTCAATGTCATGTCATATTAATGCCCGGGCACTGTACGACTTCCCTCAAGCACGGAATAGATCACTCAAAGTGAAAAGGCATAGTAATATTTTGGGTACTTTCGAAAACGATCAAGTAGTGGACGTTATCAACAAGATTCTAACAACTGATTACGTTATAAATAAGAATAATATACCTGAAGCTAGGACCATAATAGCAACTAAAAATTTCGCCAAAATTTTGTAAACTAAATAAACACTGGTCTTATACGGCTCATAAACAAAATAGCTGTGTAAATCAAAGAGAAACATTTTGAGTGTCGCCCTACATTCTGCTGAATATGTAAGTTTGTACCTGGATTATATTTTAGAAAGCCAAATATAGACTTTATGAAACAACCTGAAAATATAAACTTTAATTTTACTACAAAATTCATTGCGTGTTCGGAAGGACTGTTTGTAATATTTATACAAACAAACTTAGCTATGGATGTTGAATCAAGAATAATGTGTTGATACTTATAATTAATTTTTTTGGCTACTACTTGTAAAGCAAATTAAATTCTATTTGTTAATTGGCCCCTGAGGCTGGATCTAGGCCGGACGCATTGGTCCCAAAAGTTAGGGCTTATTAGTCAGTCACAAAAACTAGAAGCTGAAGACGGTATTATGCCTTATATTTTTTTTCCAAATATCTAGACTTACAAAAGTCTAGATATTTGGAAAAAAAATATTGGTATACGGTATTATGCCTTAAATAAAAACACATGTGATACAAAAGTCAGTGATCATTTTAAACTCTTTATGATGATTAAATTGGTAGGTAGATAGTTTGCTGAAAGTCTTCATAACTTACTCCAAAAAAATATATTAACGTTTAAATGGAAGAACATCAACAATACCTATTTTGGTATAGTAATTTTATACTGGGTGCATCGTTTTCACACTTAATTATATAATGAATATACTATGTTAAATATTGTATTTAAAAACATTTTAAAAGAGTAACGGTGGAGTTTCTTGCCCATTCTTCTCTAAACGAAACTACATTTTGGAAGGGGCGACTAGAATCAATTCTATTTTAATGTAAATGTTTACGTTCAAAAGTGCCTTTTAAGTGCCTATTTGAAATAAATGCTTTGACTTTGACTAACAGCATGAAATTAATGTACAATCAATAACTGTTACCATTTAAAAAAATCGAAATTTCTCTAAAACACGACATGTTCATCAAAATGGCGCAGCAGGTAAAATGGCACATAACCAAATGAAACAGCAATAAGTCACAACTTCATATAAATCAGAAGACAAGACGCGTGAAATTGCTATTGTAAGGAGTTATGTATCGAGAGGCGCGCTGCCGCGCGTCCACTGCTCCGATAAGCGTCATGCCCCTAAGGATATGGCTGTTATGGGTATTGAAATGGGTGATTCTGTGTGTACATACTATTGACAAAGAATAAGAGCGGTCTCTCTCGGAAAAAAATAACCATCTAAAAAATAATTAATAGTACCATGTTCGGGCAAAAATAAGAAGATTTAAAACCAGAAGAAACGAAAGACCAAAACACATTCTGTCTGACATGATTTCCAGTTGAAAAGACTGAAATATCAGCTGTGTTTGTCGACATGGTACATCGATGTGCATGCTTGAGAAGATGTTTTTACGAAACACTTCAATACTTGGATTTACAATTACTAGGCAAGTTGTGCCATCGTTGCAATAACTGAGATTCAACAATACACATAGAGAATAGTACCTATAAGTTTTTCTTTTGATGTCAACGATAACGATAGAAACTTAACACAATCCTTACGAGAAATCGCGTCTGTCGTTACGAGTATCGCAAGTTTCTCAGTCGCGTCGTGTGCAGGGCTCCTTACTGAAGATTGAATTCAGGAGCCAGGAAGATTAATAATCTCTTCTCTCCAGCCTTTCATATAGTGATATTGTATTCCATTTAATATGACTTATTCCATTTAAACAATGAACGTTTTTTCTGAGAAAATTGATTGCGCCATTGCTTTTTTCTGTAGCTCAAATTGAAAATTACATAACTTAGCTAGCATACATATTATTATATTGCTTGTAAGAAAGGATCTCAAAATTAACTCGTATTGAACTCTATTGAAGAGGCATTTATCTAGCAGTAGACATATTTCCGGCCGATGTAATTGACATAAAAGTAATAATGCCAATACAAAACATTACTGGTCGTGATTTTCCTCGTAGATTGACCCTAGGTACTAACTTTTTTAATTTGTCTTAATCCAGCCATTTTACAAATGAATATTAACATTTTCAGTAATTTTCCATTTCAATTTATTATTCGAGTTTCCAGTCCGGCGAGCAGGACAGAGTCGGCTGAATGCTTTAAGTTTTAGATTTGATTCAATTCGCCTTTCAATTTGCAGAAAGTGTTGCAAATATTGTAATTAAAGTGGATTCATTTTAGTAAGTTGGCAACTCTATCAGCATTGGAAAAGTCTGTCTAGTGCCAACTTTAGATATGCTACTGTTAACTTTAAGTTCACAATAGGATGGGATGCTTGAAGTCAAATCCAGTATGCATGTTTAATGCTAATGGCTTGTGCAGACTTTTATTGTTTGGAATTTGGAATGAGACTTTTTCAAAGTTTTCGTGCAATTTTGGAATTAGACCATCGATTCCAAACATTTGGTACATTTTATTTGAGTTTTCAACTGTTGCAATTTTGATCTAGGTTATGAACGTTCCATCGTCTAATAAACATGTTACAAACACTGACAGATCATCTATAAGTAGCCAGAATGTCACACGTCGAACACGACGTCCCGTACCTACTAACGTGCCTGTGATTGGTTGTGTCGTAGACGGACCACATCTGGCATCTCATTGTTGATTTTAGTTTGTATCTGATTACTTTTGACTAACGTCGTCGGCAATAGGCCTATAGAGATATGAGGAACAGGGTGTAAAGTTTACTCATATTCTATGGAAAAATCCTGCAACCAGACGGGTGTTGTGTCTGGTGGGCAACTGCCCGACTTTTTATTTTTTGAATGGCATCTCGCAGTTATCCTAGAGAGGCCGTAACTGCTTAACCGGACTATGACCTCGACTTTTGATGTCGAGACGTTGTATACCAGTCGCGTCGTAAACTCTGTGCGATGCAGGATTTGTATGACGTCAGGTCATCGATGTGTAGTTAGCATGTGGCGCTGTAGGTAGATGCCACCATAGGCCTAGGTCGACATAAAAATATTGAACACCATTGCGTCACAAATAAAACACTATCTAGAAACAGCCTTATATAACCCGCAAAGCCGCCGCCGCCCCCGGTCTCTCGGACCCCCGTCTAAGAACTCAGTAACTGAATACTTAACCCTAGAGCAAGTCATTAGAGCGTGTCGCGTGTTATTGTGCGGGCCCGGGGGACCCGCGACAAATCGCCGCTCAGCTAAATTACTCACACTCGCGTTATTACCACGCTTGTTACAGGGTTATGTATTCACTGCCAAGTATGTATTTTACGTAAATAGTTGAAGAAAGATGATAGATTGTTATAATATATATTTAGATTGACTGTGGAAAAAGTTGATAGATAATTTATTTAACGAAATTTGTGCATAAAATGCATGACTGCGAGGCTACTAGCCCGTACCAAGGTAAAACGAGAACAGCAAGGTGTAAAAAATGACTATTTGCCAAAAAAGACCGTGGTGGTAGATTCTACCAAAACCCATGGGAAGAAGGTTTTAGTGGAGTTTTAATTGTTAGATCATCGTCGTTGACCATAAATGAACACGTACGTATGTATTTGCCCAAATTTAGTATGTAGGCATCGTTAAGTACTTGCCATGAATGTGTAATCAAAACACTTTAAAAAAATCCATCTTATCCAAAACAAAAGACATACCTAACTAAGAGACAAATGAGCCATAATTCCACAAAACATATTAAAAACTTCTTTCACAGTAAAAACCTTGCTGAAAGAACCCCTCAGACATAAGAATCACATCTTATTCCCCACTCGACAATCGCACAAAATGGGCCGCAACTATCGGCTCAAAAATATCTTGCGATAGTTCGTTTAGGGGCTCGGAGTAGGCAAGGTGCAGACTGGGAGCCATCCTTACGGTATCAATACGCTATTTATATTTATCGAGGGTACTGTTAGCTGTTCAGTGTGATTTATGCCTTATTTTTCGAAGCTAGGAGTACGCTCCATCTGATAGGACTATCGCTTCTGTTTTTTTGGCAAGGAGATTTTTTAGAGCAACAAACGATAGCATGTTCATAAATGTCGGATCGGTGACTGACTTTAGTTCTTCGGGATTAATAACCCTTTTTTCTTCTGTTTGCATGATAAATTGGTTTATTTTTAACCGACTTACAAAAGGAGGGGGTTCTCAGTTGAGTTATTTAGTTATTTTTATTATGTTTGTTACCAGAGCCCGCTTAAATTATAGACGCAAAAACCTTTACATTCGGTTTCATTCGCATACACCGGTTACTTTAAACAGACAAGTTTTATATAAAGGTTTTGTTCGGATTAAACGGTTAAGACCTATAAAAACTGGTTATCATGGACGCATGATAAAACGTCACGCGCTGTTCAGTTTTATTCAGTCAAAAGTTGTTTTTTTAATAACTGAAAACAATGCTTCATTACTTTCATATATGGTTATTTAGCACCATGATTTCCCTGTAAAAGTTGTTCACAATTTTCTAATAGATACTTTAAAGTTTTATTGTTTTCATTGTAGTCAAAGTATGTATATAAGGTGTATCTATTCATACACGAAGTATATGAAGGGGTCACTGTACTCATCATTATGAACAACTTTTACTATGGGACCAAACCTGAAATTGCGAGAAAAAAATCAGCTGTTACCTACATTCATGTTGGCACAACTCGTCAAAATGTAGGGAACAGCTGATTTTTTTTCTGATTTCAGGTTTGGTCAGGTTTGGCAAAAAATCACTTTAATTTCGGAAGTCGGTGGCAAAAATACGAAAATACAAAACCAAACACCGACTTCCGAAATTAAAGTTATATACCCCCCTTTATAGTGTTTTTATTATAGCAAAAATCAAATGTAAGATCTAAGTTGTCGGTGTGAAATCCTTATTCAACAGTAGACACGTTTTGGTCACTAGATTAATTATATTGTCATCGTGTTATGCCGATCCGACCATCTATCATACACACTGGAGGAAAAGTCTGGTCCTTTCATTGGCTGTAGATTCAATTTGGGGATCAGACCAAAAACTATCATAAATATTTAGTCCTAAGAAACTTACAAGACAAAGGTCATGTTGAATGCCCGTGTAACACCCACTCTCATGACGGTCGGAGGCGCTGCACTCGAAGTTGTGGACGAGTACGTTTACCTAGGACAAACTGTCCAGTTAGGTAGGTCCAACTTCGAGAAAGAGGTCAATCGTCGAATCCGACTCGGTTGGGCAGCGTTCGGGAAGCTTCGCAATATCTTCTCGTCCCACATACCGCAGTGTCTCAAGACGAAAGTCTTCGACCAGTGTGTGTTGCCAGTGATGACATATGGAACCGAAACGTGGTCGCTCACAATGGGCCTCATAAGAAGGTTTAAAGTCACCCAAAGGGCAATGGAGAGGGCTATGCTTGGAGTTTCCCTGCGTGATCGAATCAGGAATGACGAGATCCGCAGGAGAACCAAGGTAACCGACATAGCCCGAAGAATTGCCAAACTTAAGTGGCAGTGGGCAGGGCACATTGCACGCAGAACAGATGGCCGATGGGGTCGAAAAGTTCTGGAGTGGCGACCGCGCACCGGAAGACGTAAAGTTGGAAGGCCTCCCACAAGGTGGACCGATGACCTTGTGAGGGCCGCAGGAGTCCGCTGGATGCGGGAAGCACAGAACCGGTCGAAGTGGCGGAGCTTGGGGGAGGCCTATGTCCAGCAGTGGACGTCTTTCGGCTGAAATGATGATGATGATGATGAAGAAACTTACGAAATCTGTAATCACCACGGTATAGGGTCAGGGAAAATAACTGTTTACCGAAGTGACACACTCCGTCAATTTGCTGAGCTATAGCCACTTCATACTTAGTAATATCAAATAATCAGTTTTCAATTGTCAGTTATTTCAATCGACATTTCAATTTGGTGGTCTGTTTTATATCAAATTTACTTCCCTGACTGTACCAGCAATCTAACAAGAGATCATAATCGTAATTGTCCTAAAATATTCCCAGAAATAAACGTCTTAATAATCTCTACCTAAACTACAATATCTCCGTTATCAACAGTACTCGCGCCAGTAACTCGGCCGTCGTGTGTGATTGATATTTTAATCGAGTAATGCTTGGCTCGGCAATTGCGTCGTGGACTGTAATGATAATGACTTAGGTATGTTAAGATAGTGCTACATGCTGTAATTGTAATTAATATTAATATCTTCTTGTATAATTATGGATAGAGACTTAGGTTGCTAGGTAGATAATGATACTGAGGATATGTATGTACACTCTTCGCACAAGTACAGTTACTAGGTAATAATTTAAAAAAGACGAAAGCAGCGTTCTCAGTCATGTACTAAGTATCATTTGCGTGCAATTTTCAAATCTTTACCCCGACAAATCTACTTATGCTACTTTGTCCTGTGCATCTCGATCAACACCTCACATAGTAAAAACTGGGTAAAAAAAAAATTACTACCAACTTAAATTGATGGCAAGTTGACATTGTGTGTCAATTTAATACACAATTATTTATCTTGACTGTACCTACAACTGATCTATCATCATTAGGCTAACTTTATTATAACAAACTTTATTCCAAAGAAAAATATCATTTTAAGCTCCATTTCAATTAGATTTTTTCAATAAAACACAAAGTCAAATAGACCAAGTTCGAATCTAAATATTATCTTTCCCAAAACATTCAATATTCCAACAAGTTACTTTTCAATAGATCAGGCTGGCGTAATAGTGAAAGACTGGTCGGGAGTAGTCGGGACATGCAGATTATTTTATAAAATATGATCCATTCAATATACCGAGTACTGCACAGCACGGGTGTAAGAAACACATTAACGACCACAGAGTAGGGTGGTATCAGTAGGACAATATTTTTTTAACATTTGAAAAGTCGTACATTATAATAATATAATTTAGTTTTTATTAAATTAATTTCAGGAATTTGGTTTTCAAGTGAAGCTTCGGAAGGTTTTTGCTGTATTGTAGAGTTAGTCTATTCACCTACTTCTGTAACTCTGTGTTTCCCAATCTTATCCAATTATTTGTAGATTCATGTTGTACCTAAATGAAATTGATCATCAATTATAGCTTTAGGTCGTTAGAACACATTTTCCAGAAACACAAATATGTCACTTTCTTTTGCCAAATAGGGGCAATCAAAAACCTTTCGGCAAGCATAAATAAAAAAGCTAGTTGTTTATTCAATGAGTGACTACTGCATAATTTTTATTGGTGATGGAGATTATCGAGGAACGAACAATTATTTTGACTTGCTTATTTATATACGGATACATCATTGACTGTACAACATACTAATGTAAGTTATAGCTTTATTTACATAATGCAGAATTCCTTTTGTAAGCGGGCATGCCCTTATTGTGCCTGGCGGCTTTGATTGTAAGTTCTGTTTACGTTTTATTATAATTTTTTATTATTTATTTCTACCTGAGTACCTATAGTTTTCAATGTTTTGTTGGTATATTGGCGTGTGCTAGGTGACATAGGGCAATTTTTTTTTGTATTTCGTAATATTAATTACTTACTATTGTAGGTATAGAATCAAGTTCTTCTAACTTAACAGACAGCTTTGCTGCTGGAGAGTTTGTTGCGCTACTTCTGCTTCCTAGCTAAAGCACTAGGGAGTGGTGAAAGACGGGCGTTTTGGGGGGACTGTCTTATGTAATTTTGACGTTCAAAAAGAGCTGACTCTTAGCCTACTTTTAATAAATGACTTTTGCCTTTGATTTTATGATTACCGACTTTTGGATTTAATGACCATTCTGTAATGTACACACATCAAAAAAAGTTTGCGATCACTTTGCAAAATCGAAATCTTTTTTGTTACGGTAGATTATATTATGATTTCTTCTTGTTAGCATTCAGACCATTCGGAATTGCTTCCACCAGGCTGGATTACGAGCATGGAGGTCTTGGCGAGCTCCTCTGAATTCCCGGCAACGACCACGACGGAGATTGCAGTGGGCTAGGCTTCGGCAAAATGAAGAAGAAAACATTTGACAAAACTGTCTCTTCGTTGACGAATCGCGAATCAGTACTCCTCCAGATAACTGACGTGTCCGTGTCTGGAAAAGACCAGGAGACCGTGAAAGGTAAAGAACTGCCGCTGGTACAGTTCAGCAAGGCGGGAAATCGGTGTCCTTTTGATCCTGTATCGACGCTTCATGACAGCAGACATGTATAGAGCTATAGTTAAGGTCCATAATTGGTTTACTCTAAATAATTTGGTATTAAATGGCAAGAAAACTAAATGCATAAGATTCACGTTACCGAATGTTAAAAGTAGTGAATGTCACGTTGTATTGAATAAGGAGACACTAGAATTCGTCGAACAGACGGTTTTCCTGGGGATCACGCTTGACTCAAAGCTACAGGGGGGTCCTCACTTAACATCACTTGCAGGGCGGCTAAGTTCTGCCACTTACGCTGTTTGGAAGATCCGCCAATTAACAGACGTGGATACCGCGAGACTGGTCTATTTTAGTTGTACAACCTCCGCAGACGCGAATCTCTAAGGGAACTGTTCAAAACAATTAACATCATGACGGTACCTTGTCAATATATCTATGAAAACATTAGGTATGTATGTTCGTAAAAATCTACATCTTTTTATTAAGATAAGTGACAGGCACAATTTTAACACTAGAAATAGGAACAAATTAGATCAACCGCGTTTCAGATTGTCTACAGTACACACTTATTTTATGGTGTACTGTGAAAAATGTTTTATTAAAATACCAGCCGATATTCTTGAACTAAATGAAAATAAATTTAAATCATGCATTAAACGCACACTATGTAGACAACCATATTATAAGTTAGATGATTATATCGTAGATAAAACTGCTTGGCTTAATGCTGGTCCGGCTCCATAGCCACTTGGGCTTACTATTTAAAATGTTCATATTTGGAAGAGATGCTTCCCTTTTTTATGTTTTCTGACATTACGAACATTTTTGTTCCCATTATTTTTATTTTCTGACATTACGAATAAGTTTTTATTTTTACTGAATCAAGTACCTACCTATTATTTATTAAAATTTCAAAAGATATTGAATATTTTTCTTTCTGTTTGGAAATCAAATTTTTTGAATTTTTCAAATACATTGCAAACTATAGTTTTTTTTTATAATTTAGAAGCATTTTGTTTAAACTTTGTAAATGTGAGTACCATCTATCCGTATAATAATGATGTTGTTTTGATGTACGTTGACTTGAAAAACGTGGCAGTTGAGAGTATGTCATGCTCACT
This sequence comes from Antitype chi, assembly GCA_947359405.1. Classification (NCBI taxonomy): domain Eukaryota; kingdom Metazoa; phylum Arthropoda; class Insecta; order Lepidoptera; family Noctuidae; genus Antitype; species Antitype chi. Next base: position 525,172 of record OX375821.1, on the reverse strand, counting down.
TAAATGTCTCGCTGATGGTGGCGCGTGTGTTGGATCATTCGGTTCCCTACAAAATGGTTGAGCTGGACGGTGCTGATCAACGCGTCAAGCTCGTGAACGGGCGCCATTGGTTGAGACTGATCATCTCCTAACTTCCATGGCTTATTTTAAATCTTATATTTAGAATTGTATTTTTTTTTACATTGTTCTCACATATAGAAGCAATAAGAATAATGATCCCAAGATTTTGTAATACCTAACATGATTAAAAAGACTGTCCTTGGAGTTTCTTGCCCGTTCTTCTCCATAGAGATCTACGTCTTGGAATGGGCAACTAGTTTCAACTTTCCAACTGGTCGACTTTTTGACAATTCAAAAGTGCCTGTAAATGGTTTAATTGAAATAAATGCTTTGAGTTTGAGTTTGAGTTTTTGAGAGCAGTTGCTATTGATGTAATTATCAGACCATTCCGAGTAAACCATGGCCACCAATTTTTACTGGTCGATGATAATGCGCCCGCCCATCGAGCTCAACGAGTCAATGCTGCTCTCCGAGAATACGTCATCACAAGGTTAGACTGGCATCTCGGCTAGCCTGACTTAAACCCAATAGAGCACGCGTGGGATGCTCTTAATCGAGCTGTTTCGAACCGTCCAGAGACAGTGCCAGAGCTCACGGAAGCCGCTATTCAAGAATGGGATAGGTTACCCCAAGAAATGCTGGATAACTTGATTCTCAGCATGTCCAGGAGGATCACCGCAAGTGTTTGAGCCAGGGGAGGAGTTATAGTATATTGAATATAAACTTTTTGTTAATAAATTGTTGTTTAAGTTTGGTTAAATAGTCTTTTTCTTTCTATGAAATTTCTGTTACAATTACATTATGATTAATTACTCAATTTTTTATTGTTTTATTTTTTAATTTGAAACAGGGTATTTCTATTTTAAAATAAATAATAGTTTAAAAAACTAAAAAACACGCTTTAAAAACCAAACTAAAAAAGGAGAAAATAATTTAATTCAATTAAAAAGCGTGGGGTGCTTTTTGAGGTATTTTTATAATCAATTAATGTAAAGCACCCCACGCTTTTTAATTGAATTAAATTATTTTCTCCTTTTTTAGTTTGGTTTTTAAAGCATGTTTTTTAGTTTTTTAAACTATTATTTATTTTCTATTTTTTAGTTCTGCTAACTTTTTTTTTCTCAATTTTTTTTTTAATTATTGAATTGTCATCGGTCCTCGACAAGTTTACAAAGTTTCAATGAAATCTGACCGTTTAAAGTGGGTCAAAATCGCGCTCAAAGGAGTCGGTTACATACAAACATACAAACAAACATACAAGTGAAGCTTACCTTCATAATTATTACTATTTCGATGATATAAGTGATCTTAGAATCTAAGATTAAAACTGCGTCAAGAGCTTTTGAAAAGTGGTCTGGAACAAATAATTTAAAACTGAATGTAAATAAAGCAAAATGTTTGTTATTCAAGTCAACGGTACAAAATAACGCTAGTCTTAAGGTTGTGTGTTCAGCCAGGGGTGCGGGTTGTTCAAAAGAGATACCGCGGCTCCTGACACACAGGCAACTGAGGGAACACGGGTGGGTTCTAGTCAGTAAAAGTCTTACCTTCGGCATTCCAACCGAAATTAAACGAGGTTCATCATAGTCCTAGAGTTCAATCTGTCTTTTTATACAACAAGTTGCCAATAGAATTTCAAAGTATGAAAAACATTGACTTATTCAAGAACAAATTAAAGACATATTTATTGAGGAGGGCTATTACAGTATCGATGAGTTCATAGAAGATAAACGAGTGCTACAATTAAATTATTTGTAAATAATTTTGAACCGTAACTTTTATTTTTATACTTGATAAGTTGATAATGAACTTTAAATTTTATTTTGATCAATGATTTGTTGGTGTTATATTTTAAACGCGTAATTAATTTATAAAATGGATGTATTCAATGTTTTTATATTTTATTTATTTTTATTTATTAAAACTTAATGCACAAGTAAAAAATACTGTACAAAGGCGGATGTATTATTAATTGATCTCTTATTAATGTAATTACCAACACAATGTATTTTGTTATGATTTAAATAGCTTATTTTGATGTGTGTAGAAGACAACGGTTGAAACAACTTTTAACTTGTGAGAGCAAAAACCAGTTACTTTAACAAGTCCCAAATTTGAATTGAGAACCTTCGAAGCGATGGTGATACCAAAGTGATTCCTATAATGAGGTTAATGACCCGAACAGTCTTTATTGCAGACAAAATCACAATATAGACTGTTGCGCACTAATAAAATTATGTACTCTTGCTTTCCTACTCTGTGGCGTCTTATAACGGAAGCCTGCTCGCAAGGGGAATGCGAATAAGACAATATTGCCTGGCGAACGTTTGACCCGCGATAAATATCGTCATTACCCTTCCCTCTCGCACTAATCACGCACCTATAGCCCTGTCTCTGTCCTCCGCACACCTTATCCCGATGCTTAATGGAGAGGAATGTAGTGTACGAGACTTACTTAAACGACGTAAACAAGTGTTGACAGTTGAACTCTCTGGAGTCCTTCGAGTGCTTTATTTTTTCTCGATGCATTTCTTTTGTATCGCAGAACCCTTTTCGAGCTATGTGTCTATTAACCCAGCAGAGGAAATAAGTGTTTGATGATATCGATTTTGTACCGGAATTTTAATTAATATAAGTTTGTAAATAAAATCCTTCAAATAAAATACACCATCGGGTAGAACGGCCACAGAATGTGGAAGTTATGCAAAGAGCGAGATTGAAACTAGTGTAGTTTGTGTTTTATAACAATTAGCTTTATTTCGCTGAACAATGTTCCCGTTTAAAACCAAAGAGCTCGCGCAATTTGTTTCGGACGCGTTGCTTTTAGAGATTGTTTTATCATCGTGTCAATGCGTAGCCGAAAGCTACCTGCCTATAACCGTTATTATCGCAGCATTGTTTTAATCAGCAGACTAGGCAGATGGATTGGTGAGCTACTTAGCTGCAGCAAACAGGAAGACACTGCTGTTCAGCTGTCCTCAATATATCAGCACTCTCATGAGTCATGAAACACCAAGTTATTTATAGGTAATTTACTTTATTACTACTGTAACGCGATCACATAACTGGCAAAGTTTCATAACAAACTGAAGTCCCTGAAGTTAGTATTCACGCAACTTTTTTCATATACAAGTAGGTATCTCCATATCGGTACAATATTATTTCGGCCCAAAAGTATGTAGGTATAGGCCTGACCTTTCTAGATCAGTCGTACGGACGTGACCTTTATTTGTGTTTCTGATTGAATATCAAAAGTTTCCTTGTTCTTCTATTCGGCAAACATTGGCATTTCTTTCTGATATTATGTAGAAGCGTTTTTTTTACTAAATCTGCTTTATTTAAAGATCTTCGACCCTTTGGTGTTCATGCTCTCCAGAAATTGTTACGAAACAGTCTTAAATGAATCATTGAAGAGTGGACCACAGTCTGCACTCTGTTAAAGATTCTAGCAGTAAATGCAGCTTCAATCACTGTCTCAGCATATTTTATCTTTGCCTGCTGGGCAAAATCCTGCCGTAACTGCCAACACGTCTTGTGCAATCTCTGGCCAAGCTGGCCCTGCAATTATTATCAGATCGTCACACCATGTTTCTAAATTGATTTGTACGCTTGATACCTATTATCTATGCTGCGGTCCATTGCCCATTGCCAAGTCTTGAGTTTGAATATCTGTTTTTCAGTGAGCACTTTGTGCACCGTAGGTTAGGACGGCATTCATTATCGATAAGTTATCTTTTCAGTGTTATAGGAAGACTACGTTTTATGTGTCCTTTAAGGGCCCTGTAGATTGTTCAAGCATTTTGTACTTGTCTTTCAACAACCCTGTCTCGTCTTTTCTTGAAAGTCATTATCTGTCCTATTATGCAACGCAATATCACGCGAGGATCTTCATAAACAGAACAAGGCAATTAAAAATAATCCAAATATTTTTGTATATTTTCTTTTCTGGAACCTTTCACACCTCGAAACGGCCTGAAAAATAGTGTAGTCTCACGTAGAAACACCACAAAGGAGGCGCTGTAGCCTACCGTATGACGCCAGACAAGCACCTGATACTGACGTGTGACGTCAACACAAAGAACGTTACAATTCGCAGTTTTTCCGAAGCCCCTACGCGCTTTGTAGGAGCTCGAGGTTTATCCGAACTTATGTGCGATCTGATCCGTATTGTGGATCATGGTTGTTGCTAAAAGTTGCGTTTATTCGGGCTATGTTGATAGAGGTAGTTTAAGCAGGGAAACACGGCTAGTTTATGGTCAGGGATGATGTGAGGTAAAAGGGTAGGCTTAAGCCATTTTAGGGTTGCTGAACTTGTTTTTGGAGAGTTGATGCTACAGGAACAAAGGAAGATATTTATTATACCTCTGATATCTTGGGAGTAATACAAACACAACTCCTGTTTATAAATGAAAAATAATATACACACAAGTTCTAGACACTCCACAATCTTTATACCCTACTTGTTAAGATTAAAACGGAAAGCAATAAACGTAGAGGCTGTAAGTACAATTATATCCCCTTGAGTCAACTTTACGACATACAGATAACCGGATGATAAGCTCAACGTTTTTATATACCTAAACAATTTAATACGCGAGGAAAATATGGAAAACTAACGCTAAGCGCTGCGACTCGCTGCAAAGTAATTGAGTTGGAATACAATCTTAAACGCTTTGAATAAAAGGAAAATAAATGCATTGCGGCGGAGCGGCGGTGTAGTGCGGCGGCGTGGAGGAGTTGCGGTGCGGCGGCGTTATGGAGAGACGACAAACTTGTTAGTGAGCAGATTATTTCGCTTGTTATGGTTATAAAGCTGGAAATAATAGCAAGATTGATCTATAAGTATTGTGTAGGTATGTTGATTGGGACGTTGTTTAAAATGACATTATTAAATGGTTTTTACATGTCTGTCACATGTCACATCATGAGCGTCGTGGACGTCAAGTAACGTATATTATGACAAGGTCTGTATAACAATATTCTTCTGTAAGCTACTGACAATACAAAGTTCAGGGATCACCGATTTCTTTGGCAAGAACATAACAGCTGTTACAAAATTCATGATCAAGCTTGTGGATTTGGATATTTTGATCAAAATCAATACACCATACAATTTGCAATGGTATTCGATTCTTCCATTAAAATAAGTAAATCCACGTCCTGTATGTATAACACAAACAAAGCAATATCTAGGCAATCCAATTCAATTTCTGTAAAGCGATGGTTCCGTTCCCCAAAGGATATGAAACAGGTACAATACTGAATAGAAGGTAGCCTGCAACGCTCGTATATAATATGAGACAGTAATTTGTAAATGTAATCGTACAATATACCGAGTGGTGTGTGATCACAACGCTAAGTCTGCAGCAGATTTCACAGCACCACATTGATCTAACACCACATCGATGTCCACTTTTACTTGAAACTTTAAAGACGGTCTTCAGTTTGAAAATGTATTTATTTAAGTACTTATACAAAGACCAACATATTACTAACATAGCGTTAACCAACAATCTTTGTTGTTTAGCATTTACATAAATGCAATGCATGCATGGGCCGTATCAGATGGTTAAAAGTCACCCAAAGGGCAATGGAGACGGCTATGCTAAGAGTTTCCCTACGTGATCGAATCAGGAATGAAGAGATCCGCACAAGAAACAAGGCAGTTGACATAGCCCGAAGAATTGTCAATTAAGTGGCAGTCGGCAGGGCACATTGCTCGCAGAACAGATGGCCGATGGGCCGGAAGTTTCTGGAGTGACGACCGCGTATCGGAAAACGTAGAGTTGATAGGCCTCCCACAAGGTGGACCGATAGCCTTGTGAAGACCGCAGGAATCCACTGGATGAGGTAAGCACAGAACCAGTTGAAGTACCGGAGCAAATAGCGTGCTTGTTTATCATAATATCATTCAAACATTTATCTATCGTTGCGTTATTGGATGGCGTTCATATTGATGCATTACGTCCATGCATGTAAAACGGATTTTAAACGATTTAAACCATTCAGTTATAAACATCTGTCATTTTTGGATCTTTGACAGTCGTCCCGAAAATTTGACAACCAGTCTTACCAAGCTCTTGCAAGTTGAGTATGAATACAATATTGATTGTAAACGTGGCCGCCAGACGGATAGTAAAATGAGAAGCATTAACTAAATTTGCATTAATGAAGTGAATGTTAATTTTACATAAGGTATAGTATAGTATATTTATTTCCGAGTATATGGTACATTATGATCTTAATATTACTAAAAAGCTTCACATATACTACCGTTGCCGGTGTAGAAATATTTAAATTAAAGTACAATTCCCATTTAGTTTGAAATGACTATGGGTAACTATTATTTTTTAATACAATGTCAAATTTTATTAATTAGAAACAAAAACTTAAATATATTTATGAATTAAATGTCAAATGCCTTAAATTTAAAAAGTCAATCCACACTAAGTACCTACTGATTACATGTAATGTCAAAATTTATAATTAAAAAAATCGTGAACTGAATAAAAACAGTTGTCTAAAAGCCAGGCAAATATTGCTTTCTTGAATTTATTAGTAGGCAGCACTCTGATGCGAGAAGGTAAATTGTTGAAAATTTTGATTGCCATACAATTGGAATTCCTGCTATACAAGGTGCATTTTACAAGGTAAAATATTAATAATGTTTATCAGTGGAAAAAATGTTCTTTCAGAATAGGTAATCTACGTGCTTGATTTTTATTATTCCAACATATGATACTGGACGAAGATGGCGGGACGAGCTTGACTCTTAGTGAAAGGACTGGCCAGCACTAGCAAAAGAAAGAATTGTGTGGAAGAGGAAGAAGGAGGCCTTTGTCCTGCAGTGGGACAACACAGGCTAGTTAGATTAGATAGATAGATTTGATACCATCGCTTATTTTTATAAATTATGAGCAAAAATTATGCCTAGAAACCAGCCAGCCAGTCCGTTAAGTACCTCAACAAAAGCTCCTTTACATTTCCCATAGCTATGTCAGCTTACTATAGAAATTGTCTTTTTGTACAGAAAATATGCAAATCTGACGGCATATTAAAGGAAAGTAAATACCAACCGCGTGTTGTGGACAGGCGATGTTCAACGTTTTCCAACTATGCACACAGTGATCGTTCGTCAAGCAAACAGTGAGAACAAACCAACACAGAGATGTTGTGTCAACACACAGAGTTGTGCCGGCTGTTGTGATGTAGTTGTATAATGCAGTGTGCAGTGGACGTCATTTCAAATGAATAATTGGACTCATTTGGAAGTCAATAAATCTGTTCGGTTTTAAATTGTGACTGCTGTTCCGAGTCACAGTTACTGAAATGTGGTTACAAAGTTTTCGATTTCGGGAAAATGAAGCTTGACGAATTCTTTATTTTGTCACTGTAATAAAAGCAACAAACTAGAGCTTAGTATTGTTACCATTTTCTACGTAAGTTTCATTAGTATCACTATGACAATGATATCGATGAGTTGAGAATTTTGCGTAATCTAAGGTAAGAGCCACTTGACTACAATCTTACAAACAATTTTCACAATTGGAATAACCTTAGAGTTAAAATGCTCCTCATATTATTTAAATCTTAGTAGTATCGGTCTTTCTAAGAAGCTTGCGTTTGTAAATACAATGTACTTCGTGGAATAACTCGACAGTCGACATTGACAGGGTCCCACAATATTATATTAAGTGGAAATCCTCTGTCGTTTGATTCAAAGACTACGCTTATTTATGCGTTTCCAAATTTAAGGCAGATTCTTTAGGAATTGTATGAAATAGTATGTATGAATTTTATTAACAAGAAAACTATCTATAATGTTTATAACAAGCCTCAGGAATAAAAGTAGGGTCACATTAAGTTCACTATAAAGCCTTAGGAACTATCTTTATGAAACAACTATAAAATATATTGACATGCGTTGGGTAACTATAACATAATTATGTATAACTAATATACTCAAAGTTGCAAGTCTATAATATTATGTTTCATTTATGGAAATTCGTAACAAATTCAACTAAAACAAAAGTATCTCTAAACTCAAAACAAACCAACAAAACGCCACTATTTTCGTCCCAAAGCACCCATGTGGAAGCTGTGACAGCCGTCTTACGTCCCGGCGACAAATCTTACGATATCTCCGAGCTTGGCACGTTAAAACTACGCGCTTCACATACAATGGCGGACATTTATTATTTAGGATCAGCACCGATAATCAGTGCCGTTACCCGATTTCTTTCACTGGGGTGCCGCCCTCGCTTTACTCACCTACAACAACTTTGTAACACCCTTATTCCCGTGGCAACAAAGTTCAATTTAGTTTGCTACTTAAAATTTTACAATGTTATTCTTAGCCTTCATCGTTATTCTTGTTTCTATTGTCATAGGGTTGATGTTCGTTTGTGTAGGGTGTATAAGAAAGTTGGTGTATATTTTTATCATGACGTGTAAAGGTGGCCGGACGCATCGGTCCCTGGGAGCCAACGCATCTGGCGTTGAAATTCGCTTGAAATATTGTTTCATGTTCGCACCCACTTGTAATGCTCGCCAGAGATGGGACAGACGGCAGAGGCGGCGACATTTTAGGAGAAAAAAGTTTTTCCTTTTGTAGTAAGTAGGTAGGTAGTTAAACGTATTCGAGACTTTTGGGCCGATTAAGTCATCCATTTTTTAAACGGCCTACACCGTATATTTTTACAATCTACATTGTAATAATAGGTATATGACATTCAAATGACAGTCACGTTTAAAAAATAAACAACCCGAAATGTATGAATTGTATGATCGTGGTTTGTTCAGCTTTAAACTGTTACATTTGAACATGTTTTTTTTTAAACAACACAGAATTAATTTCCAACAACCGAATTCGATTATAAAGTCCAACTAAATATAACAATTCAAATGAGACAAAAGTCATAATATCGATACAGCCCCCGGTCGCACTGTCCACAATCTGTCACAACCCTAGCTCGGGGCGGGGGCGAATAAATATGAAAACTCAACGAGTTGTTTGTAAAAAAATAAAACAATAAAACCGTGTTATAGGGATTTGGATTTATTTCGCACAATTTTCCTAATATTGGGTGACTTGTTTATGGCTTGTTGCGATGGTTCAGCGGTGGGAGTTCTTGGAAGTGGGTTTTTGATTGAATTTGACCAAATAATATGTTTTTACTGGGTGTTCTCCTTTTTTTACATGTTTTCACTGCACTTGTGTTTTTGAAGAACATTCGCTCCAGCACTTTGCTTATCTATTTTACGACCCCTGAATGCTTAATCATAACCTGGGCAATAATTACAAGTCAACAATATTCAACAGAGATCCTGATAGTTCGATTCAGAACTTTTGCTGACCACATTGGTGACTTTGGTAATCCAACAACACAAAAATTATGTTAGTAAGCTGTAGTTAGATTCGTCTTACAAGTTTCCCTTCACATAATCCCCTGGTCATCTCTCACAATCCCATGGTTAGCAATGGGGTAATCTATTCGCAGCCCACACCGAATGATGACTTGAACAAATATATTCAAAGGAATCACATATTTATCTTGCCACTCGGCAGATTGTTCTCCAGATAGGTTTTACTGACGCTTTTAGGTGATAGGATGGGCTGGCAATCTGTCACTGTGGGCAATAAATTGTTTTACTGCCATTTTTACACCCAATGGCTGGTTTATTGCTGCGGATATTTTGATTTACGAGATTAGAAGAGTCCTTCATATCAAAAGGTATGTCTGTATTGATAGAATCTGTTAGGAGCAGTAGGATTTTAATATTTTGGTAAATTTTTCCAAAAAGTTTTATCTTAAAATAAAAGATAAAATTCCCGAGATCCCTTCTCGGGAATTTTATCTTAATTCTCTTATTATTATTTATATGTGTATCTACTGTAACTGCTTTACAGTAGATACCGTAAAGGACTTGGAACCATAATCTTCCAAACGGCGTGGGCTGCACGTAGAGATTACCGGTACCAGGTTATATCATATCCACATCATACCAACTCACCCGCGTCAATTTCACCTCGGATAGTATTTTGTATTCTTGGAATACAAAGCAAAATGAAGTGTACAATTTTGATTCGGAAATCTATTACAAGCTTCAAACCTCTATAATCCAAGCAAACAGCTTGAAACAGCTCGGCCTGTTTATACAAACAAGCGGCACATACATTGTTTGAGACGAGTCCAACCGTATCGATTTGCGAGTGCGATTAGATCGCTCGTATCGACTGACCTAATCGATATAGGACGAGCACTGGCCCGAATACGAATCACTTTTAATAGTGGAGCGCTTTTTTATTATTTTAGCTTACTTTGCTCGTTAATTTTTAGCATTATTGGTGCTTGTTCTTGAGATATTTTTTGTTGGTGGTGCTATTAAAAAAGTTGTGAGTATTTTTCACACAATAAAATCATCATTTGTTTTTCCATCAGAATGTTATTCTTAGTGGAACTACTCTGCATTACTTCTATTAAAAGTAATGATCAGTTCTTAGTTTGTCATAATAACTGTCGTCAGTATACAATTCTGTTAAGACCACAGAATATAGGTAATCATTCGTGTAATTCCGTGTTCACCTGTAAGTACTGAAATTATAAAAATATTTCATGAACTAAAAAAGTAGGGAATAAACTATTCGATGAGATAGCTAGTTGGTATTGTCCGTCCAATTTGTTTCATGATAAAACTAATAGCTATAACTATGATACGTTAAACTACAATAACAGTTACTGACCCCACAGCGTAGGACATTGAAACAAGACCTAGGGGCGATCTAAATAGGTCAACTTTTTGTTTAGATGTTCGGCCAGCGAAACAATATTAATATTCATGTAGGACAGCGCTGGGACATGCTCAATATCCAGTAGCTCTGATACTGATTTACATTTACTGTTTTGGGAATTATATTTATTACTTAATTTTGCACGCGGCTTCACCCACGGAGGTCGGCATCCCAAGGGAACGTACTACCGGGATAAGAAGTAGCCGATGTCCTAACTCAGGTCAGGGTCCACATGTGTGCCTTTAATGGAAATCCGTTCAGCCATTAGGGCGCGAAAAGGTTACAGGCAGATATACTGACAGACAGACATACAGACTAAATTACTTACGCTTTTAGCACATTAGTATGGATACTAATAAGACTAAGATTTTATCGCTTTTAGGGAATACATATTTCTTTAACGTCTGCTCCTGCGGGTGATGTGCATTATTTTGCACAAAATTATCCTTACTAATATTATATTATAACTACAAAAGTTAATCTGTCTTTTGTCGGTATGTAGGTCTATTTGTTACCTTTTCACGCCTGAACGGCTTTGACACACAGGTGAACCATGACTAGGGTTTTGTAGAACTAAGGATTGAAGAATTAGCATAGTCATCCAACGAGGCAATGCTGCCGATCTTCTGAGCACGTTTCTGGATGCTAGCGATGCGGACGAGTACTTCGACGCCTAAGCGTCTTTTAGTTTTTATATTTAGTAGTTTAGTTTAGATAGTCATATAATTACCTAGTGTAAATATTTAGTTGTGTTACATATTGTAGGATAAGTATTTTAATGCATAAGTGAAAGACAAAGGATACAAGCTCAGTAGCACGTTCCCGTGGAGTAACGTCCGACCAACACGCGGGTGAAGTCGTACGATAACAATAAATTCTCGTTAGTCAGTCACTGAGTCACAACTGCCCGATATTGCTCTGATCATCGTTTTATTTTTCCTTTGACTAATTAATATTCAATTTATTCGGAACAAGCGCACTTGACATAATCCCTTTGGCGCTTTTTAACCAAAGCCGTCAATGAAAGGAAGGGGAGCCCTTTCCTTTGACAAAAACATGGCAATGGATTTTATCATTAGGCTTAATAATTGCATAGCAATGGCCTCAGGGTTTACGATCCCTTCTGCCCACACCCTTTATTGTACGTGGGAAGATCAACAGATGCTATCGCGAAATTAGTAAGGAAATTCAATCACCATTACGAATCGGACTGTCTTTTATATAAAAAAAATATTAAGAATGTAATATAATGGTTTTTAAAATTATAGTAGACTTGAATATTGTCGATATTAACTCAATGGGCTAAACAGGTATGCTTAGAAGGCAGTTCACAATTATAAAGGTCAATCTAGGAAGACTGCTCGCAACATAGACATCTGACTACGTTTGTTTCAATGTTCCTAAAACTAATTCACCATCTTCAATATCAACATCAGCTGTAAATAGGAACGAGTTTTCTTTGGTGGTATGATTACAAAAACGAAAAAAAAAGAGAGACTTATCATTATCATTTGCGAATCAAAAGAAAGGCAAATCAATCACCTTCAGTGCAAGTAAAGTAGCTCTATGTTTAATGGTGTAGCATTTTGGCTAATCTCTGTAAATTAAGGACTATTTAAAAGACAAATCAATAAAAAATGATATTTGTAAATTAGATTAATTGCTGATTGTTAATACATTTGTACGCCATGTTATAGCAGGATATGCTGAAAAAAAATCACTATAACACCTTATGTATCTAGCAAATAAATATTTTTTGATTTGAAATCCAAATCTATCTACAGAATTCCGACATCAATCCAGCTCCACATGTCATGTGCATGTTAAATGAGGGACCACACTAAGAGTTCGCAAAATAAAAATCACTAGTATTTAGTAGTAAACTTAAAACAATTGTAGAACAAATTAGGGAATTTGCAAGCAAATGTATTAAAAGTACCAGCCCTCCCTCACTTCTTACAGACTATCAGCTAGATCTCGGAAAGTATCTTAAAAATTAAGGTTTTGTGATTACAAACATTTTGTAAAGAATTTGTAAAGAATTTGTAAAGAATTTGTAAAGAGTTTGTATAGAATTTGTAAAGCATTTGTTAAAAATTTGTCAAGAATTTGTAAAGTTATTTACCTAATAAACGACCTCTTCTTCTTCTTCCGTCCCTATATAGTCCCGTTATTTGGGGTCGGGTCTCCTAACTTTTCTGTGCCAAGTTATTCTGTCTTGGCTTGTCGGTTGACTTTCTTGAGGTCACTTTTATATTTGACCATCAGGTCAATGGCGGCCGGCCTCTGCCACTCTTTTGTTTTATTTACTTAATAAACGATCGCGAAGCATTAAAGATTAAAACATATGACGACTAAACTGTGGTTCCTTGGACATTGGTATTAATAATAATTAATAATTGATTAAAAAAATAATTTCAATGTCTCTCAACTCTATTCATATTATAAACCAGTTACGATTTCCTTTGACTTTCCCTCAGCGATAGCGCGAAAGTTATCTATCTCTAATAAAACAACTTTTTTCTCAGAAAACACCGCATTAAAATTGTGAGATATTCTTTATATCGACGATTAGATGAGAGGGGTTGGCAGTTATCGAGAGTGGAAGGTCAGCGTAACCTCTAGACAGTGAGGCCTTCGTTAGGTATCAAGAGGTGCTCGCATTTAAATGTTAGGGAATTAGAGCCAATGCCAACTAGATCATAACAAAAAAAAATAAAAACAAGGGATTTATGTTATTACAACACGATCGAATTAAGGAACTTTGGTGTTTCTGAGTTTGTCACATCATTTTAAAAGAGCCGCCTTTTCTTTATTGAACCAATTTATTTATTAACTAGCTGTGCCCGCGACTTCGTCCGCGTGGAATAGTGACTTTTTGGGCAGCATATTTTGAATTACATAATAATATACCGTCGTTTGGGTAGCAAAAAAATTACTTTACAGTACCTAATGCTTCTCTGTATACGATATTTGACGTATGGCCATCGGGGATGAAAGCATACAGGCTCCTAGGATTGCTAACCCGTGACAGAGCCACATACAACTGACCGTGCGAGAAACAGCTGATACTCAGATCTACACCCACAACTTTCAGCGTCTGACCTTGGGCTTTATTAATTGTCATCGCAAAACATAGGCTGACTGGAAACTGGACTCGTTTAAAACCAAATGGAAAATTGTTTTGAATGAGAGGAATCCGAGGAATGAAAACACTTTCACCTTTTCCACACCCTGTTAAAATCTCTGCTTCTATCAGATTTCGTTGTAAATTGGTCACTTTTAACCTGGTGCCATTGCAAAGTTTTGGGGGGCTTAAATTTCTAAGAAGCATTATGGGTACGCCTACTTTTAATTTTATTTTATGTGCTGGTAGTCCAGGAGCATTGAGGGAATCTAAAAATTCTACTGGGTAGCTTGTAGATTCTCCTTCTTCCATGACTCTGTTAATGGAGATATACTCAACATAATCCCCCAGAACATAGCTCAAAATTTCAGAGTTATATAACTGATAGAATACTTTAACAAATGTTCGCCGTGATTCTTTAAATTGACATAACTTTTTTATTTATGAACCGATTGACATGAAATAAACACTAAATGTTAAGTGAAGCTTACTACAATATATTAGTGAAAACCGCATCTAAATCGAATAAGCCGTTTCTGATATTAGCGTGCACAAACACACAGACAAACAGACAAACCGACAAACAGACAAAAAAAAATTAATTACAATCTCGGGTTCGGCATCGATATAATAACAACCCCTGCTACTTTTTTTTTATATATTTCGATTGTACAGACACCACTTTTCTACAATTTATAGATATAGATGTCAACTATAAACCCACTTTTATCTTTTCCTTTTGGCTCAGCAAAATATTTTACCTTTTTCCTTATAAAACAAACATTTTGAAGAGCTCTTTGTTTTGTTTTCTGATAGCAGCTAGAATAAGGATGAAGACGAAATTATGCGCATTAAGGTGGTTTATACGGAAAGTGTCGTGTTGAACTTTGTAGACCTGCATTAGACATGATATGACACATACTGTGGGGTTTGCGTTGTAAGGGACCGCAGTGTAGAATAGTTTAAGTAATTTTAAGTACCTTTGCTTTGTTTGGGTTGAGTAGGTTTGTAGCTACGAGCTAGTTCTTAAAAGACGAAAAACTCTTCCTTGCACGTCAGCAATTGATGTAATGTTGCCTGAGAAAAGAGAATGAAGAGACAGAAGTAAAGAACAACATTATTATCTATTAGTCTACTACAAAAGTGTCAGATGAAAACGTATACACATGAATCAAGAAATGTACCCGTCAAATTGAGTGCTTTGATTTGTTTTTTTTTTTCAACCTGAAATGCTATTTGCTGTGTGAGTCACTTGTTATATCTAAGTTGAAATATGCTGACACTGTGTATGGGGCGTGCAGTCTCGGTAGAAGCGAAAAACTGATCCAGCGGGTGCAGAATGCTTGTGCTAGATTCTGCTATAATGTCCCACCCTGATCCTACATCACTCCATTTTGGAATAAGGGTAATTTGATGAGAATGTCAGCACGCAGAAAGCTTCATCTGGCTACCCTACTCTTTGGCACGATTCTCACGAAGAAACCAGACTACTTATACAAAAAATTGTCTTGGTCGCGCGATATTAACAAGATTAAAACTAGAGCACCTTCGTACCTCATGATATCCTCATCGCACAGAACTGTTGAATTCCGTGGTTGTTTCAAATTCGCTGCCTCCCGTTGCTGAAACGACTTGCCTCCTCCTTTTCATGCTATAAAGACAGTTGGCACATTCAGAACCAAATTTAAACAGCACTTACTACAGCTTCAAAATGATACTTCACTTTGAACCTGATTAAACTTACCCTTGATTTGCACGCAGCTGGCAATGGTGGTGAGTGCTTGGCAGCGATTGTACAGGCATAGCTGCATTGGTTTTGCAATTTGTTTTTATTTATTTCTTTCTTCTTTGTTTTTTTTGTTCGTTGTTTGTCACTTTTTGTAAATCGGAATTCTCACACCTCTCAAGACCTTAGTTAATCTTTTTTCTCTAATTACCGTAAATTGTCTGTATTACATGACGGCCGTAACAATATAAATTCGATGTGATTTTCTTTTTGTTTTTGCCGTAAGTCGGCGCCATTTAAAGTACTCTGTGGTCGGCGCCTGCATCTCATTACTTGTCATAGCGATGCCATAGGGTCACAGACACTAAATGCATAGACAAGTAATAGATGTTACGTGCGGTGCAGACCCGCGGATTACAAAAAATACTTTTTACGTAAATTATTTTTTAGGTATTTTACTCATAATTATATTATTTTTATTTATTATTTTATTTCTGTATCTGTCCGTGACATCACAGTGGGCCCTATCAGAATACCAGCGCTGCGACACCTTTAAATGTCACAGCATCGTGCTGAGATAGGGCCTTTTGGCCCCGTGCAGAATTTTGTTTTTTATTTATTTTTTACTTTTTATATTATTTTAAATTTAAATTTTTTGCTAAGCATATTAAGTTTGTGATA
This sequence comes from Antitype chi, assembly GCA_947359405.1. Lineage (NCBI taxonomy): Eukaryota > Metazoa > Arthropoda > Insecta > Lepidoptera > Noctuidae > Antitype > Antitype chi. The sequence continues at coordinate 508,786 of OX375821.1, read as the reverse complement.
TTCCTGTGCGAGTCTAATACATAATTTTTTTCTTTCTTTCTATTTTAAAATCACCTTAAAGTTACTTTTTACACTATTATTGATTGCGTAAAAATTTAACGTGACCCGGGTTTGTTTACACCATCATGAGATACGTTCGGCACAGACCATAGAAGCTAGTAGCTAACCAGCAATGATGTAATTCGATTTTATTTTATACAATCGTATTTATTATTCTAATTTTAGTTTCCCTGTTTATTTTCTTTACTTACTCTTCTACACACTTCTAAGTTGAGGAAAATTAATATTACAACAGAAATCATATTACAATTACGTATGTATAGAAGAATATCGTTTTCCTTATGTGTGATACCTTATAATTATAATATTATATTATGATCCCGCTGGTCACGTAGTGGCGAAAGTAGGTCAAAATATTGAATTAGTAGCACTGCAGATACTTCCTATTATGTTTTACAAAATAATGTAATCATTATTAAATAACATTATCAATTTTGTTACTGTCAAATAGTATTGATAGACACTGACAGTTTAGTTTATTGATAAATTATATAACTGAGTGTTTAACTAAATAACGGCAGATTTCGCCAATGAAACTGAACGAGATCAGCACAACTAACCCAGCACAACTAACCCAGCACCCTAATTTCGTAACTCACGATTAATCATAATTTGTTTCGTTTTGAAACAGATGGCTAATCTATTGCTTCATATGTTCGAAAAATGTGTCTGCTCAACAACGTTAAAAACGCAATGAATATTGTTGAACTGTCAAAATGAAACGGATTATGATTAATCGTGAGTTACGCAATTAGGGTGCAGGTTCAAGAGCTGTCAGTGTAAGCATTGTTGTAGAATATTGAGATTGACACCTCCTGAACGCAGTTTAGATGTGCTGATCTGTAATTTGAAAACATTGTAATATCCAATTATTTTTAAAAGAGTAACCGTGGAGTTTCTTGCCTGCTCTTCTCCATAGGAAGCGACAAATTGGAACCGTGCCTTAGCTTCTGACGTTTCATACTTGCCCATGCAGGTTTATGTGAAATAAAATATTTTGATTTTGTATTTTTTTTTTATCGCGTTCATTTTTACATTGCTTAAGCAAAGACAGAAGATATACCTACTTTATCTGCAAATAGAACGACTAATATGCAATTTAATTTTTATTTTCCTAATTTTGATTTAGTTTTTACTTTATACTCATTGTTAATTTATTACATTACGTAGTTATAAGCGATATTTTTTTTGACATATTTCGGGACCTTGAAGTCCCGGACCTTTGGAGGAGCAGCCGAGGAGCCGCATCTAACTCGCAGAGGCCTCTTGCACAATTTGAAAGGATTATTATTATTATTTTTAACTGACTTCAAAACGAAGGAGGTTATCAATTCGACATGTTTTTTTTAATGTATGTTCGGGCATAACTCTGTCATAATGATATAGACGAATTTTCAAAATTAGTGTTTTGTTCGAAAAGAGTTTATTTCGAAATGATCCCATTTAACCTTCAAGCAGGCGAGCGGCGTTGAATCGACCACACTCGATACATTTTCGTTCATAATATTGTTATTTCTTGTAGCATATATTTCCCATCACTAGTAGCCTGTCATTGTTTCACTGTGCTCGAAATAAACTATTTATCTCCCCTCCCCGCGCCCTCAAGAGTGCATAGGTCGCATTTGTTTTAGTCGCGGCGCAGGCGTCGTAAGCACGCCACACGCCTGTCGTCAATAAGGTTAGGAAACTAGACCTAAGTTGATGATATTTTTTTTTTTGATTTCAACTATTTGATCTCATGAAGCCAACTGAATTTGTAATTTTGATGTTATTCTTCTATAAAAAGCTAGATAGAGGTAGGTATGTTAGACAATTTATTGATACCAAATTACTTACTAATCCCAAGAAAATTTATGTTTATTATTTGATTTTACAATTTTATTTTTATCCGAGTTTAAGTTTTGTTTTTTCGACAAATTGTGTCCTAACTTATTGATAATGTGTCTGAATATTTTTTTTTTATTGAATAAGTATTGTTTTAAATCCCTGAAATATAACTTAGGTCTTTTAGGTTACGCGCGACCGTTGCCGCTACAAATGACCGCGTGCCCGCTTGAAGGTTAAATTTCATATAGATTTGATGATGAGTTTCGGAGACAGACAACGGAACTCTTAAAAAAATTAGCAAACCAACCGCGATTGCTGCTATCGCATAAATATGCGTTGTTTTGATTTGATTAACTTTGAAAATATCCCAAGGATGATGAAATTTCGAATTACAAAAACAAAAACATTAAAAAAAAAACAAACTACTGCCAAAAAATCACTACAATGTGAAAAATAACTTTAATTTCGGAAGGCGGTGACAATTTTTTTAAATAAATACCCATAGACACCGACTTCCGAAATTAAAGTAATTTTTCACTTTTTAGTGTTTTTTTGTAGCCGGTTGTTGTTTTTTTAAGTTTTTTTTTGTTTTGTCATGAAACCCTTGTACTGTCATCATAATTTAAAATGTTGTTCAAATCTATAGGTTAAATCAAATTTCAAAACTGGACAATATGACGTACCTAATACAGTAATATTAATTTCAGCGAAACAGGCCTAACAAGTTAATGTGTGCACCACAACTAACACGATAAGCGGTCATTATCCATTCAATCATACCCAGCTAGCCGAATACATGTCCTGCACCACAAACACGGAGCTAAGAATACGTGGAGTACTCATTGCTGCTAAAGGTGATAACGACCAGATTCCATCGGTCAAATGAGGTCATAATTATTTTTGGGCCATCCTTAAAGACTATTTAAATAATACCTAACCGAACGCAGATATGTGGTAAAAATAGAATCAGTCACTAGTTCCGAAGAAATAGTCACATACGGAGTAGGACAAGGTAGTGTGATCGGTTCGACGCTGTTTCTCATTTATATAAACAGCCTATGCAACATGAGAATCGATGGAACTCACATATTCTCCTATGCTGACGATACAGCAATTGTTTTCTTGGGAGATACATGGGACAGCGTCAGTCACACCGCTGAACGTGGCTTGTCTACAATAGCCACCTGGCTCGAATGTAACCTCCTAACTTTAAATGTCTCAAAGACTAACTACATTTGTTTCTCCATTGACAATCGTACACAGCCATCTCAAGATCTCCAGATCAAAATACATACCTGCTCTGACTTCCCTGACACCAACTGCTCTTGTTTAAAAATCAGCAGAGTACGTAGCACTAAATACCTTGGTATTATGCTCGACCACAGGCTATCTTGGCACTTGCATCTAGAACTGATAATGAACAGAGTCAGGAAATTAATTTGGACTTTCAAATCTCTTCGTCACGTAGCTACTAAAGATCTTATTCAACACATGTCTCTAGGTCAATCCATATTGACATACTGTTTACCAATTTGGGATGGAGCATCAAAAATAAAGTTTTTGGAACTAGAGAGGGTGCAGAGAGCTTTACTAAAAGTCATGTAGGTACTTTAAGCCACGACTATTCCCCACCGAAACCTTATACTTATCTTCAAGCCTCTTGTCAGTCAGAAAACTCTATGTCCTGCTGATTACTCTGAAGAAGCATAAATATCTCCCTTCGTCACTCCCAGGACACAAACTAGGAGGAAGAATAATGTAGCTCCAGAAACTCCAGTCAAAACTAAATTCGCTACAAGACAATACACAAAGCAATCTTCTCACTCATACAATTCTCTCAACAAAATTCTCACCATATACCCTATGACATACCGCGACTGCAAAAAGACACTCACTGAATGGTTGAAGAACAAACGTTACGAAGAAATCGAGACTATGCTCCATACAATCACATAATTCCCAAAACACATAATCTATAGATACAATCACACCTTCCACACCAACATTCACACCCCTACACCACACACACCCCTACACCACACACACCGCCACCTCACACATTCTCTCTCCCACACACACACACACACACGCATAACACTGTGCGCATTCCTTATTCCTTTGTTTACAATTCATGTTTTTTGAATATTTATATTGTTTAAAACCTTTTGCATGCTTTCAAAATTATCTACTGTTTATTTTCACACATAATTATGTATAGTTAATGTAAACTGGAAGAGCGGAACCACCTAATACAAGCAAATATTTGCTTAAAAGGTGACTCCAAATTTAACAATGTAATTTACATAAATCGATGAAATAAACATTTTTTAATTTAATTTAATTTTAATTTAATCCTGTAGCTGCCTTGAGCACTTTATTAATTTATTACTCTATGATAGTGGTATAAAAAATAACGGTTAACAAACTCCCCAGCAGCACATCTGTCTGTTAAGTTAGACGAACTTGATTCTATACAATAAGTAATTAACATTATTAAACACAAAACATACAATTAAATTAATTGCCATATGTCAGCTAGCACACGCTAATATACCAATAAAAAATAGTAATTAAACTAAAGCAGAAACAAGTAAATAATCAAAACAAAAACTTTTTCCAAAAAAAAACAACCGACTTCCAAAAAAACTCTACAAAGTGAAAAATTACTTTAATTTCGGAAGTTGGTGTCTTCGGAACTATATTAAAAAAAATTGTCACCGCCTTCCGAAATTAAAGTAATTTTTCACTTTGTAGTGTTTTCTTGGAAGTCGGTTGTTTTTTTTTGCAAAAAGTTTTTTTTTCACTTTTTTGTGGTTCACATGTCCTCTTCACAGCATATCGGCGTGATGTTATGTTATGGACTGGTGTAAGCAATAGACAGACATGAGATTTCATCAATCCCAGTCCATTTGCTATCATTTATTGAGGAGTTCCGTTGCCTATCTCCAAAGTTCTCCATCAGATCTTCACCAAATTGAAATTAGACCACTCCGAGAAAGTACTCTTCTAAAAAATACTTAAATCGCTTCGTGTGCCTATAAAATTTGAAGAGTTCTTTCTATTTCTCCAGGATCCCATCATCACATCCTGACTTGATGATCATGAGACTACCTGGAAAGATACCCTTTCAATTAAAACAATAAAAATTCAAATTCAAATTCAAATTCAAAATCATTTATTTGCAAATATGGGTAAACAATATGCAGATGTTTTACATGCATGTAATAGTTGTATATCACATTATTAGTAACACCATATTTTACCTTTAGGCATGCAAATTATGTACATAGAATAAAAACACAAAAAAATAAAACGAAACCAAATAATAATAATGAGATCAAAACACTTGTTTAAAAAGAAATCTTATACTTTATCCTGCAAATATTCAGATACACTGTAATATGCTTTATTTATCAAAAAGCTTTTTAATTTTTTCTTGAAAATATTAGGCGTTGACGCCTCCATTAAATATATAGGTAGATGGTTGTATACACGGGGAGCCATGCAAAATATACTATTATTTAAAAGAGTTGTTTTATTATTAGGACAACAAATTTTACTGTTGTGTCGTTTACTTTTATATTTTTCAAAGAAAGTATTGTTAGATCTTACAAAATTAATAATTTCATAAATGTATAAGCATGGAAGTGTCAGTAGTTTGAGATTTTTAAAATATTCTTTGCAACTATCTGCTTGTTTAAGTTTACAAATTGAACGGACACATCTCTTCTGAGCCTTAAAAGCATCATCCTTATGTACAGAATGTCCCCAAAACATTATTCCATACCTTATAATGGATCCCACATAACCATGGTATGCAGACAGAACTGTCGATATATCGGCCATTTTGGAAAGCATATGTAAGGCGTACGATTGTTGATTTATTTTTAAGCACAGATTCTCAATGTGTGTTTTCCAATTTAAACTGCAATCAATATTTAAACCCAAAAATTTTGTAGTGTCTACGTGAGAGACTTTTTTATTTAAGTATTTGATGTTAATGTCACTAAACTGTGCAACCCTATTGCGAAATATCATTACATTAGTTTTATCGAAATTTAACTTTAGATTGTTAGATGTAGTCCATTCTATAATTTTTTCGATGGCTTCATTAACATCATGTTCTAGTGTCATTCTGTCTTTATCATTAAACACAATGGTACAATCATCAGCAAAAAGGAATGTAGGTTGTTTTATCATTTTTGGTAAATCGTTGATGTAAATAATAAATAGTAATGGTCCCAATACACTTCCTTGTGGGACTCCTAAGTTCACATACCTTTTTTCTGATGTATAATGAACCTCTTTATTGATTTTTGGGCATATTCGAGTGATTTGGGTAAACTGCTTTCTATTACTAAGATATGATTCAATAAGTTTAAGAACATTACCACGAACTCCATACATGGCTAACTTCTGCAAAAGTATTTTATGATTAACACAATCAAATGCTTTGCTGAAATCCATGTAGAGTGCACAGACTGGGGTTTTGTTATCAATATTAATCATTACTTTCTGGAGAAAGTTATAAACTGCCGTATTTATGGTTTTATTTTTGCGAAATCCAGTTTGCTCGTCGGTTAGAAGATGTTGTGATTCAAAGAAATTGTATAATTTGTTGTGTATGACTTTCTCAAAAACTTTAGATAATACTGGAACTAAAGCTATGGGACGGTAACAGGACATTGAAAGTTTATTGTCTTTTTTGAAAAGTGGTTTTATTAATGTAGTCTTTAGTTTATCTGGAAACACTCCGTTAAATATTGCCAAGTTTATAATATGACATAGAATGTCAGAAATTTTAAGAGAAACCAGCTTAAATATTTGTGTTGAAATATGGTCATATCCGGTGCTGCTAGTATTTTTCAAATTATTTATTATTCTTTGAATTTCACTTGGGCTGGTCGGACTCATGAACATGGAGTTTAGATTGCGAGGTATATGTAAATTTGCGTCGCTGTTTATAGTATCTTCTTTCAAGCCATCAATAAAAAAGTCATTAAATAAATTTGCTATAGTTACGGGATTATCAATATCATTTTTACCATCGATGCTTATTTTTTTAATTTCAATTTTAGGTACATTTACTGTTGAATTTTTTATGACTGTCCACGTTGCTTTGCACTTATTGTGAGCTGTTTGAATAAAATGATTGTTTTGGGTTTTTTTTGTGGAATTTATTATGTGTTTTAATCGACCTGAGAGAGACTTGAAGCTATTTTTATTTTCCTTTGTACGATTTAGACGATAACGCCACAGCAGTTGACGTTTACGCATACAACATTTCTTTAAGCCTTTGCTTATCCATCTCGGTCGACAATGTGAGGTTATTTTCATAAGTATCACCGGAAAGCATAAGTAGTATAATAAGGAAAATAGGTCAAAAAATAGGCCAAAAGCTTCGTTAGTATCCTGAGTTTCAAATACTTCAGAGAATGTGAGAGAATTAATGTAATAAATAAATTTATCTATGTTTTCTTGGCTATAATCACGTCTTTCAATGTACCAGTACTTTAATGGACTGCTTTTTTGTACAGGGCATGACAATATTTGGGCTGTATGGTCAGATAATGCCAACTCTAAGACTTTGCCTTTACACCCACGGATATTAGTTATAATATTGTCAATGCATGTTCCGCTCATTAATCTAGTGGGCTCATTGATTGATAGTTTAAGATTATAACAAGTTACTGTTTCCAAAAATGTTTTGGTTAAGTTATTTTTATTTAATATGTTTATGTTAAAGTCACCACATATTATAATTTTTTTTTTACTACAGCAATATTTATTAAGCAAAGAATTAAAAGATGTAAAAAATGTTTCTATGGCCTCATGTTTTGACTTTGGAGGACGATAAATACAGAACACAATAATGTTGTGATGTACGAGTTCTATACCAGAGCATTCTATGATACTTTCAGAACAGTATCTTTTTAAACCCTCAATTGGTTTAAAACTGTGAGTGTTTCGTACAAGTATACAAGAACCACCTCGTCTATTTTTTCGAAAATTGGAGGATGCGAGAGTAAAATTAGGTATTGTAAGTAAATGCAAATCATTCCAGCCATCTTCGAGTAATAGGGGAACATACACAAAAAAAAAATGTTCCGACGAATTGAGAACCTCCTCCTTTTTGAAGTCGGTTAAAAACAATAAACGTAAACAGAACTCAATACCCACATAAAAGCCTCCAGGCCTAAAGGATGTGGCCGCTTACATATGCAATGCTGCATTATGTTCATTTAGATTTAAGTTGTAGTAACAAATGTTAAGCTAGAGCCTTCGGAGTGATTATTTCACAGTTAACAGTTAATTACTAGACATAAACAGTTAATAACTAATAAAAACTTCACTACTCCGTGTCCTTCCCACGTATGTGTATGCAAGGATATGAGACATTATGCGCTGGTAATTAGGTATTGGAGTAATTTCATCTGCGAGCGAGTGAATTGCGACTGAGGGTAATACGCCACGGATTGATATTAAATGGAGTGTACGACTATGTTGTTTGATGTTGTGTTTCTGATGGTCTACGTGTGTAGTTTGTTGTGCAATTAGGTTCCGTTAATTGGTCAAATATAAGTACTGAGAAAGAGAATATTTTACGCAATGATTGCATGCAGTGCTACAAAGGCTGGTTTTAATCCAATTGAAAAAACTATTGAAGCAAGTGAAAAATCTATCAAAGAAAGTGTGATATTAATGGAAATCTTCAGTCAATGATAATGGGGAAAATCTGTACACAAAAACGTTGTAAAATGCTGTAAATTTTTGTCAAATATCCACAATTCAGTTAACATGTAAACAAAATCAAATATCGAAAACATTTCGGTTTACGAACCACTTATCTAACGTGTAACTTCGTGCTATCATATTGATAGCAAGGATGTCTGGCATAAGAAATTATCCGAAGCTAATATTAGCATCGCTGGGAGCCAGCCAGCTCTCCGTAAATCTACAGGCTATTACCGACCCAATAAACGATTTAACTTGATTCCTTCTTTTAAAACGGGTTCAAAGCTCAACTCGGCTATCAAAACACTTTATATAAGTACCTCTCAGGAGTTCCAATAAAGGGTAGAAGTGTGAAATTATTTGAGAGTAAGTAAGAATTCCTGACTCAATTAAGTTTGTAAGTAAAAGTAAGCGTTAGAGAGAGGGTCGTACAAGAATTTGTCTTAACTTTCGTTAAATTTGAGACGATTGCTCCTGTTTTATGTTTTTACTGCTCTTTAGTGGTGATGGAATGGGGTCGTGCCTTAGTCATAATATCAGGGTGTATAACGGCCTACACCAAATTACCTATGATTGTTAGTATAATTATATGAATGAACACAGAAAAAAAAAACAATAAATAAATGCAAAATTAAATTATAAAAACTGAGTGGGTAAGTACAATACGTACATGATAAATAACCATGTACAATCAACCACTGGATCACACTCTATAATCACTGTAACAAAATACTAGCCACGATTAAATCCTACTCCTACTGATATTATAAATGTGAAAGTTTGTATTTTTAGATGTTTGGATGTTGTTACTCAATCACTCAAAACAGCTAAACGTTTTCAATGAAGTTTAACACACAGATAGTTTATAACCTGTAATAATATATAGAATACTTTTCATCCCGGTAGTACGTTCCCGTGGGATAAATTCCAAACTCCATACGGGCGAAGTCGCTGGCAAAAACTAGTACATTTAATAAACGGTAACCCATCCAATTTGAAACTCACTGAACTATAAAACTACGAACAATATAGAAATGACCGGCCAAGTACGAGTCGGACTCGGACACGAAGATTTACCACCGTCCAATATTTTAACACAACATATAAAAACAGCCGACTTCCGGAAAAACACTACAAATTGAAAATTAACTTTAGTTTCGGAAGTCGGTATCTTAGGCTACGTATTTAAATTTTTGTCGCCGCCTTATGAAATTAATGATATTTGGGAGGCATCGCGGCTGAGGGTTACAGACTGCGGTGGAGGAGGAGTGCCGGTACTTCTGAGTAGCGCTCTTCCCTTCCGTGGCCTGGACCTGGCCGCCACCGTTTGACGGCGGACGCGGTGGGGCCGCAGGGGAAGAGGAGTGTCGGTATAGCGTTGGCCGCTCTCCCTATCCCCTGCAGCGGAGAAGTGGTAAGCGGCGGGGCCACTGTGCTGACCCGTCGCAGGGGGACCAAGGCTGCCAAGGGTGCCAGGGTAGTCTGGGGCCCTTGTGCTACTTGGTTCCTGGGGTGGTCACGGCGTGCCATGTGTCCTGGTGCGCCGGACTGCGGGGGTCCGCAAGGGCCGATGCGTGCCAGGGGTGCGGGTTGTTCGAAAGAGATACCGTCGCCCCTGGCACATAGGCAACTGAGGGGACACGGGTGGGTTTTAGTCAGTAAAAGTCTGACACGCCCTCCTGCTCCACCCAGAGCGGGAGAAGTTATTTGATGACTTCCCACCCTAAAAAAAATACCCACACCAATTCGAAATTTGATCATCCTTCGGGTATTCTCAAAGTCAATGAGTTACTTCATATCATTGTTTATTTTATTTGACTGTCTAAACCATTTTTTATTTTTTATCAATGTTTTTTTTTTAATGTATTGTTGAATATTAATTACGAGTACTTACCTATTATTATATGGAATCAAGTTCTTCCAACTTAACAGACAGCTGTGCTGCTGGGGAGTCTGTTGTGCCACTTCTTCCCAGCTAAAGCACTAGAAAGTGGTGAAGGGCGGGCGTTTTGGGGGACTGTCTTATGTAATTTTGACGTTCAAAAAGAGCTGATTCTCAGCCTTGTTTGAATAAATGACTTATGATTTTGATTTGTTCTGAATCCAATACATTTATTTTGATGCTTCTTTTAAACTTTTCTTTATCATAAATTAAATTTAAAAACACTGTAATATCAATATTACCAAAGAATATATTTTAGCTTTTATAGAAATTGATATTGTTAAGAACAACACGTTTTGAAGGCATAAAATATAGCAAAGCAAATCAAAGTTCTGAAAGGCACTTCTTGTACAAAATAGGTTATAAAAATTGAGTGCAGTGACCTGTTTAAGGCGACACTGAGCGTTACATTAAGGTTGGCTTAATACGAGTTAAATCTTGAATATTTTTATTTTTATGAAAGGTTTTTAAGTCTGTGCGCTGTTGCGTTTTCACTTTAGTTAGTAGTATGAGTTTCTGTAGCTGCTAGTTTTATTGCGAGCCAGGAGTCAGTTTGTATTATATATCAGTCCAGTCTTGTAGTGGGGTATGTTATCTTTGCTTTGAAGGTATGTGGGTGAGTGTCTTCAAAATTAGTATCTCCGACTATGGACTTTCTATTTTGAAGATGTACCGTAGCAATCGCTTTGTATACCAAGTGCCTTTCAATTCATAGAAACACATTCAGTCATCCATCTTTTCCCGATATCTCTTTGTGATATCTATGTTAATATTTAATTCAATACCCTCAACACAAATGTTTATACTCTCGATTGTGATCATGTATTTCTGACAAAACTGATTTCTTATCAATCCCTTTTACCATACTTTTATCTTATACACTTCGTTGTGCAATTCTATTTGCGAAGCCTTCCTCAATGGTGGCCTATCTTTTCTTGTAAATGAATATTTTCTTTGGATACACGAAGATTTCTTTTACTTGTATATTTTAAAGGATAAAGAAGATTTCAATCAATCTACAGTAAAGCGTCTCGGTTTGAGATTATTTCGCTTGGATACGTTTTGTATTCAATATTTTGATTAAATGATAAAATTAATGTTCTGAGCGATTCGTGGCGGTATTTTATAGCAGGTTTACGTAAAAATTTTTTTGAAGCTTTTTAGACAGCTCTTGATATAAGTGCCTTTTATTGTTTAGTTTTTCTGCAAGAAGCTCTCATTCTCACTTCAACACAAGCTCTTTATTTATAAATATTATAAAAACAAGACTCAATCGCCGGAATGAGCTCAGAAAACAAGCCGATGATGAGACTTTGTAAGACTGAGCTAACATTTTTATGCAGCCTCCAAGTTGTTCGTCTCAAACGGAGTGAATCCGTTGATGGACGTCGTAAACTGTACCTACAGACCTGCAAGGTACAGGCCAGCGGGGTAAACAGGGTTGCCTCTTCAGAGTACTTTAGCAGATTGAGACTAGGAGAATGATACATGCAATGCAAAACTGAGCTTAAGATGTTTACTTTGCTATACCTATTTAGTGCAGTTGGATCTTGTAAAGTAAACGATAAGGTTGTATGTAAGTACTATTTTATACTACGATGCTATGTATAGAGTAGCCTATAAGCTCTTAATTTCCGACGCTACTGATCCATATTGAATCTCACAATCTTAAAAAATACTCAGTTTTATCTACGATATTTTTATCACAAGTTATAAAAGATAAACGGTCATAGCGAGTCCAACGTAACATTATCCTTTCAACAAAAGTAAAATAAACTTAAAAACTTTTTCGTTTATTGAACCCGTAAAAATTAAGCTTCTCAGTTTGGCCACGGTTAACTGCACTTAACTCTTTCGTCCCTTTCCCGTGTTTACCCAAGACGGCCCTAAGGTGTGGGCGGAGTGGGGGTCCGGCGGCCTTCGGGGGTCGCCAGCGCCGGTTTATACGCTAAATAAGGAACGTAAGAACCCACACTGACCGTAAACGGACCGGAGTTTGTGGCGGAGCTGTCGGTAGTTCTGTACGTTAGGGTTAGCAAGTGAGGCCGTTATAAATGTTTTGGTGTTTTTGGAAGTGTCTGGTTCTGTTACAGCACTTCTCTTGTCAAGTAAAATTTTACAATAGGTATTTATATATTCATGAAATTTTTCTTCATTAAAACTTTCCCTTGACCAAAACATTCCAAGAATATTTTTGCATAATGTGGCAACCCTGTTTCGTGTCACTTGTAAGGTTTACTATAACGGCAGATGTACATACTACCTTCTTGTAGTACTCTGTGGTACCTGCTCATGTTCACAAGAGTAAGAAATATAACCCCCGCTTTATTCTCGTTAGTGACCACGTATCATTTTTGTGTCCACTTACAGATCCAGCCACAATTAGAGTAGAGATTAACTTTCAAATTTATATAATAAATAAATAAATACATTTTTATTAAACCAATGTTACAAATTATTACCTTATAATTAACTTAACTTAATGTTGGTCTGTAACTGTTAGCGATTTTCGTTTTGGTCGTTACGGCGGATCCCAAACTAGGCGGCGCCTGTATCTTGGGGACCAGAGTTCTGAGACATAGTGCTATTTACCACTGGATTGTAAGGTGACAATGGTTAAGTAATTGCAAATGAATATATAAAACTAAATTAAATGAAATTTTAGATCAAAGTGGGAGAAAACTAAATCGTAAATTATAACAAACAAAAATAAAGCAAAAATTGGAATAAACTCACGCATATAACTAAAATATTAAACAATATAAAATAAAGTGAACAAGTAAACAATAAAAAATTAAATGTTAAACAATCTAGAACAAATGTTACACACTCAAAAATAAAATAAAATGTTAAAAATCAATAATAAGGTGTGAGTGTGTAAATACACATCGGAGACTCGTCCTCGATAGCCAGTGGTACTTCGTGGAGCATTTCCGACGTTTGGCTCCCAGACTGGAGCGGGCCGGGGCTGCCTTGAAGCGGCTGCTGCTCAATCTAGGGGGTCCCAACGCCTCCTGCCGGAGGCTCGACGTGGGGGTCGTACGGTCCATGGCCCTTTATGGGGCACTGGTGTGGGCGTCTTCTTTGAGGCGCCGACCAGCTCGACAGCTGAACGCTTCCCATAGGGTTACGCCCTTTTGGCTGATCCGGGGATACCGCACGATCTCTGGTGAGGCGGCGGGCCTCCTTGCCGGATTGCCGCCATGGGATCTAGAGGCAAAGGTCCTCGCGCACACTTGGGTTTGACGCGAGGACGCATAACGCCGCGGCCAGGGCGTTGCTCCGCTGCCGCGAGAAATCGCGGCACAGCGGACAGAGCTCCGGCGGAATCACATGGCGACATGGAAGGTGCGATTATCGCAACCCAGTGCTGGGCACGCCACGATTGCGGCGGTAAGTCCCCTCTTTGAGGAGTGGATTGTGAGGCGCCATGGCGTCCTCACCTTCCGCCTGACGCAGGTCCTCACTGGACACGGGTGTTTCGGGAGGTTCCTGTTTCGCATAAGACGGGAGGAAACGGCCGGGTGTTTCCACTGGGTAGATCGCCGGTGATCGGCAGCAGCGATCTGTCGCATCCGGCCCTGGTCCAGGCCATGGTACGGACCGAGAGTGCATGGGTAGCCGTCACCTCCTTCTGCGATGCGGTAATACTTGCGAAGAGGGAGGTGGCGCACGTGAGAGAGAGGCAGTATATGGGCCCACATGGCCCTAGTCACCGCAAGAGACGTCCTGGGCATCAGGAATCCCAGGCTGATTCCCGGTCACCGTAGGCGTGGGCTTGCGGATGGCGAGTAATGGGTAGCTCACTGTCCGGTTAGGACCAAGCCTGAGTCGACGTTGCGTTGTGTTCCACGCGCGCCTCAAAGAGATGTCAGCACCAACTGGTGGGGTCCACAAAGGCCGATGCCTGCCAGGGGTGCGGGTTGTTCGAAAAAGATACCGTGGTCCCTGGTACACAGGCAACTGTGGGAACACGGGTGGGTTTTTGTCAGTAAAAATCTGCTTCACCCAGAGCGGGAAAAGTTATTGTGATGATTTCCCACCCTCCAAAAAAACAAAAAAAAACCTCTGCCACTATAAAAGGTTCTTTGAATTCAATTCACCTTCAGTATCCAATACAAGAGTACATTAATTCGTTTAACGGCTTCGATAAGAGTCGCTGAATTGTCGAAAATATCAGGTTGGTGAATATAAATGTGACAACAATGGAATATTTTGCATACAATGTGTGTTCAAGAAATATACCTATTGATATTACCTATTGAAAAGGTATTCCAAACTGATAATTCTGAAACCTATTTTGAAACTGAAAATATTTATTCAATTGTTCGTATTGCTTTGAAAAAGAAATGTCATGATATTGTAGGTTTTTATCAGACGAAAACACTTGGATTGTCAACATTGGTGATAGAATAATATTATTTTCATGATTAACAAGAGAAGTCTGGAACAGTCAGCAACAAAAGATGAGAAACTCTTTTTTTTTTTAAACGTAGTTCTAAAACCGGTAAACGGTAACGAAAAAAGCGTTACGTTACGAAAAAGCGTTATGCCCCATCCACCGACGGGTAAAAAGAGACAAAGAGAGTGTGTTAGGTTTAATGGGTTTCGAGGGAGCTTCTTCTTCGTGTCGCTGGTACGACAGTTATAAAATTTTGTTGGCCCAAACCTTTGCCACTTCCAAGGAGCGCAGAGGTCGCCTTGGCTGTAAGTTATGGGGCACAGAGGGCAAGTTAAGAGATGGAACATAGATTATGGAACAGCTGCTCCACACCCTGATGCCGTTCGTTGAGGTAGCCCCACTTTACGAGGTTCGACTTACACCTTCGAGGATGTTGAAGCCAATAGTGAGGTCAAAATGAAAAGACAAGATGGCGGCTGCGAAAATTTTCAGTTTTCATCATAGGTGTGGTTTCCATGGTTTTCAAGGATGGTGATTCTGATGGTGAGGTCCAAATAAAATTTGAGTATTTTAAAATAGAGTAAATGGCGTTACTTTCAAAGTTGACGAAAAAGTGTAAGATACTTCGTTGCTGACGGGGGTCCCCCCAAACTCTGCTTGCACTGCAGGATTTAGCGTGACGTCAGTATGATGTTTAGTTTGTATGTGGTGATATAGATGCCACTACATAATTATGTCATAACACAGTGGTAAGTACTTACAACATGATGGTAAGTTCTTATGACCCGATGCTAAATACTTAAACCCCTATGGTAAGTAGTTAGTTGTAATCCTTTATGAGGTAACTAAAAAGGCATGTCAGCAATAACACTCGTCCAGTGCAAATACCAACTCTTCATTCAATATGACCAAATATTCTCTCAACATCTTACAGAGCAAAGAGTCGCTCTAAACCTAATCGGCAATCCATTTTTCAATCCAGACCATATCCATATATTCGATACCCACCCATAACTCGCTCGCAATAAGCCACAAACTCAAGTGATTTTAACTTGTCGTACCATTAATATTAGTGCGGCCATATCTCGCCGGCACATAACAGTAAACCTTTATCAGAGTCCTACATAAACACGCGCGATAACCTCCGATGTTCTGACTTAGTTAATTTACTGTAATTGCGCTAACTACGGCTTTACTAGGGCTGTGCTGCGATTGGCGCATTGCTTTCAAATGGAATATGTAAGATTAGGTTAGCGTTTGGATGCCCTACTCTAGTAATGCAATAATCAGTCGGTCGTACGTAACTGTATTAAAATATCTTCGCTCCAGTCAGGGACATTACTTGCTTACCAGTTGGATATAATGTTTTCGTATTGTCAGTAGCTAAATTACTAAAATACGAAAACATTATAATGGAAAACATACATGAACAATGGAATGGAAATAATGACTGTTATGTTTATACGGAAAATTATTAAATTTATCAAATGATTCCCGTCTTTAAATGATTGTTATAATGTTCGTGAAATATTTTTTTAGTGTTTAATTACATCTACAAAAAGTTATTATAACTAAAACTACAATCTATATTAATAAGTAATCCAATTATTTTCCCATTCACACCCACAAGGAAAAACTAGGAACAAATTATATTTTTAGTCTGTAAGTCCTGTAACACTATGCAATCTATATTCGGCCATATAAAGCAGAAATAGCAAAAAACTTTTAGCGAAAATTGATACATCGAACAGAGCCAAAATGGTAATCACTTTATTTATATATAGATGAGATGAAAGTGGACCGTTTTTATCGAAATATAATCTTTTTCTACATAAAGTAGTACCTATCGTGGCACCGGGTTATGTTCTGTAATTAACATCTAAGCGGATAGGTGATGATAAATGATTTTATGTATTTATGTAAGTTTGTACAAACTCTTTTACAAGTCAATGAGTAATCAGTTTTTTTCTCAACTTTCTGACGGGACATACTTCAAAGTTTTCTATTCATAGTTTTTCTTGAACTTACTTCGATGAAAAATAACAAGTTGAAATACCTTTATGTAAATAAATAAAATACAGTAAAAAAACCTAACATTTCTTTCAAAAGTTAAATACATTTAATAACTATTTATCTTATATTATGTTAGTAAGGTATACTTAAGCGACGCATGGATTGATTGTTCTTATTATTGTGGTATGTTTGTTGCAAAAGTATTCATTAATGGACTCTGCAAATTCTGCAATCGGTATTGTGGATTTATTTTGATTGTTATATAATAATTGCCAGTGTCGTAACGCAGATCCATCTCTATTGTCTTTGGTCAGTAGGCCTGACATTAACAAGTAATGGACTAAATTGTAAGCTTTTTCTACAGGAATACGGGGCTTGTGGCTACTTTGTTTGTGTGCATTTTATATCTATTTTTGATAATGTGCGTTTTGTTTGTGCAGAATAATAGTAGATTGTATGACAAGGGAGTAAAATAATATTTTTACGGCGAGGGCGCTGTTTTGAATCCAGAGCGAAGCGAAGGATTCTAGAATAAAATGAAATCCTGAATAGGATTCTAAAATATAATCCTGAGCGTAGCAAGGGATTCAAAGTACATCGCCTGAGGTAAAAAATTTTTTGCCCTCGAGTCATCTCTACTTTTCATCTCCTTCTGTGAGTAAATAAATAAAAAATAAAATAGAAAATAAATAATGTAAAAAGGTCAATTACAAACTTATATTTGATACACTGGCGCAGTTTTGACAATGTATTGTCACTGTTTTATTTGGGATTGATTTGTTGTGGATTTATTCATATTTTGAATGATTGTAATCTCAGTATCTGGCTAGTGCTCAGGAAAAGGCACTGATTCCTTTGATGTAGAAAGGCGTGGCGACAATAGTATGCAAGAATTTTCTGCAGCTCTTAATTTAATATTTTCTACAATGCGGGTGCTGATTGTTTCCTTATTTTCGATGGAATCTTGAACTGGATTTCCACCATCCGTACCGCTTCACAAGAAAAAAAAAAGAGTCTGTCAAAAGTGTAGCGGACGTACGGCGAAAACAATGTCTTGTGTACAACTTGCTATCATGCATCAGACGAGTAGGTATACGTACCCGTTATAAAACACTCTGTTTATAGTTTATAATGGAATAACTAAAAGATACTCACTTTTATGGCGAGAAACTCCTTATCCGGTGCGTCATTCAAGAAAGTTTCAACATTTTGTCCGGAAAATACTTTCGATTTCTTTGGTTTGTGTCCTTCAGACAGTCTCTTCAGATAAGCTACTGATTTTGAGTAGCTGTCAATTTTAACATCTTTATTGATATTAACTATATGTATAAGCATTGAGTATACACTCCAAAGAGTAGAAGGTTGTTTAGTTTTGGCTAATTCTTGAAAATAGGCCAAAAATACACTTTCCGAAAATGTCTTCACTCCTTTTCAATTTTTTCGTAGTATAAAATTGTCATAGGCCTTTAAATAATTCTCCCGGGATTTCGTAGGTATTAAGTTTTGTATGACGTTATTAGCTTCTATTTTTATTGTTTCAGGAGTTAATGCATTAGCACTTTCAGAACTCGATGTAGAACTATTTCTTTTGCAAAATACAATAATGTCCGTACCGATAACAAGAACAGGGAAGTAAATCGAGCGCTTTTGTGTTTTAAAAGTTGTCGCGCCACCCCGCACCGTACAGTCAACACTTACAGTCAGCAATTTATACAATTTGCGTTCGATTCAATGAACGATTCATGTTCCAAATTAAAATCTCATAACTGCCCGCTAAAAAGTTTAGTGGAGAAAAGAGCTACTATAGACTACTATAGATAGAGGACCAAAACGACACTTTTCGAATAGAAGGGATGAAAACTATTTTTCTTTCTTTCTTTTCTTTACTCTTATGACTCAACAATATAATAATGAGGGTTCGATGAATTAGTGAACTTATAACTTACTTTACTATTTTTGTATTTACACTAATTAAACATAGTCTGCAAGAATCCTTAAAGGCCTCCTCCAAAAAAAAACCATTTTCTCTATCTTTGGCTGCTTGCAGCCTGGGCCAGCCGTCTTGACTATATTGTCTTCCCATCTCTTGTTCGGTCTTCCTCTGTAGCGTTTCCCTTTTGGGCATTGCCGCGATGTGACTCTCATGGTCCATCGCTCGTCTGTCAATCTCGCTACTTGCCCTGCTCATTTCAGTTTCAGCGTCAGTGCCTTTTGTATGCTTATTCTTTTGGTGTTTCTTGTTATTTTGATTTTTCTTATTTTAACTACCGTCAATTGGGGTGAATAGTCAAAATCAAAAGTCATTTATTCAAACTAGGCTGAGAGTCAGCTCTTTTTTAACGTCAAAATTACATAAGACAGTCCCCCCAATACGCCCGCCCTTCACCACTTCCTAGCAATTTAGCTGGGAAGAAGAAGTGGCGCAACAAACTCCCCATCAGCACAGCTGTCTGTTAAGTTAGAAGAACTTGATTCTATACAATAGTAGGTAATTAACATTACGAAACAAAACGAATATTAAATTTGCCATATGTCAGCTACCACACGCCAATATACTATAAAAACTTTGAAAACTTAAGATACTCAAGAAGAAATAAATAATAATTAATAAAAAAACATATATCTACAGAACTTACAATCTAAATAAAAGCCTCCAGGCAATTCTGCATTATGTAAATATAGCTCTAACTTGAAGTAACAAAACTTAAACTAGGAATAAAATTAATAAAAAGTTATTACAATTAACAATAACAAAACCAGTAAATAGTGATGCAGGGGTGAATTGGAACGAAACTTTAAAAGGGATTTTAACATCGAAATAATATGTTTTGTTTATAAAAAGGACTCCAGTGTAACTATAATTATGTCAAGCACGATAATAGACTTTGCTCACGACTCTAGTATTAATTAACCTGTATGTACAGTAAGGAGTCAGAAGTGCTGTAGCCCTCTAAGGATTATATTGCTATGAACACGCGGCCCAGGCCGTACCTACATCTGTATAGGCGATATATCAACACAGAACGGACACCTCAGAATTCACACACTGGCGTCGAATGAAACAAAAAACATTGAGTCGCACAGAGTACGTATTACGCACCAGACAGTTAAAAGGGCTTCGTAGATTATGAAACAGAACCGAATAGAAAGCCTTGACCCCACTGAATAGAAAATAAAATAAGGATGACTACCTACGACCCATGAAAAAATCATAAAATCTGATGAAAAATTCCTACTTCATTTTTTAGCTCCTAAAAATACAAACCTTACATCTAATCAAGCTAAAGTTAATAAAACTAGCCCACAGTAACAAAAATCTCTGATTCTTGTTACACAGCCACAAAATCAAGCAACTGAAACCTGAATTTCATTGTTACTTAATAAAAACGCTCTAACAATCAGCTGATCAGTCTATAAAACGTAAAACACGCACGAACTCATCAATGAATGTAAACGAAGCACGAACTCGTTCGAGCACTGGCAGCGCACTCGACCACTCGACTCGACCGAGTGCGCTCGCTGAAATAACTCAATATTATTTACTTTACTATTCAGCCGGCAGCCCTGCGGTTCGCTCACGGGCCCCTAATGCCACATTACTTTTGTACAGAACCTTCGCTCGGTTCTCCGGGCGTTTTTGTCATGACGGACGGGTAATTTTGCGGGCGAATTTTGCCCGTTATGGGCGGCTAAGGTAAGTTTATCTGGATTAAAATGTTCGGGCATTCGATATAGCGGTTCTACTGTGAATGTAATTTAACGTTTTTGTTTCAGCAGTACAGAGCAAGGTCTCGGTTTAGTGTGGAGGAAGATAGAATTATTTATTTTAATATTGTTGAAGATTTAGCTGTGCGCTGAAGTATAGCTGAAAGTCACGAATACAGTTCTTAAACGCACCGATGTTTAAAACATAAACATGTTCTGGCTTGTGTCAAGTTGTTAGATTGTTCTCGTCAATCACTTAAGTGTAATAAAAGTCTCAATCAATCACTATCAAATTCAAATAACAGATTTACTTTAGGTACACATTATTTTAATAAAAACAAGATACAATGAACGCCATACTCGTGAGTAGTATTGCCATTACGGCACTAATATTTACATTTCTACTACATAACACATCTTATTGCCACTACATGGCAATCTGCCACTAAGCTAGTAACATTTCCTATACATCTGCCAAAGTTTCTCTTTAGGGACATAGAAACCTTATTTAATCTGCGTGATCCACAATGAGTAGTAATGTAGGTAGCCAACGAACCGAAATCAAATCATATTATTTCGAACAACAATACCTATAATGTACTTATACATCACGGCTATTATTAAAGGAAGATGAGCAGACACCTTTATTGTCATGTCTGAGACAAGACATTTCCGATTGTTTTGGTTCAGGTTGAGTTCCACGATGCTGGATTTATGCGAACCGTCGTCATGGCGTCAGTTAGTAAGATACATTTCTACCTCAATCAATCCCTACCCTTTTCCCAACTATGTTGGGGTCGGCTTCCAGTCTAACCAGATGCAGCTGAATACCAATATTTTACGTGGAGCGACTGCCTGTGTGGCCTCCACAACCCAGTTACTGGGTACACGTTACGATACCCCCTGGTAAGACTGGTTGTCAGGTTTTCGGGCTTCTGACGACTCGTAACGACTATCAAATATCCACGAATTACAGCCGGGATCAAGGGCTTTACGTTCTTTCCGAGTCGCGGAGGAGTCTCGGTATGTAAAGATGGTCACCCATTCACAGACTAACCCCGACAGGCGCAGCTTAACCTGATGGCCCATTTAGAGATTAATTTCTATCTGTTTCAAGTTATTACTT
This sequence comes from Antitype chi, assembly GCA_947359405.1. Lineage (NCBI taxonomy): Eukaryota > Metazoa > Arthropoda > Insecta > Lepidoptera > Noctuidae > Antitype > Antitype chi. Next base: position 486,976 of record OX375821.1, on the reverse strand, counting down.
ATTTACCTAAATACGATAGTGCCCGCTTCCACTTGGCCAGTTTTTTACGTTTTTTTTTAAATGAAGAGTTCCGTAGTTGGAAAGAATTTATCCCAAGAACAAACTTAACATTGAAGTGAAAAATATATTCTCTTGTACATTCCAACTGTGAACATAAGTTTGTATGCACAATATTAGATTTACAAGATATTTACCAGGTTATTTTAGAACCATAGACTTCTTATAGGTTATCCTGTAATCTGGATATAAATATTTTCGGTTTTTCACTTTTTTCAATTTTTATGCTCACTAGTTTCAAAGATAATGGTGATGGGGAGAATGGTCAATACGCATAAATGATCTTAAATAGCTTTAAACTATTTGTTTTAAAATATATGCAATTGAGACCCTTAATAATGGACCGTATCTGATAAGTCACATCATCAAAGTTGGCATAACTTTGCTTTGTATTGCATAAAATTCAAAACATGCCAATTGCCTAATACGTATTTCTGGAGTTATCAATCTGCCTACAAATAAAAAAAAACTTATTTATTTATTTAAAAAAACACAGCCACATCACATACAATAAAGGCGCACATAGCATAAACCTAAATATCTTGTTGCCTAGAAATACTAAGGCACACAGAATTTTGCGTAGCTTATTTTTCGTAGTTAGGTCAATAGTCACACAATGGTCAGTAGACGTATTATTATATCACTGCGCGTTATTTCTTAACGGAATGTTATAGCCTCTGATAATGATGTTAATTAACTGATGCATAGAACCCATTTCCACCACTCAGTCGAGTTAAGAATAATTGGATTTGACCGCCTTAGTCATTTCCTCTAATTCTGTACTCAGCGAATAGCTGCTATATCTGCTTATCTAAGGCCACAATGACGGATTCATGATTTCCTTGTACTATCTAGGATTCATAATTATATTGATGTGATATTAATTTTGACATTAATTTCGACCACCTGTTTCACCATAATTTCAAGTAAAATATTTATTTAGGATCAGGGAGATTATTAATAATTTGGTGACAAATTAAATGATATTATATATGTAGTTGCAAAACAAACTTAGATCCTCTGCAATATCACGTGATACGTTCCGAGGATACAGACTACAGTAGCCGCAGGACTGTATCTCCTAAATACACATTGACGCCATTATTTAATTAAAATAATACAAGTTAATTAAAGCGTGCACTATGTACTGTATGTACTCGGTACACGACTTAGCTAATTAACCCATATTTGCAGGATGTGGTCTAGAGCGCATACTTGCTTCAACATTCTAGTAATATGCTAAATACGTGCGCTAAAATTAAACGCGTCTCGTAAAGTAGGTATTCCGTACCGACCTAACATGCAGGAGTTGAGGTAAGATTAAACCTCTTTGTTGTTATCCTACATTCTTATGAACAAAGCAAGATTTAGTTGTCAAAGGCCGAAAACAAGCTTAAAATATTGCAGAAATGCTCTAAAATGCTGTTCCTTGCCATGAGGCAGATGACGCAATTGACCATAATATCTAATGATCGTCACGTTCATGTTTTAGTTGAAATACAGAAAGTGTATTGAATCAAATCAAATCAAATTTATCCGTAAATGTAGGTTTCATTAGAATAGGATGTTATAATAAGATAGTCAGTTCGCTACATTTTACTCGAGAGCATACAAATAATAAGAATGTTAGTTGTCTCGAAACCACAGACACATTTAAAACTAAAATAACTCAATTACTTACATACTAACACACAAACCCTTACGTACAAACACACAATTGCCAATGTCAACTCAAATCGAAATGGAATAACAAGAACTTAAGGTGAACCTAGTCCACATTTTTTCCATACAAACTTCGGGAGTATTTTCCTCCACTGTCTGACATGGCACATCCAAAGTAAATTATGATATCATTTTGTCTCATTATTAATATTGTTGAGTTTTCATAATTTTTCCGCGAATTTTTTACTATAAATGATCCTGCATCCCACTCAATAACGTTGTGCATGTAGACTAGCGTCTAACTGCTCATCACTGATACTATCTCTGTCGGACACGAAGCCTGGTGAGACAGCGTAATTTTTAGCCAGGCCCACCAGTGAGTTCGAGCCCGCGACTAGGTTCTCCTTAAGACAGTGCAACTTAGAACATACTTAAATCTACATTAAAAACAGAAACACAAACAGCCATTTTAACAATATCTAAACCAATGAGGATAATAAAATTATTAACTTATATGTTATATTTTGATAATGTGGTGTCCTCCATAAACTCAGCTGTGGAGTAATAACATTTATGAATTAAAAATTGTTTCAGTATATTTTTACTCACAAGGTCTGAAAATAGAAAAAGTCGACAGCAAGTTGAGCTGGAAGAATAAAGAACCGCTCAATATGTTCGTTTTATCATTTACTAATGACGAAGATGTCAACAAAATCTATGGCATAAAGCACATTTTAGGGTGTAAAATTGAAATCCACCCTCTCAAACATCCGAAACTCATTCCTCAATGTAAGAGATGCCAAGCTTATGGACATACTCATAAATATTGCAGAAAAGAGCCAAGGTGTGTAAAGTGCACTGGCAAGCATCTTACAGCCAACTGTACTAAATCTCCGCAAGAGAAACCAAAATGTGTCCACTGCGGTTTACCCCACCCAGCCAACTAAAGAGGGTGTGAAGTGGCCAAGGAGATGCAAATTATGAAAAATAAAAACATCAAAAAGAAACTTGTTGTGACAACTGCCCAACAGTTTTCTTCCGTAAATCCGGACAAACAGGCACAGAAAGAATTTTTTCAGACAACTGCAAAACCTGTTCAATCAAGTAGTTCCTATGCACAAGCTGCAAAACAAGGAACACAACCTTCAAATCTGGAAGATAAGATAAATCAAATCTTGAAGTGTATTACTACATTTGACAAAAGATTAGAGAAGCTAGAATCCAGCACCAAAACAGCTATTTTTAAAAACCAAAAATGAGTACTACATTAAAAATAATGGCATGGAACTCCAATGGGCTCCTTAAACATCAGAACGAGTTACAGGCAGTCCTAGAGACAGAAAATATAGACGTGTGTTTGATCTCCGAAACGCACTTCACTAACCAAACTTTCATCAACTTTAGAGGATACAAGGTATATAATTCGCTCCACCCTGACAACTCTGCCAGAGGAGGTAGTGCGGTTATAATAAAAGAAAGCATCAATCATTACGAGCAGAGTAAATTTCAAGAACCAGACATTCAAGCTGTGGCAGTATCAGTCAAAACCAAATTTTGTCACCTTTGCATAGCTGCCGTATACTGCCCCCCAAGGCACATGATAAGAAAAGAGCGATTTTTACAATTTTTTGAACTTCTAGGCCAGAGATTCATCCTAGGTGGTGATTTTAATGCCAAGCATATGTACTGGGGATCAAGACTTACTACAACAAAGGGAAGGCAGCTCTTAAATGCAGTTAAAGATATAAATTGTGCAGTTATGAGCACAGGCAAACCAACATACTGGCCAACTGACCACCAGAAAATACCGGATCTTATAGACTTTTTCATGTGTAAAAATATATCCACAAATTACGTTAATTTAGAGGAAAGTTTCAACATGAATTCGGACCACTCCCCAATTATCCTAAGATTTAGTCAAAAAATCCTACAAAGAGAAAGCCATTTAACCCTGGTTAATAATTGTACAGATTGAGACAGTTTTGCCCTTGATTTAGATAATAATATCGACCTAAAAACCTCATTACATAATCAGGATCAGCTCGACTCAGAAGTAAATAAATATGTTGTTAATATCCAACAATGTGCGTGGAAGAACACGCCACAGTTAAAACGTAAATATAAGGGACGTATCTATCCCAAGGAAATCGTAGATCTGCTAACTGAGAAAAGAAAGCAAAGAAAGCGGTGGCAACAAACAAGATGCCCACGGGATAAAACATTATTAAATAAGCTAACTAAACGATTAAAGAGGAAAATTATACAATTTGAGGATGAATGTCTGAATACTCACCTTGTACAGCTAACCAACGACGAATCAACGGGTTTCTCTCTTTGGAAAGCTACAAGAACACTAAAAAGGCCGATAGTGCAAATACCGCCCATCAGAAACAGCGACGGAAAATGGGCCATAAGCAATGAGCAAAAAGCGTTTAGGTTTGCCCAATACTTAGAAGACACTTTTCAACCCAATGAGAACTCTATAAAAATGCTGGAAACTGAAAACTTATCTCAAAGTCGAAGAATTCGGCTTGTGACTCCTAAAGAAGTTCTGAGAGAAATCCAAAACAACATTAGCTCGAAAAAATCTCCAGGTTACGACCTTATTACAGGAGAAATTCTAAAACATCTCCCGCGAAAAGCCATAGTAAAACTGACCAGACTTATCAATGCTGCATTTATCCTAAAACATGTACCTGAACCATGGAAAGTTGCGGAAGTTATTATGATTGCGAAGCCTGGGAAACCACCCCATGAAGCATCATCATATAGACCCATTTCCCTGTTGCCCGTATTATCTAAACTATTTGAAAAACTGTTATTGAAACGGTTAAAACCAATAATAGAAGAAAAAGACCTCATACCAAATCATCAATTTGGCTTCAGGGAAAAACACTCTACAATAGACCAGGTACATAGAATAACTAACTCTTAGAGGATTTGACAACTGACAGGGCGGGAACATCACGTCGCTGCGATGACGCTGTCAGTGGAGGGGGTGACACACCATGAGTCGTGGGCTCACTCGCCTCGGTCACTTTTGCTGCGGAGCTCGGATGGGACGGACGCGTACTAGTGATCATATTTTCTTGTAACGGTTTCATAATTTAAATAAATAGTTGTAGGCCGTTTCGTGTTTTCTTTAAAATATAATAATTAGGCTTCTGATCCCTAAGATCAGAAGTGGGATAGCTTAACTTTACACGCGATTTAGATCGTTCGCCATCTTTTTAAACCGGAAATAGTGTTTTTGAGACTTTTAAAATTATTTTTCACCACGTGTTGTTGATTTAGTCCGTGATTTGTTTTTGTGCATTTTAACGTGATTCGCCACGTGCTTCGTACTCGATTAAATTCTATTTCGTGCGCGTTTTTGAAGTAAACAACCACGTGTTAATTTTTTTTTTTCGCGCTAAGTTCGTTGTTCACGTAAGGGTAATTTACGTTGCCTATAGTTAATAAATCATGTCGAGTCGTGAGTGCACACCGCATGAGAATACACCGAGGCGTAATTCGCGGGAAAACGATTCGCATAGCCGCGATTTTCATAAAGGGCGTCGTGACCGTTATCGTCAATCGCGTAGTAGATCTCCTAGGCGTCGTCGTGATAGATCAGAGTACTCTCAAAGTTCGCGTAGGCGCCGGGATAGTTTGTATGGGCGTCGGGATAGCCCACGACGCGACCCTTTAAACGAAATACTGGTTCGATTGAGCGCTTTAGAGGAACGTTTGCCATTAAATACTATGCGTACGTCTACGCCCATGTCGTCACATCCGGGCGGCACTCCGCCGCTGTCAACTTCGGTAGTTGCTGAGGCACCTGTTACCGGTAATACGGAAACACATGCTTCGGATAGAACCGTGACCACTGAGACATCGCGGGAGGTTGACGCTGCAGACAGGATTGTGGGGGCACTTTCTTCCCTAATTCAAGTAAGATCTAAGCATTACTACATTTCTAATTTTGACCCCAATGTCCATGACTTTGACATATGGTGTGCGGAAGTCGATCGTGGGCGCGAGCTATGTCACTGGGACGATCGGGAATGCCTGGGACGCATTGGTGGGTGTTTACGGGGTGATGCTAAGACGTGGCTTAACGATTGGGTGACCAGCGATCGGTCATGGTCCAATTTTAAAATTGAATTCCGATCATTGCGCCCACGTGAAGTTGATATGGCTACTGTGCTATATGATGTCATGAGTGTGAATTCTGATAAATTCGCTACTTATGCTGAGTATGCGCGGAAGACCTTGTTGCGACTGAACATTGTTAAAGGGCTTTCAGAGGAACTAAGAACCGCTATTGTGATCCGTGGCATCTCCGATCCCCAAGTGAAGGCCGCGACCGCCAATGCTAAGCTACAGTCAAAGGAATTAGTAGAATTTTTGTCAGTGTACTTAAAGCCTAAGGGTGCACCACCTGTTAATAACAATCCTGTTCGCACGTCAAACGCAAATTCCCCTGATCCGCGTAAACGCAAGGTCCAGCAGTATGATCGATTAGTGTGCTTTTCTTGCGGAAACGTAGGTCAGAAACAGTCCGTTTGTCCTAAAAAGTCGGCGAAAATTGATGCGGATTCTGATAAATCTTCATCAAAAACCGAATCCACTAGCTCAAATTTTAGACACCGAGTTAGAATACCTAGGTAGGCTTATTGGTCATGGTCAGGTACGGCCGAGCCCTAGTAAGACTGAAGCTTTGGTGAAGTCTCCTAAGCCATCTAATGTAAGAGGCGTTCGTCAATTTTTGGGTTTGGCGGGCTATTTTCGGAGGTACATTGCTGGGTACGCTTCGAAGACTGCTTGTATTGCCAAACTACTTAGAAAAGGTCAGCCTTTTGTATGGGGTGCGGAGCAAGACCTAGCACGTGATTTTGTTATTAAAAGTCTTACTGAGGAACCCGTTTTAGCAATCTTTAATCCCAATCTGCCCACTGAGCTTCATACGGACGCCAGTGCCATCGGTTATGGTGCAATTCTATTGCAGGAACATGAGGGTAGACGGAAGCGAGTTGTCGGTTATTTTAGTAAATCCACGCAGGGCGCAGAGTCCCGTTACCACAGTTACGAACTCGAGACGTTGGCAATCGTTCGCGCATTACAACACTTTCGGCATTATTTAATAGGCATAAACTTTAAAATAGTAACCGACTGTAATTCGTTAAAATTGACTGAGCGTAAAAAGGACTTGTTGCCTCGAGTAGCCCGTTGGTGGGTTTACATGCAAGACTTCCAGTTCACGCTTGAGTATCGGAAAGGTTGCCTTATGCAACACGCAGACTTTTTAAGCCGACAGCCCGCTACTGTTCTCCAAATCCGAAATCCGCGAAATTGGGCGAAGATTGCTCAGACGGCTGACACTGAAACTCAAAGCTTGATGCAAAAGCTGAGAGAGGGTCAATTGGATCCTACGCGATTTTTCATAAAGTACGATATGCTGTACTACAAGAGTATTCGCCAACTGGAGAAGACTCTCGTCTCCTTTGTTTTATCTCTAAAGGACATAGGCTTAGTTTGTTAAGGGTGTTTCACGATGATCACGATCATATAAGAATAGACGAAACTACTGAGCTTATATTGCGTCATTTTTGGTTTCCTGGGTTAAGGGCTTTTATTAAGAAATATGTTGGTCACTGTATTGTGTGTCTGTCACATAAGAAAGTCCCTCGCGCTCCTAGGCAACCCATAGAATCTTGGACGAAGCCTGAGGTACCCTTTTCAGTGGTTCACACTGACGTCCTTGGTCCCCTAACGGAGTCAAACGGTTTCCGATACATACTCCTCGTAGTCACAACACACAACAACAACACACAACACACTGTACAACAACAACACAACAACACACAGACAGTACTTAGTAAATGCATCTGCATTTACTAAGTACTGTCTGTTGTACGCTCTGTACAGACAAGATACCGCCGAGCTAAAACATGTATTTTCCAATACCATTTCACTATTCGGTACTCCGTCAACAATTGTGTGTGACCGTGGCAGAATGTTCGAAAGTGCATCCTTTCAAGATTGGGTTACTGAGTTAGGCTGTAACATACATTTTATCACGCCTGAAATGCACCGTGAAAACGGCCAGGTCGAGCGTTATTGCAGGACGGTCCTCAACATGTTGCGGATAGAGGTGAACAACAAGGGTGCGCAGTGGTCCGATGCGTTGTGGAAGGTTCAGCTTACCTTGAACATAACGAGGCAAGCCACGACCCGCACCTCACCTCTACAGCTGTTGACTGGCGTTGAAGGGACTACTCCAGTGCTGAGGTCTCTTGTGCGAGACGTCGCGCTAAACGACTCGCATCCTAACCGAGATGCTCTTCTGACGCTGCGAAGACAGAGGGCGTCCGAGTTGCTGGCCGAAAATCAGCAGCGGCAGGATGCGTATGTCAACGAGCGTCGCCGTCAGCCGCGTACATTTGCTGTCGGCAGCTTCGTGTTCGTGAGCAAGGGCTCGCAGAGCACGGGGAAGCTGGACTCCGGGATGCGTGGTCCGTACAAGGTTGTACGAGCGCTCCCACATCACCGGTACGAGCTCGAGCTGCTTGCTGGCTCATACGGCAAGAAAACCCAGACCGCCGCAGAACATATGGTTCAGTGGCGTGGTGAGTGGACCCCGGATGCTTGCGAAGTATTATTCGATCATCTCGGTGGTGGTGAGTAAAAGCAGCATTGTGGTAGCTTTTTATAAGTAAAAAGCGGCCAAGAGGCAGTTGTCACTGGAACCCCGATAGTGGTTGCCAGGTGATATTGGTCACTGGAACCCCGATAGTGGTTGCCAGGTGATGTTGGTCACTGGAACCCCGATAGTGGTTGCCAGGTGATATTGGTCACTGGAACCCCGATAGTGGTTGCCAGGTGATTCTGATTACTGGAACCCCGATAGTGGTTGCCAGGTGATTTTGTTATTGTTTCAGTAGTGATTGAGGTCCGGAACTCTTTCATTAGTGTAGCAATAACCTCTCTGCTATCCATTTTGATGTTATTGCTTGAAGTTGTGGTAAAACGCTTGTAGTTTCATCGCAATGGGTAGCTCCAAGTTAAACTTTCAGAATGCTGTGTTGATTTTTCTATGTTGGTATGTTTTAGGTGACGAGTTAAATGATGATGACCAGCCGCAAGGAAGCCAACCATTGGAGAACCCATCCAGTGGTGGCCAGATGGACGAGGAGTTGAGGCCAGGAAGTCAAGCTGACGAGGACGTTCAGCTGTCAGGAGAGGCCGTCTTAGAGGATTTGACAACTGACAGGGCGGGAACATCACGTCGCTGCGATGACGCTGTCAGTGGAGGGGGTGACACACCATGAGTCGTGGGCTCACTCGCCTCGGTCACTTTTGCTGCGGAGCTCGGATGGGACGGACGCGTACTAGTGATCATATTTTCTTGTAACGGTTTCATAATTTAAATAAATAGTTGTAGGCCGTTTCGTGTTTTCTTTAAAAAATAATAATTAGGCTTCTGATCCCTAAGATAACATTATTGAAAAGTCACTCGAAAACAAGCAAGTCTGCGCCACTGTATTCCTAGATGTCGCGCAAGCTTTTGATAAAGTTTGGCATGAGGGTCTGGTATTTAAACTCAGACGCATGCTACCTCCAGAATTCGCAGACATTCTAGAATCATATTTAAGTGACAGAATGTTTAGAATAAGACAAGAAGATGCATATTCCGAGCTGAAAACTATAAAAGCTGGGGTACCACAAGGAAGTGTGCTAGGCCCTATCCTATACTTGCTATACACATGTGATATCCCAGAACTGGAAAACAACACCATTGCGACCTTTGCAGATGACACTGCTATTATGGCCACCGGATCAAGCCACAAAGAAGCTGTAGAGAAAGTTCAACAAGCTGTGAACAAAGTGTACGACTGGACACAAAAGTGGAAGATCAAACTAAATGAGTCAAAATCAATTCATATTTACTTTACTAATAAACACTGCGATTACCACCCAATCTACATAAACGGCATGCAAGTGCCTTATGCTAATACAGCCAAATACCTTGGGATAACTCTTGACGCCAAGCTGCGTTGGAAACCTCACGTCAAAAAGAAAAGACAGGAACTTGACATACGTTATAAAAGTATGTATTGGTTATTCGGAAGGAAATCCTGCCTATCAGTACATAATAAAATGATTTTATACAAGCATATTCTTATGCCAATTTGGACATATGGCATCCAACTTTGGGGCCGTACCAAACAAAGCAACATTAAAATAATTCAACAATTCCAAAATAAAGTACTCAGGGATGCTGTAAATGCACCATGGTACATTAGAAATGACGACCTCCATTGTGACCTTAAAATAGAACTCGTCACCACCATCATCCAAAAATTTGCTGAAACCCACGAACACAGACTTCACCGACATGTGAACATCGAGGCAATTCAGCTGCTAGACAACACGGACATAGTGCGTAGGCTAAAGAGAACTAAACCATTTGAATTAGTGTAGTTTATAAATAGTGAATAATAGTGACAGTGATGTGCTATACATGTAACACATGAACAAAGTGTTTTTATATTTAAATTATCAGACTCTAAGAAAGTGCTACGGAATTGTGTAAAAGTGCAAAATGACACTATTCTTAGTTATAACGTAATCTACCACGTAAAATATTAAGTTAGAGTTAAATTGCTTATTAGTCTATTAGGCTAGATTGTAATAAATTACTAAGACCTTTCGTTCTTATTAATAAAGAAAAAAGTGTATTTTTAAACATATTATTTGCTTTATTTCAATATAAACATATAAATTATGTTTTTAATTTTAAATATTAGAATATAAAATAATAGGTCTTTACCTATGAAATTGCCGTTTTGTATGAAAAAATTTAAACGAATTTTTTTCATGTATTTTTTATTTGTATTAATCGAAGTAATCACCCATGCAATCAATGCATCTTTGCCATCGCAGTGGCAGTTTATTGATGCCCTTCTTAAAGAAATCAGCTGGACGGGAGGCAACAAATTCTTCAAAGGCATTTTGTACTGCCTCTCGGGTATTGAAATTTTTTCCCGCCAAGAAGTTATCCAAATTCTGGAAAAAGTAGTAGTCTGTAGGCGCAAGGTCTGGTGAGTAGGGCGGATGACGGAGAGCTTCCAACCCCAGTTCTTGCAACTTGGAGACCGTCTGCTGTGCAGTATGAGGTCGCGCGTTGTCGTGCAGGAGCAGCGGAGACGAGCGATTGACCAATGCTGGTTGGAGATGTGCCAGCTTCTCCATCATTGTGTTCAGTTCTTCACAGTACACATCTGCAGTAATGCTCACCCCGTTTGGTAAGAAGCTGTGATGAATCACACCGGCGCTAGACCACCAAACAGTGACCATCACTTTTCTAGGGGTAAGTTTTCGTTTAGGGCATTGTTTAGGTGCTGAACCAGGATCCAACCAACTTGCTGAGCGCTTGCGGTTATCAAACAGAATCCATTTTTCATCGCAGGTAACAATGCGGTTCAAAATTCCTTCATTTGTGTGTCTGTTGAGCAGTGCAAGGCACGTCTCGACGCGTACTTCGCGCTGACGATCATTGAGTTCGTGGGGCACCCATTTGTCAAGCTTTTTTACCTTGCCAATTTGACGCAAATGGACCAATATTGTTTTGACGCTAACGTCGAAAGCTGCTGCTAATTCAGCCGTAGATTGTGTATCATCAGCTTCCACAATCGCCTTTAATTCGTCATTGTCGACCAAAGTCTTCGGACGACCGCGAGGTTCATTTTTCAGGTCGAAATTTCCAGAACGGAAGCGAGCAAACCAATAACAGGTGGTGCGTTGGTTTGTAGTGTTAGCTCCGTAAACGTCGTTGATGTTGCGTGTCGCTTGTGCCGCGTTGCTGCCACGACGGTACTCATATTCCATAATTACTCGAATTTTTAACGTATCCATGATGACGAAAAAGATTGAAATGCGATGAAAATGTAACACTAATCAATAAACAAATGACTACTTTTGGAAAAAAAAATCCATGTTTTTAAAATAAAATTAATTTGAAATTAGAATTCTTACCCAAACAAAAATTATTTTGATTTGAAATGGCCAGTACTGCAAAACGGCAATTTCATAGGTAAAGACCTAATATATAAAAATAGTAGCCCACGGGTATCAGGAACAGGGCTAGCTACCGGCTCAGGGCTCCAGAGAGGGGAACCTCCTAACAATGCGAGCCACCAGGAGTACCGCTTTCTGGATCAAGCCCTTGACCCAGCTGCCTAGCGGTAGTCTCCTCAGGTGTTTGTCGAGGCTCTTTGCTATCAAACCATTGGCTGTTAAGATTATCGGTACAATGATCGCGGCACATGTGGGATGTGGACTCAGTGACCTCGCGAGCCTCAAGATACTTGATTTGTTTATCTTTCTCAGCTTTTACGAGGTTCCCGTCATGCAGGACCGTTATATCAACGATCATTGCCCGCCGGTCTAGTCAATTCACCACCACTATATCAGGCTAATTGGCAACAATAGTCCTGTCAGTGATGATGGATCGATCCCAGTACAGTGTGATATGTCCATTTTCGAGAACTGGGTCGGGCACATATCTGTAGTACGGCACTTCCGATTCCACAAGGCTGTATTTCAGAGCAAGTTGCTGGTGGATAATCCTGGCTACAAGGTTTCGTTAGCTAGACAAGAACACCCGGAGATTATGTGTCTGATTTTAATGAGCAGACCACTGTAGTTCTTTTAATTGGGAACAGTCTGAGTTTAACTAAAAAGGACATAGTTATTATTAGGGTATTGACACCGTACTTAAGTTAAAATTGGGTAAAATAATATTATATGCTTTGCCATATTCAAATAATTTGAATTATGAAGAAAATGATTACAATTTTAGCCTAAATAATTTAATGCATATAATTTTGTTAGGGATTTTTTACTAGTTCGGGAACATATGTTTCTTCCCAAGAAAAGTTAACATGTATTAGCTACTTTGTTAGCTTACAATATACACGCAGTTATTGATAATTTAACTGAGACTAGGTTAAGTGACGAAACAGTATTATCTAGTACTTCTAATAGTACTGTAATTAATTCTTTAAACTTTTAGACACGACAAAAGAGAAGCATAATAAGAGTATTTTACTGTATCACCAAAATATAAATCGCTTCTCTGGCAAAATTTTAGACGTGGAAATGTTAATAGATAAAAATCATATGGATATCTTATGTTTTAGTGAAACTTGATTAAAACCGGATAGGATGTTAATTAATGTAAATAATTTTTCAGTTGCCAGTGCGTACAATACGTTTTCGATAGGGGGTGGTACGTTGATATTATGTAATAGTTGTTTTGGATATAAGGAAAGAAAGCTGGCTATCACTGCTTGCTCTGTTGATTGCTTATGTGAGGTAGCATGTGCAGAGGTTGAGGGCAATACTTTCGATGATTGTCTGTTTATAGACCACCAGCCTCGAACTTGTCATCATATTTGGTCATTATGGAAGAAATATTATGTAAACTTTTTAAAGATAATAATATAAATTAGTTTTTGAATGTGGTGACCGATTAGTTAATTCACCAGAAAAAAGTAAGCTTATTTTATTGTTTAAATCATTCAATTTTAAATGTATATTTAATGAAGCGACTAGAATAACAGCAACCACAGCTTCATGCATAGTCAATATATTTACTAATTGCAAAATAAAGGACTCATCCTTAATTAGTGGGTTCAGGTCAGACCATACTGGTCAGTTTGTATCGTTTGACTTAGACAAAAAGTTACACCTGGATAAAACCATTGAATTGAGATCTATAACTAAAAATAAATTAAAAACGTTTAATAATAATATTCTTAGCATGTCTCAACAGCAAGCTCTCGCTCTGGGTGGGGCAGGAGGGCGTGTCAGACTTTTACTGACTAAAACCCATCCGTGTTCCCTCAGTTGCCTGTGTGCCAGGGGCCGCGGTATCTCTTTCGAACAACCCGCACCCCTGGCCGGCCCCACCAGTTGGTGCTGACATCTCTTTGAGGCGCTCGTGGAACACAACGCACCGTCGACTCGGGCGTGGTGCTTACCGGACAGCGAGCTACCCTTTACTCGCCGTCCGCAAGCCCACGCCCACGTTGGCCGGGAATCAGCCTGGGATTCCCGACGCCCAGGGCGTCTCCCGCGGCGACTACGGCCGTGAGGGCGCATATACTGTCTCTCCCTCACGTATGCCGCCTCCCTCTTTGCGAGCATTACTGCGTCGCAGAAGGAGGTGATGGCTAACCATGCATTCTCGCTCCGTGCTATGGCCTGGACCAAGGCCGGACGCAAGAGATCGCCGCCGCCGATCGCCTCCACGAGGACACGGCGGTGCTTTGCCCAAGCCGGGCAGACCTCCACCGTATGCTCCACCGTGTCCTCAGGGCAATCTTCGCAGTGGAAACACCCGGGCGTTTCCTCCCGCCTTATGCGAAACCGGAATCACCCGAAACAGCCGTGTCCGGTGAGGACCTTCGTCATTCGGAAGGTGAGGATGCCGTGCTGCCTCTCAAGCCGCTCCTCAAAGAAGGGACTTACCGCCGCAATCGTGCACGGCCGTAGTCGCCGCGGGAGACGCCCTGGGCGTCGGGAATCCCAGGCTGATTCCCGGCCACCGTAGGCGCGGGCTTGCGGACGGCGAGTAATGGGTAGCTCGCTGTTCGGTAAGGACCAAGCCCGGGTCGATGGCGCGTTGTGTTCCACGCGCGCCTCAAAGAGATGTCAGCACCAAATAGGGGGGTCCGCAAGGGCCGATGTCTGCCAGGGGTGCGGGTTGTTCGAAAGAGATACCGCGGCCCCTGGCACACAGGCAACTGAGGGAACACGGATGGGATTTAGTCAGTAAAAGTCTGACACGCCCTCCCGCTCCACCCAGAGCGGGAGAAGTTATTTGATGATTTCCCACCCAAAAAAAAAAAAGGGTCTTCATATAGACAGAGGCTTGCAACAAATTCAGCCGTAGCGTGGACCGAGCGACGCGCGGAACTATGATACTAGATAGATTTAGGAAAAAAAAATACGTTCTAGTCTAGAAATAGTCATTGTTGCTTAGAACACTGGCATAATCGTTTCTTGCTAAGCGGAAGATGTTTAAAAACTTATGAATTTTACTGGTCATTCATAAAATAACCTTCGTTAATTTTTTCCAAAGCCTTGTCGATATTTACGACTTCATTAAATTAATTTTACCCGACACAATATCTTAATTCGCAATAATTATGTACACAATAAAACTTCCAATTAAGTCCTTATTTTTATTCACATCGAATATTAAGTTAAATATTGATCACAATTATGTGCAGTCTGTGCGATTAAAAATGGGTATGTTCCGCAAATACAGCCGCTCAGTAATCTGTTCATTAAATGGGATATAATAATTAAAATACGATGGAGTTTTGTGGCCATTAGTGGTCACATCTGCAGTATGCTGCGAAGAATTATGATATTGTGGTGACAATTATGTCTGCGGGTATCTTTTTTATGGAGCAAGTCAGTGGTGTGAAAAATGACACATTGTCAAGCCGCTTGATCATACATACTCAAGTGCTCACTCGGTTTTATCCTAATTTGTTTGATGCTAGCGCAGCACGCTTTTTTCTGTCATATGTACATTTCTTTAAGCTGATATTTCAGAGTACACTTCCCGTCTTGCAATACAATCTTTCTTACAATTAACTAATTATTATTATTTTGTATGCAATTGATACATAACCTGTATAGTTAAATATGTAGACTTTAGAGTAATACCTGACTGTTACAACTTTATACCATGTTTAAGGCAAATAAAGACTTGTCACAATGTATCCAAATTTTCTACGGTCTGACACTTTTTTTGTGACGCTAATTCAAACACCAGTCCGTTAGCCAGACGTGGTGATGGTATAGATAGGCCATACATAGATACTATACCTAAAGAACATCCACATTCCGCCGTAATATAAATTTTCTTTTTCACACGTGTAATCTACCTGGTTAGAGCCCTCACAACTTAACGAGTCCCGGTACCACTTGATATTGTGTACAAAACACAACATTATGGTATAAAATAAAATAAAAATGCCCGAATCTTCGCTCAAAATTCCAGACTTATTTTCTTTTCTGATTGAGCTACGTGACTAAAAAGATATTGACCAATGGTTATTGAAATCAGTGGAAAAAAGCTGGAAAATTAATGGCTGACTACCATTTGAACCAACCAACTTCAGTAAAACTCAAAGTCACATTTTAAGACATAATTTTAATATACTTATGACTATTCTAATATTATGTTGGTGATTTGCCTCCCGGTACAGCCATACTATCCATACTATAACTAGTTTCTGCCCGCGACTTCATCCGTGTAAAATTATTATTTAGTTTCCACTCCTAACGATGGGCGTTGGGTCCTAGCGCTGGGTGTTTGGTCCTAGCGTGATATAGCATTCCTCAAAGAATTTTCCAATCTGACTGGATGTTCCAGAGATAGTAGCGCGTTCAATCAAACATACTCTTCAGCTTTAGTATTAATATTAATATGGATATTAGAATTGTGGAAGTCATTGTATATTATGTCTGTCTATCTGTCAGATACCTTTTTACGCCATAGCGGCTCAACGGGTTTGGATGAAATTTTGCACACAAAAAGACCTGGGTTAGGACAAAGGATAATTCCCATCTCGGTAATACGATCCCGAGAAATAATTTACGACCTCCACGGCTGGTGCCAGCGAAGCCGTAGACAGACTAGAACTTAAATATTTCCAGACGGCATTACTAACGTGCACCATCATGCCACATCATGGCAGTGGCACAGACGATCACAGTGATTGTGCACAGAGACAAAATAACGAGCGATTAGCTCAGCGCTATATGACGGCGCTAGATTGCCCGCATGCTCATTATACCGATCGCCTCCACAGTGCTAGTACCCGAGCTATTGGGAACGTCCCTGGATTGATGATGAATGATTACCTAGTTTTGATCATATTTTGGATTGTACTGTTAATGTTAGAGATTGTTATGTCCAAAGCTAAGCAAACATCTCCGCCTCACTGTTCTAATTTTACCTTATTTAAAGTTAACAAAATCGATATAAGATACGGCCTAGTTACCATCTGAATGTGTAAGCCGCAAAACACATACAAGATGAAAATGTCATTTGCAAACATCACTCAACAATCACGCAGCAATAAACGGCTTTATTTATAGATCTTTGTAACTTATCGCCCTCTTCTCCACTCATTAGCCTACATCCAATAGATAAGTCTATTTAATCAAAATATACTTACATAACCGAGCGAAGGGTGT
Source organism: Antitype chi (assembly GCA_947359405.1). NCBI lineage: Eukaryota > Metazoa > Arthropoda > Insecta > Lepidoptera > Noctuidae > Antitype > Antitype chi. Next base: position 469,990 of record OX375821.1, on the reverse strand, counting down.
TAAATGTTCTTCACCCACATCACTTGGCATTTCACCCGATTCTCGAAAACATTCGTGGGCTCCCATTTCATCATACAAAAAATATTTTTTAACTGAGCCGCAGTCCCGAAATGCCACAAGCGACTTTATTTTGTTCCGAACGAATTCACTCATTAAAATACATGAAAGCGATTTATGTTAAAACCGTATTTTTTGGATTATGATATTTCAATTGCAAATGTATTTGTAAATTAAAAATGGACGTGCTGTATTGTTTCGTGGGAATTAATCTACGTTGAATAAATAATAAGTGTAGCAGGTTTTGTCCTGATCAATTTGCGTGCCAGTGAGTTTCTATGTAAAATTCCAAACATAAATTTTATTTTGCAATTTAAGGTTATTCTAAAATAGGTATACGAATTATTATTTTTAGGGTTCCGTGTATCCAAAAATAAAACTGAACCCTTTTAAGATTACTCGTGTGTCTGTTTGTCTGTCACAGCCTTTTAATTCTGAATCTACAGCCGCTCGGGTCGATCGATCAAGTTAATCTACGCATGCCGCGGTTGGTACGTGGATGGGTGACTATATTAAGAAACCAAGACCCCTCCTTGCCTCGGAAAGCTGTTGGTCCCGGCTGCCGTTCGTAGATCTTTGACAGTCGTTACGGTTCTTCGGAAGCCCGAAAGTGTAACAAGCAGTCTTACCATGGTGTATCGTACTACCCAGTAACGGGGTTGTGGCGGTCAGATAGGCAGTCGCTCTGTGTATCAAAATCAAAATCAAAATCAAAAGTCATTTATTCAAACTAGGCTGACAGTCAGCCCTTTTTGAACGTCAAAATTAGATGAGACAGTCCCCAAAAACGGTCACCCTTCACCACTTCCTAGTGCTTTAGCTGGGAAGAAGTGGCGGAACAAAATCCCCAGCGGCACAGCTGTTTGTTAAGTTGGAAGAACATGATTCTGTACAATAATATAGGTCAGTACTCGTAATTAATATTCAATAATAGATAAAAGAGTCATTAATAAAAATAAAAAACATATAAAAAAAAATATGGTTTACACAGTCAAATAAAATAAATAATGATATGAAGTAACTCATATGACCTGTCAGTAGGTAAGCTAATCCTGGTGATAGAACAAAAACGTTGTCTTGAGTTAATCACAACAACCTACAATAGTATGCCTGAGAACAAAGGTTGGATTTTACTTTAGCTTTAAACGCATTAAAATGTAAATCTAGCAAAGAAGAGGGAAGCTTGTTTTATAAGGTTATACCAAGCCCAACAAATGAGTTATGAACTTTATGAAGCCGGTGAAAGGAAGCACGTAGTTTGTCCTTATTTCTAGTATCAATATTATGAATATCACAATTTTTAGTGAATAAGTGTATATTTTGCCTAATATATAAGATGTTAGCGAAATTGAATTGCTATGCCACCGTGAGTATACCAATATCTTGAAAAAATTATGTCAGAGAAACTCTAGCACCTACTTGGTATATTGCTCGAACAGCTTGTTTTTGAAGATAAAAAAATATTTATGTCAGCGGCTTTGCTCCACAGCAGAATGCCGTAGGACATAACGCTATGAAAATAACTAAAACAAACTAACCGAGCTGTATCAACGTCAGTGTATTGCCATACTTTCCTGACGGCGTAGGCGGCCAAACTGAGCCTTCCCGCTAGACTTAATATATGTGATCCCTACTGAAATTTGGCATCTACTGTTATGCCCAGAAAAACTGCTGAGTCTACAGTTTCAAGCAGCTCATTACCTAAGACGATGTTGGGTCCCAGATTTCTTACATTGGGTAAAGCGAACTTTATTCACTTAGTTTTTCGTGGCAAGCCAATCCGTAACCCTTGAGGGTGCACTGTTTACGTTGTCAAAATCTTGTCTATTGTCTACTTTAAAGATAAGAGAGGTATCATCAGCAAACAGTAAAACGCCACAGATACCCTTTAAATAGAATGGTAAATCATTAACATACACTAAGAATAAGAATGGACCCAGTATTGAGCCTTGAGGTACACCTAACTGAACTGGTAGCCCGGAAGATTTCACACCATTAACATCTACACATTAGTACCTATTACTTAAATACGAATTTATTACGTTGAGAGCTTAATTTAGAACACTGTAATGATGTAGTTTACGCAAAAGCGTGTCATGGTGCACGCAATCAAAAGCTTTGGATAAATCACAGAAAACTTCAATAGCATTTTGTGAGTTCTCCCATGCGTTAAATAATTATATGTTTCAGCAGAGCAGCACCCGCGTCTGTAGTCGAACGACCTTTTGTAAAGCCATATTGTTCATCATGAAGGAGATTATTTATAATACTGGTGTATAATACTGGTACTCAGCTACATCTGGTTAGAGTGGAAGGCGACCCCAACCCCAATGTCCAGTAGTGCAGGTGCAGCACCGGTTGAGTTCCTGGTGGAGTGGTCGTCGGTGTCGTTCATTAAGCTTGCCGTGCTAGCTTTGCGACCCTATTTAACGATAGGCGTTATTTATTTTTTCGATTCACTCTTGCATACGTTGGGGCCGTCATAATGATTTTGTTTTTTTTTAAACACTTATGTTTATTTTTACGTATAAAATGTTACAATATACATTAATTATTGCATAAATCAATCTGTGTAGAAGTATATAAACACACGTATGTGTCACCGCGCTATCACATCTGAGTCATGATCAACACTGAAAGGAAAAGAGTGAGAGAGTAGGTTTTAGGTAATCTGCGCGGTGCCTCTTCCTCGCCAACCCTCCAGTACCCGACCCAAAGTCAAGGTCGTTTCAGCGAGCTAACTATATAAGTAAAAAATGATACTGCACTTACGTCTCTAAGATTGGGAATTATTTAGGCAAGACTTTTCATTACGGTTCAAATTTCTGTCCTAGTATATTTTGGTGTCATTTGAACGATGTTTCACGTCAAAACATGGTAGATAACATACATTTACTGTACGGAACCCACACCACACGAGTTCAATAAGTACTTGTCTGGTTTATTACTATTGGCTCATCAATAAGATACACAAACAAGAACAATAGTACTGGACTAGTGCTAATGTTGACGTCAATAACAGACATGCATAACATGTGCACTGGACTAGTGCTAATGTGACGTCAATAACAGACATGCATAACATATGCACTGGATCTTCTTCTTCCTGTTCTATCAAATGTAGATAAAAGAAATCCTGTCTGTGCTATCTACATGGGTCTAGTCAAGGCTTTCGATGATGTAGATAACGCAATTATATTAAGCAAACACGAAAAATATGGTATTAGGGGGAATATACTTAAGCTGTTAGAATCCTATTTGGCAAATACGAAACAACATGTAGAAATTACACAAATTTGCACAAATTGTGCGTGCGAGAAGAAATGTCGATCCAAATCTAGGACAGTAAAATACGGCGTACCTCAGGGCAGTTTCCTAGTTTTCCTAGCACGAAGTGCTCGGGCCTCCCCTCTTTTTGCTGTACATTTATGATTTTACCGGACACATAAACCATCCTATGGTACTATTTGCTGAAGAGAGCACAGTAGTAGTTAAATGTGACGATCCTATGACTTACGAAAATGAAATAAATATAACATTAAATACAATTATATCATGCTTAGACAAAAATGATCTTATTATAAATTTAGAAAAGAATAAAATTATGAATTTTCACCAGAGAGTTCCGAGTAAGATCCCTGACATTAATTATTTACTGACTCAAATAGATTTACTACTGTCACCTAATTCTTTGGCATCATAATAGAATAATTTGACTTGGAGATCCCAGACAGACAAAATTTTTAAAAATATTAGTAAATTCGCATAATTATGTTCTTTACAAACTTCCAAAGACTGTCAGTCTGGAATCAGTACTAATAGCATATCACGGTTATGTGGCATCAACACTTAAGTATAGCATAATACATAATACATATTGGGGTAACTCAGTCAATAGAGAGTTTGTATTTAGAGCTCAAAAAAAAAATGTATCACATTTAAGTGTGGTCTAAATAACACCGGCAGTTGTCAACCGTTCTTTAAAAGCCTAAACATTCTTACTCTACCATCATTGTATATCTACGAAACAAATATATTTGTCAAAATACACATCTCGCAATACAAAAGTGCTTCCAAAAGTGCTTCCTACTATAGGAAGTTACGTGACAAAAATAAGTTAGAACTCGAAATAACACATGGCGGAACAGCGTTAATGAATAAAAAAAAGTACTTTCTGTATGGCCACAAAAATATTTAACAAGCTACCTGAAAGTTTAAAATCATTAAATCTGTACAAATTCAAGAGTGTACTTATGAAAATTTTAATTGATAAATGTTACTTATAAAGACTATTTGGATGACAGTTCTACAATTCCTCCTTCAGATATGCATTGTTTGACACTCCTGTATTAATTTGAGTGAATGACATTATCCTATTTTTGTTTTATGACATTTCTGTTTTATCTTAATTTTTTATTTTTGACATCTGTTAAATATTTTATTAATTTCGTACTTTTTTGACATTGTAGTTTTTAATTCAAATTTTACTAATTGTTAGGGGCATATTTCATATGAATTTATCAAATCTCTTTCTATAATTTTTATTTAATGTTGTAAAATGAATACCTAATTGACATTGATACTAACATTTGTACGCCTAATGGCAAAGCATAGAGAACTAACAAAACTGTAACATCTCACACACTTGTGTATTGTAACCTATACATACATACTCAGCCTATAACGTTCCCACTGCTGGGACACAGGCCTCCTCTCCGTGAGAGAGAGTGGGCCGTAATCCACCACGCGGGCCCAGTGCGGGTTGGTAGATGTCAGATGTCTTCGATTTTTTGGTTCTAGGACATGCCGGTTTCCTCGCGATGTTTTCCTTCACCGTTTTTGAGAGCCGCAGAGATGAAATTATTTACACAAAGTAAATCGTCTGATTTTGTTCGAATGCACGTCCTACAACTCGTAATTCGCGGCCGTTACCACTGGGCCACCACTGCTCTGCTGTAACCTATGTTTACAAATAAATAATCTGAATCTAGACTAGTGATAATGTTGATGTCAATAACAGACATGCAGAACATATGCACTGGACTAGTGCTAATGTGATGTCAATAACAGACATGCATAGCATATGCACTGGACTAGTGCTAATGTTGACGTTAATAACAGACATGCATAACACATGCACAAATTAAATAAACATAACATAACATCACGCCTTGTGTCCCCGAGGACATGGCCCCCGAAGTCCCCCCGAGTCCCCGAAAGGATGGGCAGAGTGACACAAGGCATGATGTTATATACAATATATTTACAGTGTATTTATTTAATGTACACCACTGGGTACCTTAAATAAATACACATACATCGCTAAAATGGATAAATATTTTTTTTAGATCTGTCAGTTTTGGATTGTTTTTCAGCTGATTGCAGCAAATGGTTCTATAAACAATTAATTACATAACATATTACACACACATAATTTATTTAAACTCAAATAATTTACAACTAACAATAAAATATAATCATACGAGTAAGCACCCACTACAATCTCTCCCTAAATATAACCTGAACAAAGAGCATGTCCATGATATATAAATAAAGTAGCAACTGATGATAACGTTGCGAGTGAGTGACAAGCGAACCAGCAGACACCTAGATCATCCCATACATGCCACGTTGATGGACGGGACTGAAGGGAACCGACGGAAAGTCGCACCATGAATGGGCAGTGCGTGGATAACAGTGAATGAGCTCTAAGGAATCATGGTTTGAGCGTGGGCTGATACAGAGCATCGGCTGTCGGAATTTATGTTGGTTGAACTAAGTTTTGAAACACTTAGATGATGAATTTTATTGATGAACCTAAAATTATTGTAAAAATAACTGACGTTAAATAACTTAAAAAAAGATCTGGTTGATACAGCAATAAAATACGATAGTTTTTAATATTAAGGTGAACCTAGTCCACACTTTTCACTCTACTCCACTGTGCTGTGTTGTGTCTGTGTCGAATAAATGTTTTCTATTCTATTTTTCTATTCACTGTCTGACATGGCACATCCAAAGTAAAATATGATGTCGTTTTGTCTCATTATTAATATTTTCTGTAAGGAAACAGAATACTAAAATAAAAACCCATTAAAAAGTTAGGAGCCAACAAAGATTCGTTTTTGTTGCTAATTTTACTTAACTTTGGGCGTGTATGAGTAATAAAAGAAGTATAAAATCTCCAGAACCAAATCAGTACCGACAAAGTGCTATTATCGAAAAGTTCAATAAACTTTATTGATCATTGATTTATGCATTGGCTTTTTCATAAAACTCGATCTTCCAAAGGACTTTTCAGAATTTTTACTATAAATGATCCTGTATCTCACTCAATAACGTTGTGCGTGTAGACTAGCGTCTAACTGCTCATCACTGATACTATATCTGTCGGACACGAAGCCTGGTGAGACAGAGTGATTTTTAGCCAGGCCCACCCGTGAGTTCGAGCCGGCGACTAGGTTCCCCTTAAGCTGGAAGTGAATACAAGTTATGTAAATTATCTGGAAAAGAGAAATGCAGCTCAGCAGCAGAAATAAATGTGATATTTCCAGTATCAAATGAACGACTGCCTTACCTTAAGTTTTGCAGAACTAATGAGATATTAATTAACATCTTTTGACATTTCTGTTTACTAAAAATTTAGTAGCTATTTACAAATTGTTAACTTTTTCATCATAATGTTTAATTACCAGGTGCCCAGCAAATACGGGATGTAGTCAATATATTTGTTACAATTGTTTGAGATTAATTCTCATGAAAAGAAGTACTTATCACATTTCATTTTGATCTCAGCCCTACCTGAACAAAATAATTGGAAAAGTTTCTTAAAATATTACTTAAAGATTCAAATATTTTTTTGAGACATTTTTATAAGTATCTATTTTGAATTCTAAACAATAAATTATAAATGGATTTTTATTTTTCGATCAAAAAAGTTTTTTTTTTAATTTTATTTTTTAAGAAACGTGCAACAAAATCTAGGTTGTGGCTGTCTTTATAAACTGACCAAAACTAATTCCTCTTTTCCACAAACATCTTTATGAACTCTCGCGCTTGTGATATTAAACATACGGGTGCAACATCTTATAAAACGGATATATCCGAGCACGAATCCTTCTTTCTTAAATTCCATGTTCTTCGTCGACAAAAACAATATCTCTGTTATTTCTGTCACCAGTTCTTGGGACTGGTATTTAGTGTTGCGTGTAATATGGACAGCTAACATCCTTGACATTGTCGACGAGTTGCTAATAAGCGGCGCGATTCGGCGCCCCAGCTAGTTGTACACAACCTGTACACGCTCCAAACTGTGGGCCACAGTTAGGAGCGTGGTAGTAATGTTACGCCGGATAGGCGGCCACATTTGGGTATGTATAAAGTAGGGTAAAAACGTAGGGTATTGTGGCGAATATGAGCGAGTCCCTCGTTCCTTTAACTGTAAAATGAAATATTTTGAGCCCTAACACATATCCTACTATCGTACTAATATTATAAATGTGAAAGTTTGTATGTTTGTTACTCAATTACGCGAAACTGGCTAAACGGATTTGGATGAAATTTGGCTCACAAATAGTTTACAACCTGAAATAACATATGCTACCTTTACTTCGCTAATACGTTCCCGTGGGATAATTTTAGAATCCATGCGGGTGTAGCCGCTATCAAAAGCTAGTGTCGCATAAACTTCATTACTTTAACGATATTTCGGCGATCACTAACACGACAGCATTAAAAACTTTATTCGGTAACTTATGAAATATTTGATTTAGAACTTAGTCTACCTAAAGAATGTATTATATGTTACTATTTTTATAAAAAATACCCATATGTTTAATTACTCCAACACTAATTTCTCAATAAACAAACAACGTAGTCCTCTTGTATTTCTGTACAATACAATACACTGCAACTATAGACGCAATACCTTTACGTCCTCGGCACTTTTTGTTTTCTATTTGTTATTAGAAAAAGTTCCAATCTTTCCAATAATTTCTGTACGGTCTCATCAACCGTACATTTACTTTGCGAACGCAGCAACCTACTTGGATGTCGTGCGTCACAAATATTATGCTATAATTAGAACGTTTTAAGCAAGGCGCATCGAGTCAGACAATAACTGTGGAATTAACCACTGGTCAAGAGAAAGAATCGCTACCACTTTAACTTGTTAACCTTCTACATTCCTTGTGGTTCTTTCTGTGTACTCCGAAAACTACATCAACAGTAAACAAAATAATAATGTACAGTACCTACAACCATTGGCTCCTACAATTTCATTTATAAATCAAAATCAAAACTAGTTGGTAAATTGCACAAACAGCTCGTTTTTGAAGAACAAAAATATTTTAAATATCAGCGGCTTTGCCCCACAGCAGAATGCCGTAGGACATAACGCTATAAAAATAACTAAAATAGACTAATCGAGCTGTATCAACGTCAATGTATTGTCTTACTTTCCTGACGGCGTAGGCGGCCTAACGGAGCCTTCCCGCTAGGCTTAATATATGTGACCCCACTGAAGTTTGGCATCTACTGTTATGCCCAGAAAAACTGCCGAGTCTACAGTTTCAAGCACCTCATTATCTAAGACGATGTTGGGTCCCAGATTTCTTACATTCGGTAAAGCGAACTTTATACATTTAGTTTACTTGGCATTGAGAACTAGATTATTCGTAGTAAACAATCCATGACCCTTGAGAATGTACAGTTTACGTCATCAAAATCTTGTCTATTCCTCTCTACTTTAAAGATAAGGGAGGTATCATCATCACCTAACTGAACTGGTAGCCCGGAAGATTTCACACCATTAATATCTACACATTAGTGCCTACTATTTAAATAAGAATTTATTACGTTGAGAGCTTAATTTTGAACACCATAATGACGTAGTTTACGCAAAAGCGTGTCATAGTGCACGCAATCAAATGTTTTGGAAAGATCACAGAAAACTTCAATAGTATTTTGTGTGTTCTCCCATGCGTTAAATATGTGTTTCAGCAGAGCAACACCCGCGTAGTCGAACGACCTTTTGTAAAGCCTCATTGTTCATCATGAAGGAGGCTATTTAAATTAAAATGCCTGAGCAACTGCTTGAGTATTAACTTTTCAAATATTTTACTAAATGCAGGTAAGATAGAAGTAGGCCCAAAATTGTCAACGTTATTTTTATTACCTGATTTAAATAATGATTATGTTGACATTATCCTGCATTATTGTAAACATGTGGAAGAACAATCTTACATGTGTAAGAAGGGCTTTATATGTGTAATCTTATAAATTAATATTTTCCCGTAGAAACAGAATGTCGGAAATAAGCAAAGCCTTTTGTGATTAATGTATACAGGAAAAAAAATAACCTGTGTACAAACGGTTACTATGAATTCAGCAAATTATTTTAAAGCCCCTAGCATAGTTACGTTGGTTGTATAAAAAAAAAAACTACTGTTTCGTGAAAAACCTACGTGGTAAAAATATATTGAACGGTTTTTTTTGTCATTGTTACATTTTGCGCACTGGTAAAAGTTTTATCCTGTATAATCGCTTGTTACGAAACGTTGGATCTCCACTGAGCGTGGGGTTCTGGATTCAGATCTCGAGTAGAACAGTGTTTAGGAATTTTCATTTGTAATCTCTGAGTTACAGCCTAGAATGTTTATGTCTGTGTTATGGCAATACACTAGTTCCCTTTATTTGGGACTTATATAAATATATTTTGCGTGAGTGTAAGTAGCTCTGACATCTGTGGCTCTGAGCAACACATCGGGAAATGTAAGTGTATGTTATGTTACTATCTGTAAAAACGTATGGAATCTTCATACCAGAGAAACTGATTTATGTCTATAAAACAAAACACTTCGACATAAAAAAACAACAACAACTAGACGTGAACACGTCAGAGTCACAATAATCGACATTGAAGCAATATCCTATTACAAACACATAACGTCCTTACATATTATTATAATACAGAACATTCGTGATTCATTACGTCTGTGATTGGATTGAATGCGATTGGTAAGGATTCCCGTTAGGCCCACTATCATTTTATTCCTACGGCTTCGGCGCAATATTCCCTTCATCAAATCCAATCATCTGTTTCACTCCTTCACGTGAGAAAAGAAAGGGAAAACAAACGGATTTAGAATTGGATAATTTGATTTGTATGTATTCGGAATTTAGATGTGGTATAATGAAGCCTAATGAATGTTACCGAGTCAGGCGTTTTATTATACGAGTATCTGATTAGGTGCTTATTTTTAAAGGCACGTGGAATGAATTGTATAAACTGTTGTCAAGGATAATCTTGTTAATTTCACTGTCTATTTTTTTTATTGTTTATGGTGGAGTATTATGAGAGTCCACTTAATCGCAACGATGATCTAAATTATTTTTTATTACTACTTATCCTTGCATTCACTTAAGTTATCTTTTCAAGTGAGATAACACAATATCTTATTTGATGACCTAAGCCCATAGCAAGATAAATACATAGAGCAATGAAAATCTATGCATTTTCAATTCATATAGTTTACCCTGATTTCTTTCATTGCTCACACAGCAAGTACCAGGGTATCATAGCACGTAGGATGTAGCATCCTGGCTCGGGTTCGCTTTGAAACGTAACGCTAATCTATGAGTTATGTCGAAGCCGTTTGTATTCGCAGCGGAATTTATACTACTAATTGCAATGTAAGTAGCAGAGTGCATTGACGTAGTTCATTGGTATGGGAGAATTTAAGTTTTTTAGTTTGCTTGACAACTTTGACATTTTTTTCTAAAATCATGGAAACTTTTGTAACAGTTTCTTTTAGTCATTGATGATAAAATACTAGATAAATAGTATTAGTACCAGTACAAGTATTATCAAATATATTTTCTGATCTAAATAATCGTACTAGGAACTGACAGCTGCAACGATAATATCAATGACGCACTACATTGCAACACAAAGCATTGACAGAATATAGTGAACAACAAATCGTTATGCATCAACTCCTCAAAGCTTAGCTTCGAATCAATTGAGCATGGCCTAAACACAGCACTATCATACACATTATGTGAACGAGGCTATATGCCGCGTTTGCGCGCTCGAGTTACTCGCCACACTCAATTGTCTGGTCAAAGGCTAGCGATGTGTTGAATGCCGACAGCTGTCGTGTACGACATACAGCCTGAGATATGAACAACATAGTTCTCGTCTTAAGGCAATATTAATATACCACTGTCGTTTGGGAGAGGCATTTATATCCGTTTGTGGTCTACAACGATTATCACTTTAATAAATACTTGTCTGTTTAAAATAGTGTTTGAAATTCAGATCCATTTTATGAATCTTTGCGTGATATTTCTGGCTGGGTACTGCTGACAATGTTCAGAAGGATAAAACTTTATAAAAAAATGTCCATCATAATAATCATAAATAAATAAATCAGCCGAAAGACTTCCACTGCTGGCCATAAGCCTTTCACAAAAATCGCCATAACAACTAGTCCTATGTCTCTCGTATGAGTCATATTCTACACAGGTAAGTAGAAAACAATTTAAGCTTTGTTTTATCAAACATTTTGTTTGCGCTAGTTACAGACATAACGAAAACGAGACTTGCGATATACATACTAAGAGGTATGCATAGTCCAAAGATGCTCAATCTTAATATGTGGGCGGCATAATAGGTCTTTACCTATGAAATTGCCGTTTTGTATGAAAAAATTTAAACGAATTTTTTTCATGTATTTTTTATTTGTATTAATCGAAGTAATCACCCATGCAATCAATGCATCTTTGCCATCGCAGTGGCAGTTTATTGATGCCCTTCTTAAAGAAATCAGCTGGACGGGAGGCAACAAATTCTTCAAAGGCATTTTGTACTGCCTCTCTGGTATTGAATTTTTTTCCCGCCAAGAAGTTATCCAAATTCTGGAAAAAGTAGTAGTCTGTAGGCGCAAGGTCTGGTGAGTAGGGCGGATGACGGAGAGCTTCCAACCCCACTTGGAGACCGTCTGCTGTGCAGTATGAGGTCGCGCGTTCTCGTGCAGGAGCAGCGGAGACGAGCGATTGACCAATGCTGGTTGGAGATGTGCCAGCTTCTCCATCATTGTGTTCAGTTCTTCACAGTACACATCTGCAGTAATGCTCACCCCGTTTGGTAAGAAGCTGTGATGAATCACACCGGCGCTAGACCACCAAACAGTGACCATCACTTTTCTAGGGGTAAGTTTTCGTTTAGGGCATTGTTTAGGTGCTGAACCAGGATCCAACCAACTTGCTGAGCGCTTGCGGTTATCAAACAGAATCCATTTTTCATCGCAGGTAACAATGCGGTTCAAAATTCCTTCATTTGTGTGTCTGTTGAGCAGTGCAAGGCACGTCTCGACGCGTACTTCGCGCTGACGATCATTGAGTTCGTGGGGCACCCATTTGTCAAGCTTTTTTACCTTGCCAATTTGACGCAAATGGACCAATATTGTTTTGACGCTAACGTCGAAAGCTGCTGCTAATTCAGCCGTAGATTGTGTATCATCAGCTTCCACAATCGCCTTTAATTCGTCATTGTCGACCAAAGTCTTCGGACGACCGCGAGGTTCATTTTTCAGGTCGAAATTTCCAGAACGGAAGCGAGCAAACCAATAACAGGTGGTGCGTTGGTTTGTAGTGTTAGCTCCGTAAACGTCGTTGATGTTGCGTGCCGCTTGTGCCGCGTTGCTGCCACGACGGTACTCATATTCCATAATTACTCGAATTTTTAACGTATCCATGATGACGAAAAAGATTGAAATGCGATGAAAATGTAACACTAATCAATAAACAAATGACTACTTTTGAAAAAAAAAATCCATGTTTTTAAAATAAAATTAATTTGAAATTAGAATTCTTACCCAAACAAAAATTATTTTGATTTGAAATGGCCAGTACTGCAAAACGGCAATTTCATAGGTAAAGACCTAATATTATAAAGTATTTTGTGTAAATTAAGGAAAATAAACTAAGCACCGTAAACATTCATCCAATATACTCGATACGATAAAATACATAAACACATTTCATAAATAACATCTTCAATAATAGGGAAGATCACTGTGTTCATAAAATTTTCAATAAATAAATACACCTCGTATTTATTTATTACAATTAAAAGATTCCACGTGAATTTTCCTCATTTATACTGAAACATGGCTTTACTTTTAAAATCTCTCCTATTTTTATCTCACATTAAATGAAATTATTTTCTTATGAATTCAGTTGAGCGTTAATCATGATGCGCGGGGTTTTTAACTTATCGGAAGAAAAACAAAAAACACTGAATCTATTATTATGAGGAAGTTTAACTCCTCATAGGACTATGATAGGTCCAGATGGTGACAATCTTTCAATTAATTATTATCCATTCCGTTCAGCAGTAGAGTCACCCGGTAGTAGGTACAGAATAAAGCAAATTGAAATAAAAACAATAGAATTTCAGTGGTGTGACGTAGGCCGTGAGTGGGGTTGGCGTTATCAGCGCGACTTGATTAGCTGCCCGGCTGGTTAACTACAGCGCGGCATTATACGACATTAATGTACGCCGACGTTTTGTTTATTTTCAAAGAAGTGGGTTAGATCATGTTCGTATTGTGTGATATGTCCACGTCAGTAAATAACAAGTGTGTACTGTCTCTTAAATATCAAGTATAATAAATATTATATCAAGTATAATATATAATATCTGTAACCACGAGTTGGTTCACCAACTGTACTCCTTAAGGGGTTAGCGACTGCGTAGTTCGCGAAATTATTTTAATGTAAATGTTGAAAAGTGCCTTCTAAGATGTGCCTAATAGCTGCCCCGGCGAACTTCGTACCGCCCTAGAATCAATAAATGTTGGGTTAACTTATCAGAAAATATAATCTTGAGTCATTGCGCATGATCTCCTACCAAGTTAAGACAACCTAGTATATGGAAGGCATAAAGCGTTTTCTAGCTGACAACACCTACATAATTGTATTAGGTGATCTCCTACTAAGTTATGACAACCTGGTACATCAATAAGTGAGCTCCTAGTATGAACGGTGGTGCATACTCATGGTTCATGCTCTACTTCTGAAAGTCATGATATTTGTTTTTTCGAGATTAATATGTAAGTTGTTTGGTGCCAACCAGTTTATAATGCTATCTAAAGTCATATTTATCTCAGGTTCCATGTGTTATTCATTACTTCCTGTGAACAGTAATGTACTATCATCAGCAAATAGGATTGTGTTGTAGGTTGTCGCTTTTGGAATGTCATTGATGTATATTATAAAAAGAAGCAGACCCAAAACACTTCCTTGTGGAACGCTGGATGTAACCTGTCTACATGAGGATGAGTAAGTTATCATTTTTTTCGCATAGGGACATATCCTTGTTAGTTGTGATATTTGTGTTCTATTACTGTAAGATTTAATCAGGTCATAATTCCTCTAACACCATAAGCGTACAATTTATTTAAAAGCATTTTGTGGTCCACATAATCGAAAGCCTTTGTGAGGTCCATAAACATTGCACACGTATGATCTGATTGAATCGTGAAGATCAATTTAAGGATTTAGTTTTGTTATTTTCTGTAGTCCCATAAAGTGGTCGCTAACATTTCCAGCACATTTTAAGACCTTTTGTAATTCACAGTGGGCGAGATCTTGTTGATATTTTTATCTGTACAGTAGTAGTAGTATTTGCAAAAAAAGTGAGTTAATTTATTGAAATAATCTTACGTTTTTTGCAATTAGCAGGTCAATGTTAGGTTGTATGTTGACGAAAATATGATACTCAACCGTAAAATGTATGTATTTACAGAATTACAATAACTAAATCATCAATACAAACAACCTTATAAGTTCATGTAATTTAATTGAATAACTATTTCATGACAAAGACAACAGGACACTGATCTACAAATTACAAAACAACATAAGAAAATATAAATTGAGTGGGTTATCTTAGCGCATTCTCTTTAAGAAGATACCTAACGCAATATAGTATCAAGTACCAGGATTGCAGAAGAGGAAACAGTTTATACAGAGGCTAAAATACACGACACACGTTATGTATACCAGATTCCATATCATAAATAAAACGTCCTTTCTATTTGCTGGTATAAATCTATTTGAAGCCGTGACTGAGCTTTGACTTACAAAAAAAAAAGATAATTTGAAAGCTACGTTCCTACTTAAAAATAACAGCAGTTTTAAATATTTTTCTATGAGGAGATTTCATTTATATCCTATCTGACCGGGAAGTTGTGTAACTAAAGAATTCGAACTAAAGAATTCTGCTTCTGCAAATAGGCCTCTGTGTAAGACATAATCGAATAGCTCGAAGTGAAAATATTAGCTTATGTACAAATTTCACATAAATCATGTAATGATACAAATCCAGTTACTTTTTAAATAAAAGCAGCTAGAATAATTTTTAAAGCAACAACACCAAAAAGGCATCAAAACCATTCAAATTAAAGTTAGAAACAGTTCCAGATAATAAATATTTTATTCCCAAGCTCGAGACGCACGCCAAGCAGTTTCAACTTTCCAAAATAAATAAAAACAAGTAACTAGTTACTGAGAATTATCACACTTTCTTGAATTTCATTACATATTTTTAGACTGAAAGTTTTGCTAAAAGTTTAACTGAAACTACCAATAAGCATGTTGTCGTGTTGTTCGCAGAACTTTACTTTACATTTCAATCACGGATATCATTTCAATAAATACAACGACTTGGTCAAAATTTGCAAATAACATAAGAAAAGCGTTTATTCGAAATCAATTTCCATTTGACGAATGTGAAAGAATGACAGAAGTAACTCCCTTTTTACTTGGTTCTGGATTTATAAGAGGTCCCACGTTTTATAATGCAGTGTAAATGGCAAGCCTTTCTTAACCGATCAAGGTTTCAAGCTACCTACTACATTAAACCTACCTACGCTTTATTATTTTACCATGAATAAAAATGTAAAACTAAGCACAAACATTCCACACACTCCATACTACGATATTTACCCACTTTCACGCCGCTTTTAAAACTATTGCTCCGTAAGGAAGGGGTGGCGTCCTAAATAATCGTCATACATTAGTCTCTGTAGCCCTCCTCCCGCATACCACACCACACCCCTCTCTATCCACATTTGTACTAAATGTCTGCGTCGTCACTTTTCCCGCGGGCAAGGCGGATAGGATGAGTTGAGAATATACTGGCGATAGCGGACTCCTGTTCGAAGAACGGGAGTGGAATAAGTAAAAACGTTAACTCATACTGCATCATTTTTGGGATCACAAACGAAAATTGAGCCTACAACCATCTATCTATTTGTAGACGAGCAACTTCTTTAATTTAATACTAGTGATTGAAAAAGTTCAAAGCTGTTCGTTGGCTCGGGATATTGGCTCATCCACATACCTACAAAAAAGGATTTTTTTCTGAGGATGTAACAACTCAACAGAGTACCAACAAAAGGAAAGCACCAGAAAATTGCCCCCGCTAATAAAACCGTCCCAGCATCATGTAATAACGAACAAATCCGTCTATCAGCGGGCCATACAACCTCGTCGCGTCGGAGGACGAACCTCGCCCCACTTCCAAAACAAATAATTAAATTACTCGAGAACAATCTCGTATATTGGCGCCAATTACGTGGACTGTGCGTCCTCAAAACAATGGCTGTACATTACTATGCCGTGGACGCTCTGTTGTGCCATTGAATACGACTGAATTTGTATGTTAATGTCGTGATCAAGTTTTGAACAGACAATGAATGGTTATTTTGTCGTCATAGAAATTACTAGCTTCCGCTCGCGGCTTCGCCCGCGTGGAGGTCGGAAGTTATCCCGCGGGAACGTACTACCGGGATAAAAAATATACTATGTGTTAATCTAGGTTATAATCTATGTATCTGTGTGCCTAATTTCATCCAAATCCATTCAGTTTTTTTGCGTGAAAGAGTAACAACATCCATACATACAAACTTTCGCGTTTACAATATATAGAAATAGAATTAGAAATAATTTGGCTGTGTGGTTTAAAAAAAGACGTAAATAGATTCGATTAACCGAAGTGTATAAAAAAGAGAATGCTGATAATAATGCCATAATTAATATAGCCTCATTTTTACCTAGGATGTTAACCCTATGTGTTTATAGTATCAAGTATGGCCAAGCCAGGACTGGATGTTAATCTGATTGTGATTGTTCACATTTTTGGAATGACGTGTGACATGTACACAAGGTCACTTGTAATTTGACGTATTCCTTACAGAACGTGAAAGTTTGACCTATTTGCAACAATTAAGCACCCCATAAAGCCTAGCCGAAAATTTATGGAAGTTGAGAAAACCCAATTTAATTGTATTTTGAAAACTTCCCAGAATTCTGAACTAAAAATATCACTTTTCTGTAAACTATCAAATTGAATGGCCTTAATTTCATTGGGTACCTAATACACACCTTTAGATGTCACCAAATTTTCTAAAACATCAAAGAGTTACAAGTTATGGGAAGAAGTTTATTAATCATTTAAAAAAATCATCTATGTACGTGAACTTAAATTTTTTGAGATACCTGGTGAGTTATCTCAAAAAGTTTCAATGCCTAGCAGACAAGATTTATAGGAAATATCTATGCAAAATTTGACTA
Source organism: Antitype chi (assembly GCA_947359405.1). Taxonomy (NCBI): domain Eukaryota; kingdom Metazoa; phylum Arthropoda; class Insecta; order Lepidoptera; family Noctuidae; genus Antitype; species Antitype chi. Next base: position 452,290 of record OX375821.1, on the reverse strand, counting down.
AAACGCAAAATCAAAAGAATCTAAATTCAAATACCTAAATCTAAAACCAAATAAATCAATTCGGTAGGTTTTGAATGGTTGTAAGACCCAGGTCACAGAGTGGCTATTGACAATCAATTATGATAAGACTGAAGATTTATTACGTATTTCAATCGCTTAGCCTAACGCAGTTAATAAGGTCATATATTCTTAATTATTTATATACATACTATAGACTAACATAAACACAAGTTCTCACCATATTTATTTTTATTTTTTTCCCCTCAATTACATACATATGTTCTTCAATAGGCCAAATCACAGTTGGATTTATTAGTACCTAAATAGTTATTTTGATAATAATATATTGTGCTCGGCTTACAACTATTGATACATGTTCAATTATAGGCGAGGACGCTGGCACCCTAAACACAAGTTAAATCTTACATTGGGTGCCAGAGTTCATCGAAAACACTCTTTCCCCTAGTTGTAACGCTGCATAGTGTTTATTGTATAAGTGTTTTTCTTTTGTACACCTGAAGGTAATAAAATATCTTTTTTTTTTTTTTTTTGCGTGATGCTGAAACATAGATTCAGACAGGCACACAAAAATGCAAACAAAGTGATTTTCGGTATTATGATCATCCTCAGACCTCGCAAAATTTACTTTAAAAAAGTACTATGTACAATTTTGACTTCGCTACGATTTGATTATATGTTTTAATAACATTTGTCATCCAACTTGTTAAAAAATAACCCCAAAATAGCTAAAACAATGCTGTAAATGATCTTGAACTTCTAACACCATGACTAACATTTCTTTAAATCTTAGTTCACGAAGGTTTTCTTTAAAACGCGCCTGTGATGTGTCGTCAGGTGCGTCGATCCATCCGGCGCGTCGCGGTGAAATATAGCAGTCATTGCAGTGGGCGAGCGAGGGTGTGAGGTAAGGGTAGCCCGCGGGGAGGGAGGCAGGGGGCAAGGTCCCGAGGCCTGCGGGCTGCAAGGACCTACGAATGGACGCGGATGTAAGAATGTTTTTTTTGCTAACAAAGTTAGCAGTGTAATCCATAATTTTTTTTTGTTCAAACTCGTTTGAATCCTCGTCAATATAATGCACTATGACTGTTTGTTTTTTTTTTTGTAAATGCTTTAGATAAATAAAATAATTAAAAAAAAAACTTAAATAAAAAAAAAAAAAAAACGGTAGTAATAATTATTAATTCCCGATAAGAGTCTGCAATTCAAAAAACTTATTCAATTCCATAGTATAATATTTTGTATTCGTTGTTGAAGAAGTCCTTTTTTCTACGAAAATCTCATTCTGCTTAATTCAATACAACTAAATAGTGAATCAAAAAACAAACTGTCTTCAAGGACCAACATACTTCCAGTTACACATATTCCACTTTGTTGAACTACAGCATACTTCATAAGTCCATGTCGAAGTGAATTCCAGAGAGTTAAAACTACTTCTTCCTAGTTACCCAGGACGCGTCAAATAGCAAAGTTTTCAGAAAACAATTGTAAGTGGAGTTCACCTTAGATGCTCACGGCACTAAAGTCTAGGATTAATTTTAAATTACCTAAAGGTAAGTACTAAGTTCAGATGAGAGATGTGTGAAGGATTTCTTTACACTCACTGTGTTTGCTTTGTTGATTTCTTTGATTCGAAGTTTTGGGTCCAGTTAGCAGTTTACAGTGTGATAAGACTGGGTTGTACTTTGTGGTTCAAACATGTTTGACAGTCTGTAACACCAGTGTGACTACTCGGTTTTTTGCCGGTTTTTCACACTGTTTTTTTTACACATGTCATGGTAATCATGTCATTTGGTTTAAAAACCGGTTTTATATTTGGTTTACCTATTATTATGCAGATTCTTTTACATATTGTGAATTTGAGAACGTTGCAGGCCTTGTAAACTCTGTAGCTTTGTAAACCATTTTGCTATTATTTCTTACTAGCTTCCGCCCGCGGCTTCGCCCGCATGAAAGTCGGAAATTATCCCGCGGGAACGTACTACCGGAAAAAGTATCCTATGTGTTAATCTAGGACATAATCTAACTGTGTGCCAAATTTCATTCAAATACATTCAGTTGTTTTTGCGTGAAAGAGTAACAAACATCCATCCATCCATAATTACAAACTTTCGCGTTTATAATATTAGTAGGATTAAGTACATAGTAGTTATTGACTGGCCTACACTGTCCTCCTATACCTATTAACACTGTAATTTGCAAACATTGTAAAAGTCAATTCATTTTAAAAGAGTAGTTTTGGTGTTTGTTGGCAGCTTGTCTCCGTAGGAAACAACCAATTGGAACCATGCACATGTCAAAAGCTAGCTTGTGATGTTTCATAAGTGCCCATGTAAGTTTATGTGAAATAAAAGACACAATATTTTGATTTTATTGAAAGTAACCGGCTGATCCTAGTCCTGCCGTAATGTAGCTTGCCATTAAGGGGGACCCATTGACCCAGGGACCGATCGAATAAATAAGTGTAAAATAATGATCGTTTTTTATTGAAACAAAGATTTATGTCATAGCACTAGTTGATAATGACAAGTGGTAATGGTGTAGGAATATTGGAAGTGTGACTAACAGGAAAACATCCTGATAGTCACACTACACTGGTATGAAAATCTGGTATGACGAGTACCCAACCGTTTTTGTTAATTTAGGTTTTGTTGAACTGAATGTATTTTATGTAAAGTGATTATTTTGTGTATAAAAGCTATGTAGATTCCTCTAAGACATACCAAAATCTTTATGACGTTTATCTAGAATTTTAGGTACTTACTTCTTAATAAATTAGAACCTAATCCTTATTCAAATAACTATTTAAAATCGAAACATATACTACTAGAAAACCGTATTATTTTATAAATATACAGCAAAAACGTCGTCCACAGGTTCCTCGGTCCTGGGCGCCGCTATCAGTACTACGAGCCCAAGAAAACGATCCAATCAATCAGTGTGACGGCCCCTGATATCCGTTTCTTTTCCGTAATCACCGCGAATATGACCCCAATAAATTATTATCACTGTTAAACGTTGAATAAATTATTATGACTGCGAAATAAATTATTATTACGAGTGTTCACCGTGGTGGTGCTACGCCGTAGGCGCTACGCTCGTAGCGATAGTCTACGTGAGTGACGTAGCGATTGGCATGTTTTTGAAATGTATGCTACGGCGTTTCTGTTTGTTATATTATATGGATTAGCACTCCGGTTGATGGAGAAATACATTTGCAAATGGTATTTCAAATATAATCATGGTGATCCCATTTCGCTTTATGGTAAAACCATGTTTGTGTAGATCAGTTAGGCCGGAAATAATATGGGTTAAAGTATGAAATTGCCGTTGGATAGTAATAGACACTTCGAATTGACATAAAATCTTCATGGTGTAAGCTTTTCGTGTGAAATTTTTTTCACGTGATACCTATGAGGCTCTTCTTTTAAAAAATGTGCAACATTCGATTTTCGACTTTCAATGGTTATTTTTATTCAGCTTAGATGTAAAGATGGATACTTCGGAAATCCGAGTTATTTTTGGATACGAGTTCAGACGCGGAACTAACGCGGCAGAAATGGCTCGCAATATTAACCTTGCGTTTGGAGAGGGGACTGCTAATGAACGCACCGTGCGTTTTTGGTTTAAACACTTTCGTAATGGAAACTTCTGCTTAAAGAACGAACCACGTAGTAGACCGCCCACACAGGTGAATAACGCTGAATTGAAGGATATGGTATAAGCCGATCCGAGTTAAACTACCCAGGAATTAGCGGCATGGTTTAACGTTACCCTACCTACAATATTGACTCATTTGCATCAAATCAATAAGATACAAAAATATGAAAAATGGGTGCCTCATGATTTGACTGATCTGCAGAAAGAAATGCGTGTTGAGACTTGTGTTGCCTTGTTGAATTGGTACAGAAATGAAGGAATATTGCATCGAATTATGACATATGACGAAAAGTGGATTGTTTACGATAGCCGTAAGCGAAAAATGCAATGGCTTACCCCAGGTCAAACGCCGAAACAATGCCCTAAAGCAAAGCTTACCAATAAAAAGGTAATTGTAACTGTTTGGTGGTCTCTTCATGGTGTTATTCACTATAGCTTTCTCAGGTCTGCTCAGGCAATAATAGCAGATATTTACTGTGCCGAACTTTGAACAATGATGGTAAACTGGCAGTGAAACAGCCCCGACTCGTGAATCGATCTTCACCATTATTGCTCCATGATAACGCAAGACCTCACACTGCACGAGAAACCGTTGTAACTCTACAGGAGCTGCAGTTAGAAACTATGCGTCATCCTGCGTACTTGCCAGACCTTGCTCCAACGGGCTAACCTTTGTTTCGTGATTTGGACAATTTTCTACGTGATAAAAAATGTCTTCCCAGGAGGCAGTACAAAATGATTTCACACAGTTTGTCGAATCTTGATGCTCTGAGTTATATCTTAAAGGCATAAATGAACTTCCGTTTAGATGGCAGCATTGTATAGATAATGAGGGTAAATATTTTGAGTAAATAAATATGTTCTATCTTAGAAAAAAACGAGTTTCAATTTTTCAGTACAAATCGGCATTTTCATACTTTAAACCCTAATTTTAAACTGCATCCAACCGTGACTTATAGCTAATGTGATAAATCGTTTAGTTTACCGCTTCAGCTCAAGGATTAAATGCTATTTTAGCTATCAAAAGTATCACAACTGGTGAATTGTGGATGTGCTATGGGTGTAGCTTCGCTTAACCCTCAGGGGAGGGCGTGATGTTTAATTAACAACATAATAGGTATAATGTTGCTAATCTTGTCATAAAAAAGCCCATACAATCTTGGGCCAGCATACGTAACATGACCACTTCTTTCTCTATTCTACTAAGACAATTATCGTTTCTTTTTTCCTATGTTCGTTTGAACATAGTTTATGTATGTTTATTAATTTTTTCATCAATTGTGGACGAATTTTGTCTAAATTCTTTTTTAGTTAGAAATACTTCTTCGGTGGTCGTGTATAAACTTATCGAAGATCTGATGAATACTTTTGGAGATAGATAATGGAATACCCCAATAATGAACAGTGTACTGAAGAAAATTACTGGTTAGTTACCTATCCGTAGGTTAACTTACCATAGACTATTAGATATTCCATAGAATTCCTCATCGAAGCACTATACACGTATTGTGAATGAGTAACCATTCGGATAAATTAAATAAATTGTGGAACATGTAAGTCACACGAAATTTATATATCTACCACTATACTCGAATTTGTGAATCTACAACTAAGAAGTGTTAAAACTTTCTCACAAATAAAGGACCGACTTCCAAAAAACAAACACTATAAGTGCCAAATAACTTTTCGAAAGTCAGTGGCAACTAGCAATAAACAATAATTTAATTAATTATTTATATCCCCAAAAATTGTACAACACATTACACGTACTTATAAAACAAAACCGAAAACATCGACTAATGAAACAAAAAAAGATATTTTGCACTTTGTAGAGTTTTTGTCAGTTGTATTTTTCCTATAAAAGTTATCAATCAGTCAATCAATCAATCATTTATTTTGTTAAACATAAGTATGGTTACAGTTACTATTTTAAAAAATGTGCACTATGTTTTGCCATTAAATGGCGTACAAAATTTACAGAAACAAACAATTATAATTAGTAGGTGGCATGCCAATACATAACAAAAAAATCAATTTAAAAAATATGTCAGTAGGTACACAGGTCATTACAATTTTAAATAAATAGGTAAACACATTAGTCGTAGTCGTCATTAAATAGGTAACACTTATCAATAATTAAAAATCATATGAGTTAATTAGCGAGTCGGAATCGTCATACCTCTGTTTATCAGTAGTAAACTCAATGGTGGAGTAGTAACATCTATCTAGAAGAAATTTAAACAAGGACCTTTTAAAGGATCCCAGACACTCTTTATTTCTAATAACTGCTGGTATACTATTATATATTTTTGGGGCCATACCTAGGACACTTTTGCCGAAAAATGCGGTTTTATGAGAGGTAACATTAGTAGTATTCTGATAACGACGAGAGCGCAGTTTTCCAAATAAATGCAGGTTACAGCGCACAAACACATTATTTCTTTTGACATCGCTCAATATAAATCTTTCTACAACCTGTTGGTTTGTCTTTTATTTTTTTTCCGTTTCCACAGTGCAGCAGTGGTGCCACCCGCACTGCTGTCCATATTGCCACCTTCTTCAATAATCCTAATACAACTGATAAAATTAAACACAATAATACTTCAGTATACTAGAATTTAACTCAAACTACTTTTTTCTTTGTTTTATAGACAAACAAGTACGATTTAATTTACAGTTTCATTGAACGATAGAGTAACTACCTTTATAGATATATTGTACCGATATTTGTAACAAGTTATTCTGATCCGCAGCTTTACTCAAAGTCAAAGTCAAAGCATTTATTTCAAATAGGCACTTAACAGGCACTTTTGAACGTCAAAATTTACATTAAAATAGAATTGATTCTAGGCGCCCCTTCCAAAATGTAGTTTCGTATGGAGAATAATGAGCAAGAAAGTCCACCGTTACTCTTTTAAAATGTTTTAAATACAATATTTAACATATTAAATTCATTACATAATTATGTGTGAAAACGATGCACCCAGAATCACATTACCATACCAAAATAGGTAAAAAGAATGAAATTGAAGCAATACAGATAAATTAATTCTATAATGGATACATGGTGCTCACATATTTACAAACATTGTAAAAGTAAGTATACGATATTCTTAGAATATTAACCGCTTAAGAAGTAATAAGTAAGTGTAAATCAATGTCATAAATATAATTATTATACAATTCAATTAGCAACCAGTTTGATTTTGTCATGTTTCCAAGCATTCTTATCTTGGATATAATCCTTTTTTTTTTGTGGATGGGAAATCATCAAATAACTTCTCCCGCTCTGGGTGGAGCAGGAGGGCGTGTCAGACTTTTACTGACTAAAACCCACCCGTGTTCCCTCAGCTGCCTGTGTGCCAGGGGCGATGGTATCTCTTTCGAACAACCCGCACCCCTGGCAGGCATTGGCCCTTGCGGACCCCACCAGTTTGGCGCACCAGGACACATGGCACGCCGTGACTACCCCAGGAACCAAGTAATATAAGGGACCCAGACGAACCCGTGTCTGGAACCCTTGGTGCCCTTGCGATGGGTCAGCGCAGTGGCCCCGCCGCCTACCACTTTTCGGCCGCAGGGGATAGGGAGAGCGGCCAACGCTATACCGACACTCCTCTTCCCCTGCGGCCCCACCGCATCCACCATCAAACGGTGGCGGCCCCGTCCAGGCCACGGAAGGGAAGAGCGCTACTCAGAAGTACCAGCACTCCTCCTCCGCCGCAGCCTGTAACCCTCAGCCGCGATGCCTCCCATTTGACATCGCGGCCCGCCTCAGTTGCGGTGCATCCCACCGCAACCTACCCATTGGCCGCTACGTCGTCGGCTTGGAGACAAAAGCCCTGACGAGCGGCCCCACCTGGGGGTTCCTCTTCGCTTCACCGTGGGAGCGGACCACGGCTACTGAGCCCCCCACAACGACAATGCGGGAACCCACTGGAGGGGTTGGATATAATCCTCTAATTTGTATTAAGCTTGTTTACAAAGTTTACTTTTAATATGAATTTTAATTTTCTTTTAATTTAATTGCAATATATCACAAGGTATTTTGTTATAACATTTAACACAGTACCCCATAAAAGATGTATGTACTTTAGCTAATCTGAAAAATGGTTGATCTATTATGTTTTTGTTTCTAGTATTAAAATTATGTCTATCACTTATTTTATTTATAAGATGTAGATCTTATTTTATCATATTATATTTTAACTTATCTCGATATCCTTATGACATATAAATAAAATTACAACTAACTATACACTAAGTTTAATCAGATGATAACAGCTAAGCCTAATAGACAATGTGCTTTGTGGCTCATAAATAGAAGGATAAAAAGTTATCCTAGTAAACTTTTTGTAATTTGTAGTTTTAGTAGAAAATGTAAACAGTTGATTACTATCTTGTTTATACGTGTGGGGTGTGGGGCGTGTGTTATTCAATTTGTGAGAGATGTAGGTAGTAACTGTTTATTTTTATTACTTTCCCTCAGTATTTTTATTTCCCTCATTTGTCCAGGAAAGGGATAATCGTAATCCCCATGCTTCCTTATCACGAGCGCCGCATAAAGCTCCCCCATCAAACCAACACATACACATAATTCGTAGTAAAAACTGTAATGTTTGACTATACGTCGTAAAGTGCGAGTAGCCTCACGTGCGCCTTGCTTTACTGATTCCTGTAATAAAAGCCAGTTTCTTTAACAAAATCGGTGCGCGTACAGAGCGACTCGGTTCAAATGAGATTAGCTTGCGAGTGCCCCAGTGCCCCCGAGTTCCCCGCGTGCCACCCGTCCCCCCCTCACAGACCCCGGTTTTATTGGACATGAAATTAAATCAAGCGCCGGTGTGGGCCGTGGAATATTCTTTCTCTAACGAAGCGACTAATGTGCACTTCTGCAACAACGCGACGCCTAATAAATAAATGTTCGGAATATCTCGGGATGTTTCGTAAAACTTCGTTATCGTTTCGCGGTTTGTTTTGGCTCAGTCACTCGTTCATTTACTTGTTACTTTGTTTAAATGCGCACCTTTTATTGCGGTTTTTAAATGAAATCCGTAAGTTTATCGCACGTATTCGTTATTAGGCTTTGTGAAACTTTTCAAATGTAAATAAAAACTATTTGTTTTACTTTCACTGCTAACATTTTTATTATTTAGCTCAATGTGAAATGTATTAAACAACATTTGTAAAGTCTTTGACACGCATAATTATACTCTTTCAATTATTTAAGTTAAACTGTATTTTATCATTCGTATTTATCACAAAGTATTCTAGTAAACCAGCCTACAAATGAACAAAGATTAAATTGCAGACGCAGATTAGAATTTTTTCTGAACAAACCAACAGCTTATAATAAAACTATTAGCGCAAACACCCATTTGAATACAATCAACAATGCAAACACTGACGTAGCGGCGTAGCACCGTAGCGCGTAGCACCGCAGCTATGTAGTCGCGTAGGTCCTTCGTAGACGGTTACACTTTTCTGCATAATTATCTTTATTGTAGACTGGAAGCGGCATAAAGCTTGTGCTTTAAAAATAATTTTCACTTTTACGCGGAAAAATTTAAATACTTTAGTGCCGCTTCAACAAAAGTAGGCGTAGGAGAAAAATTTAATTCTGCACATTATAATATTACACTAAAATATAGCATTTACTTACTTTGTTTACGCGTTTTTCTTCACAATTTGGAGCAGTATTCTAGGGACCAATTTTATTTTACACAGACAAGACTATAGCCACTTTAGCGGCTAAAACTAGAACCTCAAGTTAACCGCTCTCTGGTTAAGTGTAAAAGTGCAAGACTTTAATTAAGATGAACGAGACGGAATAAATTAATGTTGGCACTTAATAACCGTCGACGAGAGATGTCGCCATTTGCATTCGCGGTGACCGTAACATTTTTGAATGACTTAATCCCGGGTGACGGTATCGCGAGGCTTCACTGCGGTGCGGCGGGTCCGGAGGAGGGAGGGGGGCTGCTTCACGGAGAAGTATGATAAGTTGACGTCAGACGCGGGGATTGCTCGCCTAATTAAGGTTTTCTTAGGTTAAAGTTTTATAATTTTTGTGACGACCTTGTACGGTACGGGTTTGTAGATATGTGAACGACTAATTTGACTAATTACCTTCCTTACTCGTATCAGTTCCGTGTATCGTAGGTAACCACTCTCTACGGCAGAGTGCCGGACGTACCCAACAAAATTAATTAAAAACCTGCATCTATACAACTTTTCCAATATTCGTCAAAATTATTTGTTTATAACAAACAAAGTGTGCAACTTTTGTAATCAAATGAAACTTTTGTAATTAATATCTTGAAATCTCCGAACTGTCTTCAGATAATTGTTGAAATTTTTGTCTGTTCCTCAGTGATGTGAATAAACCGAGTTCTTTTTACTGGTGTTTTTGATAGCTCTAAAGGAATCGGGGTCAGCGCGAGACGGTGGAGTACGATAAAGTATAAACAATATTGTTTGTGGGTGCGGACGGTGGAGGTTTGTGTTTATTACGCAGATATATTCACACAAATAAGACAAAACAAAAACAATTTGTATTACGTGAAAAAAAAATTAATACTGTGGGCGAGCGTCCCTCGTAACTACGTTTGCGCCCACGTAGTATTTGTGCGTAGGTACTTGTACATGAGGTGAAACCTCGGCCCTTTTTTGTCTTTTCACTTGTAAAAATATGCAAATAGTGTAAAAATGTTTCAGCTAAGCTCTGCTGACAGAAAATGTTTTTTATTGTTGAGAACTGACATTTTTCGTTGAGTAACTGTCAGGCAGCGAATCTGGGTAGTTTTAAAGTTATTCGATATAATCAAAACTGCCCAACTTGATATAGTTATTCGAGTATTTTGGTAAAGTTGGTTCCTATTAAGGTCAGATACGTGTAGATTTACACTCTGCTAAAACAACATTCAATGACACATGGTAAGAGCCGATATAATCCCGTAAGTCGCACTCATTCTCCACTTTCGACTGTTTTTTTTAACCGCTTCTTTTGCTTTCTGGGACAATTTTCTACAAGAAAATCAATCAAATTCAACCCATATTTTACCACAATAATTTAAGGGACAATGCAAAAAGAAGCTAACCACGTGGTTCCTGGGACTCAACTATGATGACACCGAAAAACTGCTTACCATTGAGACTTAAAGTATACCAAACACTATCTAATAAATCCTCACCCACTCCCTCCAACACACGCACACCCATACACTCACCCCCACACACGCAGTCTCAGACATACACACACACAACACATCTACTGACTGAAGCTCTCACTACAAATGTTTACTAACAATACTAACACATAACCAAACCATTCTATTTTGTTTGTTATTTTTTTTCTAATTTTTAATTTTTATTTTAAATACTTTTTTTTTGAGCTACATACTGACTCTAAACGGTATTATACCACCTCCTAATTCAAAACTGTTAAATCACTACTAAAGGGAAACCTGAAACACAGGCCCTTAACGCCTAGCTTAGGCACCAGTCTCCTACAGTATACCAAACCATGTCATGTACCGTACGTGAAATAATGTCTGCAATGTTTATTGTGGTGAGAAAATAAATACTTACTTACTTAGATTTAGGTATACCTATCACTAGACACATGTTTGAAATAAAACGTTTTCAGTTGAACATCTTCCGTTCTGCTGTAAAACGATGTCACATAAACCCACGAGAAGGTATAAAAGGAAGGTGGCCAATGTGACCGGACAATTTCTTTCAAACAACCCAAACTGACCGCAAAATGTTCGTTCAACTCGTCCCGTGCCTTTAATAGCACATTTTTTACTCCAAAGGTATCCGTGATCGATGGCAACTACCGGCAGTGTCGTTACCGGGTTCAATTCCGTCAAATTGATATTTTCTCTTTTCGCTCCGAGCTTTAATTCCTCGGATTCCACTTATTACGTTGATTTGACGTTTAATTAGGATCTGCGCGATCAAAATAATTCTCGTATTTCTGTCTACACCGAGTTTTGCTAATGGTGGCTATACGATGAAACGGTAACTATCCTGAATACCATAGACAATATACATTGACACTTTTTTCCAGGAGAATTCTTAGCTTGTAAGTTCAACAAGCATTGTAAAGCTAAACAAAAACAAAGGTCGTAGTATAGTGTTTTCTTGGTGCTGGTAAATAAATCGGATTTCTTTGTGTTATGTCGGCTATCGGTTTGCATTGTAAGGTCCGCAATGGCAGCCTGTTTGATACACACTACACACTAGTAGCAACACTGTTGTCCTCGTCGCTGTTCCCTTCTCATACTTGTATGTATGTGATACTGGCAGACCTGTGAGATTCTCTTTCAATATTAACAACTAGCTTGCGCCAGCGGCTTCGCCCGCGTGGAGGTCGGAAATTATCCCGCGGGAACGTACTAACGGGATAAAAAAGTAACCTATGTGTTAATCCAGGTTATATTCTTGTATGCCAAATTTCATCCAAATCCGTTCAGCCGTTTTTGCGTGAAAGAGTAACAAACCTCCATCCATCCATCCTTACAAACTTTCGCGTTTATAATATTAGTAAGGATTTTAAAGTTGCGTGGATTCTTAAGGAAACCGCAATTACTTTTGCTAGGTTCTTGTGTCTGTATTATATTGTATTTATTTTGTAACGACCGAAGAGTAATTAAAGTTAAAATCCAAATTTAAATGCTTCCTCAAATTTTGACATAGCTTGTGACGTCAGTTGGTCCGATACTCAAAATAAACTTCCGTAGTACGTGGTAATTAAGAGCAAAATGCCGAAAATCAGAAATGAAACAAAGTTCGATCACAAAGCATTTATTTACTTTATAATTATATATAAATATACCATTGAAATATCCATGTCAAATTTCCTCGAAGCGGTTATAATATTATCTGTACTGCAAATGTTCCATTTTGGCAGACAAAAGGAGAAGCCTCCAGACTTGTTTAACTTTGATATTTTAAGCGATTGTTTTCTTCAAAAGTTTGCCTGTCCGACAGACTAGTTGATGATCGAGCAATGGAACATATTTGTATACCAACTTTGTAACGGTTTTATCTAAACTAATTTATAAACAGAAAAGATTTGACTTTTGCATGTTTGTTTGTTGTGCTTTTACGCTAAAACGGCTGAACAGATTTAGATAAAATTAAGCACTTGCGTAGACCATGACCCGGATTATGATAAAGGAAAGTGTTTATCGACTGGATGAGAGTCGCCGAGTTTCGAGCTAAATGGCGTGCAATTGGAGAGGCCTATGTCCAGCAGTGGACTGCTGTAGGCAAATGATGATGACTTTTATCTCGTTATCTCCACAGGATCGAGACTTATGCTAATGAAAATCGGGATGCAGCTAGTCTTTTGATAAATTGGATGTGGTTTTTATTTTTTTACTCAACACAATACGAAAATTGATGAACCTGATATCCCGGAATTATGAGTGTCTTTTGTTGAGAAAGATATTATAGCATCTCTTGATAAACTATTACGTCAGTGGTATATCACAGCAGAGCTTCATCCCAATAGCTATTGATTTTTGTATGATTGAGACAGTGAGCCCCTTAAATGATAGGTGGAGTAAGGCAGTCACCGACTGGCGTTCAAAGACTGGAAGACGAAGCGATGATCCGACGCCGAGATGGGCAGATAACGTTATTAAAATCATGGGTAGCAGCTGGTCGAGGAAAATAGAGGCCTATGTCCAGCAGCGGGTGAAGATGAGTTGTGAATGATGAGCCCTAAATGCAACATACCTAAGTACCTATACAGTTTTTTTTCATATTCCATGACATAAGAAAACTTTTCAAATATGATTTCTGTGTTTTCTCATCATGCCACACCTACTCGTTTTTAATTTTTTCGCCCTGCATATGCTTGCTCAAACACCCTCTGGGCGGGCCTAACACTACAAACGTTTATACCTTGAGAACCAAACCAAAGCTTGCGTTGTTCCTGACTCAAATTATTTTTATAAACACTCTGATAATATGACTGCATAAATTGACATAAAGTGAATATACACAGGTACCTCGCTTGTTTATTTATCCTGTCCTGAAATCGCTGATGATGTTTAAAAATCAAAACTAGATTGTAATTCGCTTACTATGCCAGTCTCATTACTACTAATGGCACATCATTATGAACTTTATAATAATTACTCTTCTCTAATTAATAAACCGCAATATTTGAGCACAAAACCTTCAACTTTCAATCGACCGACTGGTCCATTATACAGTTTAGTGAACTATCTACCCAAACACAGTGGTCTTAGTGTTTGGACCGTTGAGCTATGTGACCGTCCCGAATGGCTGCATCGCTGCAAGGTTCCTCATCTCATCAAAAGTCTTATTTATTTTCTAAATTACACTTTGTATTCTTGTGAGTCGAGCAGCTCAATTTGCTTTTGTTCTGATGTGAAACTTAATTACTTGGACTAGAAATAAGATGTGGGCGAATTGATTGAGTGGTTGCTGTAGGTTGATATTGATCGCTGAGAAGCGATTCGAGGACACTCTACCTGTATAGCTAGAAATGTTTATTTTTAAGAAAAAAGTAATGACAGTATCTCTTTCATCACCGCATTTAATAAAACAAAGTCCCCCGCCATGTCTGTCTGTCTGTCTGTTTGCGATAAACTCAATGAACGGATTTTCATGCGGTTTTCACCAGTAGACAGAGTGATTCATGGGGAAGGTGTAAGTGTATAAGTTTGTTAAGGTTTTGTTATGGTTTTGTTTAAATTATGTAACTCGGGTGAAGCCGCTGGCAAAAGCTAGTCTTTAATAACCATTTCTTTGTGGCATGAGCATGAGAATAGTTCAGAGCACAGATATAGATAGACCTAGATAACCGCAAGTATCACGATCTGTATGAAAACAAAGCGTGCCCTTTTTTGACTACCTACTATGACGTCACAAGTACTATTTAGCGATAGGTAAACCAAATCGATTCAAAGATGCCGCCGCGTGTGGCAACTTTTTTTTTTTTTTTGGGTGGGAAATCAAATAACTTCTCCCGCTCTGCGTGGAGCGAGAGGGCGTGTCAGACTTTTACTGACTAAAACCCACCCGTGTTCCCTCAGTTGCCTGTGTGCCAGGGGCCGCGGTATCTCTTTCGAACAACCCGCACCCCTGGCAGGCATCTGCCCTTGCGGACCCCACCCTTTGGTGCTGACATCTCTTTTAGGCGCGCGTGGAACACAACGCGCCGTCAACCCGGGCTTGGTCCTTACCGGACAGCGAGCTACCCATTACTCGCCATCCGCAAGCCCGCGCCTACGGTGGCCGGGAATCAGCCTGGGATTCCCGATGCCCAGGGCTTCTCCCGCGGCGACTACGGCCGTGAGGGCGCATATACTGCCTCTCCCTCACGTGCGCCGCCTCCCTCTTCGCGAGCATTACTGCTTCGCAGAAGGAGGTGACGGCTAGCCATTCATTAAAACGACTTAACATCGTGTACGATGTTATTATTCTCACTGAATGCTGGCTGAGAAGTTGTCCAGTGGTGGGTCAGATACAGGGTTACACGTCGTACTCTACTATAAATAATCTCAACCAATGCGGAGGGGTTGTAACGTACGTTAGAAACTGCTGGAATGCTTCGGTTTCGGAGCCTAATCTTCAAGACGCTGAATCTCTCTTACTTCAGCTCTCTAAGGATATTTGTTTAATTGCGATATACCGATCTCCTTCACATCGACAGGTTGACAATTTTATTTCCTCCCTAGACAAAATCCTCAATTCAATTAAAAAATTCCAAACAATTATTGTGACCGGTGATATCAACATAAATCTCATGTCTTTGTCGGACAAATCTTCGTCAGAATTTGCTTGCCTTATGTCTGAACATGGGTTGAGGCAAGTAATACATAAACCAACTAGATTGGATGCGTGCATTGACCACATATTTTTAAAAGCAAGACACCAGAGTGCTCTAGGTATTATCTGTGAAGCTAATATCACTGATCACAAATTGGTAATGATGGGATACAACACGGCCTCCCCAACTGCCACTAATTTCAAAAAACGAACGATTAATACAATTAACTTTCTCGCGCTAACTGAAGAGCTCCGTAACATTGACTGGAATGAAGTGGTAAGTAATTTAGACGTTAATACAGCAACCAATAAATTTCACGAACTTTTAGCAGTTGCAATAAAGAAACACTCGACTGAAAAGACAATTAGTCGTTCTAAAATCATATGGAAGCCCTGGATCACACCTGGCCTTATAAAATGTATGAATCACAGGGATAAACTGCACAGAGAGTCAAATAAACACCCACAAGACGAAGCAAAAAAACTCGTTTATACCCGCTACAGAAACTTTTTTACCAATCTGGTGCACAAGTTAAGACATGAACATGAAAGTAAAAAGTTAGAAGAAAATAAATCAAATACCAAAGGATTATGGAATACTATTAAAATAATCACCGAGCAACACATTAACAGAAGCAGTCCTAGCGACTTACTACATTGTAAATCCACGGCAAAAGACTCAGTTGACTACTGCAACGAATATTTCTCCTCTGTTGGCACACATTTGGCAAGCAAAATTCTACACGACATAAACGAAACTCAGGAGTCAGTGGTTTCCAAGCAAAAATTAGGAGAACCACTAGGGATTACTTTCTTTATGCAGCCTACTGATGTCTATGAGATTAACAAACTGATTGTAAACCTTAACAGTGACAGTGCTGCCGGAGTTGATGGTCTTACACCAAAAATTATAAAAGAAATAAAAAGTGAAATTTTGACCCCACTAACGTACATCATCAACCTTAGTCTAAGTACAGGTATATTCCCAGATAAATGGAAAGAAGCTAGAGTCACCCCTATTTTCAAGACTGGATCAAAACAAAACCCTGCGAATTACAGGCCTATATCGCTTTTAGGAATCTTCTCCAAAATTCTGGAAAAGGTAGCAAACAAACGCCTGGTTTCTTTCTTGGAGTCGAACAAGCTGATCTCCAATAAACAATTTGGTTTCAGGAGTGGAAAATCCACTGAAGATGCAGTGAGCCGCCTGACCAAACTTGTAACATCTTATCTAGACAACAACAAAAAGTGCTTGGGAGTATTTTTAGATCTGGCAAAAGCCTTTGATACTGTTGCAATACCCATACTTCTGAAGAAACTGGAGGTCATTGGAATCAGAGGACTGACATTAGACTGGTTTAAAACCTACCTAACTAACAGACGCCAGTGCGTGAAAGTGGGTGAGAACACCAGCTGTCTAAAAGATATGATCTGTGGAGTTCCACAGGGTAGTGTTCTCGGCCCGACCTTATTCATCATCTACATAAATAATATACATTCCACATTAAAGGAAAATGCAGATATCATATGCTATGCTGACGACACGGTCATTCTCTTTCATGGCAAATCCTGGGAATTAGTACATAAGGAAGCTCAAAATAGTCTGACTTGTATCAAACGATGGCTCGACTATAATCTTCTTTCGTTAAATATTGACAAAACCAAATACTTGTGTTTCCATAAAACCCATGCCTCAGCACCTAAACTACCACTTGACATTAAAATCCACTGTGCAATCTGTAACCCTCTCCTGTGCACCTGCCAGGAAATAAAAAAGGTAGAATGGATAAAATATCTGGGGGTTTTAATAGACCAGCGGCTCTCCTTCAAACCGCATATTGACCTGGTGGCCAAACGCACCAGAAAATTGATTCACATAATGAAACTCCTGCGTAACTCTGCCAATAAAAAAACTCTAAACATGGTATATGTGGCACTATGTGAATCAATTTTGTGCTACTGTATAGCAGTATGGGGTGGAGTTGGAATCACCACCATGATCCAAAGCGAACGAGCTCAACGATCAGTTTTGAAAGTCATGCTCAAAAAACCTTTTAGATACCCGACAGCCCTTTTGTACAAAGAAGCCGCAGTACTCACTGTCCGACAGTTGTATATCTTTAAAATCATATTGAAACAGCATAAAATCGTAACCCAGACCCCGGAATACTCACAACTACTCAAACGTCGAGTCTTTAAGTGTGTCTCTATAAGGACGCGTACAACTTTCGCACAGCACATGCAAGAATTCTTGCTCAGTCACATTTACAACAAAGCCGTGAAAATGTGTGACATCGCCAACTCTAGGATAAACCAAGTCAAAAAGACTGTTCGCAAATGGCTGCTAGCCCAATCATACACTGAGTCCGAATCTCTTTTAAAGGTAATTTCGTAACACAACAACACTCACACACACGTACACACTCTCTCTCTCACACACACACACACACACACATATACACTTACACATAGTGCACAATGGCGCCCAAAATATTAATTCTTCCTACTCTACTGTTTTAAGCCTAGACAATGTTTGATTAATTAACTCATTTTATTACTTACTTTAAAATAATAATGCATGCATTTTATGTGCCTCTCGACAATAGTATTAATGTAATACGCTATTCACCATCTGGTAATACCACCCATGGACTCCACGAGACAGGCTTGACCTAGTGTGGAGTTCATAAGCAAAATGTTTCCTTTGCGTCTTATTCCTGTTTTTATTTTTTCCTTGTTAACTAATGTACTAATGTAGACTTTAAGGAATTGTAAAGCACTGTTTTTTTTTGGTACAATAAATTATCTTATCTTATCATTCACTCTCGCTCCGTACCATGGCCTGCACCAGGGCCGGACGCGAGAGATCGCCGCCGCCGATCGCCTCCACGAGGACACGGCGGTGCTCCGCCCAAGCTGGGCAGACCGCCACCGTATGCTCGACCGTGTCCTCAGGGCGATCTTCGCAATGGAAGCACCCGGGCGTTTCCTCCCGCCTTATACGAAACAGGAACCTCCCGAAACAACCGTGTCCGGTGAGGACCTGCGTCAGGCGGAAGGTGAGGACGCCATGCCGCCTCTCAAGCCACTCCTCAAAGAGGGGACTGCTATTGCGTTATCTAGGTCTATCTAAATCTGTGGTCCAGAAACACAACACATGAAACATGAAATATAAAGGTACATTTTAAACTCAAACGAAAACGTCGGAAAGTTTCTCTCGGACCGCAGTTTCCACCGAAACCATCTTAAATCGTAATGGCGATCCCAATAAAGGCTAGATGGCGCTATAAAAATGAAAATCACATAAACGGGCGGTCGTCGGCGCCGGCAGCCGTAGCTTACGACTAACCATCGGTAAGAGTTAAACGACAATAATATCGCGGTGCAACTAGCCCGGAATTACATCTCAACGGCTGAGACTCGGGACGACTGATAAACAAGCAGTTGGGAACAAAATTATAATAACTTTATTGAGAAATGTCTGTCGGCCGTACGGAAATTGGTATTGATTTCATTCAGTAGAAGCAGCGGCGTTGTTCGCGTAATCCTCATCAGGATCTATCACGGTTAGTTGAGTACTTAGACAGCATTGGTGACATAAATTGCATAGTAGTTACTCGTTTGACTTGCCATACGTTGTATAGGTTAATGCTTGTATTTTCCAATTGCGACACGCAGTTCTTCATTACAGATTATACTATATTACTTAATATGGATAATGGCTTAACAATAGTTCTAAAAGCTATTGCGGTTAAAACTATTGTTAAGCCTGTACTCTATGAGAGCCGACAATAAATGACTAATTTATCATAATAGGTACTTAAATTACGACCGACTATCTACATGGTGGTATAACATAATAAAATCTCGTTGAATAATTCGAAATGTAGCCACATAAAATTCACCAGGAAAGTAAATATAGTGCATTCGGCGTACCAAATAAACGAAGTGAACTTATGCGAGGTAGATGTAGTACGAGATCTGGGAGTTATCTTGAACTCTAAACTGACATTTATACCACATATCGAGAACATAATCAGTCAATCCCAACATATGCTTTGGATTTGTCATTCGTAATGGAAAGGTATTTCAACGCCCACATACTAAATTAGTTCTCTACAATAGCCTTATAACAAGCATCCTGGAGTACTGCAGTGTGATATTTAAATATCTCTCCTATCTTGATAAACTAGGTTGCTACAAAATGAGTACCCTGAAAGCTCGAAGGGAGCTCTTGGATTTGAGATTCGCATATAAACTGCTCAATAACACCATTGACTGTCCTCAATTGGTATGTAGGTTCAATCTCAGAGTACACCATCTCGCAAACCTATAACACCCTTAGCTCCACCTTTTCGCCGTACAGTTTCTGGTGCTAATTCACCTAAACCCCGCATGTGCGAACTTATAAACAAACGCAGCAACCTGGTTGACGTCCACGCAGACTCAATATCGACGTTTGTCAGACATAATTAGTATTCGTTTTTAAAACTATCTAGAATTTAAGTACATTAAGTCTTTAAAATTAAAGATATAATCACAAAGAGCATTTTGCATGCGGTGTTTGCCTGTAATTGGTTATGCCGTTAGATTTAAGACACTATTACTTATTTGTTCCTATCTGTATAACATCTGTAATAACAGTTGGTAAACCTTAATTAAATAAATAAAGTCATTCAAGTCCTGGATGCGCTGTTACCAAATATTGATAGCAGGGCAGACCTTTGCGATACACATTCGATCTTGTATTGCACGGCTGTTGCAGCATGTCGTGTAGCTCGTGTCAAATTCCCAAACACTGATCGAGCTACACGACTGAAACCCGTCGCACCAGCCTGGCAATGCAGGATTGAGCGTCGTATTAATGAGGCCAGGGTACTCATCGGGAAGCTCATCTGCTTCAGGGAGGGCAATACACGCCCAAAGGTGTTGCGTTTTGTGAGGCGGGAGTTCTTGGGAACTAGTATCAGTTCTCGAGAATATGTATCCCGTGTCACAGAGCGCATCGACTTCCTGAAGCAGAAATTTTATGCACGGGCAAACCGTATCCGTCGGTATAGGCAAAGATTGGATCGGTATACTCAGAATCGCATGTTACAGAACGATGAAAGATGGGTATACACGGTTTGGGAGCGACCCATTCCCACTCAAGGTGTGACTGACGCGCGTCTACCGGATAGTAATGACATGAGTGCTTTTTGTCCGTTAGTTACACTGAAGGTGATTGGGTGCGTGTTGTTTAGCGGGCGTGAGATTTAATACCAAACATAGGGGCTATTATCATCTGCCCCCAAGATGTAGCTCGTGCAGTCAGTCCGTTACCTAACTGGAAATCTCCAGGACCGGACGGACTGCCAAATTTCTGGATTAATTGGCTACAAAGGTACTTAGCTTACTTAGCCTTGCATCAGTCACAGTCAGACTGGGTTGCTACCACTGTTCTTTACGACAGGTATTACCCACCTGCTCCATAAATCGGGTAGTACTGCGGAACCTTAAAATTATGGTCGGACGGTCTATAAATTTCTTACATCCATTCTTAGAGCAAAAATTTCACACCATATGTATCGAAAGCAACGCGATTATGTCGGTGTCTCAGAATAGATATAAGAATGGGTCCCGGGGTACTAAGGAGCTGCTCCTTATAGACATGGCCTTATGCCAACAGGTTCGTAGATCCCGGAAGAATCTGTTGACATGTTAGATATATTATAAGAAGGCCTATGACTCGGTGCCACGTACATGGCTCATGAGGGTGCTCGAGTTGTACAAAATAGACGAAACTCTACGCACCTTCTTGATGTCATTGTATGCGGCAGTGGAGGACGGTGCTTCTCTATCCAGGATGTCGACAGATCCGAGGGACCAATGAACCGATTTGGATTGAGCGTGGAATATTTCAGGGCGATAGTTTGAGTCCACTTTGGCTTTGCGTAGCCTTGAATCCTCTAAGCACACTGCTGGAGGATTCAGATTTGGACTATCAGTTGAGAAGAGGTAGTCAGGTGAAATCACACCTCCTTTAAATGGATGATTTGAAACTCTTTGCTCCCAAGAATTTGCAACTGATGGAGCTACTGAAGGTAACAGAAACCTTCGGTTACGCCATCAGGATGGGATTTGGTATGGACAAATGTGCAGTCATGCATGTAAAGCGAGGAGGGATTATGAAATCCGTGGGAACCCAACTTACGGATCCCTCTCCTCAACTGAAACCTACAAGTATTTGGGTATGTTGGAAGCATTATAGGCATCAATGATGCCGACATGAAATATTTGTTGAATGAGCGCTTCTTTGGCCGCCTAAATAAAGTGTCAAATAGTTTTTTATCAGGCGGAAACAAGGTGTGTGCCTTCAACGGTTGGGTCATGCCAGTTTCGATGTATTCTTTCGGCATACTCAAATGGACTCAGACGGAACATGACGCCCTGGATAGAAAGGCCCGTACATTGCTGACGACATATTGGGTGCATCACCGACGGTCATCAGTGACGAGACTGTACATCTCGCGGAAGTGTGGGGGTCGAGTTTTTTTTAATTCTAAGACCCTCCACAACCGCGAGATTTTTAGTCTCAAGGAATATTTCCTTCACACTGACATGGGAATGCATCAATATGTGGTCACAGCGGGAAAGGGTCTCATCCCGCGCTTCTTAGCGAAAGAGAACTGGCGCAAACGTCCAATACTGGATACTAACGATCGTAAGAAAGTATGGCAAGGCAAATAGCTTCACGGGCGCTTTTTCCGGGCTCTTCTTGGGCCTGATGTGGACTTTTTGGCGTCTGTATCCTGGCTGCGCTTCGGTGACCTCTTCGGGGAACTTCATCCATAATCGCACAGACAAAACCTTTGGTAGGTTTTGTCTGTGCGATGATGGATGAAGTTATCATGACGAATAACTATCGGAAATACATTGTCAAGGATGGTACGGTTGATATCTGTCGGGCATACCACCGTCTCGGTGAATCAATCCGACATATCGTTTCCGGTTGCTCTCGTCTTGCTAACGGCGAGTATTTTCACAGACACAATCTAGAAGCTAGGATTATCCATTGGCAACTTGCTTTGCAGTACAACCTTGTGGAATCTGAAGTACCGTACTACAGGTATGTGCCCGGCCCAGTTTTCGAGAATGGTCACGCTACGTTGTACTGGGATCGATCTATAATCACTGACAAGACTATTGTACTATTGTAGCCAATAAGCCTGATATTGTGGTGATAGATCGACGAGAGCGTCGTGCAATAATTGTTGATATCGCTGCCCCTCATGACGAGAATCTCGTGAAAGCTGAGCAAGATAAGAAAATCAATTATCTTGACTTAGCTCACGAGGTTGGCGACATGTGGGACGTGGACTCAGCAATCATTGTACCGATAATCGTTACGGTAAATGGTATAATAGCGAAGAGCCTCGACCAACACCTTAGGAGGCTCTCATTGCGCGGCTGGATCAAGGGCTTGATTCAGAGAGCAGTACTCCTGGACACGGCATACATAGTCAGGAGGTTCTTCTCTCTAGAGCACCGACCACCGGCATCTTGGACCCTGCTCCTGATGCCAATGGGCCACAATTTTTTAATTTTTTTATTGTTTCTGTAAATTTTTTGTAAAAATATTTAAAAATATCCTTATTATGTATGTAAATAAATAAACGAAATATATTTATTAAAAAATTACAAGCCTTAAAAATATGTATAGGTTTGCTTAAATGTAAATTATATTTCTAAGACTTACGTGCCTGAAGTAGGCAATCCAGTGTTTCAGGCAAGAAGTTAATAAATAATCAAAAGTTGACGATAGAGAAATAATTCAAATTCAAATCTTTATTGCATATCTCATGTGTGTACAAGATCTTAACATTATTTATAAAGTTCACATGGACCCTGTCGGGCACAACAATTGAGTAAAGTATATAGTAAGTAGCATGCTTTAAAATTTATGAGTGTATAGAACGTCATCATTTATGAAACAAAATAGGTATTCGGTTATCATTTAAAAAAAAACCTATTCAATTTAAAATAAAATAATAATACATTTTATGGTACCTACCATTAAAATTCAAGTTAGTAATTATATAAATATTGAGTATGTAGCTTACTTAACTCTTACTCTCTAAATTTTATGATTGCTTAACATAGGTGAACAATTAATTGTTACCAGGTATTAAGTAGTATAAAATAAAATTCTTGATTTCACTCCGTTATAAAAACGTTTCAGCAGTTCAGTGAAAACCCGAAATATAAATGAAATAAAGAGCTGTCGGAAAAAATCTCACGAGTTCGTGTATTAAGTGAGCGGATGAAATAATAGCTCATTTGTCAGACGCAGATGAAGGGTTCAGGGAAAATTGTGAGCCGCCATATTTAATGCACACCTTTTTCAGGCGTCACTCTTTTCAATTACATTTCGTATAATCTATTGTAAATGTATGAGTTTCAAGTGACAAGTCACCGATTTCATAACATAATAAATAATAATCGAGTGCTTGTTTTCAACTTATGGTTATAATTGTTGAACTGGTTTTGATTAGGAGGTAATACGAAAATTATGTTTGTTTATTTCATAAAATTAATAAGGTAGGTTCACCTAGTTCTTTCAATAGAGACACGACAAGTTTACTATTAAAAAAAAAGTATTTCTCGTTCATTCGTTTTAGGAGTGCTACAGAACAGATATTTAAATATAATCAGTCCCAATTAAGCAGTGTACCCACTGTATATGCGACGGGTGGTCGTTCCGGCACCGTCCCGCATTGCGACACTCGCTTTATTGTCCGGCATGCCGCTCGCACTTGATGCTACGGGGTAGGCAGCTCTCTAGGTGGCTATAACACTACTAGTCGGTATAGTTTAAAAAGAAGATTAGGTTATAATATAAGATGGGACACTGCATTTTAAATGTACCACACAAAATGGTGGCGTTATACAGAAAAGGAACCTTGCGTAAGGTTTGGAATTCAATAACAACTATAACAACAACAATTTAGTGTAACTGTCATGCATGTACAGTTCACCTCCTAGTGAATTTAAAGTTTTATTTATTAATGGTAATCTGTGAACAGCGCTGTGGACTACGTAATTATTTAAGTAACTTATGTTTTCTTTTTGTAAAATTCCATAATGTAGCTGTTTGTTGTTCCTATTTAATAAAATAAAATAAAAACAACCAATATAACATAGATTCTGCGTGATTTTTCTAAATCTGTATTAACAGAGTCCTCGGACAATTTCCTGTGCTGATTCTAAAGCTAATTCTAACCTCCTTGATAGAAATAGGTACAGTTGATCTCGTTATTATTTCACCACCCTTACGTTAAATGTTACATACCCGCATGTCATAAAAAGATAATGTCGATTAATCTATGTGGAAATAGGGTAGTTTCAAACTCAGTGAAATTTTAATTTACTGGGAATTGTTGTCAAAAATATATTGGTGCTTCAGAAAGCACGTTAAGCTGTTTTTCTCGGCCATCATTCGTGGATCTAAGACAGTTGTTACGGACCGTCAGAAGCCAGAAAACCTGACAATCAGTTTTACCACGGAGTATCGTGTTACCCAGTAACTGGGATATGGAGGTCAGATTTTAATGCACCGGGTGACGTCATTACGTCAAAGCCGGCTATCCCTGAAAACCAGCGCTGGGGCTCGTCTTGCATAGGGTCGCAGCATAATGCTGAGTGATAGCCGTTTTGCGTGGATGTGACGCATGTTTCCCTCAACCTTTTCTTATTTTTTTGTGTTCCTTATCTTTTTGCGTCATGTTTACCGCAAATAAACGTTTTTTCTTTCTTTCAGATAGGCAATCGCTCCATGTAAAATACTGGTATTCAGCTGCATCTGGTTAGACTGGAAGCCGACCCCAACATAGTTAGGAATAGGCTAGGCAGACTGATTTTTTTCAACAATCATATAGCATTTCAAGGTCGATTTTACAAAAATGGACTGCGCCAAAATGAGGTCCTATCGACAATGCTTTGAAGACATTACGAATACACTTCATAAGACGCTCTGTGAGCATAACATTTCTGCTAAAGTCTAAGTATCTATGTGTCAGTTAGTTTACGGAGTATCTCCTACTAAAGCCACAGGTAGTTCATATAAGGTCTTAAGAGCTGTGGCTGGAGAACACATTAGCCAAGTAGCCTATTGCCATAGAGTGTATAAACACGGCTATAATCATCTAGTTCGGTTGATTCCTGCTTTTGATTCAACCTCGACTCGTTTGCATTTATGTTATGACTCTTAGTAGGCACTGGGCATTGTTTGGTATTATGACTGTTAGTACGCGCGGGGCATTGTTTGGTGTTATACCTGTTAGTACGTGCGGGGCATTGTTTGGTGTTATGAATTTTAGTACGCACTGGGCATTGTTTGGTATTATGACTGGTATTACGCGCGGGGCATTGTTTGGTGTTATAACTGTTAGTACGCGCGGGGCATTGTTTGGTGTTATGACTGTTAGTACGCACTGGGCATTGTTTTTTTTTTATTACTGTTAATTTTTTAGTGATTCTTTGAAGCAGGCAATACATTTAATTAATTGAAAGACTCATTGGTATTGTACTATGATGGTTTAACTAAGTAAGCTTTAAATACTTTGCTTAGTCGTTACAGTTGGTTTTAATCAAAAGTAATTAAATATAACTGATTATTTGAAATTATAGCAAATAAACAAACTCACGCCATGGCTGGACAGCAAAATGAACTTATAAAATTACTTGTAAAGCCATCGATGGTGGTTAGAACTATCAACAACAAAATTGCATAGACATTGTGACGTAACATATTTGTGCTACATTTTTTGGCGACTTGTAAATAAAGCCAGCAGGCAAGTGATCTCGAAGCATCGGAGAAGATAACGGTGTCAGTACTGAGCGCAGTGAGCGCGCAGCACTCAACGCGCGATAGCCTGGCAGCTTGCCACCACACCACCATACTGGCTTCAGGCGAACGGTGTTCCAGTGTGTCACTGCCCTTTTCATTAGTTCACTGGTTCAATCGCTGGACAAAAAATGCGGGTCGTGTAGAACTGGTCTTTTGTTATTACCCAACTGCGCCAGAAGGAGGGTTATGTTTTTCGAGTGTATGTATGTATGTATATTTCTTTAGCACGCTCTGTAGCCTAAACGGCTTGATCGATTTCAGCTTGAGAGGTGCCGTTACATTTGTCTTAATTGTGAGAGTGACACTGGTTATATAAAAATTTAAAAAAAAATGGCCGAGTTTTGGCGCCATATTGTTTTTTTTTTTTCTCAAAACCTATTGAGTGGGGTGACAGAATAAAGGGTTTCATAAATAGGTCTCATTAACGTCAACAGTAATTATATTAACTAAAAACTGTGAAAAAAAATACAAAATCAAAAAACCCGAGTGCCTAAAAAGTGAACTTTAATAAAAAAATATAGAAACAAGAAACTCCAGAAGCAAGAAGCAATCTCATGCAGTCGGAGGTAATAAAGGTCTTTATTGTGAAATAAAAGAAGATGCCTTCGACTGCATGAGATTGCTTCTTGCTTCTGGAGTTTAATTAAAGTTCACTTTTTAGGCAGTCGGGTTTTTTTTTACATGCTTTATATTACCTTCACTTGTATATTTGTTTGTTTGTTTGTATGTAACCGACTCCTTTGAGCGCGATTTTGACCCACTTTTAACGGTCAGATTTCATTGAAACTTGTCGAGGACCGATGATAATTCAATAATTTAAAAAAAATTGAGAAAAAAAAACACGTTTTTGTAGTTAGCAGAACTAAAAAATAGTAAATAAATAATAGTTTAAAAAACACGCTTTAAAAACCAAACTAAAAAAGGAGAAAATAATTTAATTCAATTAAAAAGCGTGGGGTGCTTGACATTAATTAATTATAAAAATACCTCAAAAAGCAACCCACGCTTTTTAATTGAATTAAATTATTTTCTCCTTTTTTAGTTTGGTTTTTAAAGCGTGTTTTTTAGTTTTTTAAACTATTATTTATTTTTTTAGTTTGGTTTTTAAAGCGTGTTTTTTTAGTTTTTTTAAACTATTATTTATTTAATTTAGATTTTGCAAACAGCTGGACTGATGTTTCAAAGAGGCCTCGATAATCAGCTGGATGTATGCTGCCCAAAATAGCTCGAGCTGATTTTTTACTC
The DNA here is from genome assembly GCA_947359405.1 of Antitype chi. Classification (NCBI taxonomy): domain Eukaryota; kingdom Metazoa; phylum Arthropoda; class Insecta; order Lepidoptera; family Noctuidae; genus Antitype; species Antitype chi. Next base: position 424,665 of record OX375821.1, on the reverse strand, counting down.
CTTTGTTTTGGAGGTCATTTTAGTTGTGCCTGTTAGGCCCACTGTTGGTATTCATAGTACTGTTGCGAAAGATGCAGATGCAGCATTTTCACCTTACAACGCAAACGTATTGCTTACCGTATTCATTCCCTCTATTATAATCGTTATCATTATCATCCGTCTCGCCCGAGAAAGTTCTGTTACATATATCCACAACTGAATTGTAATTAATACATTAAATAGAAAGACATTACCCACAGCAATAAAATAAAGTAAAGAATGTGAGATTAGTGAGTGCAATGCCGGCTGTAATAGGTTTGCAATCAGCCGCCGCGCCCGGGCAATCAATCAGCCTGGCACTCTGCCGTCCCCGCTATACTATACAGCGTTACCTATGCTTAGATTTTTAATCAATTTTGTTTGTATGTGCAGTAATCGAATGAATAGGTTAAGCGCTATTACGTCGATTGTCATGAGACATTTTATTAATCGTCCAACGACGAACTGGCAACATTTTTAATAACTAGCTAGACTAAAGGAAAGTAACAATAAAAATAATTTTATTGCTGTGGATAATGTCTTTTATATTTAATTCAGGTGTATTTTAACCCTCGACGCAAAAACGACGGGGTGTTATAAGTTTGACGTGTGTGTGTGTGTGTGTGTGTCTGTGGCATCGTAGCTCCCGAACGGATGAAGCGATTTTGATTTTGTGTTTGAAAGGTGAATTAGTCTGGAGTGTTCTTAGACATTTTTCATCAAAATCGGTTCAGCCGTTTGAAAATTATCAGCTCTTTTCTGGTTGATGAAGGGATCTAAACATCTTCCACGGGTCTGATCAAGGCAAAATTTACGGTTTAAGACATTTATTCTCAAAGGATTTACAAAATCACTTATAGAGAACATATAATATATCTAGGTAAGAATAAGAATAGGTACATTAGGCCGATTGGCGTAGTGGGTTGACAAATTACGTTAAAATATAATAAGGTTAAAAAGTAGTAGTAAGTAATAGATTAGTAATTTATTGTGGGTAGTTACAACAAAAAAATAATGTAAACAAAACAAAGTGCGCGACGTCGCTCGTTATGTTCGCTGTGCAGCGGCTTAGTGTGCGTGAGTGACAAGATATTTTTACTTAGGCCCGTGACACAGCGATAGCATTGCGAAAATGGTTTTAGTGTAATGTTAAAATATTGCTATTATATGCTATAAAATTTGGTATTCTATTACTTCAATGATATTAGACGAACAAAGTAACCTTGAACTAATGCTGGAGCAACACCTGGAATGTCCAGGATACACAAGTCACTCACCAATAAACAGCAGAAGTATCGTGTTTGGGCTCATTGAAAAGGTCTCAATGAATAGGTTATGGATAAATGGTGATCAGGACGAGGAATGAGGATAAATTAGTAACAAACTTCACTGTGGGAAACATATGCAACGCTGCGCAGATTTAAGCGAGATATTAAGTTTAAAAAGCAGGAAATAAAAGTTAATAAAAAAATTAAAAAACCGCCGCCCCATACAAAAACTAAAAAGTAAAAAATATATATAAATTATTGGCCTTTTAAGTTTTAATTTATATATATTTTTTACTTTTTTGAGTTTTTGTATGGGTCGGGGGTTTCTTTTTTACATTTACAAATGTTTCTTTTATAAAAATATTTAAAAACGTATTGTATATGTATAAAAATAAATAAACGAGCTAATAATACAAGTAATATAGTAGTAACGGTGACATTATGATGTATTTAATAGAAGTGTATACAATATAAGATAAATTCCTAGTGTGGGACAACGATTTATAAAATAAAGTGGGTAAAATGTGTGTCCTTGCATTTGGTGAACAAGAAAGTGTTAAATTAATAAATAATGACACCTCCTTGGTGCAGTTGTCGCAAGCGCTACCGCTGCACATTAGGCCCTGGGTTTGATTCCCAGGTCGAGCTGTTAATAGTAGTCTGATAGAAAGTCCTAATAACACTTTTGTTATTAGGACTTTCTATCAGGAACTTTTCAATAGCAGCCTAGAGTCTTGATCTGTCACCGTTTGATGATAATAGGCTCCTATTAAATGGAACTTCAATATTCTGGTGAAATGTGAATGTACAGAGGTAGACTTCTGCCTAACCCTTCGGGGATTGCAGGCGTGACGTGTATGTTATGTTAATATTAATAACAGATTTTAAAATTGCTTTATATTTTCGTACCGTTTCTTTCGTAGGTACCGTGATTGTAGGTGGGCATCAAGCGAAATAAAGTTCAAATTGCAAGCTTTTTCAATGATCAGAGCTTTTAGTCTGGGCTCATTATTATAAGACTTTTAGTATGCCATTATACTAAATTCACCTTTTGATGTATTACTTTCTACATGAAATCATGTTTCTATTAGTTTTTGATTGTCGAATGTGTGCCCGGCTCTTTCTTATTACCTATGGATAAATGTTGATGTCTAATAGGTTATAATTTGTAATTTTTTTAAAGTAGGTCTTATTGAAAAGAGCCGAGAAACAGAATAAATATTCGTTTACCTACAGGATTAGTAACAATTTGAGATGTTTGATGATAATAATTAGCATGTCTGTAATTAATTGAACTACCAAACACCATAATAAAAACCCCATTACATATAAGTAAACTGATCCATTGTATCCGTAGACTAATCATTAGGTAAGTTCGTAATGAAATCGTGTGCGAAAGTTCATTAAGCCTAGGTGCATGTGTGCGAGGCTCATCAATCAGCGAATCCGACAAAGAGCGAAGATCAAGGTCAATGCGGGTTGCAGAGGTCAGGGTGACGTGACCCCGGCGGCATTACAGGAAAATGACCTTTATTATACAGTAACAAAATATGCAGAACGTACCAAAGCAATAAATAAGTAGGTATATAATAGGTATTAATTTTTATTGTACCTTCCTCTAAGTACATATCTATCGTTTTGTGCCATCGATTAAAAAGATGCGAATACATTTAGTACGTACTTATAAGTAACAAACTTAAATTATGTGTTGGATTTAATTTTTCCGAAACATTTAATTTAAACAGCTTCATTTCCAAACGTGTATTATTAGTTCTTGTAAAGTCATGTTAAAATTTTTTTTTAAGTTTTTTTAACCCTATATTCGACTTCAGACAAATAAGGCGTCACACAGACGCCGTTCAATAAGAAAGTGTGAAGAAAGCTGTTGTACTGTGTCGTACATAATTGACGCTCACGCTGAGTGAGACGATGGGACGGTGAGAAACCGCAGGTGGTGAAAAATGGCAGTGAAGAGTGACTAGTCCGTGGGTGACAAACGGTATTATAATTAGCATCACAGAAAACCGGCCAAGTGCGAGTCGGTCTCGCACACGTAGGGTTCCCTGCAACAAGGCAAAAACACCTACATTCTAACTGCAAATGGAAGTTTGAACATGTGTGTGTGTGTGTGTGTTTGTTGTTTGTTTGTTTGTTGTGTCTATTATTATGCTGAATATTGTGTGCCTTTTTTAGTCTGTGCTAAATAAATGTATTTTCTTTCTTTTCTTTCTTTTTAACATACAATATTGAGATATTTACCATGTTGTTTTAAGACCAAAATCTTCCTTTAGAGCATGAGCATAATCAGCTATAACGTTCCCACTGCTGGGACACAAGCCTTCTCTCCGTGAGAGGGAGTGGGCTGTAATCCACCCCGTGGGCCCAGTGTGGTTTGGTAGATAACACATGTCTTCGAATTTTTTGGTTCTAGGACATGCCGGTTTCCTCATGATGTTTTCCTTCACCGTTTTGAAAGCAGTGGTGATTAAATCAAAATCAAAAGTCATTTATACAAATTAGGCTGAGAATCAGCACTTTTCGAACGTCGAAATTACATAAGACAATCCCTCAAAGCGCCACCCTTCACCTAGTGCTAGTGCTTAAGTTGGGAATAAAACGTGGCGCAACAAACTCCCCATCATATAATATATGTACACAAAGTAAAGCGCCTGTCTGGGTTCGAACTTACGACCACTCGTAAGTCGAGGCCGTTACCCTAGGCCACCACCGCTCCTCCAAAATGTTAAATCAATTTATATATAAATGCTTGAGACCCTTACAGTAAATCCTCTCGTTTAATATGTCACACGGTACAGTTGGTTTTTTTTTAATTTATGTGTCCCCAAAAGTAACACCCATTTTTTTTTTGTTTTATGGAAAGCACAATTCCTACGCTGGCTTTTTGCGGCTGCTTGATGATGTGTCCCCACGTCAAGTGACGGGCGCTATTTCATATTGTAGTTTCTTGATATGATATTGTAGGTATTTAAAAAAAAGGCTCTGAACTGAGTAGCACACAAAAAAAATCTTTTACATTATTTATTTACGTATTCATAAACATTTTTATTACTAATGTTCAAGTATGTATCTATTTTATTTGTCTGCGTCCGTGTGTCACTGTGGGGTGCCAACTGAAAACCAGCGCTGGGTGTCTAACGCCCAGCAAATGCTGAGATGGTAACCCTTTCGGTATGGGCACGCTCAGCACAATTTTACTGCAATTTTATTGTTATGTTTATTGTTATGTTTGTTGTTCTCTTTCTTTTTATATGTTTTTTCTGCTGTGTTGTGTCTGTGTCGAATAAATGTTTTCTATTCTATTCTATTCCATTTTCAAAATTCAATTATTTACGTTACACGTGCATGTCTGGGTCACAGAACTTTAGATTTATACTTTATCGGTACATTCGATTCAGAACAAATTGGCTGTTACAGATGGACAGACAGATAGGCACACAGGTGATCTAATAAGGGATCATTTTTTTCATTCGGACCTACGGAATCCTAGCAAAACAAAAAAAAAGTTATTTTATTTAAATCATCTGGTCCAAACAAAGCCATGTTATAACAAAGTCAATTCACTAGCAAACTCAGCTGCCAACATTAACAATAACGCAACTGTAACGTTACATATTATAATCCAACGTTAGACCGGACCGGGCCGGACAGTCACTGTGAACGGGTATTAATAACAGCCGGTAGTCGGAGCCGATCGATCGATCGCTACCTCTTTGCACTCATCTTATATTATTTTAGAGGTTATCTAAAATAATGATGTAAAGAGAAAACTTTTATATTTTGTAAGTTTGTGCATTTTGCTTTCACTCTAAATCGGCTGAACGGATATGGATGAAATTTACCAAATGAGTAGAGCACCTGCAGGTGGAGCTACTTTTCATCCTGGGTCGCACACGTAGTCACGGGCAACAGCTAGTCTCTAATAAAGCGCTTAGTTTGTTTGTGTCACTTCTGTTCAGAACTAAATACTAAAACTACTGTCATTGTGACGTTCTAATGATTCAATCAAAAAAGTACCTAAATTGTTACTAAGTTCTTGCGCGTTCATGGGTTATTCTAAATAACTTGTGGTTAACTGGTAACTCAGGGTTTATCCTTCGGATCCTCGGTCACACACGACGGGTCTCCAAGTGATGCGATGTTTTGCAGTGTGGACCGCTCAGTAGATGCTGCTTCCAACAGCCCTCTTGATCGAAACTACTAGTCGAATAAAAAAAAACTCGAAATTGAAAAAAAACATGCATTATTTTGATAGTTCAATTCTTGAGGATGGTTATATGCTATTTAATTTAACATCAAAATACGACCCTTATGAACTGAGCATAAATAAAAATGATTACAAGGGCGGGCGATGCAGTGGCGACCTGACGCAGTGGGGTGGGGGCCTAAAGTTTAGGCGGATGAAGTCACGGGCAGAAGCTAGTAACATAAATATACCCGACACAAACACCCTGTAACATTCTCTGCTGCCTTACATTCACGACAGTACATCACGGATTCATAAATATATAACGTTCAATATACAAACAATCTCACAGATTTATAGTGGTTTAAATGTCGGACGCGTAAACATATCCGCAAGTAACAGCGTCGTATCCTGCGATGCTTTGCAGATATATGGTGCGGTAATGTGTACAACACTATTTTAGGTGTTGCGAATTAACTTGACATTAAAAAAATGCAAGTAATTTGGTAATTCAGAGTAAAAGCTCTTATTCATTTATAAAGTCGATTAAAAGGCAAGCCGATATAATTTATTTTATAAGATCATAATTATGAAACTTACAAAACAAAGCAAGAGATACGAGGAGCCTGTTTAGAAAAAAGTTACTGTATTAGAAAAACGAGACTAAGGAACAGGTTCTAATAAATCAATGTGCCATCTTGCGGGGTTGCGTAACGCACTAACAGTAAGAATGGCATTTAGTTTCCTGGTCCAACAACATTTATTGCGTTATTTCCGTTGTTGAGCAGATATTTATATTGCTTAGCAATGGATTAGGAATGGATGGATCAAAATGATTGAGATTGTGATTGATAGTGTGTTACGTAACTAGAGTGCTGCATCTAGCTATAATTCAGAAATAACTACTATTAGACAGGCTGCGTGTTGAATAAAACAACTTTTTCGCTTTCTTGAAAGCCCTGTATTTAACAGAATTCAACATTTAGTCGTACGATCAGTCACTGACATTTCATGTCAGCGACGATCAATGTCAAAACTCTACTATTTACTAAAACTAAATATTTGCAAAACTGAAATTATTTTTTTTAGAGTCAAGCAATAAATATGTAAACCTAGACTTCAATCAGCGAACTGTGATGGAAGAAATTGACTCAAACAGCAAGAAGTATCAAACCAGATTGGACCAACATATACACGAGCTAGCTGCCCAGCTGCAGGGAGAGGGCAGTCTAAGAGTACGAGTATACCAGGACTAGTGACAAGATTCGCAGACCAAAGATGAGGATTGCACCGCTGGGTGCACGTCTCTGCTGAAGACACATTTAGTAATGGAAATCTCACAGCATATTAGATTATTGTTTGGGACAAACAGATTGCTAAGTAGCAGGACAAGAAAAAAAAAGTTATCATGAAGTAGAAAAGCTAATTCGAATCAAAATCTTGAAGCAGAAGATTCATGGAACTAGCTCACTTTGTTAGCAAAATAAAAAGATTTTCCGCTGAACAGATTTCAGAAAGTTTTTTTATTGATGCCGGTCATGTCATGTCATAGTGACCTTAGTGTGTTGGTAAGTCTGTAGTGAGCCTCCTAGGAATACAGTTTTTCACGTGAAACTTTTGCTCATTAACTTTATTATGATGCTCCATAGTAGATAAAAATATGATTTTTAGGTATTCATGTATTTTACAGGAGAATGTGGGCATACTATTATAGGTGAAACTCCACCCAACTTTACGGAGAAACAGGCGTGTGATATTATTTTAGGGAAAGAAACAAAAATAGAAACATTTGCGCCTATTAAGACGCACTAAACTAAAAATAAATAAGAAAATATCGAATTTAAAATGACAAAATTAAAAGTCATTTATTCAAACTAGGCTGAGAGTCAGCACTTTTTGAACGTCAAAATTAAATAAGACAGTCCCCAAAAAAACGCCCGCCCTTCGCCACTTCCTAGTGCTTTAGCTGGGAAGAAGTGGCGGAACAAACTCCCCAGCAACATTCCATAGCGCCGTCATCGACGCCCGCGCCGACATACTGACATCACAGATAAAGTTATGTTATCTGTGCGCGGCTATAACCGAGTTATGAGACTTTTTGACATAATGTAGATATTAAAATAAGACTATCTTGTCCGTGTTAAGGCTTCTTCACACTGCTGCGACGCGACAGCGCGATGCAACACTTGTAGAACGATTTCCATAACGTTTTCATAGAAATTGTTCTACGAACGCAACGAATTTTCAATGTGTACGTAATAAAATAATAAATCAATGGTTTAAAGTTGTGAATATGATCAGTGTTAGTGACTTTTGTGTTAAAAGGTTGAAAAATCTTGTAAATCAACCTTTAAAAACTTTCCTGTATTAAGAACTAGATGTAGCCTACGATTCCATCCGGGATGCAGTATGAAAGCCATGGTCTTCCCATGTACCGAATTTCATCCAAATCCGTTTAGCGGTTTTAGCGTGAAAGCATAACAAACAAACATACAAAAATCAAGTCCTTTCTCTTTATAATTTTAGTTCAGATTACATGCCAGCTTATAATAATTCCGTTTGTACTAAACTTCTACATAATACTTCAACAACCAACACAACTTACGGGCTTAAACAAAAGTATACCTATATGTAATTGACGTAATGTCAAAGTTTTTACTAGTTGTGCGTCAAATAACATTCATTAACAAATATTCAGATGGAAATCGTGCATATGAAGCTCGTCAGTACATTCAACTAAGAGTTACAGAAAACCCACTTTACACAGCCAAGAGTTTATTATCACTTTCACTACATATTCGCGATAAACTTAAAAACTACAGAACGGATTTTCATGCGGTTTCACCAATAAATAGAGAGAAGTATGAAGAAGGTTTTGGTGTATAATTTGTTAAAGTTTTGTGTGAATTGGCTAACGCAGGCTAAACCGCGGGCAAAAGCTAGTACAGACTAAGTCCACAACTTGAATGCGCACATTAAACAATACTTACTTTTCTCTTAGTTCAGTTTAGTAGGTACGCAACTAGTAGGTATCTACGTCAAAAAATTATTTTATCCAAAATCGAGTACAGACCGCGGTACAGTTTAACCAAAATGTCGGATTTTATTTCAACTTACCTGCCGCGATCTGTAATTTATTTCAAAACTACACGTTGCATTAGACTATGCTAGAAGGTGACCTCATTCTTTGACCGTGCGAGGCAACGAGTGCACGCGCTCCTACCTTCGGTTGTTTGTTCTGATGTTCAACTTACGTGCCACGATCTATAAGTGCTTATCAAAAATTGGAGTTGACCTTTTCAGCTGATCTGTATATATTGACAAACGTTCCCTCGAAGTCTGCCACTTTAAATAGTTGTCGTAATGTGCGTGCTATTATACTGGGCTGACAACTTTTTTATTTGACTACCTAGTTCCATTGTTTTACGGCGATTATTCCATTTGTGTTGCGTGGATAAAGCTGTGTAGTAAAGTAAAACAAAGTGCTGTTTAGACTCGGTGGCTTTTTGTAACGTCTTACAATAATGAAGAAGATAATCGTTTAATTCAATTTAGGGTCGTTTTGTAGAGCGGGTAGGGATACAATTGTGTAACTTAATAATATATTAGATTTAAATAGCCAAACCTATTCATTTTATCTCGAAATTCTAAAACACAATGACCTAAGCCAGACTGCTACGTTTCTTTGATTAAAACTTCTTGGAGCACGGAACTAGCTGCATAGGTCTGAAACTCGTAAACAGAATAAATATTTGAGTAACATTTTAACTGCCATCCATAATTCAGGCATTAATTTAATTCGCTCACGTAAATAACTAAAATTGTACAGTGTGCTAACTTCATTACCTCTCCCTTTCGCAGTCGGGTAGCGTTTAGCTTTATTATTTTATACATGTTATGGTTGGCTTAAGTCCGTTGGGCAATGTCCGAATTATTCGGACTTAATTTTGTTATTAAAAGTTTGGAAATTTCCTCTTCGTGAAACTAAAATTATTCTCATTTGATTTGTTATTTATATAAATTCATTCATGTAATTCTAAAGCGCATAAACCCTAAACCCAAACCCTGAACCCTACAATTAGATTTTGGTACAGCAAAAAATAGAACAAGCATGTTGTACAACTCCTATTTATTCCTATAAAAAATCATCCATTTCCCAAATTCCCAACAATTGTCTAAACTAGTCAGAACTGTCTGATAGCTGAGAGTCGATATAACAAGTCTATTTCTCGTAATAACCGTAACTCAAATCAAATAGGAATACCTAACAATAACGCTGTAATGTAGACATTTGCATGGGAATGATGACGATGGCAAATAATAAGATAGTAAAGGACTATATGACACGTCGATATTATGAGAACAACTTGGGGCTCTTAGCGAGTCTAGACAAGTCAACAGCTATTGATAAGTGAACTTAACTTGTATAACATTGCATTGTTTCTATATCGATATATTAATCGAATTTTGGCGATCCGTGGAATAATAGTTTGTTGGGACAAGTCAGCTCAAAGCTGCAATGGCTCTTTCTTCATGAGGCCGTGCCAGATATGGCCGTACGTCGTTAGACTCACATAAAATACTTAAACTTTAAAGAGACCATGACCTCGGAGTTTGTATTTGAATTTCTTCTCAGAGAACAGTCAGCTCGGAAGTTCCGGCACCATAAAGTTTTTAAAATATTGACCACCAAAATATTAACGGGTGAACGTGTCTTATAAAACTTTTTCCAAAAAAAAAACAACCGACTTCCAAAAAAACACTACAAAGTGAAAAATAACTTTAATTTCGGAAGTCGGTGTCTTTGGAGCTGTATTTGAATTTTTTGTCACCGCCTTCCGAAATTAAAGTTATTTTTCACTTTGTAGTGTTTTTTTGGAAGTCGGTTGTTTTTTTTTTGGAAAAAGTTTTTATTTTTCACTTTTTAGTGGTTCACATGTGCTTACACCTTCACAGCATACTGGCGTGATGTTATGTTATGAACTGGTGTAAGCAATAGACAGAGATGAGATTTCAGCAATCCCAGTCCATTTGCTATCATTTATTGAGGAGTTCCGTTGCCTATCTCCGAAGTTCTTCATCAGAAATGGAACCACTCTGAGAAAGTACTCTTCCAAAAAAAATACCTAAATCGCTTTGTGTGCCTATAAAATTTGAAGAGTTCTCTCCATTTCTCCAGGATCCCATCATCAGATCCTGACTTGATGATCATGGGACCACCTGGGAAGTATATCCTTTCAAACAAAAAAAACAAAATTCAAATCGGTCCAGCCATCTTCGAGTAATCGGGGAACATACATAAAAAAAAAAAAAAAAAAAAAAAAAAAAAAGGTTCCGACGAATTGATAACCTCCTCCTTTTTGAAGTCGGTTAAAAATATACTTACATAAATAAACATTTCATTTCATTTCAATATTAGGTATCTTATTTATTATCAAGAACATAACATACATTTTTTATTCACAGTCAGTCACAGAATTTGAGCTAGCGTTACGCGGTTCCCTAATTTAGCGGCTGACCATACACTTGGTGTAAACCGTCTCATACTTCTGATCTATCGCTACTGAGCAGCCGCCCTAACCTGTGGTGCAAGCATCATTTAATTTCTCGCTGCCCTCACATTGCCCGTTATGATTGGCAGTTAACGCCTCAATTGACACGCTATTGTTTCGATATCAAGTGACCTAACAACAATACCTAGTAATACACACAGCAATATCTTGCAACACCCTAACAATAGACTCGCCCTATTCAACCATTTGGGAGAGATAGGCTACATTTGCAGGTGGTCGGGCGATCAAACAGTGTTCGGATTGAGTGATCAGACTTGTCTGTATGGTTTAACCTGAAAAATGTACTACATGACATAAGTAATTATATGTACCTATTTAAAAAAAACAGAAGTAATGAAAATGGTATACTTAAATACCTCGACAGCGAGCTTTGTAAAAGATAACAACCTGAACTTGGTAGGAATGTACAGAAAGCCTCGACAAAACATAATACACAAATAAATAATAAAACAAATCCCGAAATAGCACAACCCACTCATTTATAACGCGATATTTGGCAGACCGCTCTCAGGTACAGTTGACCGCATAAAATAATAACACAAAATCTCAATTAATTTCAAAACGCGGTCATTAATCGCGTGGCTTTGTTTCCACTCATAATTGTCGTTACGCTTGAATAAACCACCTCGATGGTTCAGTAGTAAGTGGCAAGATTTTCTGGGATCAACCACTAGGTGGAGATACAATCATACAACAAAAGAAAATGGAAGCATTTTTTATACTTGTTACGAACTTGAAAATGGGCATAACATGAGTTTATCCAGTAGAAATAATCAGATACAACACAGGAAATGGACCAATGCCAAATAAATGGTGATAAGCTTGCTTAATGATTGTTATACTACGAGTATACGAGTATGTATGTAAAGATGTGTTTATTTCTCTGACATAAAATGTTGCAAAAATAACACTCTGCGGACAAAAATTAAGTGTTTGTTTCCAATAAGATAAACTGAGCGCTGTTTGTAAACTCAATGAAAAAGTTTTTTTCAAATAACTATTCATTCAACGGGATATTGTTTCGATTTAATTTTCTGAAATATTTTAAACGAAATATGCACGCATTTGTCATACAACTCCACAAATGTCTATGTACACATAGCGTCAGTATTTGCTAACCCCTCAAGTTTTAAAATGTTACACTGCAACAACATTGAATTCGTTACTAATAATCGAACGAATACTTCAAAAAAACTTTAAAAAAAAACAACCGACTTCCAAAAAAACTACAAAGTGAAAAATAACTTTAATTTCAAAAGTCGGTGACTGGATATGTATTTTAATTATTTGTCTGTTTTTACTTTTCACTTTTTAGGTTTAGTACCTACCCCAAATCGAAATTTCATCATCCTTGGGGGTCAAAACAATGCATATTTATGCGGTAGCAGCAATCGCGGTTGATTTGCTGTCATTTTTTTAAGAGTTCTGTAGTCTGTCTGCGAAACTCATCATCAGATCCATATGAAATTTAAATGGGATCATTTTGGAAAAAAACTCCTTTCGAACAAAAAAAGAATTTTGCAAATCCGTCTATATAATAATATGTCGGAGTTATGCCCGAACATATATTTAAAATATAATACATATATATATATATATATAAACATGTCGAATTGATAACCGCCTTCTTTTTGAAGTCGGTTAAAAACAGTTTATTGTTACAACTTGGATTCGAACCAACGCATCACCGAACGTCGTCATAGTCATACTGGCAGTTTGACGAACTAGCCAGCGAGGTCATATGAATTGCGATGAAATTGTTATCGACTATCGTCCGAGTCACATTATCTTTAGGTCTCTGTCTAATCGATGGACTATGTAATTTGAGGGTGTCCTTTAATTTAACTTACTTATGTTTTCTTTATAAAATTTGTCTCTACCCTCAAGTTATACCTAGAATGTTTTATGTATATATTATAAACGTTCACTAAAAACATCTGTATGCAGAGACGACATCACGTGATATTTCGTTAGTTTATGTCAATTTAAAATATTTCTAGCGCTTCCTATTATAACGTTTGCGTTAAAAGGATGTCACTTGTCTGGGGACCCAGTTGTGGCCGTGTCATTTGGATATTTTGCTAACTATATCCAACTGACACATAGTAAGTTATCTATAAATTATCAAATCAAATTGTAAAATATAAATCTTTAATCTTTGTTAAAATTAGATCAAAGTTTTGTTAAATAAAAAATTAATATTATGGTGAAAATATTACATTTTTCTTGATTTTTAATTCTTAATAAATGTAACAAAATCACTAAAACAATACAGTAATAATAATAAAATATTTTTGAAAAATACAAAAAGTACTTTGGGCCTAGCACGGATTTGAACGCACATGTCTTTTGGAGGGGTAACCATTTAATGGTTCTGTGTGTACATACCTACTTTTGCTAAAGATTTTATTTGTATCATTCACGATAATCTATAATAATAATATAAAATACGTGAAGCAAGAGCTTTGTACTTTTTTTTACTAAAAATACGCGGATGGAGGAGTATAAACTTTGACACAGTTATAGTTTACATGGAGAAGCAGTGCATTCGTTCAAACTTAAAACATAAATTAATTAAGGTCGAATATCGACCACTAGACGACCACTATTAAGTATTATTCCTTTCAACAAAGTAATTTGTACATTTAGGGCATAACTAGGCATCTAAAAATATTAATAGCTCAGAAATCACATCACAATGTAACCTCGTTTCACACGAATGGATAATAGCAAAGTGGGCTAAAATAACAAGGTTACATCAGCCCCTGTAGCCCCTGCGGCCCCTGTAGGTGTTGAATTATTTGGGCTCCCAATGGGAGCGATACATTATATCCGAGAGGGGCCTCATCCCCGAACTCCTAATTAAACGGGAATACATAATTAACTTTTTCTTTCGCAAATAAAACGGGCAATAAAGTAAGGGTCACTCATGAATGTTAACGTATTCCTCTTGACGCAACCTGTGGATGTGCGCGACGTACGACATACGATTTACATAGTTTTTATTGTAACTTTGACGTCATAGTGTGTGTCCGTATAAATTGTCTTTTTAATGGTAATTGCTTTACTGTTTTGCTCGCTGTACTTCAAAAATGAATGGAATTCCTTGCTGCGGTTAAAAGGGTTGAAATGGAAGGGCTGAGGGCTAAGTGGGGTACTAATGCAACATCCGATGTAAGTATAAAAGTGGGTGCCGTTCTTATATTATGTATAAACATTGCGGATTCTATAATTCTAAATTCCTATTATTTTCGTCTAAGGTCTACTTAGACCAATGTGTGTATACCTTAATCGTAGGTACATGCAATAAAGATCTTATAAAAATAAATAAAACTTTTTGTTTGTTTTCATTCGTTACTTACAATAGTTCTAAATGTATCACCCACCTCACACACGATACTGGCACGTAAATGTTCCTAAGATATTGATTACACTATAACGTCCTTATTGGCAAGGGGTGTCACAAGTACATCAAGTAGGGGCACAAGCCCCAGGGGTGTTACTAACTTGTATGAAGCTAACTTAATTTTGAAAGTAATTCCCTTTCCCCAGTCAATTAAAACACCCTACATACGTCGGAATGCACCCTGTGATAGAACTCAGCAAAGAAATAAAAAATAATGTTAAGATTCAATTTTTCTTTGACGTTCAGCTTCAAAGCTGTAGGAGCAACGCTACATTGTACGTAGAAGCTTTAATAGTTATAGTATTGTACCTCTAGTCTATTTATTCACTTTATAACGAGCTTGGGAACTGCATTTTCCTTTGCACGGATTAATAAATCAACAGACAATGAACGCAAACCTGTGTCGGGTAGTAGTGAAAATAAAATGTTTTCTTATTCCTGCAAAAATGCTGCTACAAAATGAAACAAAGCTTTTAACTTTACTAATTTTCATTCACCTGACACTTCCACTGCTGGATTTAGATAAACAAATACCAATAAAAAATAGCCACCGTATTTAATAAATGTTTGAGAACACACAACACCGAAATTATAAAATGTTTTTGGTAGGATTACCAAAAGCTTTGACAATGACACACAATCAATAAAACAAATTCCATAATTTAATTTAAAGCTGGCTGATAACACGAGTACCTTTCAGCTTAGTACAGGCAGCGCAAACACTCGCTAATCACGCGGATTATGTCGCTGTGATCGGTTGTACGTACTATTCTAATTTCGGCAATGCGGCACATCGGTTGCGTAACGTTCGGGATCGTTCACGACTGCCCCAGGGAGATGTAGCCCGTTTAAATCACGGATGGTGGAAATACAGATTTTTAGATTGTGCATGCAATTAGTTTGAACGGGATGGCTAGATTTTAGCTCTGATCTGAAAATTCTATTTGAATTCGATCATTACCCTCGTTTATCAATACGCGTTACCTACTGCCAGATGTCTATGTGTCCCAGAAATTGTTGAGTTTGTTGAGCCACTTCTTCTTTCCAGCTAAAACACTAGGAAATGGTGAAGGGCGGGCGTTTTGGGGGGACTGTCTTATGTAATTTGACGTTCAAAAAGAGCTGACTCTCAGCCTAGTTTGAATAAATGACTTTTGATTATGATTTTTCTGAAGAATCAAAAGTCATTTATACCAAACTAGGCTGTGAGTCAACTGACAAATGCGTGCACTAGGTGGACAGGGCCACTAGATCTATGTTTTTCTTTCCTCAAATGACTATTTCAGACACCAATTTACATGATCTTCAGATGATCTGACCAAGATTATGTCAGGATTTCAAAAGAGACTGTGACCTCTGAGTTTGTTTCGGTCTTTCTTCTCAGAGTAGTCATATAGGAAACGCCGACCTAATCTAGTTTTTAAAAATATGAGTGACGTGTTAAAGTGTCTGTACAAACTTTTTTACAGAAATAAATTCATATAACGTTATCATTTATCTCTTTATCCTACCAGTAACGAAATTAAAAATAAAAGAAATACAACATGTGTTTGCTGCCCGCCATTTTGTTCGAGTTGTAAAAGTCCTGAAGAAGGAACAGTAATGTTTGGGTACACACAGGCAACATTGCTGGCTTACTAAATAGCGTTCCATGAGAGCACTTTACCGTTATGGTTTTGAATGTGGCTGGTAATAAATGAAGTGAGGCGGTGTAAAACGCGTCTTTTTATATATTTAATTACATAATTGCTTTCAATTGTGGTTCTAAATCTTCAAAAAATCGGTTTTAACTCGTGATTTAATTTTGACTGACTCATAGCAATGTGGTTCTTTGAGAAAAGTATCCAATTACGAGTACTAGAAAACATATAAATTAATCGAGTCACTAACAAGAGCACAAAGATTTAATTAAACTCCAAAGAAAATAATAAAGTACAAACAACACTGTTAAATTGAAACAAATTGGCATACACAATTAAAATGTCTCCCAATTTAAACGTGCATTATTTATAAGACAACGTACAGCATTAGCTAATTAGAAAGGGCTCGTAAACTCCATGCAAAGAGGTTCATTATTTTCTTTAACGCGCGCCAACGAATCGCCACAGCCAAATTAAAAGGTCACATCTCTAATTTAATTCTTGAAGAGAGTCCGCAGGTGGGGTACACTTTTATTTGGCTCCCAGCTCTCACTTTGTTTAGGGCTTCCTAGGTTTACGAGCAGGACCTTATGGCTCTTACTGCCGGTTTCGTCTGGCCAACAAATATTTTGAAAGTCATAAAATGGTAAGTTCGGACAAGCGATTCTTTTCTAGGAGCAGAATCTTGACCCAGTTGCGACGATCGAATACTGTTTTTCTATATCATTAAGTCTACGTATTTTGTGAAAGGGTTTCTATTTACTTTTTTTGCTTCGAATATTGCGAGACTGGTTTTCATTGCAGTTGTTATTTCACTTATTTACCGCAAAATGCTATTTCAGGAAAAATTACTGAGAACCTTTCGAGATTTGCAAAAGGTTTTTTAGGTACATTCCAGAATTTGATATACAGAATTTTTTTCAAAATCCTGTGTTCACGGCAAAGTTGTAACTAAATTTAAAATGTCCTCGCAGCGACCAGGTAAGAGACTCACATGAGTACGTAACATACTATTGTGTAGGTATTGGTCTCGTGCATCGCCGGATTTTCTTTAAGAGACTCGACTCCGTACTCAAACGGTCGCGGGCGGTAATAAAAAATGATAAACTACCCACATTATGTTAATGTATTTTTCTTTTCATCCCCTAAGATGTTCGTGATAATGGGCGGTGCCGAGTCCCGGGGGATGTTAATTTGTATTATGTGTAGTGTTTAGCTGCGTATTAATTGTGTGGGGATTGTCTAGACCGGCTCCAGATTGTGTTGATTAATGTCCCGCGGCGCATGTAACATGTCGCACATCATTGTTATATACTTTATTAGTTTCACTTTGTCGCCGATTTATGTCAATGTTTGGTTTGAAAATATTATAATCCGTTTTGTTTCTATCGTTAGATGTAAAGTGCTACGCAATTTAAATAGAAATAACGTTGGCACTTGGTACTGACTGTACCTGCTCCTTTTCCAAAATAATGTGATTATATTTCAAAACGATTTATTTCTAACGATGATGTTACAAATAAATTATTACAATGTAGATGGTCGATTCGAGCAGTGGTAACCCATCGGTGGCGCCCGTCCCCGCCTGACGAGTTGTAGGGCGTTTGTTCAAATCCAAGCAGGTACTTTACTTTGTGTAAACTATTTCATCACCACTGCTCTCTAAACGGTCAAGGAAAACATCATGAGGAGACCAGCATATCGTAGAACCTGAACTTCGAAGACATGTGACATCTACCAACCCTCAGTGGGACCGCGTGGTGGATTACAGCCCACTCCCTCTCGACTAGAGGAGGGCTGTGTCCCAGCAGTGGGGACATTATATGGTAATAGACGCTACTAAATGGTATATTTATTATCACAGGTACACTATACACTCTAAAGTTAAATATACACATGGGCAGGGTTTTAAACGTAATGAAAATGTTTCTGATCCGCCACCTGTAGGCTAAATAAACAAACGAGAGGTTAAATACTATTTTGGCTTGATGTTTTAGTATTTAATTTAGTACAATTTATTTTAAAAGCCTACCCTTTGCCCGTCTTCACTGCAATAACGCTGATAATTATTTGTTTTTGTTACGTAGCACAGCCCGAGCAGTTTTTTAACCGACGAAAAAACGGAGGAGGTTCTCAAGTCGACGCGTATATTTTTTTTTATGTATGACCACGCATAACTTCTCACAGAGTAGTCCGATTTTTAAACGACTTCAAAAAGGAGGAGGTTATGAATTCGTCGGAACCTTTTTTTTTATGTATGTTCCCCGATTACTCGAAGATGGCAGGACCGATTTTGTTTTTTTTTTGTTTGAAAGGGTATACTTCCCAGTTAGTCCCATGATCATCAAGTCAAGATCTGATGATGGGATCCTGGAGAAATAGAAAGAACTCTTCAAATTTTATAGGCAGACGAAGCGATTTAAGTATTTTTTGGAAGAGTACTTTCTCGGAGTAGTCTAATTTCAATTTGGTGAAGATCTGATGGAGAACTTTGGAGATAGGCAACGGAACTCCTCAATAAATGATAGCAAATGGACTGGGATTGCTGAAATCTCATGTCTGTGTATTGTTTACACCAGTTCATAATATAACATCACGCCGGTATGCTGTGAAGGGGTAAGCACATGTGAACCACAAAAAAGTGAAAAATAAAAACTTTTTCCAAAAAAAAAAACAACCGACTTCCAAAAAAACACTACAAAGTGAAAAATAACTTTAATTTCGGAAGGCGGTGGCAAAAAATTCAAATACAGCTCCAAAGACACCGACTTCCGAAATTAAAGTTATTTTTCACTTTGTAGTGTTTTTTGGAAGTCGGTTGTTTTTTTTTTAATGTTATGCGACTTTGCCTTTTTAGTAGATTAGTTTTCAACATAGTGGAGTTCAGTTCAACAATTATGGGAGTGTTTGTAAAGCCCTCTTTCTTACTAGGCAGTCGATAAATGTTTTTAAAGTCGCGTGAGTCCATCTCGAGGCTTAAGTGTTTTCCTAAGTTCGTGACTATATTCATTAAGTCAATGTTATTCTTCTGGCTTCTTAGGGACGTTCTTTATCTCTATGCAGGTTTCTTAAATGCTTCTTTGTAGGTTCTCGATCTTATCCTGTAACAAGAAAATGTATTCCTGGTCCTTTTTGCCTTGTACCTACAGTATTTCGATTTTTTTACTTTCTTACCCAAAACTTGCAAAGATTAATAATGATTAAATTGCATCTCTTCTTTAACTAGAAACATATTACTTAAACTAGAACCGTAATAACGTAATTCCCAACTATTCGAGTTGTATTAAACTTCACCGTACAGGATATAAGAGCAGGTTTAGTATTATTATAACGATTGCACTAGAGCTGTTATTTCTTTCTTCTTGAATGACTTCACAATTTCTCAACGCCTAAGATCGGTTTCTACTTGGATTTGTATTTTAATCCATGAAAATCCCCGACTCAGAACAACCAAATCATTATTTTATTTTGTAATCAAAAGAGAACTTAGGCCAGACGATTAATCCTCAAGTAAGCATCAAGATTTATCCGAATTACTTAAGTCCAGATTTACAATTTTGGCTAAAATAAGTCCCATCTACATAAATACCTAGGTATGCAAGACAAGAGCTGAATAATTTACGACTATTAATTTACTTGGCAATATAATGTTGTAAGTTATTCAGGTCACTTCACAGCAATGTATTACTTTCCGAGGTACCTACCGGCAATGGAAGAAAAACAACCTGTATCTATTTATACAGAAGTGGGGCAGTTCTTAGGTGCTCTTACATCACAGTTATTATGTTTTTGTGACCTTACATGCTTGATATAATGTTCACTAATATATTGTATGCACATTCAACCGGGCTGTTTCCGTGTGACTGCTGTTTCTATTCGACCCATTTATTTATTTATCATGAAAAATCTTAGGTCCTGGTGTACCAGGATTGAACTCATTAATTAAGCTGGCTTACTAAAGGCATAATTGGTACTGGCACAGGGGCGCGGATATTGCCACTAACAAAGAGAGGCCTGTTCCCAACCGTTTGTGGACTCATATTGTGGATAAAGATGAACCAAAGGGATTCCTTGAAACACATAATTAACTTCTAAATTCTCCAGAATATAGAGCTACAATAAAGCAAGGCTAATAGCAACGACATCTGCGAAAATTTGATACTTCCTTGTTACATAAAACTGCAGATAGCGAACTAAATCTGACCTTCACTGGACCCGTGAGCTCAGCCGGTAGTGACCTTGATTACGTTGCCAGAACTGAGCACATAGTCTGCAGAATGCGCTGTATACCTGATCAGGACGTACACGGAATTGAAACTCAAAGCAACTATGTTTTACGTAACTAACTGCTGATTGTAAAAGTTGCAGAGAATGTATTTATTGAATTGTAGATGATATTAAATACAATTGATGACACAAAACCGCCAAAAGTGGAGATATTTGGAAGAGACCTAAACTCAGCATTAGGTGGCCATAGGTTGAAGAAGAGAGAGAAAGAGAGAAGAGAGATGATATTAGAATTGATCAGTAATTATCAGAATTTCTAGGGTCTTTGGATTACGACTAACCATCAGATTGAGTCCAAAGACGTTTCGAACATGCTGTGTGTGATTACAATATAACAGATTTAGCGTCTGCTTTATACATAGTTCTACCAAGATAGAATAACGGCATCATGTTTTAATGGATTTGGAAGATTGTTAAAAATAATAACGTCAATGCACTGTATACATGTACGTCGAAAGGAAACGACTATATTTAAAAAAAATCAAATCAAATCAAATCAAAATATTTTATTTCACATAAGCCTGCATGGGCACTTATGAAACGTCAGAAGCTAGGTGCACGGTTCCAATTTGTCGTTTCCTATGGAGAAGAGCCGGCAAGAAACTCAACGGTTACTCTTTTAAAAATAATTGGCTTTTACAATGTTTTCAAATTACAGTGATAATAGGTATGGGAGGACAGTGCAGACCAGTCAATAAGTACCAGGTACTTAGAGGAATGAAAATACAGAATAGAAAAACGTCTACAAATCTAGTCTCTAAGGCCTACAACGTTCTCTCATTCAAAATATGTAAAAGAATCTACCTATATAAAATGAATCTATTTGAACCAAGTGACATGATTTCGATGACAATCACTGAAAATAAATAGTAGGTAGTAAAATTGATGTATAATGTCAAAATAATGACGAGAATATGTCAGACATTGTAAAAAAAAAAAAATAATAATAAAAAGAATAAAAATTAAAAGTATTACTAATGTCTGTCATTATTTTGCACTTTAACAAATAGTAGTTTATTTAACAAAATACGGCTCAGGTGCGCTACTTGACAGTAGTGTGAATACTGTCAACAGCACGCTCGCTCGCTCACTCGCAGCGGCTGTTTTTTGTTCGAGTCGCGGCGACCGCGGTGCCCCCTTGCGGCCGGCGCGGGCCTCACCGAGCTAGCGGCCTTTTACACAAATAGTTGAGGTTTTGTAACTACGAGTAGTTCTACTGTCAGGGAAGCTCGATTAGAAATAGATTCTGTTTTGTTAAGAGAACTATTGCGTTTCTATCGGACAATCAATTACTGTCAAGTCTAACATAATTATTTAACCAAGTTAGCTAGCTTAGAAGTTTTGAATTCTGTGGAGTTTTCTTAATTAAATTGCGATGCTGACAATGTTGCTCTCAGAAACGATGAAGGAAAACATTGTGAGGAAACTGGCTTGTCCTAGAACCAAAAAAATCTAAGACATGTGACATCTAACAACAATCACTGGGCCCGCGTTTTGGATGGTCCCATCAGTTCTTGCGTGTTCTTCATCTAAAGCTACATCGATATCCGTACCTAGAGCAGCTGAAGCTCTTCTATTACCCCGTAAGAATAAGTATATGCATATTTTAATGGCCTATAGTTGTTTCTGGTCTGTTTGTTAATGTAAGTAAGGATTTGTTAGCGTACCCAATATACATGTATCAAATATTAAAATGGTTAAGTTAAAAAAACAACGAGAGAAAATTAAGTAAGAAAAACTATTGATGCACACATCATCAAAATACTTTTTATACCGCCCCTAGTGATGGAACAAAAATAGTTGTCTACACGAAAATGTGTATGTGTGTAATGTTTGGGTATGTTCACACACCCTATATTGGTGAGGGTGTGAGGGGCTTGCAATTACACTGATATATTTGTACCACAGTTTGTCGCGAGCCCTGAATGCACCCTGTGACAGGCGGCGATACACACAGATGGATACTTTAGCGAACGGTTTAATTAACGATTTTGGCATGGAATTCGATCAAATCTAATCAAAAGTCATTTATTCAAACTAGGCTGAGTCAAGACAGTCCCCACAAAACGCCCAGTCTTCGCCACTTCCTAGTGCTTTAGTTGGCAAGAAGAAGTGGCGCAACAAACTCCCCAGCAGCACAGCTGTCTGTTAAGTTAGAAGAACTTGATTCTGTACAATAATAGATACCTAAGTAATTGACATTATTAAACACAAAACATAAAATAAAATTAATTGCCATGTGTCAGCTAGCACACGCCAATATACCAACAAAACATAGTAACTAAACTCAAGCAGATATAAATAATAAAAAATAAAACAAAACAATAAACGTAAACAGAACTCAATACCCACATAAAAGCCTCCAGGCATAATGCTGCATTATGTTCATTTAGATTTCATTTTAAGTAATAAATGTTAAGCTAGGACCTTCGGAGTAAAATAAACAGTTAATTACTAATAACAATGACAAAACCGGATACATATTTGAAAGCCAGTTCATGTGTGTCAGTACAATGTTGGAAATTTGACACAAGATGACGGAGGTGTTGATGCTGGTCCAGTATGTCCATATGGTTTATGTGTAGTTCAGCCAACTGGTTTTTGAGCTCAGTGTTCTGCTTATTAACTAACTCTACCTCAACCTCGCTCTCTTCCCTTTCCTGTATCAGGTGATTGCACTGCTTTTGACTAGATTCCAATTCTTTCAACGTAGCCCTCAGTTTTTCATCTAAGAATACAGCTCTACGGGTCAACATATTGACAGATCAACCTTAGAGGCACCCTGCAATGAGAGAAGAGAAAGGTAAGTGTGTGAAAGGAATAACAGAGAGGGATGAGATGTGGATAGTATGTACTAGGATTAAAAGGCTATAGGAAAGTTCAAATTACAGGTGAACAAAAACAAAAGAATTAAAGTTTTGAAGAGAGTAATCTCAAACTATGGGATGAAAAAGACAATGCCAGATCCTGCCCCACCTTTTATCAATTTACAGGAAATGTAAATTAATCAAAATGATCGCATGAAATGATGACCTTTTTAACCGACTTCAAAAAGGAGGAGGTTATCAATTCGTCGGAACCTTTTTTTTTTTTTTTTTATGTATGTTCCCCGATTACTCGAAGATGGCTGGACCGATTTGGATTTTGTTTTTTTTGTTTGAAAGGGTATACTTCCCAGGTGGTCCCATGATCATCAAGTCAGGATCTGATGATGGGAACCTGGAGAAATAGAGAGAACTCTTCAAATTTTATAGGCACACGAAGCGATTTAGCTATTTTTTGGAAGAGTACTTTCTCGGAGTGGTCTCATTTCAATTTGGTGAAGATCTGATGAAGAACTTTGGAGATAGGCAACGGAACTCCTCAATAAATGATAGCAAATGGACTGGGATTGCTGAAATCTCATGTCTGTCTATTGCTTACACCAGTTCATAACATAACATCACGCCGGTATGCTGTGAAGGGGTAAGCACATGTGGACCACTAAAAAGTGAAAAATAAAAACTTTTTCCAAAAAAAAAACAACCGACTTCCAAAAAAACACTACAAAGTGAAAAATAACTTTAATTTCGGAAGGCGGTGACAAAAAATTAAAATACAGCTCCAAAGACACCGACTTCCGAAATTAAAGTTATTTTTCACTTTGTAGTGTTTTTTTGGAAGTCGGTTGTTTTTTTTTTGGAAAAAGTTTTTTTAACTGTTATTATGTTACACTTGCGGGTAAAAAGTTTGTGATAAAAAGGAATTTAAAAACCCAAAGCCTATTTCCTGTGTTTTTCGCAACCATCCGCGTTACTTAGCAACGCGCATACACGCGGAACAAAACGAATTATTTTATTTAAAAACGACATCTATTAATTTATTATGTACGGATTTTATATGTATTTCATTTAAATACACACAGTTAAAGAAAATAATGTACCTATGTAATATTATTATGAATGTATGTTTTAATAAATCTTTCGCATTTGAGCATTAGTAGGTAGGTCATTAGGTGTAACGAAACGTCATTGACGAGCTAATAGCAATGTCAAAAAATCATTCATTGACATTTGCTCTGTTCTGTTTACCTTTGCATTTTTGTTTGTATTTTACGCTCCCTAATCTCTTCACGATCACAATTATTACAGTTATATTTTCACGACGATTTTTACTTTTGTACACGGACATCACATCCTAAAATAGCATTGTTATAATATACAGCACTCATTAAATATTTCTACAATTATTATAACCTATACTTAAGGTAAATTAAATGTAATAATTGTTTATAGATTTAAACGAAAATAGCAAATTCCAAAGGCATTTAAACATGTTTTAGTTATCACTAATAATGCAGCAATAGAATGCTACATTTGGCATGCCTGTAAACAAACTTTTATGTTATGGGTCAAAGCTCTATAGAGTTCCTGGCATTCTCCTTTAATAATTTATAGGTCAATAGATGTTATTACATAAATAGGTATGTCTAAATTGAGATACTTAGTAATTTTCAACAATAAAAAGGGAAAAAAACAACAAAATGAAGTTTGCAAAAATTATTGAGGGTAGGTTGTCAAGTTATTGTAAATCCAGTTTCTAACATTAATTAATTTCTAGTGTTTTTTACTTAATAACGTACAGTGATTTATAAGCGGGTCTCTAACGTAATTTGAGTGATATTGTATCCTAATATTGCATGAACTTATTGTCCAGTACAATAACAGAAAAAAATATAAGGTTGTGTGCAACGTAGCTCACTGGGACAAGCAGTACAAACGTTAAAGGGGAAAAGGTGCAATGGGAACTAATAAAATTATGGATAAATAGGTTTAAATCAAAAGAAAAACTCCCCGGGTTAAGTGGTGATTACAAATCCGTCGGTTGGATGACAGCTGGTACTAGTTAGTAGATTTTGTTTTGTAGCGAAATAACTCACGAACACATAATTATCCTTATCTATGCTAATATTATAAAGAGGTAAAGTTTGTGAGGTTGTATGGGGTAATCTCTGGATCTACTGAATCGATTTTGAAAATTATTTTACCAATAGAAAGCCACGTTATTTTTGAGTGTCATAGGCTATATATTAACCCGAAAAATTAAAAGAAATTTTCGTGGTAGTCGGATTTGCAAAGTAATTTGGAGAAAAACGGTCGAACGAAAATAATAGGGATCCCACCCGTGCGAAGCCGGGACGGGCAGCTAGTTATTTATACACATATCAAAATTAAGCACGTTTTGAGTTATTTAAACGCGGAAAACATCAATTTTACAATTTAATTCTAACACCAAAATTTTTGACGGTCGACTGCCAGTATTGCCAGCCCAAAAAAAGATCAAGAGCATAAACTTAGTAATATAAATGTGTTGGAATAAAGCAGAATAATAATCATTGCAATGAAAACGGCTGGTATTGTGGTAACTTAAGAGCAGCTTACCAATAATAAAGTTTTTTGCCATTTTCTGCCTAATATACTTAGTATTAATACCTACCTCGGCCTCTGTCGCTCATAAAAGTCTCAAGAGAATATTGTTACAGAAACGTCACAAAGTTTACTCTAGAGGAGACTTACTTCAACTACGAGTACTACGTTGGCAAACCATGCAGCCCGTGTATCTCCCAACACGTAAGGTGTGCAATGCATCGCGGGAGACAACTCAATTTAACGTGCACCCTCGAGACATGCCCCTCCTCCCGCTAGCACCCCTACCAACCCCCGCGCCACCCTACCGCTTGATTAATATAAACAAACTTTATTATACGAGGGATATACGTTCCCGACTCGTCGAAGTTAAAGCTGTCATACATTACATCTCCTTGTTTGCGATGTGTCATTTTAATTATTTAAAATAGAGGTAATTAGCAAGGTACATGCTTCGTTATTTATTGAAAGGTTGGTAACAATTTTGATAAATCTCTCGTACAAAAAGAAACAATGGATGGAAAAATAATTCACTCTTTGGTTTTTGGATGCCATTTGTTTCAATATTCGTAGAATTTTATTCGGAGGTTCAGGAATTTAGTGTTAATATTAATTGAGAGCTCATTCGTTAAAAGTATGAGAGCAGAAATATTTTTACGAAATGCAGCTAACAGCTAACTTTTTTTTGTATTGGCATCACGTAAAAATACAGAAGTAATTTAGTAAACCTTCATTGTGATAACACGCGCGCTGTCGGAAAATAAGCTGATGTAGATATAACTTCACGCTGCACAGAGAAAAACATGATGATAAAATATCATAAACCGATGAAACACGACAGCGGAATAAATATCTAGTCAAAGTAATAGCCGCTGAAGAATATTTAAATAGCCGAGAACAACCGTACCGTAAAGAAGATGGAAAATTAAAACGCCTAGTTGTAAATTAATCAAATTAAAATACCCTTTAGAAAAACTTCCAACTTTCTTTGAAGCCGTCTTGATAAAAATAATAATTAAAATAACACAGTACGTCTGTCTGTTTGCGCGCTCAACTAGAAAAAAATTAAACTCATTTTAAGGCCCTGGTTACTTTAAATACTGTCATTATGAGCGATAATAGTTCTTATCGCAATCCAATACGGGTTAAAATCTGTTGTAATCAATTTGATTAATAAATGAGCAAGCATTGTCGTTAAAATGCAAATAAAATCGTATAACATTTGATATTAACTATTTAATAATAAATAATCCATCACTAGATATAGTTTGGCATTTAGATTTTAATGGTATATTTTTAATTATAATTATAATTGTTATTGAAGGGATAAACTAGTTTTAAAAATAATTAAGAGGTGACTGATGATTTTTTTGATGCATTACAGTATGTTTAATTATATTTTGAGTTCGATTACTCTATGCAAAAAAGACTCGAAAATATCATATATTTTTTAGCTTTCAAAATTATTTATGATTAAAGAGATACACTGGTTTCAAAAAAACACCTTTTTGAGCGTTTTCAAGAAATCACCGCCTTAATGAAGCTTGGAATCGAAAACTTTTTTTATAAAATGTCGCAGACAGTAGCGTAAAATTTTCAGGATTCAGAGCATCGAGTAAAAAACCTATAAGTGCAGCAATTTGGATGGCGTCCACAAGTGAATTGGTTGGAAGCGAAGCCGGGCTGAATCGCTAGCTACCAATAAATCTTAACTTAATGAATAGCGAGTGAAATAAAAAGATTTTTAATAACACAACTATTTGAAAAACGTAAGTACTTTGATAATTAATTTGGCGAAGAGGAAGAGCCGTTTGCGTATGAATTGCAAAAGGGATACTTAACACAAAATGGAAGTAGATATTTTGTAACTTGACAAGCATATTTTGAGGTACCTATTATTTTATACACGACTCTTGTTTTATTGTAATTAGGAACGAAACAGTTCTAAACTAGGCTACACTCGTACAAGGATAATACTAATTTAAAATTATGTATCGTACCTGATAACAGTTAAGTATTATGTTTTATTTATTTTGTCGAATCACTTATATAACTGTCTCTTAAAAAATATAAATCCACTTGAGCTGCTTCAAACCGATTTTTTTTTTTACAATTAATGCTGAATACAAAAACCGTATGCGGCGCTACCATCATTTCTTAGTATGTAGCCTTTGCCAATGGCTTTGCCCGCGTGGAGGTCGGAAATTGTCTCACGGAACCATACTATCGGGATAAAAAGTACCCAGTATATTAATCTAGGTTAAAAACTAGCTGTGTACCAAATTTCATTCAAATCCGTTCAGCAGTTTTAGTATGATTGAGTAACAAACATTCAAACTTTCACATTTATAATGTTAAATATATAAAAAGTGGGAATAGGATGAAACCGCTCATTGTTTGTAATTCGCGCTCTACAGTTCCATCCACACTCAAAGGACAGACTCAACCCTCGTATTCATCTTTATCCAGATGTAAATGTATATTACAGCACGTTCTATGGCCGGGATGAATTGATACGCCGTTAAGATACGAGAGATGAATAAAAGAAACAAGCTGTCAAGGATTGCATTACCGCCTTATTTAATACCCGCCGAGGAAAATGAGATGATATGTTATGTGTCTGCTCAACTGTAGGGAGGTTTGTCTTTATTTGTATTGTGAGGGTATTCTTATGAGTTGGATATTGCCTTCATTGCTTTGTAGAATGGGTACTCCTTGATGGAATTACGTGCAAATTGTGATGTGATGTTTTCAGGAGTCGGGCTTGCCACTCTTCGTAGTCGTCATTTATAATGTCCGTAAGCTATTTATAGCTAAATATGATTTACAGGTTTACACAAGAATATCACAAAGAAGAAGGAATTCCAATACTTAACAAATGTGTTTAGCAGATGGAATGGTGGTCTAAATTATTATTTTTCGAAGTTGCTGCCTCCCACTGATTAAATTGCTGTAGCCTATTTTTTTCCAAACTATGAGTATCTACAATTTTAATTTAGAACAAACCTTCATATAGTCTACAGTCGTCTTAGTCAACACCGAGTAGCGTAAGAAGGGTTTATTTTTATAACAAGAAACAGAGACGAAGCAAAGTGTATCGAAGTGTCTGTATTTAGGCTAAACATTTAGACAGCTACATTTATATCACATCTCTCAAAAGAGAAAACGAAAGTAATTTGGAAATGATTTAACTGATTGAGAACTTTGATTTAAAATCATTCGAATTCAGAGAAATGACAGAGATTCCCTTAATCTTTGCTATCAAACTCCAGCATTCGACTGTAGACATTTTCATTTTAAAAGAAGTTACTATAATCTTGGGCTTTCAACAATATTTTTTTTAATAATCGTGAAATGGCACAGTCTACAAAAGACATAAAAGAAAATCGATTTCTCCCCAAAAGCAAAAGATCCCACCGACCAAGTTTATGGGCTGCAATACGTCTTCCCAGCAGTAAACGTTCTTGCACAAATAAATGCATGGCGGTGTGAACACCATAAAACTTAGCTTACTCACAGTTCCCCTCGTTCGCCGAAATTGAGCGAGTTCCCCCATAGATAACACTCCATTCCCTCGAGGTGCCATTTACAATACAGATAGTAATTGGGGCACAGGAAATTGGTTGTTAGCTGCCTATCATTAAGGTCCCTGCTGAACGCTGTGTGGTGTTGGTAAACACTCGCGCTGCATTAATGTCGTCATCTGTGTTAGAAACTCATTCCAATATTGATTAGTTGTCTGAACATGCTAGTTATCATCTATGACATCGAAATGTTTCTTCTTCTGCGTACAACTTCGAATCTTGAAAATTTGTTTTCCTAG
This sequence comes from Antitype chi, assembly GCA_947359405.1. Classification (NCBI taxonomy): domain Eukaryota; kingdom Metazoa; phylum Arthropoda; class Insecta; order Lepidoptera; family Noctuidae; genus Antitype; species Antitype chi. The sequence continues at coordinate 395,041 of OX375821.1, read as the reverse complement.
TCATTAACCCAATTCCCTAACAAGTTGTAATAAAAAATAGTGATGCCATCAAAAACATAACTTGTAAAAAAAAGCCAAGTCTCGCAACTCAGTTATTCTACCGTAAAAATGTTGTGAGATCCATGTAATACCAAGTCGGCCCCTATTTAAGGGTGCTTCTGTCTTAAGTTATTACGTAATTTTATGTACATTTTTTTTTTATAAAGAAATATTCTATTCTATTCTCATTAGCTAACCTAACAACATCTTATAGTGACTATAAAAATTAAAAAAAAAAATGTTTTAAGTAAATAGATTGACTTGGCCATCGCATGAAAACACAATGTATCTCACAAGTAATACATGTTATATAAAATTAGATTGTTTAGTGCAATGGCCAAGTCAATCTATTTATTTTAAATATAAAAGATTTTTAATACTGATATGGTCCCTATATGATGTTAGGTAGCTAATGAGAATATAATATTTCTTTATTAAAAAAAAACACATACATAATTACGTAATAACTTAAGACAGAAGGACCCTAAAGTAGGGACTGAATAAATTAACCAGCATGGTATTACATGGATCTCACAACATTTTACGGTAGAAGAACTGAGTTGCGAGACTTAGCTTTTTTTACAAGTTATGTTTTGATGGCATCTCATTTCTTTTTGTAGATATATATTATACATAATATACAGGTACAATGATTCATTCACTGCAATGTAACTTTGTAATCCTATATATTTATATGGGATTACAAAGTTATTTATGCAGTTGGTTTATCTAGAAAACTGGACAGAAATTGCAAAATATTTTAGTTTTTCCTTGATTTATTTATACACTAAACACTAATTTTATTCTAAAGAACAATGGCAGCTTCCCATACATTGATTTATTTGAAATTAAATGTCTACGTCTTTAAATGAAAAATACCTTATTTTAATCAGCATCATTTTCTGAGCTAGCTTGTGCAAGATTTTTGTTAGAGAAGGCGGAGATTAATAGATACTCAGTGTTGAACTTTTGTAGGTTATATTTTTATGTCACATCTAACGTTAAGTAAAATAGTACATAATATTCAATTTCAAGGAAGTTAAAGGGCTAGGGCTAGGGCTAAAGAGTATGGGTACGCATTAGTATTACCCTCTCTTAGTTATTTCAGCATGCCTTGACCTTGACTTGTGAATATTGTAATAGGTAGGAATATCTAAATAATAATCTGGGTGCACGCCAGTGCCACTGCCTGCCAAATCGACCAAAAACAAACGCACAAAGGCACAGCCTAGTATTTATCTTTACAAGTCTGCATTGTTATTATTAATATCTAATAACAATGCATAGACTTGTACAGATTCCTTCTAATAAGATAAATCTAACTAATAGGATTAATAAACTGCCTACCTAGTTGTTAAGGTAAAGGAAAGGTCAACCAATCACACAAGTTTTATTTATTTGGTATCAATTTATTCTTCGTCATCCTCCCTTACTTGATTACTCCCTTATCGTCTTGATCCAGCATGTTGGTCATCACTGGCCGATCCTTCTTGTTGGAAAGCATGATTAACTTTCCACATCGCAAGCTCTCTGCATGCTTCACAAACATGATCATCTTCAGTAATCTGAAACATATTGAAAATCTTGTAATATGGAATTGGGAGACTTCAAATTGCACTGAAACAATTAATGTATCAATATTATATTGATTGTAATCTTCTCCAGGATATTTAATTAGATCAAAGTGATCAGCTCAGCGCTTTGACAACACTTTTCTAAGAATTTAGCAATACATGACATATTGTTAAATTCTTAGAAAAATGGTGTCAAAAATCCAAAATGTTAACTATTGAATAATACTATGGCTAATTAAGATTTTGAACTACTTACGATTCGGGCATGTCCATCCAGCTACACAGTAATGTGATAACTCTAGTGTCAAGTTCTAAGACAGGATATCGGCGCAGTGTATTTACGCATAATACAGTTATTTTAATACACATTACAGTTGACACAGAGGATTCGTTTCAGTCTACCCCGACCACTCATCTTTACCAGTAGCAAACAACCAGTTCACAACGAAATCCAAACAATGAGACAAGATCGGAGCCCAAAAGAGAAACAGCACAATGTCCCACGAAGAAAATCACAGTCTTTTGGCACGCACGGGTCACACACGAGAAATATCAAAGTCCATTAAAGCAGTCTAGGTCAAGTGAAAATTCAAAGAAAACGGAAAAATAATCGAGAGAAAAACAACACAGGACTGAGCGCAAGTATCTGGTCAAAAGTTGTAAACTGTCAGTGTCAACGGTCAACGGTTGTCAATGAATCTTTGAATTTATAGTTTTTTTTGTCGAGTTGCCACTACATGTGCTATTTTCCTAATTTACCTACTTCAATATTATTATATAGGGAAGAAAACAGAATAAACTTGAATACAGCAAACAAATGTGTTAATTATTCATCTAATCCGTGTAAATAAAATTACAAACTAAAAATGACAAGACTACGATATTTATGCTGTATTGTCTTTATTAGGAAAATAAAATAAAGTGGCACTACTGGTAGTAATACAACACAACGTCATAATCTTTTAGAACGAAATAGTCAAATTACTTTTCATTAAATATAATTTTTTCCCTCTGCCTTAACTAGATACTAATATAGTTTTAAAAAACGTAGATTATTATTTGTATTTCTTTCGTATAAGTGTCACTTTTAGACGCTCAAATTTATCCGCAACGAAGTTATAGGTGGTCGAAAATGGCCTGATTTAGTTCGAGAAAAGGATGGTACGGCCGTGCCGCTTTTTTGCTTGACTTGGCGGGGGCACTGCCGTGCCCCCAGATAAAATCATCGAACTTTCCGAAGAAGCAAACATGCCTATTACGAGTCCTGCAGTCCCTCAATAGCCTAAGTATCCCCCACATCTGAATTATTCCATGTTTGTGTTCTTCACACAAACTCGAGTCTTCTCCCCCGAGAGGTGCAGAGGGTTCGTAATCTAGGATTTCTTTTTCATTTACTTTATTTTGTTGTAATCTAACGTTACGAGTGCTTCGCAGTTAAATCTCTACGTGAGATACAATTCATCTGCATTTCTTTAGCAATTTTTTTTTTTCTAAGAAGGAATTTGTTCTATTCTGTCGGAGCCAATTTGGGGAAAACTGTTTATCTATTTGCAGACTAGATTTTGAGAATTTTTCGTTAGTCTGTGAATTATAGATAAACTAAATAAATGGTTGCATGTTGTAGCACGTAGGTAATGATGGGAGCGCACGCAAGACGTTTTATACGAAGTTATGTGTGTTTTGTTACGAGCGTATTTACTATGGGGTAAGATTTTGTGATGACTAAAACGATACGAGTTTTATTCTATTTCAACATTAAAAACATACAAAAACAAAAACTTCATACGTCAATCATTATGGTTTGCTAGAAAAAATGGTATATCCTATGGCAGCGATATTAATTGTTTTCTCTTAACGTTCTTACTCAATTATCTTCATTTTACTCGGGTCTTTAGGGTCGTAGCGTGATGTTAAATACCCTATAACCTTCTTCAGGCATTGGACTATCAAATAAAAAAACTAATCTGAATGGTAGTTCCCTCTCTATACAAACAAACAAAATTTACCTGTTTGGGATAATAATATTAGATAGGAGCTTGGTTAGAAAATAAAACTGTTATTAGGTATTTTATTCGAAGTCACGTAAATTCAAAAAACTCCCCCAAATATAAATCAACTAACAATGTTGCCGACTACCTGGAGTGCTGTAAATATAATTCCTTTAGGTATATCAAATATTAAGACATCAATCTGTTTTATTGATGTTTTAATTATTCTAATGATTATTTTACAGAAATTAAAATTATATTATCTTTTAAGCACTAGACACTCCGGATTATAAAAATGATGAACCTTTGAATCAGGACGACAGTGGCTACTTTTTTTGGTAAAGGGGTTTGGATCTCAGATTAATTTTGATGGAAGATCAAGATGGTGTAAGAATAGGATACCCAAGGCCCAAGTTTTCATTCCAAGATATGAATGATAATTTAATTTCGTTCTACTAATTTTAAAGCAGTCTTAAAATATTTCAGGCACAAACAAAAACATTATTCGTGATAATTTAATCGTTAAACCTTTGAGCTCTAACTAGGAATTTTAATACTGAAGACTAATTAAATTTTTCACGCAATTATACAATCTTCTCCTTTGAAGGTTCAAAGCGTTTGGTGGTTCAAAGCAATTCTTGTACTGCGACTGTGAATAAACTACGCATTTATGAAGTTTTATTAATTGAATATTATATTGAATATATACCTTTATTTAATAAAATATTCAATGAATCAAACAAATGAAAATTGTTATTCAAATGTCAATCAAACATTGTCTACAGGGAATGAGCGAGACTAAAAATACTAAGCAAAAACAACATAACCTATAAATAACACATAATAATATAAAAAGGTATGTTACTTGCACTGAATACTCTCACATTTTCTTGAAGAAATTATTTTATTTCTTTGAATCGTTCCATCTGATGTCAGTGTGTTATTTATTTAGCGAAAACTTTTGCTATTACATTTCAGAAGTTAAATGCGTTAGTCCTTTCAGCGCAGTGATCCGTACACGAAATAAATAGAATGTGAAATAACACGTTCTTGTTTGACAAACCACAAATTCTTGAAAAGAGTGCGTTGAGTTTCAACTTTAGGGGATAAAGTCATAATTATACTTTTTAATCGACTTCAAAAAAAAGGAGCAGGTTCTCAATTCGGTTGTATTTATTTTAAATGTTTGATAACTTAGAACTCTGTCATTTCAATTGAAAAAAAAAACATGTTTTGTATGAACCGGTACACTTATAGAGTGGTCCGTTTCAAATATATATTAATATTTTTTATATGTATATTAAAATTTGGTCAAGTTCTAGTTAGTGAGTATTTGTGTTAGCTTTAATCATACTTTTTTCCGTTAAGTGTAGGTTGATGATGTTATAATGACTTCCTGTCACTGTTATTTACTTAACAAAAGAATACGAATTTATGTGGGGTAGCTAGCACAACTAAAATGAAAAAAAAGATTATTTAATTAAAAAATACCTACTTTAAAAATAAAAACAGTACAAAATGAAAAATTACTTTAATTTCGGAATTCGGTATCAAAAAACCAAAATACAAAACCGAGGACACCAACTTAGTACTGTTTTTTTTGTTGAAACTCGGTTGTTCTGAACTAAGTTTGATGCTCTGTTTCGTGCTAGATGAAATTCTACTTTAAAAAGCTTTATATCACAAAATATTGTCGTTAAAGATAAAGATAAAGATGCATTTATTTGTATAAACATGTGTAAAATGATACATAAATGTGCACATATGGATGGAAAATCGTTTAAAGTTGCTGGTTCAACATGTTTTGCCATATTCGGCGTACAAAATAGTTTATAATATTTAGTTTAAAATTATAAATGAGAATGTTTTTAATAATAGTCAAAATCCAATCAATTCTTTTTATCGGCAAGCCTCATACGAGATATAGCTAAAACATTACCTAGTCGATTAAGTGAGGTAACCAAAGCTGGTTTCTGCCATATGTACAGTCCCGGACTTTAATTGATGAGCCACTTTTAAACTTTCCAATTTTTTAGATTTATACATTCACGAGATTACACGATTAAACACGAACTTAAACCGCATGCTCGTAAACAAGATAACAAATTACTTATAATCGGAAAAAGTCTTATCCTTAAAGGTTGAAGGTTGACTAATAAATTGTCAATGAAAAATCAATACACTGTGGCATAAGTTTATCCAATCTATTTGGTACTGACTTCCTTTGAATTAGAGCTCATTAAATACTCGTTATTTCTGAAAACCTATCTGAAGATAGTGACAGTTGAAATGTCAGAGACGATAATTTCGAATTTTGGTGAATCATAGCCGTAGTTATTTATGTTTAAGTACAACAGTTATCATAATTGTCATGAACGGTATCTTGGACGCTACGCGTTCGGATAAAATCGTGAGTACGAGTTTTTCCGTTGTCGAAATGACTAATCATAACGTGACTATCGCTACGCTAAAACAATTGTCGCTACGTTACGGTTGTTAATCCTGCAATTGGTTGACTTTGGATCGTCACTCTGGACTATGTACGAGTATAACCGAATAAACCCGATTTGCATTAAGCGGCTAAAATAGGAACTGTGGCAAGTGGCTCATCAATTAAAGTCCGTGACTGTACCTGAAAAATCATCGTAAAAAATCTGGGCAATTAGACGATTACCCAGAGTACACAGACGTACCTGAAATATCACGAGGAATCTGCATCTTTAAAAATATTTTACCAAAATAATGCGTTGTAGCATAGAACCATGTTTCGCTGTGGTTGTCTCTATGTTGCTTATTAACTTTATGTGTGAGAAGGAATAAATTTTGCGTTTTTCGTTTTTGTCCTAAATCAGCGTGGTACAAAACGAGAGTATAATAGAAGCAGTTGTTTGTTTGCACGCATAAATCAGCAAGTTTGTGAAGGTTCCCGCCCCGCATGATGGTGCGACCGTGCGATCCGGTGCACCGGCACTATTTGTCTCATTTCTTTTAAACATACCTTCAAAAGGATTTTGCTGACATCTGGGAGTTTTAGAAACAATTTAGTATGTATCTCTTAATACGTGAAACAAAACCCTTTTTGCGAAAATTACGCAGATGGAGGAGGCACAGTTAAAGTTTATAAGAAGGAGTGCAAAAAGCTATTATTTTTATATAATAATCAGCGGTCACTGTATCATCGTTTCTTTCACATGTGTACCTACATGACTATGTCATATTGTTAGACAGGGTTGATGGTTAACTTTAATCAGGACAAAATCTAGCCATGACATCTCCGTTTTTATTCCCCAGTTAATTGTCAAAGATACATTGTAAAATCGACCAGCAAGCATCCCAATCTCCGGACGACCGTTCGCCGCTCGTAAACCGTTAACCGTTTGCACCAGCACGAGAGAGCACAAAATAGAAAGACGCAGAACACACGATTCACGCGGCACAGAAGGTTGGCTCTATACAACGAGCGAAAACAGGTGCACACACATAGACACGTACGTACGATGATCTTAAACAAATGCCAGTCGCCAGTACGCTTGCACCTGTCCGGAGACGCGAGTCTATGTATGCGTTAATTTTCAATTGTTTTTTTTATTTAAATTGACCGTCTTTACTTTATCTTTTCTGTGGCGAAAGGCTGCGCAACGTTAAAATTGAATTTAATCTGAGCCTGAATTCCGAGCTAGTGCTGTGACCACAAGCCGAACATGCGGCCGACGCCTTCCGAACGAAATCCGACCAATTACGTGATCAATAAGGTGTCCCAAAGACGTCTTATTAGATGGTAATTTTTTGCACAATTACTAAAGGATTTGATGCAGCTTTCGCAGTGGAATTGTAAGTGTACTAGGTATGTAGTTGGACTGAAATAACAAAGCCAAGGTTTGTGAAAATGTGAACTCGTGAAGATTAGTTAAGTATACCAAGTTTGTTAAATAGGGGAGCCGATCACTTTCCGATTTTTTTTTGTTCGAATTTCATTTTACCGAAAACTATTGACCGACGTCTTTTTTAACCGACTACAAAAAAGAAGGGGGTTCTCAATTTGTTGGAATTTTTTTTATGTATGTTCCCCGATTACTCAAAGATGGCTGGAGCGATTTGGATTTTTTTTTATTTGAAAGGATATACTTCCCAAGTGGTCCCAAGATCATCGAGTCAGGATCTGATGATGGGATCCTGGAGAAATAGAGAGAACTCTTGAAATTTTATAGGCACACGAAGCGATTTAGGTATTTTTTGGAAGAGTACTTTCTCGGAGTAGTCTTATTTCAATTGAGTGAAGATCTGATGAAGGACCTTGGAGATAGGCAACGGAACTCCTCAATAAATGATAGCAAATGGACTGGGATTACTGCAATCTCATGTCTGTCTATTGCTTACACCAGTTCATAACATAACATCACGCCGGTATGCTGTGAAGGGGTAAGCTTCACATGTGCTTACCCCTTCACCACTAAAAAGTGAAAAAAAAAACTTTTTCCAAAAAAAAACAACCGACTTCCAAAAAAACACTACAAAGAGAAAAATAACTTTAATTTTGGAAGTCGGTGTCTTTGGAGCTGTATATTAATTTTTTGTCACCGGCTTCCGAATAAAAAAGAAAGAAGAAAATATGTCAAATAATACTTATAGCAACAAAAAAAAACAACCGACTTCCAAAAACACACTACAAAGAGAAAAATAACTTTAATTTTGGAAGTCGGTGTCTTTGGAGCTGTATATTATTTTTTTGTCACCAGCTTCCGAAATTAAAGTAATTTTTCTCTTTGTAGTGTTTTTTTGGAAGTCGGTTGTTTTTTTTTGCTATAAGTATTATTTGACATATTTTTAGATCATCGAAGTATCATACGTCATACGTATTATTTTACCGAACTATATTTCGCCGATTTACAAAATAACTTTTTGCTATTTGCCGAGGCCTTTTTTGAACTTTTTTCATTTGCCAAATGATTTATTTGCCATATTTTCACTACACCGAAACAACATTTTACGGAATATTATTTAATCACAAATATATAGCCGGTTACCTGGTAGCATTTTCAATATTAAATTAAAATAGTATAATAAAAAGTCAATATGATGTGCTACAAAATTTAGTGAGAAACGAATCGCTGCAAAACCGACTTCACGCAGTCTTGTCTGCCCTACCCCTAGAGTGTAATTTAAGCCCGCGTAGGCGCGGTGGGGTGGGGTGGCCCGCAAGCTGAGGAGCAGGTGGTTTGAAGGCTCACCGCGTTAAAACCATCTGCAAAGATAAGCTCGCGTGGGACCGCCCAAACCCCGCAACGCCGGAGCCGTGACAGAAACAATGTTTGCTGCATGTTGCAGGCCTGCTTGCATGTTGCATGCTTGTTTGTATGCTGCATACTTGCTTGCATGCTGCATGCGTGCTTGCACGCTGCATGCATGCTTGCATGCTGCATGCTTGAAGCAAGCATCCTTGTTTGCATGCTTCTTACTGGGACCACTTGAAACCGCTTTTGTTCATAATCAACTATTTTAATAAGTGCCATTACATTTAAATAATTAATTAAACAAAACAGTGGTATAATGAATGTTCGTAAACATAATACTTTGAACAAAATTAATGATAATTCAGCTAAATGTAACTTCGGTAAAAACTTTTTCGACCAAATGAAACGTTGAAGTAACGAGAAAAATCAAATTCAACTGTCAACTGATACAGTGGCAGACGTGACTTCGATGAAGTAAAAAAACGAAACGATAATAGTTGAAAAGTTTTAGGTGAAATGAAATTTGATCAAATATTTTTCAAACAGCTTATGATAGGTAACCGTTAAATATGTAGTGATTTAGTTTACTATGTACTTGTTGCGATGTAATTCTTTAAATAAAATTATATAGACTAGCTTTAGCCAGCGACTTTGCCCGCGTGGAACTTTCATCTTTCCTTAGAGGTTGAATTTCGAAAAATCCTTCCTTATTCCTTGTCTACATTATAAAGGGAACCTCTGTACAAAATTTTAGCTTTTTAGGTCCATGGGTGTGGGCTAGGCGTTGATGTGTCAGTCAGTCAGGACTTTTCTTTTTATTTATATAGATAGATAGACATAGAATTTGGAACCATTAACATAATCGTGAACGGTCGATTGTTCTATTTATCAACCTTACGAATCAGTTTTGCTGAGCTTTGTATCTAAGAACCAGTTTGCAGTTTGGTAGGTACAGTCGAGATATTTCTAATAATACACTTGTTATCCATCTATGCGTCGCCGTCACCTAGCGATCTTTTGACAATCTTTCGACTCAGGTCGAAGCAATAAATTCAAAGGAATCTATCAATCGTGGAATACGAAAGTTTATGGAGTATCAGATATAACAAAGTGTAACTTTTATTGATGGGGTGTTATATTTAATACTTCGTTGAAGGGGTAAAAGGGTGGAGAGGGGAGCGCCCTCTGGCGACGAGTAACTTCAGAAATATTTGGAGCTAGCTTTAGAATGTTTCAAATTCCGTTTTATTTAAAATACTTATTTTATATTAACTTATTGTCTAGTTTCTGCCTTAAAATTTTACAAATTTGGCTACCTACTCAATGTTTTCTTACAATCACATTAAATACGTCGTGTATTACTTATGCGTTATTTTCATAATGTGTAGTTGCTTATGATGCTGGGATTCCCATTCGGTCCGTCATACGGTGTGCTGGCTAACAGAGCCAGCCTAGCTCCGCCCAAAAGCACAGAAGCTTCCTGGGAGCTTCACAGGCTTCGCGGAGCGACCTCATTGTTCCGAAGATTTCTTAACGTTGAGAAGCCACGGCGTCGCATTCAGGATGGCGTGGGTGGCGGATTCTTTGGCGTCAAGGCAGCTCCAGCAAAGCGAGCTGTCTTTGGCGCCTATGTTAAAAAGATTGTTAAGAGGATTATGGCCCGTAATTGTTCCTATTATTATTCTAAAGTTATTTCTACTCAGGCTGAGAAGTTTTTTGGTTAATCGGGGGTTTACAATTGGTTAAGCCAATTTTTACTGTCTACAGTTTGTTGCCCGTGATCATCTGTTGTGATGCAGTTCGGTCGATCTTTGGTGAATCCACGCAAGAAATTGTGAGAAAGACAGGGGTAGAAGTGGGTACGGGGCTAGTACCTTCATAATATTATCAGAGCCTCTCTTCACAAGTTCATCTACGGTATCATTGCCTAAGGATCCACTATCCTCTTTGATCCACAGGAGGTTAATACGATCGAACGTCGATAAACTCTCCAGAGTTAGATGGCACTCAATAATGTTTTTGTTCTTTGTTTGTTTGTTTTCTAAAGCTTTGAGCACAGATAGGCTGTCGGATAGGAATTTAGTGCCGTAGTTCCGGATGGCTAAGCGCTGCTGTTGCGGATTGTGATATGGGAACACATTCACATTGAAAGATCGAACTGTGTGTGCCTAGCGGTATGTGAAATTTAAAGTTGAGGTCAAGGGAGTGTACGCCAGTACCTGAACCGTTTTGTATTTTTGAGCCGTCTTTGTAGATGCGCACTTCGTTGGCTCCTGACTGATCCCTTTCTTCCTGTACTGTTTGTTTAATATAGTTTTGGTTGAAAATAGGTTGGTTTGGTGTACTACCATACGGGGCAGCGATGATAGGCTGATACTCAATCGCCCGGTCCAGGATGTTAGCGTATGGACTGGTACGGTTCTTGCCCTATATACCTAGATGCATTAGCCTGATGGCAGCTAGCGCCACCTCCTGCTGTATGTACAGGTCAAGGGGAGTTAGTTGAAGGGCTATCTACATGGCTGCTGTTGTGGTGGTTCTCATATAGCCAGTGGTAGCTGAAGAAGAAATAACCCTGTCAAAAAGGCTGTTGTATGAGGCGGTGGAGACATCTCGTAGAAAAATAAATCCTAGAAAAGATAGGAAGAGTCATCGTGATATTGAGGAAATCATCACACTGATAAAAGAGACTGATCCGGAGTTGCTGCCGATATTCATAGCAAGACATCTTCATAAACTCCCACCAGTAACGTTTGATTACTTGGACGCTACTAGAATACTGAGGTATATTATAAAACTGCAAGAAGATGTAGCCGTAATCAAGTAAAAATATGGTACAATGGACGATATTAATGACATGAAATCGACGAGTGAACCCTGTAATAGGTGTTTGGACATCAATCGCAAAAGAGGGGCATGCCTATTAGATAATAATTTTGAAAATGAGAGTGGTTCAGTCGACTTGATTACGCATTTGTTGTCAGAAGGATTACCGACGGCAATGATTAGCAGGTGCGAGTGAGTTATGAATGAGGTGCATGACGATATAATTGTAAACAGCGGTACTGTCACACCGGTGGAGGGGAATACGCATGCTGTGGAAAGAACCAGGTGCGAGGAGCGGGGGATAGTCGAGCGCGTGGAGGCTAGTACCACAGTTTCGACAAAGCAGGACAGCGGCAAGACAAGGACAACGGCAAAACGACGTGCGATAGGACTAGAAGGCCCACCGTGGTTTTGAGTACGACACACGGGAGCGTGTTACAGCGCTGAGATCGTCAACAACGTCAAGTCAAGATCGTATACATAAGTCAGATGTTTTGCGGGTAGGTTTGCAAGACGGTGAGTGGAAAAAAGAATCACCTAACGAAGGATAGATTAAAGTGCAGCGGAAAAGGTTGCAAAACCGTTTTATTGGGATGAAGGGGAGGGCTGATGTAGTGCCTCAGTCCACGTTTAGTGCAGCAGATATCAGTGTGCCGTTTTATATCTATAATGTGAATAGTGATACAAAGATGGACAATGTAGTGTCATAAATCGAAAACTGATGTAGATGTGTCCTTGCACAAGATATATATGAAAAGGAACAAGGGATACGCTGCATACAAATTCTCAATAACATAGCAAAATTTGGATTTATTTATGAAGGAGGATCTGTGGCTGACTGTCGTATCCTTCCGTAGGTTTGTGTATTTATTATAACAGTACAACCGAGCGGCAGCAGGGTGACTTGCAATTAAGTGGTAGAACAGATAACAGATAATCTCGTTAATTGATAAGGCTATAAGTAGGTAATAATGTTAATTTACTTACCTACTAAAGTGGTAATTTATAACTGTAAATCTCATATGAGGTTGATGGAGTGTATAAGAAACTTATGTAAATATGTGAGTGTTATTGCGTTGCAAGAAACCTGGTTGTTGCCGCATGAAATACCAATTCTAGGTCACTTAGGTGTAGATTTTAGTTATGTTGGTAAATCAGCAGTGCAGGCGTCGCTAGGGATACTGAGGGGAAGACCATATAGTGGTGTTCCTCTTTTATGGAGGAAGTAGTTGTTTCCATCCGTAACTATTGTTCCGTGTGCTAGTTATCGTATTGCGGCTATTAGAGCGACGACGTGCGACGGCCGTGACTTGTTATTGTTTAGTGTGCACACTGTGTACATACATATAACTCTTTTGAGAACTTAAGTGAGTATTGTGAATGTCTGAGTGAAATAGCTGCTATTGCAGAGAGTGAGAATGTGGAGTATGTGCATATACTCGGAGACTTTAATGCGCACCCCGGCGAATTTTTTAGCCAGGAACTGTTATCTTTTTGTGATGAGCAGAGTTGGGTTTGTGCTGATTACATGAAACTGGGTATAGACTCGGATATTTTCACCTTTGTGAGTAATGCCTGTGGCAGTAGACATTGGTTAAACCATTCCCTGGTTTCTGAAGCAGCGTGGAGATCAGTGGAGAAGGTGGAAGTGCACCAAAATACCTACTGATCTAACCACTTCTCACTCTGCATTCAGGTCAACCGGGGAATGGTGAGGCAAAGGTAAGGTAGTAAATAAAGTAAGGTGGGGGAAAGAAGTATTGATCAAATAACTTGTTATTACAAATTGCAGAACCTTAGACTGATAGATTTCCCAGCGTAGCTATAAGCAACTGTTGTGATAACTTTTGCTGTAATAAAGATCACGCTGTAATAATTGAAACTCTGTACAATAATATTATTACGTCGCTGCGCGAGGCGGCCGAGGGCAGTGTTGGTTTGTGAGGAAAAGTTAAAGTAAACGTACTGTGATCGAATGAATTATACACGTCAGGGACGCTCATGGGTGCACTAGGGTTCCTTTAAGAACTGGGTATGGCATGGGAAACCTTTTTTGGTCAGGTGTTTCCAGAGATGCGAGAAACGAGAAAAGTGTTTAAAAGGTTAATGAAGAGCAAATTGAATTGGACATTATAGCTTCAGAACATAAGAAAAAGCAGTTTCATAAAATTTTTTAAGTCAACCCAGAACTTAAACACCAGACCTGCAGTACTTTTGAGCGTTAATGACGTGTCTGAACCAGGGGAGATACCGGACATGTTTAAAAGGCATTTCTCAGTTACACCACGCTTGCAAGTTAATGAGCAGGAGGGGTGCAGTGTGGAAAATGGTGGGTCTTCTAGGCCGACTAACATCTCGTCTAAGGAGATAGGAATGGTTATAAAAACCAAAACTAGAGGCAAATCTCTGGGTCATGATAACCTTAGTATAGTACCCGTTTTTTCGACTTCTTGGCCTCGCGCTGCGCTTGCGCTTAACGCCGGTGGCAGCCTCGCCTTGTGGCGTCTCAGCCGTGGACGAGGGCTTGAGGGTCGTCTTTATATATATATATATATATAATCATTTATTTCAGATGAATCAGACATCCATTTTTGTGTTAGTAAGTACTTAAGAGCTAAATTAGTAACATCACAATACAATACAAATACACGAAATCAATTAGACACGTGGAGTGCAATCCAGTGTCTAATAAAAGGACCGTCTGAAGCTTGCTCGGATACGGTGAAATATGGAGGCCGCTCGCTTTCTCATGATGGCATCAAAGCCATCAATCTGAGCCTCCATAAACATGCCAGACGCACTACAGCATCTCGGCAGCCCCAACAACATCATAAAAGCATTATTATATTGTATACGAAGGGCATTGAGTGCCCGCTGAGTACAGCTGATCCACAGGGTGCACGAGTAAAACGATTGGCAGTATGCCCTGAACATTGTGCACTTTACCTCGCTTGGGCACCGTTTAAACCTGCGAGCCAGCATGTTCTCACGGACAGCCAACGCCCTTCGTTCCCTCTCAACATCCACGTCATCAGAGAGATCCTCCATGACCCAGTGACCCAAGTACTTAAGCTGTGTCACTCTTTTAAGCGGTACACTATTTAGTGTAACAGATGGGACGGTGTCGACTTTTGAATTTCGCGGTAGGGATACCAACAATTCGCTTTTGTTTGCATTGTACTTGAGCCCATGAGTCACGGCGTACTCCGCCCATCTCCTAACCAGTTTCCGTAAACCGCTAATTGAAGGACTCAGCAATACCAAATCGTCCGCATAACTTAAGTTATTAATGGTGGTGCCATCAATAGTGCAGCCGACTGTAGTGCTACTGAGACTCTCAATCAACTCATTGATGTACAGGTTGAAGAGTCGAGGGGATGTTAAGCCACCCTGTCTTACACCACACTCCAACCTGTACTCATCGGACATAACGTTCGCCCACCGTAAAAAATTGACTTGATTGTTATACCAGTAATCAAGAACGTTAATGATGTCTTCGGGGAGTGAGGTGGACCTGAACTTCTCCCAAAGATGTTCATAGGACACCAAATCGAAAGCTTTCGATAAATCAAGGAAGCCACCATGAATTTATTGGGGTCTTGCTGTCAGTATAGTACCGGACGGTATGCTTAAGACGTAAAATTGCAGTTTCTGTAGACAGTCCCGCTTGGAAGCCGAACTGTGCAGGTTATGAGAGACTGTTTGCCAATCTTTGGTGTTTGATGGAGGACCATCCAGTGGGACTTTGGCCAGACTCATCAGATCCCTCTCAAAGACCGCAGTTGTTGACGCAACCCATGTTTTGGGCGCATCTACATTTGCAGTACTCCTCAAGTCACCATAAGCGAGAACTGTCCTTGGCCTTTCGGTCAGGGTTGTGTTGGGGGGCGCATCCGTGGACGCAGATGAGGTTGGGACTGCTCGGAACGCAGCCTGTTATGGTGCAATCCTTACGGTTGCCTTCCTCATCGCGTCCTAGGACGCAGCCGAGCGTCTGTGTTAATTGGGTTTAGCCTCAGGGGATTGCCGCTTAGACGCATCTTGAGACGCTACCCTTGTGTCGGTTGTGGAAGGCGCATCTGAAGACGTGGCCCGTGGTGTGCTGATTTTTGAAAGCGCATCGGACGAGCAGGACGCAGCTTGTGGCTTGTTTGTTTTGTATTGAGTCTGTTTATCCATGGGTTTGGACATTTAAGATTCACCGTTGGAGCTCTCCACCCGCCACGGAGCCCTCAGTCGGGGACGTCGCCCATTCAACGAGCAAACGCCAAAGCTACTCCTTTGGCATAGGATCAACCTAGTAAGAAATTGGCGATCCCACATGTGGCGGAAGATTGCTGGACTGTATACGACACGAGACTATACCGCAACTCATCCCGAGACCACATGCCACGCCGGTTGCCCTCCCCTCCTAAGCTGATCCTTGCTTGATATCCCCGTTTATGGGATGCCTCAGCCGACTGATCGTGGTTAGCTACCCTACGAACCTCCGTGTAAGAGGAAATCCGGGCCCAAAGTGGTGTGTTGTTTGCAACCTGCTCCACTCAACTACCAGGATTCCTTCGTCCCCCCGTACGGATACCGCGCATGGCACAAACACGCGGTAGGTCATTGCTGTCCATCATCTGCTCTTGTTCGATGGTGGACACTCAGGAGCATTACCTCGCCACCCCTGAGATGAAGCACCCGGTGATTTCTGTTACATCTAATTCATATATAGAATAGACGCTCTTAGAGGACGCTTACGGCAGTACCTCATAGAAACGCAACGGAAGCTAGATATGGTCACATAATACCTAATCATAATATGATTTATGTACCTACCTACCTATCTACTCACCCACTTGAGTATGTGTCAGTGTTTCTATCGGTGAATATTGCACGAAATAGTAAATGGCTGAGGTAATATCATACGGTTTCTTTGCTGACAAATTGCTCTTTATCTTTCCCACGCTTGGCTCGGCTGCCTGGCTTTGTCCTCTGTATCCTCGGCATAGCGGTTTTTATTGCAATGCCAGTGGCATTTCTGCGTCCCAGTCGCAGAGGTGAGACCTGTAGAATACAAAACAACACATTCAAAATACACGTTTATCTCCAACTTATCAACCTCACGAGTTTAATAACAGGCATATTCGATTACCTGTATCAGAATGCGTCATGTCGACGTGTATCAGCATGAAACCCCCCAACTATGTAGGTTGTGCTGAATTGTGGATGGATTTAGGGCAGATCCACCCCGGGTACTTCACTGCGTAGAAACGGACTCTCCTATGTGTAGTTGCTTATTTACGTATACCAATTTCAACAGAAATTGGTATACGTAAATAAGCAACCTACATAATGCTATGCTAGACTAACAAGTCTAGCATAGCAAAACAGGCGTTGCTCGGGTTGACTTTCCATCAATTAAGGACTTAATCTAATAATCCGACTTAAAATTTTCAATTTTGCTAAGAGAATACTGCGAACATGTTTTAAGAAGAAAATTTTGCGATTATGTAGGTACGATTACTCGATTATGAGCCAAATCTCGGAACTAAATACAAAAGAGAAAAGCACTTACAAAGAAACACTAGATTTTGGAACGAATAAATTAAAATCTTTGAAACCTTAATGAGTCTCTCCAAATACCATTTTCAAACCAGTCCGTCTAGCAGACTAACAGGTCCCTTTAGAGAACAGTTCGTAGCAATCCAAATTATCCGTCATTGTGGACGACAATAGACGCCACACAAAAGCCGCGGAGTTATTGTTTAGGAAAGTTTTCTCTTATTAAGAAAGACTCTGCGAACAATCTCTTATAATTACATCGAGAATCAAACCTATCCCTTAAGTTGCACCTGCCATGTTTTCTCCCTGTATGACTCTAAGGTTGACTGGTAAAAAATGCCACAGGAATTAAGTCTGCCGTTGTACAGTATTTTTCACTTGTGCATTTAGTTTTAATAAATAAATCAATCAAAATAGTATTGCGAAGACTTTCCCGCAGGCACGAGTCGATTTGTACTTCTCAGACCAATCATGTGCATGAAGCACTAATCTGCCGTTAATAACAATAAGTGAATTTAGAATCGTAAATATTTCTTTACTTACTACTAGCTTCCGCCTGCGGCTTCGCCCGCGTGGAAGTAGGAAATTATCCCGCGGGAACATACTACCGGGATAAAAAGTATCCTATGTGTTAATCTAGATTATAATCTATATGTGTGCCAAATTTTATCCAAATCCATTGAGAAGTTTTTGCGTGAAACAAACATCCATCCATCCATCCATTCATACTCACAAACTTTCGCGTTTATAATATTAGTACGATGATTTTATTAATATCTCTGTATGATACAAAATGCGCATGTTGCTAAGCTAAATTGAAGTTATATCATGGGCAGACGATGCAATGCAATGGGTGCGTCGCATCGCATCGTCTGCCCATGCTATTACTCGGTAGGGGAAAAACTAAATTACCTGCGGACGAAATCGCGGGCCGAAGCTAGTATTAAATTAATACTCTAGAATGCTTCGTGAAGTCCTAGAAATCTGATCCTTGGGATGCTAGGATTTGCACACAAACAACAACAAAATTAAATGTAACTTCCTCCCTCCAACCTCCTTAAAGGGAGATGCAAGTCTGTGTTTCTTCTTTCAACACGGGTAATTTCATGAGCAATTTTTGCTCGGCAACACTAATGGATCAATTAAGTGGAGGAATCTGGAGCAACAACAATAAATTGCGGATATGTTTCGGCAATATTGCTTCTGATTGCTTCATATAGTTCATGACTTGCGGAATATCCAATCGGTTTGGAATTTTTTAGTAAATTTTCTTTATACCTCGTTTGTACGTATAAATACGTCTCTTTTTTGCGAGAGGAACCGACCGGCGGCGTAGGTGGCGGGGGAGTCGCATTGCCTAGTTTTTTTTAAGTTGCCCCAGATTGCTCCATATTGTGTGGCCGTATCTTTGGCAACAGATTGCTACATTTGCCATTGCCCTAAATTGCTGGATGTAGTCGTGACGTCATTGTTGACGAGAATAGCCCAGGATAGATCAATTTTAGTTGCCCGTGTAAGCGCACCTTTACGCATAATAGATAGGTAAACCTAAATTCATTTGTTATGAAAGTTAGATTATTATGTACATAAACAACGACGAAGAATCTCTTTATCGTTGGCTATGAAAAAAGTAACTGATGGCGTGTAAGATATAACTTTTTTACCCGACTACGCTAAGTAAGGGTTATGATTTTAAACTGTTTACATACACATGTAAAATGGTTCTGATATTACACAATATTAGGACGATATCATCGCTAAAATAATAAACAATAGAGCACCCTACAATAAACAAATTAAATACCACCAAAAACATATCATGTACTTATTATAAAACGTTTTTACTGTTAAAAAGTTATCAGATTTTGGTCAAAATGTGTGACTTGGCAGTTCCACTGAACTGTAAGCCTATAGGAGTTTCTATGCGACGGCCGCGATACGGCTAAGCTGTACAACTTGACCAAGATATAGGGTTTGTAGAGGTCTTGTACAGTTAGGGGCTTGGCTCTACATTCGATCTGACAACCTTATAACAGTGAAAGCGTTTGTAAGTCTTGGCAGCCTTACTATACATGATTTTTTTTTGGTGGGCATACAATAATGTGTGGTAGTACAATGTGATCGCAGCTTTATGACTGACTAGCTTTTGCCAGCGGCTTCGCCCGCGTGGAGGTTGAAAGTTATCCCACGTAAACGTAAAACCGGGATAAAAAGTATCTTTTGTGTTAACCCAGGTTTTAAACAATCCGTGTGCCAAGTTTCATACAAATCTGTTCAGCCGATTTTGCGTGATTGTGTAACAAACATCCAAACATCTAAATATCCAAACATATACAGGGTGTTTGGCAGAACGTTGAACATACGAAAATGGAGGATAGGTGGGGTCATCTGCTACTTACTCGGTCCTAATTTATTTAGCCTTGGCCCCCCGGATTTCTTTTAATTTTTTTTTTTGCTTTCTTCTAGTTTCACCACTTTCTTAACTTTAAAGTGTATTTTTTAATTAAAAATGGGTAGAACAGACACTGTTCCACCGATCTAAGCCACCAGCTCATTGCTACGAGGAACCGCTACGGACACAATCGCCAGCTCATTAGCAGTGGCGCAGCAAACAATAGAGGCACATTGTAATAACCGCCGGTACGTTA
Source organism: Antitype chi (assembly GCA_947359405.1). Classification (NCBI taxonomy): domain Eukaryota; kingdom Metazoa; phylum Arthropoda; class Insecta; order Lepidoptera; family Noctuidae; genus Antitype; species Antitype chi. Next base: position 375,185 of record OX375821.1, on the reverse strand, counting down.
CGTTACGGGAACAGGTGGCCGGTAATAACCTATTAACTCAGAAATACTGAAGTCCATGTCGATGGCAATAGTGGGCTTTTGATACACGTGTATGTTATTCTTCCCCAATTATTTGTTGTATACGACTTGTAATGTAAACAACTTCTTGTGTTGCAATTAGTTATTACACAGTTTATGCAAACACGTGCTTCCTTTTAACTAACTTTTGTGTTTATTTTGTTAACTCGTTAGTACGTAAAAGCATTGATTTACTCCAAACGCAGGTTTTGTGATGACTGATGACTGTGACATAAGCCTCTAAACAATAAATAAATTGGGTAGTTTTCCGGAACATACAACAAAGTATATCATAGCAAATCGATGAATTGTATGGAGTGCTATACAATAACACAAAAAGCCGCACATCGTGCTATGTTTAGAAAAACTATTATAATATCATTGTAGTGGACATCGCTACTTTAAAGTTATTTTAGAGACATATTCCAATAAACCCCATGAATATTTATGCAGTTGGAATATGGAAACTGGAGTTTAATCTGTCTTTTATTATGACATCTGCGGAAATCAGTGACTGGAATGTACGCTTTTTAACGTGTTTCAATTACGTATGGATATTATTAAATGGCAATTTGAAGAACAATTAATACTTTCATACTAGTAAAGAATTATAACTTGAATTAGAATTATGTAAAAACAATGAAAGCACGAAGTAAGATTCGCTGAAAGTTTTACCACGTTTAATTCGACGCATCAGAATAATAAGTAGGATCCTGTGAGTCTGTACTCATCAGTAAATGCAAACATGGATGTTAGGTTCGTATTTAAACGGAGACGCTAAACTTATTACGACAACGAGCCTCGAGTTTATCTGCAAACTGCTTCTAACTGCGAGGGCAGAGGTCGGCGCTAGCCTCCCGCCTGTGACGTCACTGAGCTGTCACCATTGTTCCCAACTTGTCGGCTCTGCCTACGGCACTCGCACCAGTTTCACCCAGTTCCATTCAACGCAATCCAGTTCGAACCGGCTCACGGCGCCCCCATCCAGTTAATTTAAGTTGCCGCGGTCTTTGAGTAATTGGTTCAGCGTTTACTCATTCATATAGCGGGCTATTTGCTCAAATGGAGTGCTGCAGGCTGGGTGTGCCGGTGACGTGCTTAACAATTGCCTGGATAATATTAAATTAAGTCTGCCAATTAAGATTTTTAGCTCGTCTCGGTGCACCGTGCATTAGCTATGCGACAAAGCGAAGCGGAATGAATAGAACGACTTGTATGACAGAGCCGCTAATAAATTGATATGAATCCTAGTTTGCCATGTCGATTGAAGAAATGAGCTAGATTATATAACAGCTCCATATTGCATTTCCATTCCAATAACCTGCATACAGAACCTAATATTTGGATTCTAAAAATTTTGCAATATAGGTATGTATTCTAGTGACAATTTAACCGGAGTGCAATTCCAATTTAGGTTGAAATACATAAGAATGTTTGGTTAAATGCGGCGCCGGAGCGGGTCGGAACCGGCGCCGGCAAGGGTGCAATGCGGAGAGGGGTACGAGCGAGTGTTGTCTAACAACAGAGGAACGACTCTTATTGTAATCAGACGGCGGCAATAAAACCATCCGAGACGCGCTGTAATGAACGACGGATAGAACAACGTTTAATATTTCCGAAACAAATTGACCAATAAAACAAAAAGTTGCCAAGTCTTGATTTCCTCAGAGCTCGAACTTGTTCAAAGTTCCAATTGTAGTCGGATTGTTTTTTAAAGTATTCCGTGAGTCCATCTCGGGGGGTGTGGGTGAGAGGGTGAGTTAGGGGTCAAGAGGGGGGCGCGAGGGGGGCGCGAGGCAAGGAGGTGTTGCTTCACTCAATAAAAAATCAGCAGGCGATGGTTACGGCTACGTTTTCATTCGCTAATCTCCGGCCGCGCACTAATCCTCCGTGACGGACGGGCCCATGTTTATTTTATTCCCCTTCGAAATTTATTTAAGCCAAAAGGAATTCGCTTTGGACTGGAGCTAAGTTTTTAATAGAATTTGCCAAAGTTTAAGTAAGTTAGAGTTATTGTGGGAGTAACTGGCGTCACACCATTACTCTGTCAATATTAGATCATTCTCTTGAATTAATAACGAAATCTTTTACATCATCACACAATAAAAGATAGTTGGTATTGGTATCTGCAAAATATTTTTAATTACACTTCTACTGAGCTGGAAGTGTCCCAAATAGCTTCACTTTCGATATTATCAATCTTGTAAACGAGGCACCTCCAACTAGCGACTGATGCTTCCGCGGCAAAGGGTCGTTAGTCGCAGCACATAACTCTTCAGGCGCGATCGACCCACGATGCAGGGAAAGCAATATCTTTGAAGGTAAATATCGATTCTCGGTTTTAGGTAGTTTCCTAGAAACAAAATTTTTCGTCAAAACTACAAGAAAACAACTGTTAGCTCAAAGACTTTTTAAATGAAAATATAACATAATTATGTAGTATTTATGTAATTTAAATATCACACAAAACTTCTCAGAAACAAACGATTTAAGTAAGTACAGATGCCAGCACACCGAGCTACCCCAAACTGTCAAATTTTACAAATTGAACATGAACCCTAACATTTTGCAATAAAGTTGAAAATCTATCAAATAAATTTGAAAGATATATATAGCTTGATGTGCTGGCGTCTGTACATCAATAACTTTAATATGCCAAAATTAAATGTTCCAAATTCAAAACAGGTCGATAGAAAATTTAAAATAGTGCAGCAATAAAGATATACCTCAGCGTGTATTTTTATAGCAGGTGCTCAAAGAGCTTTGGAACGGGAGCCCTTCTCAACGTATTTCTTGCACAACATTGGCAAATCCAGATGCGATTAAATAATTGTGAATTTAGTACGTATAGGTAATAAAGCACAGACAAGAAAATATGAACTTGGGGTGGAAAAGGGACAAGATTTTATGTAAGAAGTTCGGTTTTCTACATATAAAACAGTCGCGAGTTGAGACATGCCGTGCTCGCGGCTCGCACTTCTCTGCGAAACGCGGTCACGACTCAAACAACATCGTAATATGATCTAAAACTTTTACTGTACTGCCGACACCGTCCTGTTCCAGTGTTGCGTCTGTGTGTTCATCAATGTAGTATTGGATTTCAGTAGTTTTACATGGAATTTGCGGTACCAAATTACAAGGAAACCGGCATGTCTTAGAACCAAAAACTTCGAAGACCTGTGACATCTACAAACCCGCCCTGCGCTCGCGTGGTGGATCACGACCCACTCACTCTCGACTAGAGGAGGCCTGTGTCCCAGCAGTGGGAACGATATAGGCTGATTAGGACTGATGATAAAATGCATTATTTTCTTCATTCATTCATTTTAATCAATGGTTTAAAAGAAGATGTCGTGACAAAAATTGAATACAGTACACTTGGATGGTTTGGTCATGTTGAGAGGATGAAGGACAGCTAACTAAAGGTATTTACAAGCAGATGTGAGTGGAAGCGCCGGAAGTGGGCGCCCTAGGAGGACATAATAATGTACCCTTTTTGGTGATGATCTTGAGAAAGGTCAGGCGCGCAGTGCTCGCAACCAGCGTGTGTGACCAGGTGAATGAACATTAACGAGACAAAAGGAGTATCTAAGGATCGTAGCAGGTGGCGTTAGTAGTTGTTGCCTGCTCCCGTGGGGAACAGGCGCGAGTTCATGTATAAATGGATGATTAGTTGAGAACAAAACTAATATGTAAATAAATATTATAATTTTACTAAGCTTATAATTTATCGAATACTTTCTTATAACATGTACCCAATAATTTATTCAGAGGTCGGTTTGCTTAGCGCTGTATATTTATACATGCTTGGACGAGTCTCGACTTCAGAAGTCAACTATTTATCAAGCACAAACGTAAACCGTACCGCTACAGTATCAATATGTATTTTATCACAAAATTTTCCTCTTCTGTATTTCACGTTCCTCAATCAGTCAAAGAAAATATAAAACATTCCCGAAGCTATATTAAATCATATCTGAATTAACATGAAAAGCAGAATAAAGTAAAACTCCGACGTCACATCCCGTCTTTTGTTCGATAAAAGAATATTTATCCTAAAAAGATAGCATCTTATCGGAAATATACAAATTATATTATCGAACGAGTTGGGACTGGGGTACGTAATGTACGTTTGAGATACATAAGTTATTCCCGCGTATGTACCACGACTCTTGTACGCTCTGCTCGCTCGGCTCCCACGTTCAACGCTCGAAGCGGAGTGAGCGTAAGAACTTTCTTGATTGCCGCTTCCCAATCGCAACTTGATCTGATCTTCGTAACTATTGATATTTCATATATTTACGTACATACTTATGATTGCAGGTTTCATTTAATTATATGTATATTGATTACCTCTGTGTATGTTAGTAATTAAAGTTTTGATTGAATGCTTCCATCAATTCTGGAAACTGATATTGTGTGAACAAACAACCACAAAATGAAACGATAATCAGATACAATTCATACATTAAAGTTGAAGTAATTGTCCATTGTTACGTGCATTTATACTGTCGATATCTCCACTTGGAACGTTACAGATAAATCAAATATGTACAGAAATAAATGAGTTGAATTGAAAATCATTCGAGTAGGTACAGACAGCCCAACCTACTGCAACTCACATGACGTGAACTTTTCAACAAACTGCACGAAAACAATCACGTCTCAGCGTCGTCGTATATGGAAGCCACAAATCCTTACAATATCCAAGAGCGTAAAAGAAATGCGCGAAATTAAATTCCGTAGCGTAGCCATTTGTAAAGTACCGCGGAGCTACGCGCTACGGATTAGCGGGCGTCCACACCGACCGGTACGCCTCTACAGTGCTACGCCGCTACGTCATCGCTACGCTGCTACGGCACGATGAAACTTTTTTCGCACAAAATATGCGACCGCTGCAAGCTATTTATTTAATTTGTCAAAATTTTGCAGTAAAATAGAACATACATATTGTATATTGAAATCTTTCCAAGTTTATTCGAATGATCTATTTGCTTTATTCTTCAACAGGCTATATGAAAGTTCGTTTCTGATAAGTTATGCTTTAGACAGTAAATTGTATAATTTGTTGTAAAGTTGTGTAGAGGGAGTAGACTGTTCTGAATTCAATGTTGTATCAACAGTTATCAATAATCGTTATCGTCGAATCGGTGGCATATCAATAAATTTCCAAAATAATTATCGGAGCTCAACAAAGGAAACCCTCGTCGAATCGAGTAATTTTCGTGCCCCCGACAAAAATTCCGATTCTCGTTATTCAAATACGAAACCGGAACACGATTCCGGAACTCATTCGAGGCTCGCGCCGCCACGTCGAAGGCCGCTCAATCGAAAATTGAATTTCAATGTCACAACAGTGCAGATGTAAAAATCGTCTCGAGTTCGTTCGGCGTCGGGCGCGTTCGGGATCGTTGGGCGGTGCGCGCGCAGCGGGGGTGAGGCGCGGGCGTGCGGGGCGCGGGAGGGGGCGCGGGGTGCGCGCGCGGGCCGGCGACGGCAGTGTCCCGGGCCGGCCGCGTTTGCCGCACGTGTGTCGCGCGATGCGCCCCCGCCCCCCGCATGCCCCGTGCGCCTCCCGATAGCCGCGCGTGTCGTGCTGTGACCGCAGTGAGTGCTCTGTGTGGACCCGCTTCCGCAACTGTGGCGCGATGATCGCGCGACTCCGCACGCGCTGAAACGCATGCGATTTGTCGCGACGGATTTCTGTACCTACAGTAAGTTTCAGTGTTGTTTCGCGAATTAAATGCACAGTCGCTCGGACCGGAGACTAGTTCGAGTTGACAAACTTTTGATTTTTCTATCGCTCTATCGGAGCTCGTCGAGTGGATCGTTTGAGTGGTGACGAGGATTGTCGCATAAAGCGCTGTTACGCGGCTATCTGGTCTGATTGACGCGAGTTATCTCTCAGCGGATCGGAGACAGCGGAACTCCGGCTAAGCCGCTCTCTACTGGTACCGACACAACTTTGTGGAGCTTCAAATTTTAAGTAGACTTAATCACTGAAAAGTTGCTAGTTTAATTGTTTTTAAAGTGTAGTTTTGTCGTAAACTTTTAATGTTCGTCACTTTATTCATAAAGCTCTCGGGAAGCAGATAACTGAATTATAGCAAAGCCGCGAAGACGTTGTGAAGTGTTGACGGCGGCGGATTTGCATGGCATGGGCTCGGTGCGGCACGGTGCGGTTGCGGTTGCATTAATTAAGTGCGGCGCCGCAACTGTGTCGAGTACCTCCGCGCCGCGTTGCGCCGCACCACGCCGCGCCAGGCCGAGCCCGCGTAAAACTTTATGAGCGGTTTAAAGCGAACATTAGCCACCAAGCACTCGGCACAGATAACGCCGGCCTCTGAATAAAACATTCAATCTCCGAGAGAAGCCACTCTATTTGATTAACGTCGTAATTACTCATATAACTCTGCAAACGTCTCGGAACAACCGATCCTCCGCTTCCAATCGTTCCACCGCGCATTTATTTCAATAATGTCGTAAGCGATCACCAAACAAAGGCGAGCACGTTATTAAAACTAAGTTTGTATAGAACGTCGCCGAGAAAAAATACATTTGTTAAAAACTTTGTCGTAGACGATTCAAACCCCGCGCCGGCATTCGACGGAGCTTTGAATATGCGAAACTTAACAAAATGATAAGCAAGCGAAGGCGCCACCAACTGAGCAAAGGGGATTCCTTTTTTTAATCTGACTACTGAATAGTTCAGTTTGAATTGCTCGGCAGCGCCATAGAACCAGTTGTGACTTTATTGCAGGTTGAGGCCATTCGGGGGCGTTTGAAGCAAGACGCTTTACCAAGGGTTGAATGGGATTAGCCCTTTCGAGGGGACGCGATAAACTAATATGCGAACTCGAACTGGCTTCGAATAACCAACGTAATGCGCAGTCCGAGTCGACGTCACCGCTGCTGAAACAATCTGTCGGATCGACTGTTAACAATCGAGTCGCAACACTTGCGAAACCCATATCACACTTAATATCTTTGCAGATGCTTTATTAACATTATTATTAGAACCGAAACCGGCATGCGTTTATGACCAAATGTATGAACGTAAAAGAGGCAAAAGGAGGATAATTATAAGGATCGTATCAAGCGTTCTGTTTTTTCTTCTTACCCTATTGGACGGAGACGTGAGGTTATGCATGTTTGTATTATTAGTAGAAATTCGTCGATGACTTACCAATTAATATGCCATCATCATCATTGTCACCCTAATAGCAGACCACTGGTCACAGAGCTAGTCACGATGATTTTTTTCAAAACAAAATAGGTTATCCGTGTATGACGATTGTGATTAATTAATTACATATTTATCAATTCGCAACAACAAAACTACTAAACCTTCGCCGAAAGATGAAATGAACAAAACAACACAGTTACTATTGTAAGAATTGGTAGCAGGCAACAATTAATTAAATAATCATTTAAATAAGCCGGTAATAGACGCCGAGCATTCAGGGAATCAGTTAATGAATAGATCGCTGTTGTGTTTATTACGAAGTAAAAGGTTTTGCTCCGAACTTCCGCGAGATTCCCTGTAATCTGAGATTATAATAGACAAAGAATATTATGAGGCAATAATTGGGGCGTTATGCTATCTTATCAAACTCCATTAAATTGTATTCTCTTCTTGTTAAGGCTCATACACACCAAACTTAAATATGTACTGAATAAATCATGATCATTTAGCGTCAGACAAATATGGTAAAACCTAACACATTCGTTAAGGTAACCAGCTATATTACTAAGTATAACTAACTGTAACTAACCGAGCTTAACAAATAAGTTTCTCCTCAACAAATAATGTTGATTATAATTGTTGCAGTTAAACTTAACATGGTGCGTAAAAATGGAAAAACTTTTTGTGGAAGCTCGATTTAAATTTAACTTGGAATATTTCACAACACATCCCAGTTATTCCGCACTCGTGGTCAAAGGTGAGCCAAAGCGCTCATTCCAAATGATAATATTCGAGTAAATGTCAGGAATCGTTTCATTAACGCTCTGTGCACTACCGTGTTACTGAAATACTTTGTACGTGAATATCACAGTGTTTTATTCTGGGTAGAGGAATGAGATATTGAAAATTAATCAAAGTCACTTGTCATTTTGACATTCTGATGTAATTGAAGTAATTCAACACAGTTTCCAAAAACAATAGACAGTTTATTTCAAGACAATTTACAAACATTTAAAAAATTGTTAACTAGTAGACTCACAAAAGTGTAGAATTATGCGAAGGCATTGTTTTATAAATGATCCTGTCGGAACCGTTTAAAGATTATGGTAACATATTTGGCCAAGAAACTGTATGATTTTCACGTTAGCGACTAAAAACAACTTTGACAACTATGAAGTCATCGTTCATGAGACACCAGCGGCGACGACGTAAAGTGAGATTGATGCACGGTTCTTAATCTTCAGATACTTATTCCAAAGTAAATTCTGCATAAAACCGAGTGTCGTAAATAAAGATCCTCATCACTTTATCCAAACTCATTCCACTTTTAATAGGTGTGTGCCATTAGCGTTAACTGCTAGATACGTGGTCGGTAGGTACCTTACTGCTCGTCACATTCTGCTCAAGTCATGAATAATCAGCTCCGCCATAAGCACGGGCACACTTAGCGCGGCCTGGCACGCGGGCGTCTCGATCGCAGATCGCTCCCTCGGGGCCAGATAAGCCAATCCCGCTGCGTTACATAAACCTTCACTATTTTATGACGCGATTTAACGCCACGCCAAAACCCCGGATAAAGTTATGTTTGTTGTTTTGCCTCTATCTCGTCTTACGTCTAATACGAGCTCGTTGTACCGCCCCCTTCGTCAAGCTCAATATCAGTCAAGTTTCGTCGCAGATCGAATTATTTATATGTTCCTGGTAGTTTGTGAGAAAGTTCAGTTTGATGTTCCCACAAGCGCTGCTCCTCAGAGAAGCTCAGGGATCGCTTTTGTAAACAATCGTATTCGGTCGCGGTTTATCTTTCGTGGAATTATGATTTCCTGGTACATACTTCGCTTTTATCATCGTCCGAGACTTTAGCTGACGCTCGCTTTCGGAGAATAAACTCGTCTGTAGCGTCTATGTATGGTACTGCTTTATCTAAAGTTTCCTTTGAGGATCGTAAACTATGTCCAAATAAATCTTGTGAGCGGTGCTTGTGTCTATTACAGTGAGATACCGTCGTGGTGTGTAGTGCGGCGGAGTGCCGAAGTGCCGGAGTATCGGAGGGTGAATACATAGCGATCCCGATAACAGAAGGGTATGAATAAAATCCTTTTATTGAATGTTAGTCCCCAGTGGCGACGTTGTGTATATTTCAAATTAGTAACCTTATCCCATGACTGTCACATATGACATGTTACGACACGTGTTATGAAAGATGAGTAAACATTGCAAAGATTGAATTGAAAACACCAATTTCAATAGGTCCACTCCCTTAAATCGGTAGATGTGTCAATAGTGCGGCACTAAAATTATTATTATTACCTTAGAAATATCTCAAATTCTAAAGCTCCTAATATTCCATTATTTCTCCGCACAAGTCAAATATTTCACAACTCGTCATAACGAACATAGCGCTAATTGGCTAAAGACAACCACCATCGAAATAGCCCTTCAGGGTGAATTGTGGCAGGAAGTAATCAATTAAAATAATTAAATAATTGTGCGGTGTCGTCCGCAAATGGGTAATAAGCGAGTCGGCTTGTTACTAAACCAACCATCCCACGTTTAAAAATTACAAATAACATTACCATCTAATAGAATTTTGACACTTTGAATGGTTCCCCTCGACCCCTCCTCACGGTCGTGTCAGTGTTTAATAGCGAACGTTACTCAAACTATATTTGTGCTTAGTGTTATAATTGTGGCCGAGGAGTACCTAAATAGTTATTATCTCCCCGACTAATGGGAGCTAATGGTAAAGTACCGAACGATGGCACTCTCGATGATAAATATAGCGTTGTGTACCAAAGAGCGACAGAGTAGAAACTGAAGTTAATGCAAACTTCTGGAGCTTATTAAGAGTCGATGACATTTCTACACTTTTATGTTTACGCCCGTTCTAACATTCTCGGCTTCTGTCTGAGCTTACCTGGATTTAAATAGCAATAACCTCAAAAGTTAAGCTTTAAACTAATACATTCGCAAAAGGGTTGGGCAGAGCTGTACCTATAGGACACCCACATTGTTAAGTCCCACGTGATGGGGGGCGAGCCTATTGATATCAACCGGGCACCAATGCAGACTCTGGGTTGCTACTGAGAAATTTCTGATAGAAAAACCTAATAACACTTTGCCCGACCTGGGAATGAATCCCGGGACCTCATGCTCAGCAGTAGCGGGTGCAACCACTAGGTGACTAGACCAACGAGGCAGTTGGTCGTTCTAGAACTTCTTGTCTAAATTCATAGAAATGAGAAACAATAACTAATGACTGTTTAGAAATTTTCCAAGTCTGTGATTGAGCACTAAATCAAAACTGTTGCTTTGTGTTGCGGCTTCATTAATCACGTTGTTATCTGCGACGTGTTCAGTTGTTCACGACGCTTAAAATTAGTGCAAATGTAATACATGAAACCTCGCTCACTACTCAGTGTAACAAGCTTTACTTCGCGTCAAACTATTTTCACAGCTCATTTCATTTATGAAAATACGTTTGCGGTAAATGCTGTTACCCAATACGAGTCTAATATGAGCAGCGAGCGATGCGGCGCGGTGATGGATCGTCCATTGCCGGCCAACTGCCACTTTATTGGACATTAATCGCTCTGATGTAGCGATGGATACGTGATACTGCGATCCGGTGTCGAATTTTAGTTTTCGTTTGTACAGCCCCATTTGTGGGTGAATTTGGATCGTTATGGATTTTGTCGCCCATGACTCTCATATTCTATCGTTTATATCTATCGTGTGTATAATCACTTTGTTCACTTTCAGCTGCTAATCTTTGCTCGCAGTCGAGTTAAGTGAGCGCGTTTGATGTTTATCTGCACTTTAATCGTGATCTGTGACTATTTTGTTGAGCCGCATCTCTTTAATTCTGTCTACAAATGCTTTTATGTTATGTGTTTAAAGTTCCAGGTGAAGTCAAATAAGTTCGCTATTCGCCATCTAATTTAATTGATTCGGTAATTAAACGCTCGTAAATAGTTTATTGTTTGTTCCACAATGGGCCCCGATATAATCGGCCACTATTAATAACAGGCTACAATTAAAGCGCGCTTTGTGGCCGATGGCCGCTTGTGGCCGTTTTATCTGCCATCTGACTAATGGCCCGCCCTGGGCTCCCAGCAGTGCTTACCCTCTGACTGACGGTGTCGTTATAGTGTTACACGCTGGTGCCAAGCCGCGCTATGACCCTTGTTATGCATTGTTGCTGAAACATTTCAACGTGAACATGAGCATGTAAATTATATTGTACTAACGTATAAAGTACGTACGTATAGACAACTGCGTGACAAAAAAAGATTAGAAATTTATATACCTTATGGGGAAACAGCACTAATCAATAAAAGTATTCTTTGTATGGCATCATTGGTTTACAACAAGTCGCCTGATGATGTCAACACGTTACCTGTTCACCAATTCTAGTCAAAGCTGCACAAATTACTAGTAAATAAATTTTATTATAATGTCAAGGAGAACTTACAGGATAAAAATATAGATAGATATCTATAGTAAGAGAAAATTTATATTGAATAATATAACAATAAAAATAATGTGACATGCAGTAATAAATTTATTTGACATTAATGTAATTTTATTTTAATGACATGAATTATAATTCTTCTGACAATTTGTATTTTTAATCCTTTGACATTTGTAGTACTTATTCTGAATTTATTTTATGTTTTTTACTATTTGATTATTACCTACAATAATTTTGTAATGTTATAATTAAATAATTATACAACTAGATTATCGATAATGTAAATATTTGCACATCTTATTAGGTAATGATATAGTGTACTTTATATTTATTTGTAACATCTCTTTATACCTACCTGTATTATGCAAATAATTAATTTGATTTGGTTAGAGCTAGCAAAATGTTACCATTAGAGCTCCTCTGAAACACGTTTCATTAACACTAATTCTTGACTGTCGTATGGCTTAACTTGCACGAAGTCAGTTGTAATCAGATATCGGCTATTTGGATGCATATACAACTAAAGTTGAGATATTAGCTAATATGGAACGCGCTTTTGTATCGAAAAAAATTACATCGGGGTTAATTTTAAATAAATATGCATCTGAATAGTTATGCAATCCTAATAATTTAGAAGTCTTTTCCATACTATACACCTCACTAATTATGCATTCCCGGTGTTCCTGACAACACGCGATTTTTTTTTTCAAAAAATATTTTTAAAGAAGCCCATATTTTCATTACTAAAAATTGCCTTTAGGTAATTAGGCATCCGATTATCCGATCTCTAGTTATAATCAAATCATTCAGTGTTGGCACATAATGTATTTACCGAACTAACAAAGAGAAATCCTTCAGGTTTCAAACACGTTCCACGGCGTAATTCCCTTCATCTCCATTATACAAACGTGTTTATATTATAAACCGATACCCGCTGTGTGCGACGATAATCTTTTTAAAATTAATCCAAATAACCGAAACAAGACTCGATTTTACTATGAACAATAACGGATTACTGCAATTTGTTTTCGTAACAACATTAAACATAATATAATTTCAATTAATATTTATGGTCCTCCCAGCTTCATTCGAACATAATATTTATTTCAATTGAAATCGATTATTATCAGATTATTAACAGTTTTGTTCACTTTTGTACATAATTATCATTTATTTGTTTTATCTTCTGGGAATACACTAAATAAACCAGTTCAGTAATTTATATTCAATTTCAGTGACGTTTATTAGTACAGAAGACTGAAATTCAATTTCATACTACAACAATTCATTTCACATAAGTACCTGAAACTTATTAATCCTTGTTATTCTCGCTACGAACGAAAACTATTTTGATTTGCATATTTCAGTACACAGTGCTAGTGAACATTTTCTTTCGTTCGGCAGCTTCACAATCACGAGGAAAGCCATCGAGAAAGCGGTTCCTTTCGCGAGCTATTTATGTTTCAGCTCGCTCGAGTGGACATCTGTCCACTAACTAAAATACCTCCACATTTTATGTTTCTATTACAAGGAGTGTACTTTATCTCGTAAATTAGTTCTAATTTAGAACACCGTTTGGATGTACTCCAATGTTAATGTCAGAAAGAAATCAACGGCTACTTTGTATTCTAAAACTGTTTTTATGTCGCTCGTAGCTGTGGACTCGTAAGTTAATACTATTTGTATACACACGAAGGATCTGAGAGTAACGACTGTCTTTGATTCTACTTTGTTGTTGCCTGAACTGAATGCTACTGATTCGTATAATTAATGAGTTGTATCCGATGTGCGCTCCACTTGTGACATTAAGCTTCATGTAACACTAGCAGGGCGCAGCTCATCCCGCATTACAACACGCCAACTAAGTACGGTTCCATGTATTACACGCTCATTGTATCAGATTAATAGAATTTTGGTTCGTGACGCCACTCCACGCTGTTATGTTCTTTACACATACAAAATAACGCCTTCAATGGCTCCACTTTTGAGAGCGATGCAAAGTAATTGCAGAACGCATTTTGAGTTTGAATTAAACTTTTCATTCAAAAAGCTCAATCTGGAATGTAGCTGAAATGTTGCACATGATAGAAACGTTCAATAGGAGTAGTTCTAAATTAATGAACGCGCGATATTTGCGTTCGGTGTGGTGGTCGCACTGCATCGCGCTGTCTACTTCCGTCTGGCCGCACATGTACATAGAACACGTACAGGCGCAGGCGGCGGTGGCTGCGCAAGATGTCGACAACTTGGTATCGCGACGACAAGCACTCGCAGCAAGTTGAACAACTCCGCAACTGTTGCCAAAATTTACCAAACTTTATGTATGCAGCGCTGCAATTATAACTACTGCCTCCATTTGGAACATTTGGACTGTTCCGTTCTAAAATCTATTTCTCCATGTATATTTTGAATTCAATTTGCATATTACTGTATTCTGTATTACGGGTCGCCTCTAGCTTTCATCAAATCAATATCTTAAAGTAAAGTTGAACGCATCTTAAACCATTTATAACCTGTAATCCGGCAGCCGCTCCTATTATTTTTATTCATTTCTCTGCAGTTCCACTGGCACGGCGCAGGCCGGATCCGTTTACGAACAAAGTAAATGATCCACCTATCTAAACGAGCCGACTACAACGGTCCTTATTTGCGATCTAGGATTACCTTTTTATTATTCTTGGAAGTTAGGCGTACCCTATATTCCTTAGTTTATGTGATATTGATGTTGAAGAAAATATAATGTCAAAGTCAAACTCAAAGCATTTATTTCAAATAGGCACTTAAAAGGCACTTTTGAACGTCAAAATTTACATTAAAATAGAATTGATTCTAGTCGCCCCTTCCAAAATGTAGTTTCGTATGGAGAAGAATGGGCAAGAAACTCCACCGTTGCTCTTCTAAAATGTTTTAAATACAATATTTTAACATAGTACATTAGTACATTCATTATATAATTATGTGTGAAAACGATGCACCCAGAATAAAATTACTACACCAAAATAGGTAAAAGGGAAGAAAAGCAATACAGATAAATTAATTTTATGATAGATACATATTGCCCAAGCAGCACATTAGCGGAAATTACATCCATAAACAAGCTATATTACAGTCAAAGGCTCTTATGTAGCTGTACTAATGGATAAGACGATTCTTGGGACTGTATAGGGGGCGATCTCTACACTGTTAAACAGCACAGCTGACTAATGGCTGTACAATGGACAAAAAAAACAACAAAATGCATTTTAGTAGAACTTGAAAGAACTATTGTCCAGCTTTTAGCTACGTATAATGCTACTAGCTGGTTAAGAAGACCAAAGTTTGTAAACAGCTGCATAACGGGGTAACGTCACACCGTTTCTAAGCTTTGAACTGTATTAGAGAATAAAATTTTGCCATTGGCATTTTTTATGGAGTACACAAATTCTATTATAATGCTTCCTCAGTGAGCTTAACACTAGCTGGTTAAAAGCATTTTAAGACTGCATGAGCTGTAAATTAGTGTAGTGTTACTCCACTTTAATTCCAAAGCTTATAGTGTAAATATTATCTATTTCACAGCCTCTAGAATTATTGAAGAGTAGACATAGGTTAGTAGTGCTATGATAACGTCAATTTTGTCATAACCTCGCAACACGACTTAATCACATAGATTTTGTTACCAATGATCGTAGTTCCGTACAATTAATGGATTCGGTCAGTGACCTTTCTAAAAAAATAATTGTAACGAGAAATACTGAAAGTAATGAATCAAACCAGACATGAGGGAGAAAATATTTATATGGTAAACATTTTATTTAACGAAAATATAAAAGAATGGGCAATAAAGAGAAATGTTGCTCAAGATGCACTGAAGGAATTACTAATAATTGTGAATAGGAGATTTCCAGATATTTTACCAAATGATCCGAGAACGATTCTACAAGCTAGAATAATTGCTTTAAAATAAATCGAATCTGTTGATGAATACTGGTACAATTAATGGACTAATCAATCCGCTAACTATAGTTTTAAACAAGTGACTAGACGTTTTAGAAAATATTAAGAGCATTGGTTTGAATATAACCTTTGATGGCTTGCCTCTATATAAAAATTTGAAATATGAGTTCTGGCCGATTTTCCGTAATGTTTTTGAAATACCCAACTATTTATGGTGTTTATTATGGTGTCGGAAAACCGAAGAATCTTGATCTTTATCTAGAAGATGGTGCCGATTCTGTTGGCACAAAATTCTCTAAACTAAACTAAAAATCACCAAAATTTAGTTTAATCCTGTCAAACGACGATTTCCCATTCTGAAATTGACTAAAGTGACACAACTTAACTATATTTTAGTTTGACAGCACTAAGATTGCACTGAATTATTAATTTAGTGAAGATGGTAATTTTGCTATTCTGAGTTTGCCGTTTTTCACCAAAAATGTTGACTATATTAATTTTTCTAACTAAATCTGACTATTTTTAATCGCGATTAAAAAAGTGTGGAATAAAACTAGTGGTCATGAACTAAAATTCACACCAACACTTCGACTTCAGGTGCAAAAACAGTATTGTATCTTTTTTTTTCTTTTCGTTTGCTTATATCTCAAAAATGGTGTGTCCTATCGCAAAAATGATGATAAATTCGACCCCCTTTATGAAACCCCTATGCCCCATAATCTCAACATGTAGGTAATATTTTTTTTATTTTCCATACAATAAGTGAAAAATTCCATAAAAAACGTCGAGGCTGCCCTCCTGCACACGCTTCATTCATCTCTTAAAAAAATCATTGTGTAGGGCACACAAGTACCACGTTGCGAAGCCAAAAGAAAAAAATACCACCTGCAGGTTTGGCACGACAACCGTAGAGAAGCGTTTTGTCGACGGAAGACAAGACAAAAATGACGTTTCCGTGTAGACAGTTGTCAGTTTTTCACCGAGAAATGTAGACAAGCGATTTCTATTCTACAGTAAAGTAGAAATAGAAACCGTCATGCTACTAAGCCTGCAGGATCCGCGATTGTCAAATTCGATTTTAGTTGTGTCAAAATTATTTTTAAGTGTAGAGATTTTTTTTGCAGAATAGCTTTAAGATTCTCATAGCCAAAAGTAAGGAATTTTAGTGATAGTTTAGTTCGGTGTACAAGAGAATCGGCACCATTGTAGTTGAAATGAAACAGTTATTGAATGACGGAATCCTTCTATCAACAAGCGAGATTATAAAAGTCAAGATTAGATGTTTTACTTGCGATTCACCCGCAAGGGCTTTTATAACAGGTATGTGCATTTTCAAGCCCTCAGCGCCACGTCTTTATGAGAAGATAAATTTTAATATTGTGTGGCCGTTACAAAACAATAAAGCCGTGTCAGTGGCGCTCAAAAGTTTTATTAATTTATAGCTGTTGGCTAAGGAATGGTCAGTAAAAATAAAAGTAATGGTATACATTTACTGCGTTTTATTTTATTAATCACATACTCTTGATTTGGCTTTGGTAATTATATATGTTAAACCATTAGTTGGTTTTATTTCTCCATCATCTGGGTAATCTGACGTGTCACTATGGTTCAACATGCCACTTAGTTCTTTTTCTGCATTGTTATATGTTGCAATGGATGACCGTTTCACTATGCATTGCATTTTTGTCCAATCTGTATGATGCTTTGAATATTCTAGTTTCATCAATTTCGAAGTGACGTTTTTAATATATCATCTCAACCATCCATCCTTTTTCTCAAGCACTTGGTATGACAGATAATTTTCCTTCCCCTCTTTCTATTGTCTTCAGTTTTTGAACGGCATTTCTATTTTCTGAAAACAAGAACAATTATTTAGCAATAACATTAGCATCTTTACCTACTACGTCAGAAGTAAGAGATCATTAAGTATGCGGATTTAGTATTTGTGCCAATAAGTAAAACGCTCTATAGTATTAAAATATTTACACCTATTACAGGTACTATCACAAAAAATATCCTACACTATTATTAATTGATAAATTATAAAACAAACTAAGTTATTCACTTCGTTCGCATAATTGAATTGCAGAAGTGTGTAAGTGTGCAAGAGTGCGTACGACTCGCAATTTACAAGACAAAAAAAATTCGTAAACAAAATAGAAACAATAATAATACGTGCGGTGCGTAGCGCGTGACGGGTAACAAATTCACAATATATAAAGATAATATGGTAAAGATTTGGCAAAAACTGGCTAACACAAGTTTGAATAACTCCTTTCAATAAAAATCAATATGATTGGTTAAATTTAAATGGCGCTAACAAATCTTTCGCGACAAAGCAAATTCGCGAATAAGCGACAGTCCAAATTCGCTTCATCTCTTTCACACGGCCGGGAGAGCGTAAAGTTAAACCTAGCTAAATATTCACTTAGCTAGGTTAAATGAAGTTATAGTTTTTTTTTATCTTACTTTATAACATACATTTCTAAGCAACATGGCAAGTAATGGCTCTCTGATTTGACATAACAGGCAAGAATAAGTAGGATCACCAAATCAAGTGAAGTACCTAAGCTACTTGAGTACGAAATGCCCGAAATAGTTTTCTATCAATATTAGAGATCCCTAAGACGCTGTTGTATACTCTCACTTTGCTGCTTTCACCAGTCGTTAGAATAACTGAAAACCATTGTACAGCTAGCGTAAAGTTCTCAGCTGATTAATAGAATTAAATATGGCCATTGCACAGAAAAGAGAGTTTCAAGAGAATTTAGTTAGAATGATTGCTGGATAACAAATTAACGCCATTTTAATGTAAACAAGCCGATTATATATGAAAAAAATTACTGATATCTGTAAAATTTTCATGATATTTCAAAGCTATTAAAGTAAAAATACATTATTTTTTAGCTACAAATAGATATGAATGCTCATAAAATGTAATTTTTTTGTAAAAATCCATGAATAATTCGTACACCGTATTTATTTTGTATAATATTTTTAGTAAAACCATATTATTTCTGTGGCGCGTGTAATATTTGATAATAACACCTATATATATTAACAGTAAACTGGCACCCGCAGTACAATTTAGCGATAGAGATACAAAGAAACGTGAAAAATTACTTACCTTAAATTGGAAATTATATATTTGCCCACAGATTAGAGTTTGACATAACACTTGCACTGCACAAATAGTCTTTTGTTGCTATTTCTTTGTAGATTTATTAATCGCCGTAAGGAAACCATACACCATCTAGTGGCTGTCTAAGAGAATTAAAGGAGCTGGATAGTGGCCTATTGACAGCTGTCTAAGCTATTGTGCAGCCCATGTACATCTCTTACAATGCTCTGGAATGCTTTTAACAAGCTACTATAATTCTCAGCGCTGGTTAATTTGGGCCAAATGTAGAATTATAGGGGCTGTGTAGCGGGATAGACAGCCCTTGTACAAACAGCATAACAGCGTCGAGTTTTCAAAAATTCTGTTGTCCAGTGGCTATACAGCTATTTGTGCTGCTTGGGTGGTGCTCATATATTTACAAACATTGTAAAAGTAAGTATACGATTTTCCTACAATATTATTAGCAAGTAATAAGTCAGTGTGTGTTTTTTTTTTTGGTGGGAAATCATCAAATAACTTCTCCCGCTCTGGGTGGAGCAGGAGGGCGTGTCAGACTTTTACTGACTAAAACCCACCCGTATTCCCTCAGTTGCCTGTGTGCCAGGGGCCGCGGTATCTCTTTCGAACAACCCGCACCCCTGGCAGGCATCGGCCCTTGCGGACCCCCCATTTTGTGCTGACATCTCTTTAAGGCGCGCGTGGAACACAACGCGCCGTCGACCCGGGCTTGGTCCTTACCGGACAGCGAGCTACGCATTACTCGCCGTCCGCAAGCCCGCGCCTACGGTGGCCGGGAATCAGCCTGAGATTCCCGACGCCCAGGCCGTCTCCCGCGGCGACTACGGCCGTGAGGGCGCATATACTGCCTCTCCCTCACGTGCCAAATTAATGTCATAAATATAATTAATTATACAATTCAATTAGCAACCAGTTTGATTTTGTCTAGACTCTAGATTGTCCTATGGAGCAGGACCAGGATGTTTCCAAGCATTGTATAATGTGAGGTAGTAGGTGAGTCGTACAAATATATGTACAGTTAAGTTAATGTTGGTGGCAGAAATACAAGTGAGTAAAAGCTCGTCCATTAGCGTTCGTAACAAAACTAATGTTGAATGAAGTCCTCGCGTTGTGAATACAGTCACACTTACTATAAGCAAGCTATTATAGAACACAGAAAAAAGCGCCCTTCAATGAACCTGCTAACAATTGAGACGTGTTTCACAAAAGGAGCCATGATGTTGGATAGCTCCACAAAACGCACTCCAGTCTCCTCTGCGATATCTCACTATGTGAGCTGCACGGTATTATTAAGCATTTATTTTTATATTGAACTTATTTTAATTATGTGCATTAGTAGGTATTTCCATACTTATGGAGAATTTTCTTTATGACTTTCAAAGTTTTACGCTACAAGTAACGTAGTGCTTTATGTTTTAGTTAATGGTCTGCATTATTCATTCGATGTTTAAAGTTTATCACGTATTAACTTTTGAGTAAAGTCTCTTTAAAAAGTAAAAGCGAAAAATATATTTCAGTAAATTGAATTGTACCGAAGCTATTGGCGAATAAATAGAAATTGCCAAACCCTTCAGAATAAGAGACGAATAAAATGAAATATGAGATTATGAGAAAACTATTTACGAACAATCATGTCCACTTATGTCAAGTACCATTGTTATTGTATTCCGAGATGGATGAAAAAATAAATATTGAATAAAGAACAACAAAACAAGATGATAACCATTACGATATGCGCTTATCTCAGCAGGTTATCACCTTGTGTTGTCGTTCTGACTGTAGGAACAGCTTCGAACGCCGACACGTTCAAAATGTATAAGACAGGCTGTTCGAATAATATGATCGGTACGGCCGCGCCGGCGAGGCACGTCTCGCCACTTTATTCACGGGGTGCGGGGCGCGGGCTGTGGGGCGGGGGCGACAAGTGCCCTCCTTCACAACTTTGACAAAGAGTGTCAACCTCTTAGCTGTCAAAATTAAGAAGCGTGGCAGGTGGCTTCTGCAAATAATTAGGGTGCACTCGATTGGCCCTCTAGAGCCTCTCGTCGCGAGGGAGGTGAAACGACTCACTGCGTGTTTAAAATGTCGAGTCTCATTGTTATTTTGTCGCGTTTGTTTTAAAATTATTCAAGTTTAAGACAAGTACAAATTGCTCGTTGTTACGGTTATTAAGTGGCGTTTGGAATACAACTTTTGTTCCGTCCACTTTGTGCTTCTTGTAAGTTTGAATGCCTAGGTCTGAAATACAAATCCTATCTAAGTCTGAAATACAATCAGTGAAGGTAAGGCTTCAAATCCACATAAATATTAAATTGACTACATTAACCATGGCAGTGAGTGAGTAAGGACGAGGGTCGAAGTTAAATAATGTGAACAAAGTGCTGATTACGAAGCCTCCGTGATACAAGGAAGAAACGAAACCAAACTGAGTTGTTAACATGAGACTGAGCAATGAGCCCCGAGCGATGGACCCCTTTTAACCACTACACATCATCTAAACTACATCTAAAAAGCGGCTGCATTTAATACATTTCAACGTTTAATCCTATTTCCTACTATATTAGTATTATAAATGTGAAAATTTGTATTTTTAGATGTTTGTCACTCAATCACGCAAAAACGACTGAAAGTTTTTAAATGAAATTTGGCACACAGATAGATTGACCTAGGTTAACGCATTAGACTTTTTTCCTGGTAGTACGTTCTCGTGGAAAAATTATCGACCTCCACGCGGGCGAAGCTGCTGCCAAAAGCTAGTCTTTATTATAGATATTGTGCTCTCAGGCGTAAAAGTTTATTCGCAATATTTTTTGTATTTTTTTTCGTATTATTGAGTCAAAATTTCAAAGTTAAACATAAATGTCGAAAATCAAAATTAATCAAGACGTCAAGATTCCTTCTTGCTGAAATAACCGAACAATTAACATTGAAGTGAAACATTTCGCTAAGTTCTGAAAAAGCCTAATCTTGATTGCTGAGGCGTTCATTACAGCACTCATTAATATTAGAGCTGATGCCGCGGCGGCAACTCCTTGCAAGGGGAGGGGGGAGGGGGCAATCAACAGCTGTACTTGTGTGAGCTTTGTATTTAAAAGTAAGCATTAAAACTTTTATGGTCAAAACTTACGTTGATTGTACAGTTGTTAAACGTTACACATAAACATCATAGGTATATTAGCCTACATAACTTCACGTACTTCAAAAGCCTTTGGTCATAGTCACTAAGTCTGTCAAACGAATACATAGCGTTATTAGCGGACAAGTGACTTATTAATTACTAACACTTTGCCCACGACTTCATCCGCTTGAAATTTATCGCTCATGTTGTTACCCTGGAATAATGTAGCTTTCCATTAGTGAAAGAATTTTTAAAATCGGTTAAGTAGTTTTTGAGTTTATTCATTACAAACAACTTTATAAACAATCAAACCTTTCCCCTTTATAATATTATTAGCGTAGATTTACTCGCGAAAGATAGAGGGAGTGGAGGGAAACCTTCACTCAAGTGTGGGCAAGCGCAGGCTAGAAAAAAAAGCTTGTACCATCCTCGAGTTTTGGGAGCCCTGATGTTTAAACGTCAAAAATGTATGGTTCAACAAACGCTAATCATTACTTAACTTTAATCATCGTGTATGAATAATGAGGTATATGTTGAATTTCAAACTTTCCTATCAGACAACTGTCCACCTTGTCCTTTAAAACTTACAAAAGTTTTATAAACCAATGTAAGAAGATAATCACATTTATTATTAACAATTACATATTATCTTGTTTGCTATAATGTTCGTTGTAACGCAAATCAGCGTAAAATATCATATTAGTCCAATTTTCCTCAATTATTCGGCGAGTCCTCGGAGCACATGAGCGGGTAAGAGATGAGGATGAGAGCCATTGTGCCGAAGTACTCCGATGTACTCAGGTTCATTATTTAGACATCACCGAGTAGGACTCGTAGTGTACACATGTGTGTGTGCGAGAGAGTTATTTATAGATTGAGTCCGATTGTAATCCATTTTTTATCGTTAGTAAGCAATTATTCTTATTATGTAATAATCGATATGTTAAATCATGAGAGTTATCAAACGTATGACATAAGTTTTAGAAATATTCACACAAATACAACTAAAAAACCGTAAACTTGGTTAACGATATCATAGCTCTTTTAATAGCGTTATTTTTACCACTTCACTCGTGCCACAGTACCCTAAATTAAAAGCTTAAAGAGCACATTAAAAATACATTCCGTCAAGATAAACTTCGTGATTAAATTACTTTACAAAAGAAGAAAGTTGGTAAACAAAAACGTAAATGCGAAAATATTACGAAGTCACTATTAATTCCACAATCTCACGAACTTCTCACAATAAACACAATCTTACTAAATCTAAAAGAATAAACTGTTCTGTAAAATAAAGACCCTGTGAATCAGGCAGTGAGCTATGTTCGAGTACGAAATAAACGACACACACGAAGAAAGGAAGAAACAATAGTATAGTTTGTTTCGTTTGTGAAGCCCAAATGTGGCAAAAAGCATTGTTAAAGTAAAATATAAAAATACGTGTGTTTTGTTCGCGTGGAGCTGAGAACATGAATGACTACATGAGAGTGAGTGACTCAACGACACGCCACCAACTCACCAACGCCTCGCGTGACCGATAATGAGTGCATTATGTCACGACGGATCGCAGCCATCACGTGTCACAGAGCACATAAGTTACATTTCGTGCCACCGCTAACCAGGCGAAAATTGTTTAAGAATTTAATTTTCAGCACACTTTGTAGAAACATGCTATGGTTCTATTGAGTTTAAGTATATTCATTGGTAGACTGACATTAAGTGCTCTGTATCAATTGAATTTGTTGAACAAATTCAATTGATTAAAAAAGAAATGCATTAACTTCTGAAAACGAAAACTAAAAAATGTAAGTACTAGTTTTACCAACCAAATGAATGTGAACAATCTACGCTTTCATTATGTGAATGCTTTAGACCGTTTTACATACTCGCCAAAGCCAAACATATGTGGGTTACTAAAACAGATTGACATAAAGGGCCTCCGTTTATTTCAGTACGCTCTAAATAAATAATTAGCTACTATTATGTAGGTATTTATGTCGACCAATTGATTCATTCTGGGACATGATTTACTTTTTTTCCACACAAAACGGCGGCACAAAATGGGATAATTAGAGTAATTGTTTTATTGGTCTAGTACATACTAGTTGTAACTATCATTAGGACTTTGGTCTAGGTTATTTCAGGTCAGGCAAAACTTGAATTAATCTACTTCACCTGATTATATCATTTGAGACTTTCCCAACTCTATTAAATTATCTTGTAAAACAATCTCTGGTGAGTGCAAGTTCAGATGTAATAAAAAGCATTATTTTTTTCAAGTCTTTTTTAATAAAAATTCGAACAACATCATACCAATTTTTTGTTCACATTATTATAATACTCGTCAAACAAAACCTCTACAAATAAAACTACAATTAATGAAAAGCTTTTATAATTTAAAATCTGTTCAAAGGAACAATAACGCGTGAGTTAGCTCCATACAGTACGCAGCTAGAGTGTATGATAACCTACAACTGGCAGACATTCACTTGATTTAATCTGAATAATTATGTTATGTTTGGGTATTTAGTTCACGGTTTCATATTATATATGAATATATGTGTAGGATCAGGAGTGCCGAGCGGTATATCCTCAGGATTTTGAGTTCCCATTATATTGGGATAAACAAGACTGTATAAACAATTACAGGGTTTTTATTACACGAATAATTGCACAGATAAAAGTAACACAATAAAAATGGTAATATGTACCACAATAAAAATAAGTTTGTTAAAAGGACTATTAACAATACAGACGAACAAACCTTTAAGGTTCCAAGTTCGCATAGCGGCGTAAGCCACCCAAACACAAAGTGTATTACTCGCTATCAGCAAGCCAATACAGCTATGTAAATATACAGCAGCGCTGTACCAGGTAAACCGACAGTTTTGTCGGGAGCAGGTGCTCTGTAATGAGTCGAATCCGAAGATCGACTGACTCGAACACAGAGTGCTCGCTCTTTTATAAGACGATACCCCCACCTTACAATCCACGACAACTCTGTCCGTTGACGTACCGAAGTAGGTCACGCGTTTACTTGATACAAACCACTCACATATTATGCTAAATCTAATAAGACTTACAATATAAAGTAATCAAATAATACAAGGATAATTATCGTAAATAAACAGTGGTGATTTAACAAAGTAAAACATTTTAAAATCAAAGTAACTCAGTTGTTATGAACAAAACTATCGGTCACAAATCTCGAAATAAGTTGCCAAAATCAATTAGTGTGAATACCAAGTACTCCATAAATTATGTTCTGATTTATGAGACAATAATTGATAGAAAAAATCATGTTAATTAATAATTAGGAAAACAAAATATAACAAATTCTGCGATTACCCACAATTGTGATTGACAACCAACTCCGACATATGTATAATATGGATACAAATTATATACGTATATATATTCAACTGGACGGGACTTCAAGTTATAGTAGTTTATGTAAGGTAGATTTTTATTCAGCATCATATACATTTATTTATTTAAACTTCTGGCACACGAAAAGGTACAAAGGTGGACTTAATGCCTTAGGCATTTTCTACCAGTCAACCAAGGCTAGTGAAGAGATTAGATGGCAGGTGCTTAGGTAGAGAGAAACAATGATTGAAAAAAACTATACAAAATTTATATCGTAATGAATAATAAATAAGATTGGTACATAAATAGATCATAAACTTATAATACACATACAAGCATACATATCTACTATAAACTTACCTATAATATACATATATATATACATTCTCAAGGGAAAGAGGAGTTTAGGTGGCTCTACGCTATTCGTTATGAAAATATCTCTGCAATTTCCGCTTAAATGCTTACTGACTGGTGGTCGTCCTGATATCGAGAGGAAGCGCATTCCAAAGAAGATTGGAAAGAATATGAAAGGAAGAATGAACAAAGTCAGAAGTATGAGAAGGACCGAGTAGAAGAAGATTGTTAGAAGAACGCGGATTCTTAGTGTGAGAAGAACATAGATATTGGAAATGAGACACAAGATAAGATGGAGGTGTAGGAGAGTTGAGAAAGGAGAAAAGCGTAGTCAAAGCACGCAAACTTCTTCTTTGGCGAATGGGCATCCATTTGAGCTAGGCATATTTTTTAACGTTGAAAATGAACCGGATAAAATTATTGAGCAGTCTGTCGAGCGTATCTAGAAAAACCGCATTCAAATCGAAGTAGCACACGTCACCATAGTCGATGATAGGAAAAATCAGAGTACCGTTGACTCTTTGACTAACACCAGATACCACTAACACCTGGCGTTGCCAGCTCAGTGTCGAGTCAAGATGCAAACCAAGATCTTTTACAGTAGGGGTAATGGGTATGACGGTACCATTGAAAATAAGTGTAGGAAGGGATCTGAGCGTCACCCTACCCATCATGCGCAAGCATCCAATTACAATGGCCTGACACTTTGAGGGGTTTACTGACACCCCAAACTATCAGACCATATTTTCATTGCATCCAAGTCTCGGTTTACATCTGCTATAGCGTCTGATAAACCTTCTACCCGCTCAGATGTATAAAGTTGAAGATCATCAGCATAAAGATGATACAAACACTGAAGACAGTGAGTAATAAAATTTATGAAGATGGAGAATAACAATGGAGTAAGAATACCGCCTTGCGAAACACCAGCATCCAGATCACGCCAACTCGATGAACTCTCATCAACGCAAACCGACTGCTGACGTCTCCGAAGATAAGAAGAGAACCATTCCAGAGCCTCGGGCGAAACCATATGATGATAGACATATTGATGATTATAATATACATCATGTCCTACAATCATAACCTACGAATCCTACTATCTATACTAATACTAATAAAGGTGAAGAGTTTGTTTGTTTGTTTGAACGCGCTAATCTCAGGAACTACTGGTCCGATTTGATAGCCCATTTATCGAGGAAGGCTAGCTATATATCATTACGCTAAGACCAATAGGAGCGGAGCACCAATTAAGAATGTTCCAAAATCGATGGTTTTTTTTTTCTTTTGAGAGCTTCCGCTGCGTGCGCTCCGTGAACGGTTAAAGTTTCGCAAAAACCATGTATGACAGAATTGTTTCCCTTTAAAAGTTCTAAAAAAAGTTTGCGACAACATATGTCTATCTTTTAAGGTTGGCTCAGTATAACCTTTTTTATGCTTACCAAAGTTCTAAAATAATGCATTATTTGTGAAGGTGTTTTATAAACATGATATTAATCTTTATCCAAATAAATACGTTATTCATCACAAATATGTCATTTAAAACAAAATTGCTCTTTTCATCATTCGATTTCAATGAATATCTTAGGAAATATCGCAGTTTTAAAATAACATCGCAGCAAAATAATGATCAAGTACTGCGCGCGCAAAAAATACTTTCACCTTCTACGTAAACGAAGTGACGCTGACGAAGTCGCGGGCAGAAGCTAGTAATATTATAAATGTGAAAGTTTGTATGTTTATTAATCAATTACGCAAAAACGGCTGAACGAATTTGGATCCAATTTGGCAGACAGATAGGTACATAGACAGATAGGAACATATATAATACTTTGATCCCGGTAGTACGTTCCCGTGGGATAACTTTCGACCTCCACGCGGGCGAAACCGGTGGCAAAAGTCAGTATTACATAATTCTCGTGTGCTTTTCGGTTAGGAATGACTATTAAATAGTGTTGTAAGCCGACTCGAGGTGTACCGCCCTTCTACACGGCAGGTCTCGCTGCGACATGTATATGGCTGCGGGCATATAGCGCGGTGCGTGTCAAAGCTCCCCAGTACAACCTTACACTTCAGTGACTGCCACTGAGAAGTGTGAAAAGGCGTTATGAAATTATGCCTGAAGAGTACGCGATGGAACGAGAAGGAGCGCATTCACCTACGTAAACTGATGAGTTTTAGTCAGAAATACGTTGAACATAGTCGTGTCGAACACGTTTCTGATTTCTAGGACTAAACTTTCACTAATCAATCAGGAAAATCATCTGTCTTTCACCGATGCCCTTTGGAATTAGATATGCACTGATAGACAGACAACTTATCCAAACCAACCCTGTGGAATAGTAGATATCATATGCTTTTGTTTCTAGACCATTTAAAACGTATTTGTACTTATCACAGCACATTTAAATTGGTTCAATACAGTTGACCAAATGAACTCAGGGTGTCCTTTAGCATTAATCATGGTGATATCATATTACCAGAACATTCAAAATCAAAAGGGATTTATTCAAATTAGGCCGAGAATCAGCACTCTTCGAACGTCATAATTACATAAGAGAGTCCCCCAAAACGCCCACTCTTCACCACTTCCTACTGCTTTAGCTGGGAAGAAGAAATGGTGCAAAAAACTCTGTTAGTATCATCATCAACATCAGCCTACATCAGTCCACTACTGGACAGGCCTCTCCCATTGCACGCCATTCAGCTCGCATCTCGGCAACTCTCATATAGCTGCTACTAGTCACCTTGCGCAGATTGTCGCCCCACATAGCCTGAAGGCGTCCTACCTTACGTTTGCCGATTCGCGGTCTCCACTCAAGAACACGTCTACCCCAACGAACGTCAGTTCTACGGCTAATGTGGCCGGCCCATTGTCACTTCAGCTTGCTAATTCTGTGAGCTATGTCGACGATTTTGGTTCTCTGCCGGATCATCTCATTCCAGGTTCTATCTCTCAGAGATACTCCGACCATAACTCGTTCCATGGCTCGCTGAGCGACTTTGAATGTATGGACCAGCCGTATCGTGAGTTTCTACGTTTCCGATCCGTAGGTCATAACAAGCAGGACCTAAATTCAAACAACAATTAGACATTGCCCACAATGAGATAGGTATTGTTTGACGCAATTCGTTTAACAAATAGTGGTAGGTAATGACATATTCATTACATTATCGGTGGATGTTATACCCAGTAAGTCCGATAATTATCTCTTCCTCCTAACGTTAATATTAACGTCTGTAGTACAAGGTGTGAGAACTTAATCCTGGCTTAAGAACTTATTAGTGAGGGCTTTTAGAGAACGGGTGTGAGTTCACTTGAAAAGAAAAGGGGTAAATACAATGTAATCGCATTTAACTGATAAAAAGTTATAGTACTCCGTGACGTCATAATCACTGAAGGATATTTAAATATCACTACCAGCTTTTGCGGCTTCGCCCGCGTGGCGGGTGGAAATTATCCCACGGGGACGTACTACCGGGATAAATAGTATCCTATAAACATATAGGATACTATTTATCCCATTAGTACGTTAAGAAATCCAGATTATAAACTAACTGTCACATTTCATCCAAATGTGTTCGGCCATTTTGCGTGATTGAGTAACAAACATCTAAATATCCAAACATCAAAAAAAAAAACTTTGACATTCATAATATTAGCAGGACGAGCGTGACAATTGTCTGCCTCCACATCACGCTCGGGACTATATGAAATCCGAAGTAATTCAAAAAGTAATGTAGCGGTATTCCAATGAGAAATATGTCAGGATAATATTTCAATTTAAAATCAACTTGTAATACAGATACCTACACATAAAAACAACCGACTTCCGCAAAATCACTACAAAGTGAAAAATAACTTTAATTTCGGAAGTCGGTGACTTTGTATATGTATTTTAATTTTTTGTCACCGCATTCCGAAATTAAAGTTATTTTTCACTCTGTAGTGTTTTTCCGGAAGTCTGTTGTTTTATTTTTGGATTTTTTTTTATTTTTCCTTTTTAGTACTTACCCCACACCGATTCGCAATTTCATCATCCTTGGGGTCAAAACAATGCATGTATATACGATAGCAGCAATCGCGGTTGATTTGCTGTCATTTTTTGAAGATTTCCTTTGTCTGTCTCCGAAACGCATAATCAGATTTATATAAAATTTAAATGGGACCATTTCGGCATAAAACAAAAAATATTTTGCAAATCCGTCTATATAATGATAGAGATATGCCCAAAACTCATACAATAAAAAATATATATAAACATGTCAAATTGACAACCTCCTTCTTTTTGAAGTCGGTTAAAAAGTTTAGAAAATATAGCACAATCTTATATCACCACAAAAGTAACTTTATATACATTAAAAACTAAGTCTCAAACGCCTCGAAACCAGTGAAGCGACGAATTGAAATCATACCCCGATTTATGAAAAGACATAATTTTCCCTTTCTGGCGCACTTGGAAGCCACCGTCACGGCAGTAATCTGCAGGGATTAGAAGAGGTGTGCTCGCGCGCCACCGGCCATGCATCATGGTATTAGAAGAGGTGTGCTCGCGCGCCACCGGCCATGCATCATGGTATTAGAAGAGGTGTGCTCGCGCGCCACCGGCCATGCATCATGGTATTAGAAGAGGTGTGCTCGCGCGCCACGGCCATGCATCATGGTATTAGAAGAGGTGTGCTCGCGCGCCACCGTCCATGCATCATGGTATTAGAAGAGGTGTGCTCGCGCGCCACGGCCATGCATCATGGTATTAGAAGAGGTGTGCTCGCGCGCCACCGGCCATGCATCATGGTATTAGAAGAGGTGTGCTCGCGCGCCACCGGCCATGCATCATGGTATTAGAAGAGGTGTGCTGGCGCGCCACGGCCATGCATCATGGTATTAGAAGAGGTGTGCTCGCGCGCCACCGACCATGCATCATGGTATTACCGCTGTGTGATTGAGGTTTATCGAGCACCGACGTAATCTCTATTGATGGGGAAATTGATAATAGTAGACTGTCATTATTTATTATTGACCTCCTAAATTAGGAATAGATGTAGTTTCGGTAAGGTCTTACTTTTAAAACAAGAGCGACTTGTAGTTTGTGTGAATCTGGAAATATAAAATTGTTATATATTCATCAAAAACTAGCTTTCAAGCAAAATTTAAGAAGAAATAAAAGATGCAAATACATCTATAATACCCCATTTCGCCTTAAACAACATTGTTACCTATTTTATGCATTAGTAAGCTATCCTTAAAAGATAGATCCCTTATGCCATAGCAAACTTTCATGTAGACCTAAAAAGATAAATATCCCACCATATATTGTTTTGTTTTATGTCATTTTCGATGAAAGCTCCCAGGCGGCCTTCCTTTTTCCGACATTTTCAACAATTATCATATATCATAATTGTCAACCAATTTACACAAACCGTTTACAAAATATACACTTAAACCTTCCTCATAAATAACTCTGTCTATAGGTAAACAATATTATTACCTATTTTTTTAGCAATTTCTTTACACCTTACTAGCAGTGTTTAGTCCCCATTGCACACTGTTAAGTCATAATGTGCAGCACTTAATTACAAATGTGACAGCAGTGTCAATAAAAGTTCACAAGTCAATAGGCTGGTAAACCACTTTGCCTCCAGCACATAATTTCTTGCGGTAACTTTTATAACTTGCTAAAGAAAAAGTTGGAGAAAAAAGGGCGGTTTTCATTTACGATAACCATTAGGATTATTTTAACCTGTGTTAAGTTAGCAAATGGGTCGTTCACTAGGTTACAACTTTGGTTTTGTAACATAATTAGTATAAACTTTAGCTTCTAGGTTTTCATTCATGTGAGTTTTCGGTACTTACGAGTGACTTAACTTTTGCACATAACATACGGTAACTTGTTTAATTGTCACTGAATTTCGATTAAATATTAGATTTAAAAATATATTAGTAAAATAAATACTTATGTTTTTTTAGAATACCTACCTTTAATAAGTTGTTAAGACAGTACTTATTCTATTATGTGTTCAAACAAAAAGAAACAAAAACATTGTCACCCGACTACGGAGAAATTGAATATATCTAAAAAGTAGAAAACAAGAAAATATTTCAGACCGAAATCAAGACATAGTTAGGGAGGGTAGGGTATACAATGGTCTAAGTATAGCCGTGGTCCCCCACGTCACCACACGGTATACATATACAGGCTTGCGACTACGGTTTTACCTTGACCATTTTTGTACCTATGTATGTCTTGATTTCTGCCTGAAATATTTTCTTTCTTTTCGGTTTCAATGCTTCATAAACGTTACAATAACGTAAATAACAGTAATTTAATAGATCGCACCGACAATCGATCGGCAATTAAATTCCAATAGCAGTGCATAGTGCCTTGAACGAAACCATAGTGCGATTTATTTCAACGCCACTCATCTATCGAGCTTCGTAGAAATTGAAAATATAAATATTTCGTAACATAGCGCAATGTCAGTTTTGCTTGTTTGTTAGTAATATAAATATGTATATTTATTTGCTTAGACAATATAATAAGTATCCAAAGTAATGTGCTAGTCGAGACCTTTCTTTTGACACCAAACATGTCATGATTTTCTCAATTAATTTTTTTTAAGGTCAGAAATTTGCGTGTAACGTGCCACGATATTAAATTTTGGTAAAATTTTAATAACCTGTGTCACTCGGACCACTTAAACAAATCTATTTATGCCCCATTTATCAAAATTGGTTTCGTAGTTCAAGCGCTACGGTGAAACAAACGCAAATACAAACAAAAAAAACAAAAAACAAACATACTTACTGCTAAAATCATAACCCTTCCTTTTGGCTCTACCGTTTTTGGGTAAAAAGCTATTGCAACAGATTGTGAGAGTGATCCATTGGACCGATATAACCTGAAAATAACTGCAACAACTGTAACATTTTCAACAAATTAATTTAGGTAAAAGTGGGCGGTTGTAATTTTATTTATTTATTTTGCAAGCATTTAAATCGTTTCAAAGAACAATTTATTTATTTGATAGTTGGCGCGAGTTGTTATTTTAAATATAGATTCGCTGAGTTAGCTAAAGTTGTTTCATTTACTAAATTAATAACTTTAGGTACAACTTATTTAAAATTATAAAAAAGTATGTATACTACGTTTGTAATTATGGTTTCAGCAGCCAAAATATGAAAAGAGTTAGGACTGGTGACGCGGGAGAAAACGGCGAACAGTTGTCTGTAGCAAGCCTTCACCAACCACAGCCTTCAGTGGCATATTCCCATTGTTTGCGATGTTTTTAGTTTTTAGTGAATGAATGAACGTCAGCGCTCCATCCTACTACCTGCCGGCACAACAGTTACCTAATGGCTCCACACTCATACAATGACTGATGTATTCCTACAGCTTATTCTTGATGAACAGCTATCACTAAAATCGTATAACAGTAAATTGTAAACACAGGGGAAAACTCAATAACAGTCACCTAACCATGATATTTATTTTTGTAAAACCAAAGATGACAAAAGAGGCCTTAACTTTGTTTTTCTGTGTACGTACTGTCGAACTATCTATACGCACCTACCTATTATAAAATCGTATCTGCACATTTAATTATTTTACTTTTTGACATTTTTACGAGATCTGGGAACGATTATTATCTGTTTAATTTTTGTATGTTTGTCTGTTTATCTGAATGTATGTTCCAGCATCACTTGCTACCGAGTAGTTGACTGCCTCGTTGGTGTAGTGGTCGCTAGCGCTACTCTGGGCATGATGTTAGTGACGGGACTGCCTCGTTGGTCTAGTGGTCGCTAGCTCTACTGCTGGGCATGATGTTAGTGACGGGACTGCCTCGTTGGTCTAGTGGTCGCTAGCGCTACTGCTGGGCATGATGTTAGTGACGGGACTGCCTCGTTGGTCTAGTGGTCGCTAGCTCTACTGCTGGGCATGATGTTAGTGACGGGACTGTCTCGTTGGTGTAGTGTTGGCTAGCGCTACTGCTGGGCATGATGTTAGTGACGGGACTGCCTCGTTGGTCTAGTGGTCGCTAGCGCTACTGCTGGGCATGATGTTAGTGACGGGACTGCCTCGTTGGTCTAGTGGTCGCTAGCGCTACTGCTGGGCATGATGTTAGTGACGGGACTGCCTCGTTGGTCTAGTGGTCGCTAGCTCTACTGCTGGGCATGATGTTAGTGACGGGACTGTCTCGTTGGTGTAGTGTTGGCTAGCGCTACTGCTGGGCATGATGTTAGTGACGGGACTGCCTCGTTGGTCTAGTGGTCGCTAGCTCTACTGCTGGGCATGATGTTAGTGACGGGACTGTCTCGTTGGTGTAGTGTTGGCTAGCGCTACTGCTGGGCATGATGTTAGTGACGGGACTGCCTCGTTGGTCTAGTGGTCGCTAGCGCTACTGCTGGGCATGATGTTAGTGACGGGACTGCCTCGTTGGTCTAGTGGTCGCTAGCGCTACTGCTGGGCATGATGTTAGTGACGGGACTGCCTCGTTGGTCTAGTGGTCGCTAGCTCTACTGCTGGGCATGATGTTAGTGACGGGACTGTCTCGTTGGTGTAGTGTTGGCTAGCGCTACTGCTGGGCATGATGTTAGTGACGGGACTGCCTCGTTGGTCTAGTGGTCGCTAGCGCTACTGCTGGGCATGATGTTAGTGACGGGACTGCCTCGTTGGTCTAGTGGTCGCTAGCGCTACTGCTGGGCATGATGTTAGTGACGGGACTGCCTCGTTGGTCTAGTGGTCGCTAGCGCTACTGCTGGGCATGATGTTAGTGACGGGACTGCCTCGTTGGTCTAGTGGTCGCTAGCTCTACTGCTGGGCATGATGTTAGTGACGGGACTGCCTCGTTGGTCTAGTGGTCGCTAGCGCTACTGCTGGGCATGATGTTAGTGACGGGACTGCCTCGTTGGTCTAGTGGTCGCTAGCGCTACTGCTGGGCATGATGTTAGTGACGGGACTGCCTCGTTGGTCTAGTGGTCGCTAGCGCTACTGCTGGGCATGATGTTAGTGACGGGACTGCCTCGTTGGTCTAGTGGTCGCTAGCTCTACTGCTGGGCATGATGTTAGTGACGGGACTGTCTCGTTGGTGTAGTGTTGGCTAGCGCTACTGCTGGGCATGATGTTAGTGACGGGACTGCCTCGTTGGTCTAGTGGTCGCTAGCGCTACTGCTGGGCATGATGTTAGTGACGGGACTGCCTCGTTGGTCTAGTGGTCGCTAGCGCTACTGCTGGGCATGATGTTAGTGACGGGACTGCCTCGTTGGTCTAGTGGTCGCTAGCGCTACTGCTGGGCATGATGTTAGTGACGGGACTGCCTCGTTGGTCTAGTGGTCGCTAGCTCTACTGCTGGGCATGATGTTAGTGACGGGACTGCCTCGTTGGTCTAGTGGTCGCTAGCGCTACTGCTGGGCATGATGTTCTGGGTTCTATTGCCAGGTCGGACAAAGTATTATTGGGTTCTTCCATCTGAAGTTTCTCAGTAGCCGCCTCCAGTCTGGATTTATTACGCCTCTGCTCATTCCTTTGGGGAAATAAGGCGTGATATTATGTCACGAAAATGATACAAAACCTTTTCTCGAAAATATTTGTTAAATTTTAATCCACATTAATAGTAGGTAGTATTTTTAGAAGATCTTTTGACTAATGCATGCCACACCTCGGAAGTTTCGAGTCGGAACGCGTTACTATCATAACAGTGGAGCTCTTACCCATGACACTGTTGTTCAAATTTGATGAAGTAGATTTACTTCACCTTATAATTTGGAGTACCTATCTCTTAGTAGTTAAATTAGTTATCTCTTAGTACTACACGCAGCCCTTAAATGATTAATGTAGGTACACGAACACGGGCCAACCAAACACGTGTAACATTACCATAAACACACTATTAATAAAACTCACTCCGCAGAGCTCTACACAGCTCCACTACGTTATGCTACATTATGGACATCACTAATCGAATCCCGCGCTACGCACAACACTACAAGGAAGTTTCACTGAAATGGAAATCAGTAACGCAGTACAGAATATTGTAGTTTTAGTTATACTCGTAACACAATTTATTAGATCACAGATTAGCTGTTTATTTTAGAAGTTAGATATTAGGAATTTTCAGCTCAGTATCTATCTATTAAGTAGATACTTTAAGCATCGTAAATGAGATCAAATGACGTAATACAATGTAGTCATAATTATATAAATATATTATATTAAATTTAAGTCGCTTCTCGAGTCTGTCTGTGAGACCGCATCGTATTTTTAAGCTACGGAACGGATTTGAATGCGGCTTTCACCATTATTTAGATAATTTATTTCGGAAGGTTTATGTGTATAATGTATGTTTATTAAAATCTTGATATTTTGTGTAGTCATAAAAAATGTGCGAAGCAGAGGTTGTCGCTAGTTATTATAATAAAATTCTGCCACAAGAGTCCATGCTGATTCTGATTACAGCGTTCGATTTTTATCCCTAGCGAGTTGTCCCCAGCCGCGCGGCATGTCGCGGTAATTTATGCGATGCTCGTTTACATCGACAAGTTTTAATGTGCGGCCATCGCTCGTGCAGAGAATAATTAACAATGTATGTCGCGCTGTCCGACAACGCTGCAAAGCGTCACGTTCCCGGGTAGAAGAGCTTTTTAAATATCCGTTGAACAAAAGTGGGCAAGTTTTGTTGAAATTGTCTTTGTTAGCTTTCTTTGTGTAATTATGCTGTCGGAAACGAAGTTCTGAATCCTGTAATTATTTGTCAACATATTTAATTACTCTCGCATCAAAACTTTTGTTATTTGGTAGTTAACTAAAATACGGTAAACAAAATATCTGATTACGGATATATTTCGACAAACTAAATCAGACTTGTCTTGCAAATGAGGGGGAGATGGGCTAATTTATTACAGTAGTTAAACCTGGTTTTAACAAGCATTGATATTTTTGGTAGTGGTTTACATAGCACAGGAGAGTGTCACTCGGTCGCTGTACATCAAAGGGGCTATATTTACGACGCAGCTCTAAATAAGGACGGACAGAAGGCCCGTTCCTCTATATTTCGCTCGTAAATTCAGTTGGTACAGTGTAACTGAAACGAATTTGTATTGAACTATAAATCTTCGGTAGATTGTATCGTTGCAACATTTTCTCTGAGACGCATATAAAACCTCCACTTAACATGTAAACATTTATAATCTTATGCATCCAAATTCCTTAGAGAATAATGATCAAAATTAAGGTACCCTCCATCGACTTGGCATTTCCTTGGCTGTACTTTAGAACCTCCACTGCAGCCCCCCAGAGCTTCCTGCCACGATGTAGAGCGCTGTGTGGGTTATTGTTTTCATATGTAGCATAGTCCTTCTTTGTTTGCATTGTTTCTTGCACCTCTCCCGCCCCCGCCGCCCTCTGAACAACCGCGCGGGAGGGCGCGGATATTCTCGGGGTTCAGGTAACCCGGCACAACTCAACCCGACACACACACAACACACGCACGACGCACGCACAACACACGCAAAGCCACACAAATTGCCGCGCGGTGCCCTTTACAACTTCCGCCAGAGTTGAATACTATTTTATATTATCGGAAATGTTGTACGAACAATACATTTGTCTTTCTGCAAATGTTTTGTTGCCAAATAATACTGGCAGACTTTTTAGTCATATTCCAGGATATTTTACATTAGATATTTTATTTTATATTATGTTTTATGACGGATTGTAGACGGACAAGGAACCAAAGTGTATAGTGTGTAATATTACGATTTTTGGCCAAAAAAATATAAATTATATTTGTTTCGTTGACAGGACATACTAGATCAGACTGCAAATTTAGTAACTGAAAAACCTTCTCGCATTATTAATGGCGAAACCACCATGAACATAGCTATTATTACTGTTGAATGACAAAGATAAATTAGGTTTAGAATATTGGCAAAACAGTTTCAGGGTACCAAAATATGCTACATTTAGCTTATTTTCGGTATTATTCAGGACACAATAGTAAAGTAATCCGGTAACACGATGATTGTCCTGCTGAGTGTAGTCGTAGGTCTCAGTTCAGTGGGGGATAATGTCGGCTAATTGAGGCGCTTACAGTTATCGACTCAACAAGTGATGGATCCAACTCCAATTAGTATTCCATCCTGCCTGGCTGATAGACGAGATATGAGCGGCCTAATTACTGCCTCCTTCGCACGAAACGCTGAGTTCAATTACTTCAGAGTTAGGTCGCGTATTCAAATTGATATTACGTTTGATACTAAATATTAAAGGCTTGCTGCTGATTTGTTTCATAATACGCTATATCGCAAATCATTAGTCGGAATAGATCTCCCAATGAATACAACTACGAGTATGGGCGGCTGTATCATAATCATTTAACTCACCCGACTGATTTGTCATTGACATTTGTTGCTGCTCACCAATAAACTTCCATCTTACTAATCCTACTATCCTACTAATATTATAAATGTGAAAGTATGTATGTTTGTATATTTAGATGTTTGGATGTTTGTTACTCAATCACGCAAAAACGGACGAACGGATTCATATGAAATTTGGTGCACAGATAGTGTATAACCTGGATTAATACATAGAATACTTTTCATCTCGGTAATATGTACCCGTGGGATAATTTTCGACTTCCACGTTAGCAACCCGCTGGCAACAGCTAGTACTTCATAGGTATTTCTTTCCAGCTCACACATAATACGATGCTAAGACTAATATAAAGCAAGTCGCCATATGAATGTTTGTCTTGCGACTGAATAAACCGCACGTTATTGGCAAGACTTGCCAATATTCTGCATCGTGCCGGTTTAAACTGCCTTATTACTTCATGAAGCAATACCGATATCCTGATACCGTTCGAGGAAACCGTAAAAATACACATACGTATTATTTGCAAGCGGCACATAAATACATGGTCCCCGTAGCATTGCTGAAACGAGCGGGAGTATTGCCACAATCGACAAGCTCTCTAGATAAATTGATAATATTCCTATAATGTTATATAGAACGATACTGAAGAACGATATAATCACCTATTTACTGAAAGCGTGTTTATCCGAATTCTAAAAGTAACGTGTATGACTCAATTTGCCTCGTATTCTTCTGGAGCTTATTTGAAATTGAATATAATATGTGTAATATATAATACAAGGTTAATGTTCATGGAGTTACTTACTGTGTTGAAAGTAAAATCTGTGCCTAGATTCATACCTGTAACCTCAATTTGACATAATACTGTTGTGTCGGTCATTAGTGGTGCCCTTACCTCTCACGGATCAATAGAGGTGCTTTTCTTTTGTTCATTCAGTTCGCTCACTACATCAATAGCTAATTTCGCGATATCAACCAGTCGTGAATGAACGAATGAACGCTTTTGATGTCTCTTGGCAATATCGCCAGCCTCGACAGATTCCACTTTGTATCCACGGGCTCCCTCACAATTTATTGGTACAACGTGATATTTTAGCAGCCCATTATAAATGTATAGGGCGACATTTCTTTTACAACTGAACTCATAAAATCGCGTTGAATATAAATTGGATTAGATAATTACGTTGACTTCACATAATTTATTTCGGACTTAATTTGCTATTCATCATTAAAGATGGAATTTTGACGACTATTGATGGTCCTTGTTTTAATTTCATTTTGCAAAATCAAGGTTTAATTCACTGCATACATTTTTTCAAGTGCGAACTGAAGAAGATTAACATTACCGAAAAATTGGGTTTTGTTGGAAATAGGTATGTGGTCCCGAGCCCTTCGCGAACATATCACGTACACAATTTACCTGCGCCGCTCGTGTGTGGGTGTAGGAGTGTGCGTACAAACATTTTGTATCACTAAATAGGTATGTGGTCCCGAGCCCTTCGCGAACATATCACGTACACAATTTACCTGCGCCGCTCGTGTGTGGGTGTAGGAGTGTGCGTACAAACATTTTGTATCACTAAATAGGTATGTGGTCCCGAGCCCTTCGCGAACATATCACGTACACAATTTACCTGCGCCGCTCGTGTGTGGGTGTAGGAGTGTGCGTACAAACATTTTGTATCACTAAATAGGTATGTGGTCCCGAGCCCTTCGCGAACATATCACGTACACAATTTACCTGCGCCGCTCGTGTGTGGGTGTAGGAGTGTGCGTACAAACATTTTGTATCACTAAATAGGTATGTGGTCCCGAGCCCTTCGCGAACATATCACGTACACAATTTACCTGCGCCGCTCGTGTGTGGGTGTAGGAGTGTGCGTACAAACATTTTGTATCACTAAATAGGTATGTGGTCCCGAGCCCTTCGCGAACATATCACGTACACAATTTACCTGCGCCGCTCGTGTGTGGGTGTAGGAGTGTGCGTACAAACATTTTGTATCACTAAATAGGTATGTGGTCCCGAGCCCTTCGCGAACATATCACGTACACAATTTACCTGCGCCGCTCGTGTGTGGGTGTAGGAGTGTGCGTACAAACATTTTGTATCACTAAATAGGTATGTGGTCCCGAGCCCTTCGCGAACATATCACGTACACAATTTACCTGCGCCGCTCGTGTGTGGGTGTAGGAGTGTGCGTACAAACATTTTGTATCACTAAAACACACAGTTGCCACATTTAATACAAAAAGTACACATGTTAAAGGAGGATAAGAATCGCCTATAGCCGGCACAGCGATGTTTGTTGAAGGGAAAAACGTGCACGAGAAAATATATGAGGGAGCTTTGCTTCATAATACACCTATTGGTGCGCTGAGAGATATTGGCTGAACGGAGGGTATTTTTGGATATTAATGGTATTAGCTCAAGCAGCTGGGATGAAAAACAAACAGTTTCGAGGGAGTGCCTCAACTCGGCCGGATCTCACGCGATGGCTGAGTTTACACTCAACTTTGATGTGGGTAGGTATATGAAGCTCAGCAACGTATTCTGTACTAAGAGCTGAATCAATATATTCCATCAAAATTCATTTTGATTTTAAAGGCGTTGATGCGTAGTATAGTAATCATTGACATTAGCTGAAACTAGATTTTACTTAGTGAAAATTTTGAATATAAGTATTAAGTAAGCTAGTCTTATGAATAAAGAGAGTTGCAATTGCAAAAGATAAAGTATGCTGTGTGTCAGGGAAAACCGATGCATCATATCGTACGGAATGTGCAAGACTATTAATTCACAGTTTAAACATTCTTTCAACGGTTAGTCACGTCACATTTGCGTGTGTCACACTAATCGTCGATAACGTGTGCTGGAAGTATTTCACAAATTATTTAGTTTTCACACTGTCCTGACAGCTCCACTACATTCCTGCGCCAGTTTGTTCTACATACGACACAGAACAAAACGTAGCTCCAGACACTAAAATTACATGAAAAATTAGCTCTGCGTTATTTCAGGCCGTACCCATCCGGATTTTGGTTTTACGAAACGTTACCCATACGATTTTATCGACAGAGAAAATTTCCAATAGTTAGAACTACGCAGAAGTCGCTGGAATATTTGGGATTGACTTGTACTGACGCGTGCACCTAAATATTCGAAGCGTTTTTTTTTTTGGTAAACGGTAGTCTATTTGAAATCCGTATCTCTGTTACAAAAATCTTCCGCTCTTGGTTCCGTTTGAATATTCACAATATTTGACATACATTGTGCAATGATCTTACGTAGTACGTACTAAGGTGAATGTTTGAGAGTTACAAAGCTCAGATGAAAAAGAGCAGCAGTCGGCGAGATGCGCCAAAGTTAGCCAACATCCGGCAAGGTCCAGGGACCACATCTGCGCTACGAATATGATCCGTTACGGCTCCGCTTACTATTCCGCGGACGTCACAGATGGGATTGCCTTATACAATTTCAGGGCATCGCTGGATGCGACCATAAAACTGACCTCCATTACTCCCTGCGCTACCGCGAGCGACAAACTCACGTTCGATAGGTTCTCGCGTATGTGATGTGTGTGAATAGAATAGAATATTTTATTTGTAAAACATAGGTCATTTCATGCTAAGATCTTAAAAATAAGGTAGTGCGCTATGTTTTGCCAATATTGATCTACAAATGATTAAAAACAATTAAGTGAGCACTATTCAATACCAATATTAAAATTAACAATATAATTAAAAAGATTGGTCGTTAAGAAACTCATCTAATCTATAGTAATATCTGTCAAGCAGCAATCCGTTTTTTTTTTTTCGCTCGGAAATCATCAAATAACTTCTCCCGCTCTGGGTGAAGCAGGAGGGCGTGTCAGACTTTTACTGACTAAAACCCACCCGTGTTTCTTCAGTTGCCTGTGTGCCAGGGGCCACGGTATCTCTTTCGAACAACCCGCACCCCTGACAGGCATCGGCCCTTGCGGAGCCCACCAGTTGGTGCTGACATCTCTTTGAGGCGCGCGTGGAACTCAACGCGCCGTCGATCCGGGCTTGGTCCTTAAACAGTAACCCGTTAAGTGTTCTTTTTTTATTTTGCTATGGCATACATTTTATTCCATCGGGTATTTTATTGTAGCCTTGTGGAGCAACATCAAAGAAGCTTTTCTTCATTAGATAAGTTTTACATTTTACAAGGCATAATTCGTGGATATATTGAGCACGTATAGGTGTCTCCTTTACTGTACATAGTTTTTTGAATAAATGTGGATTGGTTTTACAAATAATGCAGTTTCCAGGATGTATAAAGCTGGTAGGGGTAATATTTTTAACTTTTTAACTATGGGATGGTGTTCGTAAATCGTAAAAGAATTTAGTAATATTTGTAAATTTAATATGTTACCGGAACATCATAAATTACCTACGGATTGTTTACTTGATCTTGTTCAAAATATGAAAGCTGGGTGTCCAGCTTGACAAAATCTCTCGAATCTTCAGAAGAAGAAATCATTTTAAATCATTTGTTAAAGTTTTTAAAGTCCTTATCTCCTTTAATTCTGAATCTGAGTTAGATACCTATCATTCTAAACAGAATAATAGAATTCTAATGTAAGAATATTAGCGACGAGATATAAATATTGTGACATGAATGTATACAACAACAACAGTAGGATCTAGGGCACAATAGCGGACCGGTCGGGTTCCGTCGCCGCATGCACTTTATTTCGTCCATTACTGTAATGAACCGCGAAATAGCGCCTTCTACTGAAATATAGCGCAATTATTTTTTTGCGCGGGCGGCATGATTGCGTCGAGACGCGGCCCTATATCACGCTGAGCGACAACCCTAACACGCTCCCCCCGCGCTCCCCACGCCCTCTGTGACCACCACAAAGAGCAGATACAACAGAAAAACCATATCATCCAACACATGCATTGAGCTACTTTGAAACGCTCGCGGCTTCTGCTAAAGGATAAATATTACAATGTGAGAAAATGCCAACTGGCACTCTCTCTTTGCCTAGCCTTATCCCATTTCATTTGGGATCGGCTCTCCTCGTCATTTTTCGTCAGATATTTCGGTTCTGGGGCGTAGAGTCATTCACTTGGGCTTGCTTCAGATCGTTGTTGACTAAAGACATCCAAGTGAGAAGGGATAAATGTTAACTGGTACTGCAGTTAACATTTTCATTTTAGTTTTAGATTAATGTAAAAATGGAATTATGGAGTCTCCTACAGTTACTATGGTACGACCGTTTTATGTGTTATAACTTTCCCCACGTGGTACCCAGTGAAGTTATTCTGCGTCTTCTGTACGTTCCTTCAGCGTGGCTCACACAAATGCGTCCCCGCTCTAACGTATGTTCCCATAGTGTATATTAAATGTCTCGAACGTTCTGACTGTTCCGCTCCACGACACATCCCGCCGAAAAATATCAACCACATTTCTCTCTGTGTCGTTACTCCAGATGCTTTACTAAACCGGCCCCGAACGAACGGCACACGAATGAAAGAATAATAGAATACCTACAAATAAATAACAACGTTTATGCCATAATATGTAGCAGTAAGGGCTTAAGAAGTAATGGAACACCGATTGGCAAAAACTTTAGATCGTGTCGGCCTAGGCAAGGCTGACGCTGAATAATCTCGCTAAGTTATTTTTGATGGCAACATCGTAGCAAGATTAATTGGGTCTTTTGTCACGAGAACGAGACCTTAACTGTGATGTGTCTCAATTTATATTCTTTTTATGGAGCTGAGTCGGGAGTTGTAAAGTTTAGTGGGGCTACAAAAACACTGGGCGGTTGACCACTAGGCAGATGAGCGCAGAAGGTCACCTCTGTGCACTGTTTGGCATAGACAATGATACAGTACGAAATTACAATTTGTTTATTCAAATGCGTTCAATTTACAATTGCATTATGTCAAAACCACTACGTTTACTTTGACTCATGTATATCTACTGATAATGTTTATATCTCCTTCTTTGCTTGTTGGTTACGGGGTGAGGTCACACGAACCGGGCTCACGCGACTTGTGCGCTGTTGTGTCCACGTCCTAACCACAGCCAACTTTGAGCTGGGATCAAAGTTGTATCTTCATTGTAGCGCGCATAGAATGGGGATCAACTCACTGGGGCTATTGAAAATCAAGAATGCGGGATGTGTTGTTACAAACTTTCACTGTTTGTATATTTTTTGTCTTCGTCTCACAATGAACTGTAAACTTGTTTTTATGAGCACGTTTTAACAGCTACTTTTCTGGAGGAACAAATGAAGTTCACAAGCACATATACATATATAGATTTGGCAAATCGAAATCGTATGTCCAATATTCTCTCTAGTACTCTGAATACAAACCAGGTACATAGAGAAGAGTTACTACAGAGCCAGGGCTCTAGCATAGCCTAAATTGAATACATTTCAGTTCAAATTAGAATGTTAGCTAGAACAAGTAATGCAAAAATAAGCACACAGATTCCAAAACCATTTCTGAGCAAATTCAGAATTCACTTCCGAACAAAAAGAACTTCTAGTACTATCTACTATACAATACAATTACTCGCTATTTGTATGAGCATGTAGAACTATTTCGTCGTACAATAACACTGCGACACGCGGCGACTGTCCCGGTTGTCGCCACTCATTCGCCACTCATCCTCGCTAACGGGCAGTCATAGCGAACACGACGCGTTACT
The DNA here is from genome assembly GCA_947359405.1 of Antitype chi. Lineage (NCBI taxonomy): Eukaryota > Metazoa > Arthropoda > Insecta > Lepidoptera > Noctuidae > Antitype > Antitype chi. Next base: position 330,481 of record OX375821.1, on the reverse strand, counting down.
GCCGTCGCGCGTCGCGGGGGTCCGCATCTCGCGACAACTCTCATTGAGGAAAATGAACATGACGTGAAACATAGCATTAATGGTGCCTGGAGGAGTACGCAGGGTTTTTTTTTTGGGTGGGAAATCATCAAATAACTTCTCCCGCTCTGGGTGGAGCGGGAGGGCGTGTCAGACTTTTACTGACTAAAACCCACCCGTATTCCCTCAGTTGCCTGTGTGCCAGGGGCCGCGGTATCTCTTTCGAACAACCCGCACCCCTGGCAGGCATCGGCCCTTGCGGACCCCACCCTTTGGTGCTGACATCTCTTTGAGGCGCGCGTGGAACACAACGCACCGTCGCCGTCGACCCGGGCTTGGTTTTAATTTACTAGCTTTTGCCAGCTGCTTCGCCCGCGTATAGGCCGTAAATTAACAATTATCGTCAAAGTTCAACCAATTTTCACAAAATCTTATACAAATTATATACCTAAAGCTTCCTCATGAATCATGAAATGATACTCTGTCTATTTGTGAAAACCACATGAAAATCGGTTCAGTGTTTTTTGAGTTTATCGCGAACAGACTTACAGACAGACGCGGGGGGGACTTTTTTAAATAATATGTAGTGACTTGTATTTATTACTTGTTTATCTAAAACCAAAAGTAATTACATACTCGTAGTACAACTATCTTTCGTCCCGTCAAGTACATTATCTTCTGTTGAGTAGAAACTACGACTCGCAAACAAAACAACAGTTCATTATTAGGCAGAATAAGTGCCTTGTTAATGTAGGGGCAATAACAAGCCCCTTATTATACTGGTAATTGGTCTAGCCTTGAAATGTATCCGATTATGTTGTTAGAAATGTTGGAATCAGCCCTTGTTCTTAGAATACATTTAATAATTTTTGAATTTGGTCTCACTAAATGTGGCTCTGTTTATAATCCATAATATAACATTATAAATGTGAAAGTAACTCTGTCTGTCTGTTACGCTTTCACGCCTAAACCGCTGAACCGATCGTCATGAGGGGTATAGCCTGGTCCGCCGCCGTCACCCGCACCACAACACCGGCTGCGGTAACGTCACACGTAGGTACGTCGACCCCTAAACGTATCTACGCTGCTATTGTTGCCACTAGCAAATCTAAGGCGTCGCAGCCTAAGCGAAAAACTGAAAAAGGGAACAAACTGAAAAAGGGTACTCAACCTGCCCAGACTGCGGTCCGTAGCTCCTTGCCAAGAACCGGCCTAGTTGATGAGGAGGGTTTCGCGAAGGTAGAAAAGAAGAAGAAGAAGCCCTGCTCTCGTAACTTGTACGGTACCGCACCGAGTGGACCCAGCATGTTGCTGCGCCCTGCTGTACCAACGACGCAGCTGTACATTTCGCGTCTGCATCATTCCACGAAGGTTGAGGAAGTTGTGCAGTACTTGAAAGTGAAGACCAACTGGACTCTGAGGGTTGAAAGGTTGGAATCGCACCACGACATCAACTTTAAGTCATTCGTGGTACGAGTTCCAACGCACCATCTACAGCACTGCTTGAAAGAAGACTTTTGGCCGAAAGGTGTCATATATCGACGTTTCCGAGGACGGTTACGTGACACCTCGCAGCAAAACACGATGCCGACCACTTTGCGTGTTTAGTTATAGTTTTAAGCTGTTTATATTATGTATTAGTTTGTTATTATTGCTTAAGATTATTTTTGTGTACTTTATCTATGGGCCTTAGTTACCTGATAATAAAATGATTATTATTATTATTATAGGCTATTTTTTTACGCGATAACCGACAACCACGTGGGTGGAGCCGCGGGCAAAAGCTAGTTTTCTATAAATTTAGTAAAATTACCGAAGAGATAACAATTCAGACATTAACCTAAATGATGGTCCTCCTTTGATCTGACCATTAGGCCCTTTTTGTACACACGCGTTTTATCGTTATTTTTATTCGCCATGTGTAGGCACGGTCGTCAGAGTTGCATGAAAGCTGGTTGGCAGACACGTTTTTTCTACGGCGCGATAATACTGCCTACTGTAAAGAACCCTGCAGTGTATAAACAAAGAGTTTCACAGTGTAATTGTATAGATTTTGCCGTCTCAAGTTTATTTCAGTGTTTCATCTCAGAGTTCCTAGTCGGCTAGGATACAACCACGTCATTTAGTTTATATAAAAAATTCGTTTTTTTATTTATTTATTTATTTAACCATTTATGCACACACATATAAACAGACAAGAAGACTACTTTATCATTTATCATAGCCATAATGTATGTACACACATGTCATGACGACAAATTTTCTCATTGTGTTAAATAACACTCAACTCGGCCGTACCTATTTGTTTTCAACATATCCTCTAGCACTAAGTTACTTAGACTCCTCACACCTCCTGTTTTCCTGGTAGTGTAACAATTGAGTGGCACATACACGCTGTTCGCACCTGTTCGCTGGTACATAGTTAATGAACGCTTTCGTCCGTCCCTAGCCTTGAGTTAAGGTCGCTCTAGTGGACTGGAGCGGCACACAATTGGGGACACGATTTAAGGAACTGCAGAAGGTCTATTCTTCACATTACGTGATAAAAATCTAACTTGGGACACTGTAGCGAACTTCAGAGTGCTTTGCAAGCAAAGGACAATAATTAGCTACTTGTCAGCAAATGTTCCTGTAATACTGTGGTTTTTGTAATGTATTGTTATCCAGCGCGTTTGACTCATAGTTCTACTAACATAGATTTAAGTAAAAGTTACTACTACTTACCTATAAGTGATTGTTACACTAGTGCATTAATAAAATTTATCTTACATGTTATCTTTTGCATAATACCAGTGTAAACAATTGTTGGTGAACCTAATAAATAAATAAATAAAAAGAAAGCTTTATTTATGTGTGAACCTTCTTTATGTATCTGTGAAGTGAGTACCCCGGGCGACCCTCATGTAACGGTGCCGTGATCAAGTGTTTAGCTTTAATAAGTGATGTCTGTTTATTTGGACGATAGGCTCGTGTTATGGTGTCCTACAAATTGACCGCGTTATTATATTATATTTACTGGGTTAGTTTATTTTGGAGTTGTGTTATTATTACTATCTATATTTATACATTCATGAAATTAAACTAATTTTTGCTTCAATTTATATCGCAAATATTGGCTACAAAGTTGAATGTAACCGTGCTAATAATATACACCGTACTATTCTGATCCTTTCATGTAATATTATGATATTTTTTCAACAAATCACAGAGTCGTAGGATAATATAGTATAGGAATGTGCCTTATGTCTCATTATTAAGTCTCTCTGACCTACACTTATATAAAGGTAACGAAAGGCGTGAAGTTTGACATTAAAAATTGCCGAACACCAAGTTAAGGTCGTTATCGGCAAAAAGTGCTGCCCTAACAGAAATCAAGTTGTTTTATCAGCGAATCTGTTCGCTCCGGTATCGAGTGGCCGAAGTTAGGGAGCGCTGTGACTCGTGACGTCACCGGGAGGCGCGCTGTACTTCAGCATTTATAAGTGTTTATCTGAAGCGGTGGCACTATTCTTATCTGTTCTTAAGTCTTCCTAAATAAGTGTTGTGATGCTTGTCATTGTCAAACATCTTTGAAATCCGATAGTTTTTTTTTTCTTTAATAAGAAGCAACCTTTTTTGGGACAGACAAACATAGATTCAGAGTCTGTTCAAATTCTGTAAGTAATTAAAATCCAGAAAGCTTAAAACATCTCTAATAGTGTGAGTGTAGTAGCACCATGACAGCATTTAAAACTTATTGCAAGAAATCAATTACAAAAGTACGGCTATCTCTTGTTATATAAACTAGTTTACCGTTAATTGTAAAAAGACGAGTCAAAATATTGCTGATAGTTACAGATTTAACTGTTTAAATGATTATCATCACGCTGTACCTATATGGAGCTAAGCAGCAATCATAAAATTATATAAGAACGGTTACGGCTGTTTGTTATAAGGGTCAAAAAACTCTATTGGACCAACTCCGGTTTTTTTAATTCTTTTTTTTTATACGTTTTATATTATATGAACGGTTTGACTAGTGGAAAAGCCAGAAATCGTAAAAACGTTTCCCTGGATGAGCTGTTTCTCACACGCACAGCTGGCTATATGTAGCTTGTTCCCGCATCACCAGTCCCGTATCTTCATAATTATCTTGGTTGCTGAGACACACAATTACAATCGTATCTAACTATATAGGAAAGTTTAATAAAAAATATGACTGTTATTTTAAGCAAATTATAGTATCTTACGACTGCCACACGAATGAAGTCACGGGCAGAAGCTAGTATCACATAAAATAGAAAATAATCTACGTAAAAGATAACTAAATAATAATAAAAACCTATTTAAAATTCCACTTACACATTATTATCTTAATATTCATAATGATTAATATGTTATGATGAGATGTTCTGTGGGTGATATTTTAGATGTTATATTTATAATGTCCGGGACCGGCAACTTTGTCTGTTACGCTTTACCAAGGTTAACTTCAAAACAAACAGAACTGCTCCTAAATCACTCAAAATTGCATCCTTTACGACTGAGATTAATAATTAAATAAATACAGCCATTAGGTACTAATTTTAACATTCTATAAAAAAAAACGGTAAAACTTCAGTGTGTAGTTTATTTTAGTGAAGATTGATGACACGTGTCACACTGGCGACGCACACGACCTCTAATTCAAGACATTTGTTTTGGTAACGCAACGCATCCCCAGACAACGATCGTAAATATTTGTTGTGTTCAAATAATAATGATGCTGTTATAAGGAAGAAAGGAATTCGTTTTTTCATGAATAATTTATAAGTTTGTTTCAAGTTTTCTTTGATTATTATTTGGTCTTATAAAAACCTAGCTATTTCAGGTCTCTACGAGAAGTATCCTTTACAGTAGCATTCTTCACAGTTTTTGATATGACGTGGTTATACGCTCTTTACAAATAACCTAGTTCTCAATGCAAATAACCTAGTTCTCAATGCCAAGAAAACAAAATGTGTAAAGTTTGCCTTACCGAATGTTAGAAATCTAAGTCCCAACATCATATTAGATAAATAGGTGCTTGAACTCTTGAGTCTACGGTTTCAAGCACCTCTTTATCTAAAACAACCGACTTCCAAAAAACACTACAAAGTGAAAAATAACTTTAATTTCGGAAGTCGGTGTCTTTGGAGCTGTAATTAAATTTTTTGTCACCGCCTTCCGAAATTAAAGTTATTTTTCACTTTGTAGTGTTTTTTTGGAAGTCGGTTGTTTTTTTTTTGGAAAAAGTATTTTTTTCACTTTTTAGTGAGCAGTGTCACAGTTGAGCAAAACTGCTCAACTGTGACACGTGTATACGTCACTAACAACACTTCCATCACAAACCGAACGCTTTATAAATACATTAGGTAACAATCAATATACGAACACACGCAAGAAGAGATAAATATTTAATTTCCGCCGCAAGGTGCCGTTGGATCGCTTATTTCCTTGGTGATACGCGCGTAATCCCATAGATTGATGCTGCGTTTGAAACACCAATATTTTTCATGTTCGCTCAAATGGATTTTATTCGCAGCTAATGGTTTTTTCGGGCGGCGTGCTCTGTGATATTGTTTGTTGTTAGGAAGATGATTTTATGAAGATTGTTAACAAAATATTTGCGCAAATAGAAATAAGTCCTAAAACTCATGAAACTAGATTAATTTTGCTTGAACAACAATATGTTAGTAGCGGAATTTCGCGACTTCTAAATGTTCGACAAAGTTTTTAATAGATTCGACGATCGATTGCAGAGAACGAACTTCGTTTCCGTGGGTTAGAAGAAAGAAACATTTTGTTCCCCAAGGACGTGCAGCATGCTCTTTGTCTTATCTGAGAGGATTGTATAAACACGCAGATACAATGAACTATACTTGGCATACTAAACTCCATAAATAAGATAACATTCCAACATCTAACAAATTTCACGCCACATGCGCGCACGTCGCGTTCGTTAGCCAATGAGCGTGATTAACAGCTGCCGGTTAATATAATGTGCAGCGAACACACATGTATCGGATGTGCGAGGCGCGGCACGTGCCGGTGACGTCACCACTACGGACATATTTATGTGGGTGCACTTTTATTAAGCGATCTGTTTCTGCAGTATTTGTTTTGTGGAGATAAGTCATTCGAATATCACGAGTACAGTCAGCCTTTAGAAAGATATACATAATTATACGGGGTGCAATTGAAGTCATGGGCATTATTTTAAACTAAAACTCTTCTCATGACACTATTTACATCAGGGGGCCGATTCTACTAACAAAATCGAACGTGAGCGTAACATGGGCTTGATGTTTTGTGGTATTCTACTATTATTTTGATACTTGTTAGAATCGAAACAAAGCTAAACTTCAGCCATTCATCTGTCAAAATTAGCGGTTTTCGGCGTTCATATTGCTATCTACAAAAACGAGCTCAGATTGCCTGTTCTTCATAATACCCGCCCATACCATCACTGTGGAGCCATTTTAAAGGTGCTCTTCCTGGACCCATCTCAGCCGTTCAGCATTTACGGGACGACGATACATTCTTATCCTTCTCGTGTCAGGCCTAAATCCAAACCAGTACTCATCGCAAAATAAAATTTTATCCTATTGCTCCTGGGTCCATTTCAATTGTTCCCTACACCATTCGTTTCAACGGCCGGATTTCCATGGTATATCGGTGGGCACCTAATTGAGCATCGTGCTCGTAGGCCGTATTCATGCAGCCTATTTCTCACGGTTTGGTGGCTAACAACAATACCGCTTGAGAATTGTAGCTTCAAACCTATCTCCCGGGCGGTTAACATCGGCTGACGTCTTGCAGTCAGTTGTATGTATCGATCCTGTCGAGCAGTTGTACTCCTTCCACGTCCTGGGTGCTGCTCAGCAGGATCCCCTGTATTAACGTAACGCTGCCAAAGATGACAAATCACGCTCCACCAAAATGCATTTACCTGGGACTGATTTCTTCCCACTTGTAGTATTCCTACAGCTCTCTGCATTTCATCAGCAATAAATGGCATCGCTTCATGACAAAAAATTACTCACCACTCAATTAAAAAAAACTTCATATCTCAAAATTATAAAAGTGAGATAAATACCAAATTTATCAAGCAACAAAAACATGAAATCGGGAAAAAAGAAAAAATCTTTTATTTTAATGAAAACAAAACACAACGGAAAAGTTTCTATTTAAAAAATCAGCCAGTTTATGTCTGAGAACATAAAGATTGTATACCATTCTACATTGTTATGAAAAAGATAAAGTATCAATTAATAAAACATGCAGTTTCGGTAAATGATGCGTGTTGCTTAGACTTTTTTGACGGGCCATTAGTGTTTTGGCGTTCATTTTGTGGGATACAGAGTCTTTCATGACATGCATAAGCCATGCAATGTCAAGTAATGTCTGTCCCAAAGGGTAGTGCTATCATTTTTACTTTTCTGTTTTTCTTTTTGGTATATTACATAGGAGGTCGAATATGCCATTGATGCATAGGAAATGAAGTGAGCAAGAAATGAAAAAGATTTTTTTGTGTTGCCATCAGGGAAACCCGGAAGACAAATAAAAAGGTTGAAATAAATAGAACTAAGTTATATGATTTTTAGCTAATTACACAATCGACCATTGCCTTAACATGCCCAAGTAGGTACGTGTATAAAAGTGTATGTTCTAGGCTGCACGCCTAATAATTTCATTAAATGTCATGGTGATGGTGTCAGTTTTGATTAGGTATGTGCTTATGTACTAAATTATACCTACTTATTAACGACATAACGCACTGTCATTAAATTATTTCAAACTTCGGAACCATTTATTACGATCGCGCTCACGCTTTCCCCGTTTCCGATATTGATCCTATTTGTTAGTATCTACCTTTGTAAATATTATGATAGCGGGAAAAGCTCTAAGATAATGGTCTGTGTGGATCTACACGTTTTGCGTTGAAAACTTAAAACTGTCATTGACTGATTCTCAATCTTTGGTTTTCCTTGTCAAAAATGTAGGGAGAGGCCACGTAATCGGTCAGTTTATGCAGTATCGATTTTTTTCGGTTGTCTATGGTCATGGTAGGTACGATGTTGTTACTACGCAATGCCATACCGCGCGCACCCCGCCGCTAGCGCAGGTGGAGTGGTGGGAGAGACTGGAGAGAGACCCCCAATCGCCAGCGATAACGGACGTGATACAGAGATCCACCGCGACTTTCTCGCGATGCCTTTTTTTATTGCAAAATTATGTTTTAAATATTCTATGTTTTGTTTAGCCATACATTTGTTGTGAAGACCAATCGCTAAGAGACCAATAATATATTATATTTAAAGTAGTGACTTTAAACATGTAAAATAATTACTTCTAAACAGTTTACGTTTCCTGCGATTTCATCTCGATTAATTTATATAATCGATTTAGATCTGAGTAAAAATATGGACTTCTCTAGTAACGTCAATTTATTTTTAAATTTTTTTTAGTTACTAAATGAGTCCGCTCTTGACCTCGATCACGCCTGATGGAAAGCGATTGTTGAGGTCTATGGTGGATCGAGCTTGCCCAGAAAATGCTTGTTCACTCTTGTTCAAGGCACTGGTACTCCTCCTTTGACTCTAATCTTGTCGTTTGTAATCAATTGAAATGAATTAATTAGGTTTTTTTGTGATTTTGCTTTTGTACGATAATTTTGCCCGGAATACGATAATTTTCGGATCGGAACTCGATAATTTAAACTTTTGGAGTTGGCAACACTGCTGCATGCCTTAGCCTATTGTTATTTTTAACCGACTTCTAAAAGGAGGAGGTTCTCAATTCGTCGGAACCTTTTTTTTAATTTATTTTTTATGTATGTTCCCCGATTACTCGAAGATGGCTGGACCGATTTGAATTTTAATTTTTTTGTTTGAAAGGGTATACTTCCCAGGTGGTCCCATGATCATCAAGTCAGGATCTGATGATGAGATCCTGGAGAAATAGAGAGAACTCTTCAAATTTTATAGGCACACGAAGCGATTTAGGTATTTTTTGGAAGAGTACTTTCTCGGAGTGGTCTCATTTCAATTTGGTGAAGATCTGATGAAGAACTTTGGAGATAGGCAACGGAACTCCTCAATAAATGATAGCAAATGGACTGGGATTGCTGAAATCTCATGTCCGTCTATTGTTTACACCAGTTCATAACACAACATCACGCCGGTATGCTGTGAAGGGGTAAGCACATGTGAACCACTAAAAAGTGAAAAAAAAAACTTTTTCCAAAAAAAAAAACAACCGACTTCCAAAAATACACTACAAAGTGAAAAATAACTTTAATTTCGGAAGGCGGTGACAAAAAATGCAATTACAGCTCCAAAGACACCGACTTCCGAAATTAAAGTTATTATCACTTTGTAGTGTTTTTTTGGAAGTTGGTTGTTTTTTTTTTTTTTGGAAAAAGGTTTTTTACTTGTGAAGAAGTTTTATTTGATGTTTGTTTACTATTTCGTTCCGCGCTGTACTGGGCTTTTAAGATTGTGATACTTTAAGATTTATTGGTATTTATTAATTGTTATTTTAATATTAAGTAATATTTTTAGTGTTCATTTGCAACAATAACCTTTTGCAGCATGACTTACTACATTTTTAAGGTTTTCCACACTTGCATTAATAACATTTTTGGATTGCGTAATAGTAGCCCTAATGCAAATAGTATCATGAGTGAAGTCTTAGTTTAAAATAATGCCCACGACTCCAATTCCACCCTGTATACACAGTATACATCGACTGGAATTGATTGAATTGTCTATTTGTATCCCTAATACTGTATCAATTGAGTAGTAACTAATCAAAAACCGTTAAATCCGTATTGTGTTTTTTTTTTCACAAAATGGTAAAAACTTTAACGTAGAAGAAGACACCTGCCTAATATCCGTTTATACGTAGTGATAAAAAGCGCCTATTACATAAAATATCTAATAAACTAAGATAATAATCTCCAGTAATACTTTTGAGCATATTTAAAGAAAATCTAAGCAACATGTAAATAGTATTCCTCTTTTTTTAACGAAATTTTGTAAATGTCTTTATTTACTTTGGATTAAACATTTATATATTATCAATAAATGAGTTATCTACCACCAAACTCCATCTATGTCTATAAGTAACTAATTTATTTAGTTCCCAAACCACGTAAAATATATATTTTTAAATAAAAATTCAATATATTACTATGTTTTATTATTCCTTGAGGCACTCATTTTTAAATATTAACTGATAGTTTAATGATAGAATGCGATAAACAATGTCAATTTAATCAAAGGCACGAAAACATAACCGGTACACTCTAGAAAGTGACAAGTGACTGATGTATTTGTTGACGTTTCATTCATCTGTCAAAGCTCTGAAGTAAAAGCGGACCAATTCAAATGTCCGTTTCTAATTCAAATGTTAAAAAAAAATAGAATGTAGATGTCTTCATTTACGTGCCTGATGTTCTTCATTATTTTGACATTTGAAAATAATTTAATACAGACTTATAATGATGGGTTGATTTTAAGCTCATTTTTGTGAAAAAAGTATTTTTACAAAAATGTAGATGTCCGTTTATACTTTGGTGCCATCGATATATTATACCTATTTATATAGTAATTCATGGCAATGGCCTTACGAAGAAACTAGTAAATAACTTGTAAAACTTTGTGCAAAATTTCACATTGTGAGGCCTAAATTTAATTTGTGCACAATCCTTTCCGGTTATAAAATAATTATTCCACAATTCCATGGCACTGCCACGTATTTACGTATCATCCCTTCTCCCTCCATTGCCTACCCACAACTTTAGTGTAACGCGGCGATATTGCAAAAGTTGTTACAAAACGGCACATTAATTCCGTATGTGGCGATATTTGTATTGTGGGACAAAAAGCGAGCGATACAATTTGCATTGTTCTTGTGGGCGCGCGGCACGTGCCGGAGAAAAGTTGGCACGCACGGCTTGTAGGTACGTGTGGCACTTGTAGGTACGTGTGGCACTTCGCATAGATACTACAGAAGGTGCAGTCGGGGACATGTGTATTGTTCTACTGATTAGCACTCTACCGTCTCACTATATTATAAACTTCGCATAGATACTACAGAAGGTGCAATCGGGGACATGTGTATTGTTCTACTGATTAGCACTCTACCGTCTCACTATAATTATTATAAACTTCGCATAGATACTACAGAAGGTGCAATCGGGGACATGTGTATTGTTCTACTGATTAGCACTCTACCGTCTCACTATAATTATTATAAACTTCGCATAGATACTACAGAAGGTGCAATCGGGGACATGTGTATTGTTCTACTGATTAGCACTCTACCGTCTCACTATATTATAAACTTCGCATAGATACTACAGAAGGTGCAATCGGGGACATGTGTATTGTTCTACTGATTAGCACTCTACCGTCTCACTATATTATAAACTTCGCATAGATACTACAGAAGGTGCAATCGGGGACATGTGTATTGTTCTACTGATTAGCACTCTACCGTCTCACTATATTATAAACTTCGCATAGATACTACAGAAGGTGCAATCGGGGACATGTGTATTGTTCTACTGATTAGCACTCTACCGTCTCACTATATTATAAACTTCGCATAGATACTACAGAAGGTGCAATCGGGGACATGTGTATTGTTCTACTGATTAGCACTCTACCGTCTCACTATAATTATTATAAACTTCGCATAGATACTACAGAAAGTGCAATCGGGGACATGTGTATTGTTCTACTGATTAGCACTCTACCGTCTCACTATATTACAAACGCAGTGACATTCATAGAATAAATACAATTAACAAAGATTGCAGAGAGAAGAGAGCATTGGTGGCCCAGTGGTAACAGCTGCAACTTACGAGTTGTAATTCGTAGATTCGAACCCCGACGGTCTCATAAGCCCGTTTTCACGTAGCGACAACTATTTAGGTATCTGTCCTTATTGTCCCATCTCAAAAAACCACCATGTATGTGTATACGTCATGATTGACTGTTTAGCCCCATAAAGGTAATAACGTGATGATATTCAAAAATCAAATCAAAAGTCATTTATTCAAATTAGGCTGAAAATCAGCACTTTTCGAATGTCAACAATTCACAAGACAGACCTCCAAAACGCCCACCCTTCACTACTTCCTAGTGCTTTAGCTGGGAAGAAGAAGTGGCGCAACAAACTCCCCAGCAGCACAGCTGTCTGTTTACAAGACACAGAACTTAAATAATGTGTCATATATGTCAGCTAGCCATGCTAGCTAGCATGCAATATACCAACAAATAAAATGAAAACGTAACTAAAGCACAAAAAAATAAAATGTGAACAAGGCATACTACAAAAATAAAAGACTCTTGGTATAAATGGCGTGATAGCTTACATATGCAATGCTGGATTATATTCACATTGCTGTTACGACCCGAGTTACAACTCGAGGCCCAAATGATAATGATGATGACCTAGGACCATCGAAGTAAAATAAATAAACAGGTAGGTAATTATTAGCAACAATAACAAAATCATGGTCAGTAAGACGACCAGTCATCACAAACAGCACCCGTTCACGAGCATAACGCAAAGAAGAGCCATTACCCTTCTCGCCATATTTGAGGGAAGGAGGTAATCCGATCCCCAACGCTACCGCAAGCAGCGACATCTACGGGAGCATGACGAACTTGCTGCCGGTTGTTCAGGCAAGAATAGAATGATGAATTGTCGAGGTCGCTAGCTAACCATAATGCAAAACAACTCATCATCAAAAATATTGTTATGAGTAGATCATGTAAATAACTAATGAAATAATAATAAAATTTAAAAAAAATACTTACACAGTCAATCTAGACACGCGGTAGCGTGTCAAGCCAAGTTCAAGCCAACAGAACTGGCGAGCAGCACCGTGTGTAATTTTACACGAACCATTTTGTGCCACTTTTGACCTCCTCGTAACTCAAAAACTACTTTATATAAACACGTCAAATTTGACTTATATTGGTGGCGGCCGTGCAGCAGCGGGGTGTGGAGCGGTGCACACACCCCAAATCAAACGGTTATTTAGATATTAACGTCCAAAAATCTTCATTTTTATCACTGACTGACCTATAGATAGAAAGTCTAACCCAGTTCCAGATAACCTATAAAGTTGCATCCAGATAGGTGGTTGGGTGAATACAAAGGAATAAATCAGAAACTAGTAAATTTTTATCATTTTATTATAATTTTTCAATTTCTATTAGGAAGACTTACTTATGTGCCTGTAATAGTGCCTGTATGTAATGTAAGAATTAGCAAACAAAATTAATGACAGCCGGTCTCTATGTGGATTTTAAGGTCTTCACGTGAATATTTAACGAGTGGAATACCATCCTTATTTTTTTTTTTTATCCAAACATAATTATCTTTTTTAGTACTTATAACTAAGAGTATAGTCGACTTTCTTATTTATTACGTTATTAACAAGGATTTAGTATTCATTGTTATTTCAATATTTAGCGCAAATTAATAGTGTAGGATCATTACTTATAAATAATTAAATAATATAGGTATTTTAGACCACGGCGCACGTTGCGGCGGCCGTGGAGCAGTGAGGTGGGGAGCGGTGCGATAAAAACTCTCTACTAATAATTTCTGTACAAAAAGTAATGATATCCCATCAAAAACATAAATTTGAAATGAGAGCCAACTTCAATATTATGATATATGCCTAGGTTGTTGAATTCAACGACCAAAGAAGTGAGATCTATATGGGTGCCAAGTTCAATGGTCAGTCCTGAAATTTATTTATAACAACATAAAATATTTTACAACAACTTAAAATATAATTTCTTAAAACTTAGAATAATATATATAAGCCTAAGGTTTGACTTGGCTAGTTCTTATATACGAATTATTATTAAGTACCAACGAAAAAAGTCAAGGAAGAGCCCTATATACGATGGCTAGTCTCTACCAGCAAACCAAATTTTCGGAAGTATAAAATAAGAACTTACAGCTTTAGAACTTGCGAAGGCGAAGTATAATATTGAACTTGGCTCTCATTTCACATTTAGGTTTTTGATGGGACAAATATATATAAATAATTATATGAACCTATATAACCTATCACTAGCTATGCTAATTCAACATTGTCTTGAGTTAATCACAGCGACTAACTATTCTTGTTAAATAGTCGTTGATGGAATAGTAAGCCTATCAACACAGGTTGGATTTATTTGAGGGTTAAACGCATCAAAAGGCAAATCTAGCAAAGCAGAGGGAAGCTTGTTATAAAAAGTTATACCAAGCCCAACAAATGAGTTATGAACCTTATGAAGCCGGTGAAAGGGAGTACGTAGTCTGTCCTTATTTCCAGTGTTTACGGTGTGAATATCACGGTTTTTAGTGAACAAATGTATATTTTGTGTAATATATAAGATATTGGCAAAGATGAATTGTGATGCCGTGAGAATACCAATATCTTTAAAAAAGTCCCTAAACCAATATCTTTAAAAAAAGTCCCTAAACGAAACGCTGGCACCTAGCTGGTAAATGGCTCGAACAGGACGTTTTTGAAGAACAAAAATATTGTGAATATTAGCGGCTTTGCCCTGCAGCAAGATACCCTAGGACATAACGCTGTGAAAATAACTAAAGTAGCCTAACCGAGCTGTATCGACGTCAGTGTATTATTTTACTTTTCTGACGGCGAAGGCAACTCAACTGAGCCTCCCCGCTAGGCTTGATATGTGTGATCCCCACTGAAGTTTGGCATCCACTGTTATGCCCAGAAAAACTGCTGCGTCTACAGTTTCAAGCACCTATTTATCTAATACCATGTTGGGACCTAGATTTCTAATATTCACTAAGGCGAACTTTCCACATTTTGTTTTCTTGGCATTAAGAACTAGGTTATTTGCTGTAAGCCAATCCATAACAATTGAGAATGCACTGTTTACCTCGTCAGAATCTTGTCTATTCCTGTCTACTTTAAAAATAAAAGAAGTATCATCTGCAAACAGTGCAATATCACAAATACCCTTTAAGTAAAATGGTAAGTCATTGATATACACTAAAAACAAGAATGGGCCGAGTATTGAGCCTTGGGGCATACCTAACTGAACTGGCACGGACGATTTTACTGCATTAACTTCTACACATTGGAACCTATTATGTAAATCAGAATTTATTACGTTTAAAGCTTCGTTATGGACACCGTAATAACGTAGTTTACGCAAAAGCGTCTCATGGTGCACGCAATCAAAGGTTTTGGAGAAATCACACAAGACTCCAATAGAATTTTGCTTTGATGTTTCTGGAATTTATAAAAAAAAATAATGATTTTATTCAGTCTTGCATATTATTTATATTTATTTTTACAAATTTTATGACTATAGTTATGTTTTTAGTAAGGAATGTTGTTATGGAATGAGGGTTATAATTGGTATTTAACTTGATTTGTCACTTGGTATTTAGCTTGGTCATTTAATTTGATTAATTTATTCATCTGAATGTATATGCAATATTATGGCAATTTTTTTTACAATTTGTGGTTAACTATAGAAGAGAAGGGCACGTCACGATAGCGGCGGAAAGTCCTCTCTTGGAGGCGGCACGGCGTCCTCACCTTACGCCTGGCGCAGATCCTCACCAGACATGGTTGTTTCGGGAGGTTCCTGTTTCGGATAAGGCGGGAGGAAACGCCCGAGTATTTTCACTGCGAAGATCACCCTGAGGACACGGTGGAGCATACGGTGGACGTCTGCTTGGAGAAACACCGCCGTATCCTCATTAAGGCGATCAGCGGTGGCGATCTCCGGCGTCCGGCCCTGGTCCAGGCCATGGTACGGAGCGAGAATGCACGGGTAGCGGCCACCTCCTTCTACAAAACAGTAATGCTCGCGAAGAGGGAGGCGGCGCACGTGAGGGAGAGGCAGTATATGCGCCCTCACGGCCTTAGTCGCCGCGGGACATGCCCTGGGCATCGGGACTCCCAGGCTGATTCCCGGCCAACATAGGTGCGGGCTTGCAGACGGCGAGTAATGGGTAGTTCGCTGTCCGGTAAGGACCAAGCCTGGGTCGACGGCGCGTTGTGGTCCACACGCGCCTCAAAGAGATGTCAGCACCAGCTGGTGGGATCCGCAAGGGCCGATGCCTGCCAGGGGTGCGAGTTGTTCGAAAGAGATACCGCGGCCCCTGGCACACAACGGGAGAAGCTATTTGATGATTTCCCACCCAAAAAAAAACTATAGAAAAGAACAAATTTCAATATTACTCTCTCTCTCTCTCTCTCTCTCTCTCTCTCTCTCTCTCTTACTCTTATCTATCACTCATCTCTTATAGGAAATATCTATGCAAAATTTTAACAAAATCTCTCCGGCAGTTTTTACGTGATGCTGGGAAATATATTCATGCAGTCAGATAAACAGACAAAAATTCTCAAAAATATATTATGTTGTCGGCACTAGAATACCTAGAACTCACAAAACTTGACGAAAACAAAAACAATATACAGTTTTGAAGTTGACGTCGCTTACGATTTTATTGAAATGTATGGATGTCTAAGCGCTCTTAAAAGTGGATCTTCTGAACCTTAACACATATCGTGAGTGCCCAAAAGTCCAGCATCCCCAAACATGGCGCATGCTCCGTGAGATCTCTGTGTCAATTCCTGACTTTAACTTTTAGTGCTCGCTTGAGAATAAATTGTTATATCTACATGCTGTTGTTTCATTCTATTAGACCTGAATATCATTGGAATCGTGCCCGGTCGAGGACAATATAGGCTGCGGTATCACTGAACTGTCGCCAAAGCGTGTGTGTGGAGCAGTATATACAGTTAACCTTTTGGTGACAAACGTGAGTAATGCTACAAAAATAACAACTATCTAACACATGCATGGATTTTAACAATAGCGTTTAATTTTTCGTCTTTAGTGGTTATCCTTATCACTCTGTAAAATAGTTCGACCATGATAGTACTACTTAAACTCAAACTGAAACTCAAAGCATTTATTTCAATGAAACCATTTACAGGCACTTTTGAATTGTCAAAAGTCGAACAGTTGGAAAGTTGATGCTAGTTGCCCATTCCAAAACGTAGATCTCCATGGAGAAGAACGGGCAAGAAACTCCAAGGACACTCTTTTTAATCATGTTAGAACAATGTAGAATAAAAATACAATTCTAAATATAAGATTTAAAATAAGCCATGGAAGTTAGGAGATGACCAGCCTCAACCGACGGTGCCCGTTCACCAACTTGACGCGTGGATCAGCACCATCCAGCTTAACCATTTCGTAGGGAACCGAATGATCCAACACACGCGCCACCATTAGCGAGACATTTAAGTGAGCATGACATACTCTCAACTGCCACGCTTTTTACACGCTTTATATTAGCTTCACTTGTATGTTTGTTTGTTTGTATGTAACCGACTCCTTTGAGCGCGATTTTGACCCACTTTAAACGGTCTGATATCATTGAAACTTTGTAAACTTGTCGAGGACCGATGACAATTCAATAATTTAAAAAAAATTGAGAAAAAAAAACACGTTTTTGTAGTTAACAGAGCTAAAAAATAGAAAATAAATAATAGCTTAAAAAACTAAAAAACATGCTTTAAAAACCAAACTAAAAAAGGAGAAAATAATTTAAGTCAATTAAATAGCGTGGGGTGCTTGACATTTTTTTTTAATTCAAGTCAACGTACATCAAAACAACATAATTATTATACGGATACATGGTATATTCCTTGAAAAAAAAAATACATACGAGTCCAATTAATAGAACACATTGACGCAGTGGAACTAAAACAATATTTTGATGTGACAACATTCACTAGCTATCGCTTGGGGAAACATTAATGGGCAATATCACAACACCTATTTGAACATCAATATACTTGATGTTACTGCTCGTTTGACAATCAAGTACTATTTAGAACCATATGAAATTGCCCTAAAAGATAAACTATATCCAACGTCTTGAATCTTGTTACGAAATTTGTCTAGTGTTTGTGGGTAGCTTTACATTATTATTAAAATTGTAGGTACTTAACTGTCCATGGATAAGTTTTGTTACGCGAGATAAAATTATTATAAACTAGCTTCCGACCGCGGCTTCGCCCTCGTGAAATTCGGAAATTATTTACTACCGGGATAAAAAGTATCCTTTATGTTAATTTAGGTTATAATCTATCTGTGTGCGAAATTTCATCCAATTCCGTTTAGGAGTTTTTGCGTGAAAGAGTAACAAACATC
This sequence comes from Antitype chi, assembly GCA_947359405.1. Classification (NCBI taxonomy): domain Eukaryota; kingdom Metazoa; phylum Arthropoda; class Insecta; order Lepidoptera; family Noctuidae; genus Antitype; species Antitype chi. The sequence continues at coordinate 312,224 of OX375821.1, read as the reverse complement.
CATACATCATACAAACTTTCGCGTTTATAATATTATTAGTAAGGATGGTCTGGCAAATAAATGAATTTTGTTTTATTTTTTCTTAGGAAGAAATGTTTGAATTATATAGTTCTTATTTTCAACTGTAAAAAGACATTATCAAGTCATTTTGACATTAAAGTGAATCCTCTGTTTGTCTACAGCCGACATAATTTAGAGGGGTTATTGCGTAACACGTTAACAGTAGGAATGGCTTTCATTTTGACAGTTCAGCAACATTTATTGCGTATTTACGTTGTTGAGCAGACAAATTTTTCGAACATTTGACGCAATGAATCTTACTATGTCCTTCAAAATGATTCAGATTCTGACTAAGGAGATTTCAATGAGGTAAATGATTTTATTTCTGTAAGTAGGTTTGCACAAATACTTTCACACATCAATCATATTTTTTAAATTAGATGAGGCCGGCATTTCCTATCTGAATACTCTGAGAAGAAAGGCCGGAACAAACTCAGAGGTCACAGTCTCTTTAATTAATGTGGATTAGTGTCTGAAATGATCTTTTGAGGAAAGAACCACACAGATTTAGTGGACCTGTCCTGTCAGTGCACGCATTTATCAGTAATCATGCAGCTCAACTCAACCTAAGATTACGTACAACCTACAATTTTTTTCTTCGCAACAACGTAAATAACACAATGAATGTTGCTGAGTTAGTGAAATAAAATGAATTGTAGGTACTGAACTGTAACAATGATTTGTTTAACTTTTTATTACCTTGGTTTATTTGTTGAATAAATGCTATGACGTAGGTAAGTAAGTTTACCATCTTAATCTGGTGATGGTAAATATTGAAGTGAACGGAAGTTTTCTTAGATTAGTAATCGTGGTACCTTTTAACTAAAACAAATCAAATCACCACACAATTTTTTATCTATTCTCTGCTATTTTGCTAAACAAGAAAATCAATGTTTGTACCAGTTTCAACCTAATATGAGTTTCCTAAGTGTGTAAAGGAAAACATCACTGTGTATGATAACAGGCATCTAAAACACATGAACGCTCGCTTCTACGAGTCTTCTCACCTCGTAGGCTCGTGCACATACGAGGCGAAGTAATAGTGCAGGCGCACGTAGCTGCGTAGGGCACACCCTCGCCTCGTAGGGAAGTCATTTGTGCCGGAAATAAATATAATAATGTTACGGCGACTATAACACGTTTATTTACAAAATATATTGCTTGTTGCGGGTAGGTTTATGTTTTATACTTTTGAATTATTTATTGGTTAGAAGGGAGCTCGCGCTCTTTGTTTTAACGTCATATTGAAGGGAGTTAGTTTGGGGGCCTTGCGGCTAAGTAGATAGCCGCACGGGTCGTTTGATCAAGTTAAGCTACGCTTGCCGCGGTTGGTCCGTGGATAGGCGACCATATTTACATACGATAAGATAGATCCCTCTGTGCCTCAGAAAGCACGTTAATCCGGTGGTCCCGGCTGTCATTCGTGGATCTTAGAGAGTCGTTACGGGTCGTCAGAAAACCGAGAGTCTTCAAGAACCAGTCTTAACAAGGGGTATCGTGTTACCTAGCAACTGGGTTGTGGAGGTCAGCTGCATTTGGTTAGACTGGAACCTGACCCCAACATAGTTGGGAAAAGGCTAGGCAGATGATTGAAAGGAGCTAGCTTCAAACAAGTTAAAGAGATGAGTTCGTTTTATTTATTCTGTTTGGTAGAGATGCCTACTGCATACGTGATTACAGACTCGTTTAATTGGCACCGCTCCTCAAAACGGTTATTTCGGAGTCCAATAATGTTCAACAGTAAAAATTAACATTTAAATGAAAAGTAACGGCACGGTTGGCGCAGTGGTTAAGCGATTGACTGCTGCGCTGCGTGTCGCGGGTTCAATTCCCGCACGGAACAAATATTTGTATGACTTACAAGTAGTTGTTCCGGGTCTGGCTGTTTGTGTATGTGAGTTTAAAATTTTTGTGAACGCACCCACAATACAGGAGAAATTCCTAGTTTGGGGCAAAGTATTAAAAAATATTGTGACCAAATACAGCATCAACATGCCCGAAAGCTTTAAAAATGAAATTATTTTACTGCAGTAATTCGATCACCATCTGTTCTTAATAACTGCGCCGGGACATCGACAATACGTAAATTTTAACGATAATCCGTGTGGGGCCATACGCGCGGCCGTTGTTCATGTGGCCGCTCCGATGGCGATTACTGCGAGTTAACAGCGCGTTACCGGTGCGTAAACCACCTGATTGCACGTTACATACGTTGAGTGGCTCCGAACTGCGGGGAATCGTACACAGGGCTTGCTTGTACAACGCAGCTTCCGTGGAACACAAATAGCTATTATCGTACCAGACCTATTCAACTGTAATCCTAAGGCTACCTCGGAGTAAACCATCTGAACAAGCCAACCTGACCGGATACGTGATATGAACGTTCGTAATCGTTCCGAACAACGCGAGCGGTCCATCCGTAAAGAATGTTTATGTACCTACATATATTGATTTTTACAGTACGAAACTGTTATTTTTCTTGGTACTTTATTACGTCGTGTCATGGTCGTGTCCCTGAAAGACCTTCGTGGTCTTATGAACGATGTTATTGCACTTTGTGCGGTTCTCAGCTTCTCTCATGGCGGTCGTAACAGAGAGTCCAGTGAGGGCGGTTACTTGGTCGGACCAGCGGTTAGGTGACCGGCCGTGAGGTCTTTTCCCATCTACCTTGCCCATCACTACCAATTTTTCAAGGTTATCTGGTTCCCCACGGGCAATGTGACCAAAATAACCGAGAATCCTTTGGTAACAGATCGTGGGTAGTCTATCACTTATGAGTAGTTGTTTCAGGATAGATTTGTTAGTTCTCACGGTACAAAATCAGACAGGTCTATGAAATGAAATTAAATCAAATGTTTATTTATGTAAGTAGATCTTTTATGACACTTTTACACGTCAATATTTTGTTAGTAAATATTTTATAAACTAGATGGCGCCGGCATTTCCTGGCTGACTGTTCACTGAGAAGAAAAGCCGAAGCAAACTCAGAGGTCATGGTCTCTTTTAAAGTCCAAACATTATATTATTTGAATTTAATCTGAGTCTAACAATGCAGGACAAAGTCTGGAAGGGCCTTTTAAAGAATGAGCCATTGTAGGTCAACCCTATTTTAGGGAGCTCAACGACTGGTCACAAGACGCTTCCAGATCAGCAGGACATTTGCGTAGGCCATTTACAAAATACTCAAAACCACCAGACGAGTTATAAAGTCATGTGTTCAATCTAGCCTGCATAGTACTCACATTCACAGTTAGTTTACTCTTTAAATGTCATCAAAAATAATGTCACGTAAATCAATACTTAAATATAAAATGTCAATCAAACCACTAACTGATTATGTATAGTAAGTAGTGTACACAATAATTATATCTTACTAAATATTATTGATATCTTAGAGTATACATTAGTTGGACTAAAGTTTCAAGTATCCGCCAAGATATTTAATAGTTAACTTTTTCATATTTCGGCGAGTATTGGGCGTCATGGCAACTAAGTTTGTACCTGAGCTTTTTCTCATAAAAGATATTCAGTAATGTAATTTCTTCGGTGTTATTTCTAGAGTACTTAGGCTAGACTTTGAGATGTTTAATTTCAGGATCCTAACGAGATTACCTACTCTCATTTTATTAAATGGGAATGTAGTTCAAGTGAATATTATAACTGAAATTAAGTAGTTTGTTTTCAATTTATGTAAACTTATTTTTAATGTTATATTTCCACTTAAAGTTGTCTGTCTTTTAGAAAACTTTCAGTAGAACCCTTGCGAGTCAGATGTTTTTCTTTTTTTTCTATCAATTGTCTATGGGCCCACCCTTTGTCAATACCCCACTTTCATGACAATTATTACATATCTTACTGTTTTGTGTTCAGCGCCTATTCCGCAATGTTCTGTGCCAGTGCTTCTTGCCCGTAATGGCATACGGTGTCGAAACGTGGACAAATTTAAGGCCGCTCAGCGCGCTATAGAGCGAGCTATGCTCGGAGTTTCTTTGAAAGATAAAATCAGGAATGAAATTATCTGGAAAAGAACCGGAGTTACCGATATAGCATGCAGAGTAAGCAAACTGAAGTGGCAGTGGGCTGGCCATGTTTGTCGAAGGACTAATGGACGGTGGAACAGATGAGTCCTGGGGTGGAGACTGCGTATTAGCAAGGGTAGTGTGGGTCGCCCCCAACCGAAATGGAGCGACGATCATAAAAAGATGGCTGGGACAGACTGGATGCGGAAGTAGAAGGATAGTGTTGTGGCGCAGCCTAGGAGTGGCCTAATTCCAGCAGTGGACTGCGAGGCTAAGTTGATTGATTGACTGTTTTGTGGAAGATTAGTATAGTATAGTATATTTATAGGTATTTCCGAGTATATATTACATTATGATCTTAAAATTATTAAAAATCTTCACATATACTACCGTTGCCGGTGTAGAAATATTTAAATTAAAGTACAATTCCCATTTAGTTTGAAATTACCACGGGTAACTATTAATTTTTAATAAAATGCCAAATTTTATTAATTAGAAAAAATAAATGAAATGTCAAATGCCTTAAACCTTCAAATTGTAGAAATTATGAAGGATTTTTATATGCTGTGTATTGTATTAAAGCTTAGACAACGCGCAGGTGTGCGACGTGCGAGCCACTGGCCAAATAAACTGTTTTACGAGCATCCCCCCTCCTCCTCCTGTATTCCGCACCCCCTGCGTCGCCCGACCTTCAGGACTGACCCAGTCGAGTTATCGTTTCCTTTCGAAATGTGTCGCGAGCGTTGTGTTCATTTATTTTTGTTAGAAATATAACTAAGCTTTATTAAAGTTTAATGAATAAGATTCTGCCGACCTGATTATGACTGTGTTCTCTATGAAAAAATCTCTCGTACACTTTGCATAAATGAAAAAATTATGTAGGTATGTAACATATCATGGTGTCATCAAACAAATAAAATATTGTTTTACTGCCTACTTTATATCACCAAAAACATAAAATTATTTAAATGACCTCTGTTTCAGATTACAGTATAAATAAACACTGTATAGTCAGCGACAATAATATCTGGACAAACAGACTCTTCAAAATGATATAAACAACTATGAAAATTAAACTTTATCTCAATTCGATAAAGTTCTTGTCAGAATGACAGGTGTCGTGTGCGGTGACAATTCTGAAATATTCCTTGTGTCATTGACTTAATATTTAATTATCATAGTTGTGTAGATCATTTTGAACAATCTGTTCGTCCCGATATTTTAGACGCTTACTGTACCTACTTGCAATTTCAGCAAAGAAATCATCTTTTCAGAGTTACACGGCTCATATTGGTGAAACATAATACTATTCGCGTGTCTGTTATGTAGCCATGTATGTACGAGCATATACAAATGTGGTTCACACGGCGGTATCGGGGTATTGTGATGGCGCACTGTGCACGTGCTTTTATACCAAACAGTGCTGTATTTAAGAGGAAACGCGTATATTTTGACGTCGTTATCCCGAATGGATTCGCGGCGCACCAACGTAAAATAACATCGTCGCAATACAACACTAGCTGTATGCTGGAGCATCACTAACGTTATATAGGAATAGAATGAAAGGTTTTCTTATAATTTCTATAATTAGTTAACTGGAGCTTGTTACCAAAAAAAACTAGTAACCATAGAACTGCTGATACACCACCTAATTGTATAACTTGTTCCAAAAGAATCTGAAGAAAACGTAATTAGGTATGCCAATTTGTAGCGTACTTATAAATTGGGTGCTCAGATTTGCTTACTTGAAACCCGAAATTCACAGGATTATATTTACATCAAATACTTTTAGTTCAAACGTGCTTTAGTCTGTTTTTTGTTAAGCTCTTTGTAATTTTGCTCCATCCGTCGTTAACTTAATAGCCACCAGACTGACAAAAAAATGCCTAGTACTTAAGATGACTATGCATTCTCAGTTAGTCGTTTCACAATTAACTGAAAATGCATAGTCCTTCATGAATAAAAAATCTAAAACAGGCCCCCGTCCGCAATATATTTAGAGTAAGCCTAAAAGGGCTTATCTATGCCTTCTAAACGAATCTATTGTTTGGTATCAGCGGCTGGTGAAATATTCGGCTGATACCACGGCGGCCGATAGGGCCGAGATCGTGTATTGCCGCTTTAGATACCGGCGCCCGCTACCGCGCGGTTGGGGACCGATACCGCGCGGACGTTTGCATCGCTGTAAGTACGTCCTCAGTCCATTGTGTGAGGAGCCTTTAGGTGCACATTAGTGTTTATCTTACAACGATTGCTCGAAAATTTCTCAGCCTTTAGGGATAAGGTTTATTGACTGTCTGGGAAATTATCTTTAGAAGGTAGTGACAATACAAGTACGTTTGCAGATAAGCTGAAAATGTGAGCAACAACAAAACGATTATACAGCATATTGCAAAATTATCTTACAACTAGCTGTGCCCAGCGGTTTCATCCGCGTAGGTTTTGATTCCGTGGGAATATCAGGATAAAAAGTAACTGGTAGTAGGTAACAGCTATGCACCTATCAAGAATCATTGCAAGGCTTCGCTTTAACCTATATTACGCGTCGTCAGAAGCCCGAAAGTCTGACAATCAGTCTGATAAAGTGGTATCGTGTTACCCAGTAACTGGATTGTGGAGGCAGATAGGCAATTAGGCAATCACTCCATGTAAATTACAGGTACTCAGCTGCATCCGGATTTTTTTTTGTGGGTGGGAAATCATCAATGAACTTCTCCCGCTCTGGGTGGAGCAGGGGGGTGTTAGACTTTTACTGACTAAAACCCACCCATGTTACCTCAGTTGCCTATGCGCCAGAGGCCACGGTATCTCTTTCGAACAACCCGCACCCCTGGCAGGCATCGGTCCTTGCCGACCCCACCAGTTGGTGCTGACATCTCATAAACACCTCTCAAACTGGCCCGCCGCCAAATCTGGCCCAGGTGGCCAGAGGAGGAACCAGCACAAGCCGCCTGACGAGGCAGTCTGCAATGACTCTTTCAAAGAGCTTGCCCACCTCTTCAAGCAGCACGCTGGGCCGGAAAGCGAGCGGAGAGTCCGCAGGGTGCCTCGGCTTCTGGATGAGGACCAGTTTCCCGGAGTTCCAGTGAAGTGGGAATCGACCCTCCTCCAAGCATGCGCTTAAGAGCCCTCTCAGTCGAGGCCCAAGAGCCTCCAAGGCCAGGAGTCAGGCTTTTCCAGGCAAACCGTCGGGTCCTGGGGCATTATTTTTGGCATTCAGCCTATGTAATGCCACTATTAACTCTACCTCGGTCACCTCTGGAACATCGTAATCGTCGTTGGTGTTGTGGTCCGCATCGGGCACCGCAGGAGGCGGAGCCAAGGGCGAGGTATTATGCTCTCCTCGCGAAGGGAACAGAGCGCTCACCACGTCCTGGACGAGCTGAGGCCGGAGACTCTGGCCAGCGAGGGAGCCCACCTGTGGATTTTATCCCGCACCGTTTTGTAGGAGCTTCCCCACGGGTCTCTGTTCAGAGTCTCCAGCGACTCCTAGCGGGCCAGTCCCCTGGCCCGCAGAGTCTGCGCTCGGAGAGCGGTCTTCGCCGCTCTGTACCCCTCGTACAGCTCCGCCTGAATGGCATCCATATCCGGAGGGTGGATACGGAGCCTGCGGTGCCTGGTGTACGGGTGCCGCGCAGCATCGCACACCTGGCGCAGAGTTGTGAGCTATGGCGACCACCAGTACACCTGGCGTGAAGCGCGTCCTGGCGGGCACCTGGGGCATTGCCACGTCACATACCTTGGACATGGCCTGCCGGAACCACTCCGCCTCGTCGTTGATGTCAGCAGGCCTGTCCGGTAGTGACACCTAGGTCTGCACGATTTAGGCTTCCAGGTGGAGCTCCCGGTCCAATTGTTTCAGCGCCCACCGCGGACCACACGGGGCCTGTCAGACCGGCGCGCTCGAAGTCTCGGCGGAGACGTCAAACCGGATGTACCGGTGGTTGGAATACGTCTCCACCCCGTCCATGACGCGCCAGTCGATGACACGCGGCATACAGAGCGGGGCTGGCGAATGAAATGTCCACCACCGACTCACCCCGCATCTGCACACACGTGCTAACAGAAACCCGGTTGAGGACGACCAGGCTTGTCTCCAGAACCCAGTCCTCAACCATCCTGCCCCATACGTCCGTCAACCTGGAAACCCAAGCCAATTTCTTGGCATTGAAGTCCTCGAGAACGAGAACGGGGAGCAAACGGAACCCGACAACGACGTCTCTCAACTCCGCACGGGAGATGTGGAACTCGGCAAGAGTTCGGCTCGAGGAGAAGTACACCCCTACCACGCAACTCCTCTCCCTCTTGATGTACTCGAGGGCCGGGGTACCGGCGGTGGCCGACAAAATTAAGGTACGGCTCAGCGACCACGGCAATATTAATGGACCACTGCGCCATACTCTGGAGAAACAGATCCTGAGTGGTGGCGCGGTGGTTGATATTCGCCTGAAAGAAGCGTAATGGGGCCGTTATTCGCACTCCATATCAGCCCACTCCGGGGCCCCCTGTGAAGGCCCTGTAACGGTGGAGACGGCAGCGGCGGTGGCAGTGGCGGCAGCTGCAGCTATAAAGCTGCATCCGGCTAGACTAGAAGCTGACCCCAACAAAGTTGGGAAAAGGCTAGGCAGATGATGATGATTCGTTTAAAGCAAAATAAATAAATTTTCCGGAGATCCCCCGCGAGGCAGGCTAACGTATAGTTGCTCATGAGAGAAGCATTTTTTTCTGAAGTCGATGCCGACCAGTGCAAATGTTTGTTCCTGGAATTTATTAATAGTTACTACAAATGATACTTTAACCGGGAATTGAAACCTCTTAAATGATATAGGCAAATCCGTCGGTGTCATTGGAATACGCGGAATATGTGCGAGCTGTCCGGCTGCGGGACTGGTGATGATGGTGGATACAATGGCATTGTCTTGGAAGTTCTTTGATTAAAACTCTTGTGCCATTACACAGGCTTGGAGGGTTTACATTTCTTTACATCATTACGGGGATTCCAACTTTTAACTTTAGTGTACGTGTGGCGGCAGACCAGATGATTTAAAGAGTTTAAAATTTCTTGAGGGTAATGTACAGTATCATCGATGTTGCCCACTGTGTCGATGGAATTGTAGCATTTACTGTCTCTTCTACTTTTTGTAGTATAATAAATCATTAAGACTTGTCGATATCGGCACTTGTTCCCTTGCCGATAACAGGAAGCGTTTACCTTAAATCTCCAGCAAAGACAAAAATCAACCCTCATATCACAGCACTTGAGTTACGAAGGTCTTTTAATGTCCGGTGTACTGCTTCAACGTGACTATGACTATGACTCATGGTACATTCGTCCTATATTATGAGTGACGTATTTTGTAATAGGATTCCCAAAGGGCCAAATTTTCTAATTGAGCATACCGACTGTTGCTCTGAAGACACAATCAATGGCAATTAGAATGTCGAGTGGGCAGTTTTTCCGTTATGTAAAAGAGTTCCGGAAGAAGCAACTGCTAATGTTGTTTTTCCGGATAGGCGTACTTTAGCTAATATGATATTAGCAAGGAAAGTTTTTTCTGTTTCACCAGGAACGTCCAAAAACATTTTTTTCCACAATTATTTTCTACGCTGTTAATTATCGCGTCATAAGCAATTGTTTGGTCTTGGGGGCTTGTGGTTAAGTAATATTAGCCGCGCGAGTCAATCGATCAGGTTAAGCTACGCTTGCCGCGGTTGGTCCGTGGATAGGTGACCATATTTACATACCAAGACCCCTCTGTGCCTCGGAAAGCACGTCAAGCGATTGGTCCCGGCTGTCATCTGTGGATCTTTGACAGTCGTTACGGGTCGTCAGAAGCCCGAAAGTCTGACAACCAGTCTTACCAAGGGGTATCGTATTACCCAGTTACTGGGTTGTGCAGGTTAGATAGGCTGTCGCTATATGTAAAATTCTAGTGTTCAGCTACATCTGGTTAGACTAGAAGCCGAACCCAACATATTAGGGAAAAGGTTCGGCAGCTGATGATGAAGCAATTTTTTGGTCAGCTATTTTTGAATTGACAAATTCAGTCAAGTCGCTAACATATTGTGATTGTAATGGTATAGTATTTACAGCATTTTGGTATTGATTGAGAGAAGGTAAACCTGAGTCTTTAAGTCATTTGTAGTTCAGTTCTAAAAGTTTTCGCGTATTGCATTGTTATACTCGTGATAACTTCGAAATTAAATGATAGTTAGATATAGGTCCTCTCGGACTTTTTTGTAGGTAATAATAATCTACTTTAATCATGTAGAAGAATTTTGTATGCATCATCAATAGTTTTCTCAGCGCAAGCCAAATAATGAATTTTATAGGCAAAATTTTGCATTTTAGGTTACATTATTGCAACTTTCTTAACGATATCATTTTTTTAAAATAAATAATAGCCTATAATACTTCCTGATAATTTAGCTTTCTATTAGTGACAAAATCGTTAAAATCGGTCCAGGGGGTCTACTCTCTAAGCACGAAATCCGTAGTGTCGGCCTTAGTTACGGGCGTTTCCTACTCCGCATCACCTTCGGACGTAAAATTAGTTTGGAGTCCGAACTAAGAATGAATAACAACACGATTTGACAGTTGTCCTTACTCCCGATGTGTTTTTGCCCGTCCGAAAAGTTTATTTTGACACTTGTTTAGACGGATCGTTATGTCATTTGATGCGACAACAAAATAGTTATCGTGCTGTTGACGAAAGTTAGAGTTCGGGAAAAAATATATATTATGGCTAGTATATTAATGCTCGAAGAACTTTTACAAGAAGAGCGGAGGCGACGCCGATTATACTTGCGCCAAAACTTTTAACTTTCGCTTGGCGAGTATTGCCGACGTTGAGTTTATAGGGAACTATAGGCTCACGCGGGAATTATTCGAAGATTTGTGTGAGGATCTATTACCTCTTTTGCCTCAACAAATGCGACGAAATGGTTTTAATTCAAAAATGCTTTGTTTTACACAATATGTGTAATCGAGCGGGCTTAGAAGCTCCTACCCTCACCGAGGACGACCTGATATTAGAGCGCAATAGACAGGGAGAGCAGCGAGATGAGTCTATGTCCCCTCATCATGTTCTTCAGCAAGGGCAAAGAGCGAGGGACAGATTAGTGCAGTTGCTGGAGAGAAATAGGTACTTATGCAGTCTCAAAACTAATCTCCTAATAATACATGTCAATAAATACATAAGGTATTTATAATATTGATTAGGGTAAAATAAATATTTTACAAACTGTTTATTTTGTTTACAGGACATAATGGGTGTTGGGACTGGCGGAAAAGACTGTAATTTAAAAAGATTTACACAATAAAAGCATTATATTTTTTTTTTATTAGCACCAATCAAATAGAGTAAATATACAATCAACAATACCTACACTATAACAATTAAAAAATATTTTCTTTATTGTAGTCTTCAATTATTGCTAGGAACGTAGTTTCTCTTAGTTGTCTAATAATGTCTCAAATACCTAATACATAATCTGAAAAAAATTCTGAATTCTGAATTCTGAAAAAGGGTACTCAACCAGCCCTGACTGCGGTCCGCAACTCTGTGCCAAGATTGGGCCTGGTTGATGAGGAAGGTTTTACTAAGGTAGAAAGGAAGAAGAAGCCTTGCCCTCGTAACTTGTACGGTACCGCACCGAGTGGACCCAGCATGCTGCTGCGCCCTGCTGTGCCTACGACTCAGCTGTACATTTCTCGTCTGCATCATTCCACGAAGATTGAGGAAGTCGTGCAGTACTTGAAAGTGAAGACCAACTGGACTCTGAGGGTCGAAAGGTTGGAATCGCGCCACGACGTCAACTTTAAGTCGTTCGTGGTCCGAGTTCCAACCCAGCATCTACAGACCTGCTTGAAAGAGGACTTTTGGCCGAAAGGTGTCGTATATCGGCGTTTCCGAGGACGGTTACGCGACACCTCACAGCGATACACGACGCCGACCACTTTACGTGTATAGTTATAGTTTTGATAAGTTTCATAATATGTATTAGTTTATTAATATTTTTAAGATTATTTTGTGTATTTTATCTATGGGCCTCAGCTGCCTGATAATAAAATGATTGATTGATTGATTGATTGATTGATTGATAATCTGAATAAAATTCAGTCAACAAAACACTTCTATTTATGTGTTGTAGTCCTAAATTATTGCCAGGCAATGTGAATTGTGCAACTTCCCATTGAATTAAGGGAGTTGCACAGGCTTTCCCACAGCCGTTTTGAACGGAGTCTTCCGTCGGCACCCTTCAATAGTCCACGAGCTAACTCATTGTTCTCACTCATAAAATTGAGGAGTGCTTCTATTTGCACGTGAGTTGCTGCTGGAGCGGTTGGGGCCGTTTTACACTAATTTAAGTACGGAAAATTCGCGCGTTGTAATAATGCGAATTGTTTACAGTTTACAGTGATACTGACATTTCACTTTAAATTTGCCGTCAAAAAAAGGAAGGCGAAGGTATTAACGGGCTACAGGCTACAATCGGAACAAAAATGGTAAAAATAGTTATATTATAGTTATAAAGACATAATAAACAGTATATCGTTTAAAATGTGGTCATTTTCTATTAATAGCAAAAATATTTTTTTCTTAAAAGCTTGAAATCCACGAATTAAATAAACCGGTAATCGACCGGTAAAATAGCTCAACTCTATCGTCATGTGTCATTCGTTCACGAATATTGTCTATGAATCCGTTAGAAACTCATGAATCCGAAATCAATCGCGAGTAGGGTTTACACCTTAGTTTCGAACAACCTTCGGACGGGCCCGACTTTTCGTTGACGGACTTAGAGAGTAGACCCCCAGTATAGTTTCGGAGCCTATTTGGAGCAAAGAAACAAGAAAAATCCTCTTTACAAAATTAGTATATTTTATTTTACATTTGGCTTCGATCGCGCAATTAAGACCTCCTCTGCCAGGGGTGCGGGTTGTTTGAAAGAGATACCGCGGCCCCATGGCACACAGGCAACTGAGGGAACACGGGTGGGTTTTAGTCAGTAAAAGTCTGACACGCCCTCTCGCTCCACCCAGAGCGGGAGAAGTTATTTGATGATTTCCCACCCAAAAAAAAAAAAAAAGACCTCCTCGTGAACGATTATCTCCCGGAAACGTATTACCGAATTACGTGCGACCTTGAAACTACGTCAGTTCACACAACGTTTCAAATTGCTTTGAGTTTTATGAACCATTAGTTTTTGCCAGCGGCTTCTCCCGCACTTGAATTTTTCGCGCGCGTCATTTTTTATTTTGCGATAACTCCTAAGATATTCATCTAAATCATATGGCGTACAGGATTATCATAATGTGCATTAAATGATTAAGCTAACTAACCTATTTAAATTGATAAGGGTTAATACTATATCCGTTTAAATAGCTTTCCAAATACCGCATTGTACGGGATCATTTTTTTTTTGTTAAATTATAAAGTAAGTTTCTTTATTATTTATTTATAGTACACCAGAAAACTATTTTCTATATTTTAAGTTATCCTAAAATCATCCACCAGATGGGGGGCATCACCTGAAGTCCTGCGAACAACTGGAATGGCGCTTTGTTTCTCAGCAGGTGAATATGCCTGTCCAGTGTGGAGCCGATCTGTCCACTCTAAGTTAGTGGATACCGCTCTCAATGACACATGCTTATCACTGGTTCCTTAAAACAGACCCCGTTGTGAATACTATATCCACTGACAGGGATCGCACCTCCAGAAATTCGCAGGACTATAGCCAGCCGCATCGAGATGGTGAAGCTACAGGACGACCCACGTCACCCAATGCACAACTCTAGTCCAGTGCCACAGAGGCTTAAAAGCCGCAAAAAATATCTTGGGTGCGTGAGTCCAGCCTATGGCAGCCCCTCCACAGGAAAATGTGATCTTTGGCAAGAACTACTTAAGCCTCCTGATTTCTTCATTGAACCATCAGAGAGCCTCCCACCCGGCCACAAGTTACCGTGGCCTACTTGGAAAACCTTAAATACACTTCGAACCCAAGTAGGTCGCAGCAAGGACAACCTCTACAAGTGGGGATTCATGGATGGCTCAGATCTCCGGTGTGTGTGCGGGGTCTCTCCACAGACAATGGCTCACCGCCCATCTTGCACCGCATGCCCCATTACCTGCACACGTGAGGACCTAATGGCTTCATCAGCGAACGGTATTTGCGTTGCTGAATTTTGGGCCAAACAAATTTAAATAACTGTACATATATTATGTAAAAAAAACGTTTTATTTTTGCCATCGACACGCAAAGAAGAAGCAGAATATAGAAAAATGCCATTGCGGTCATTTCTGTAAACCTATGAAAAAGCAATATTCCACCATACATTGTTTTGTTATATCTCAAACGTATTTCAACCAATTTACACAAAACCATAAGAAACAAAAAAAAAAAAAAATCATTTAAACCTGCACGGGCACTTATGAAACGTCAGAAGCTAGGTGCACGGTTCCAATTTGTCGCTTCCTATGGAAAAGAGCCGGCAAGAAACTCTACGTTTACTTTTTTTTAAATAGTTGGCTTTGGTAACTTCGTGTATTCGTGTGGACTGTATATAGCTGGTACCTTGATTCCAATTGAAACGACTTGTTAATTATTACACTTTTATTGCTCACTGTAAGTACAAATACCACGCACGTTCAATGGCGGACGGAAGAAGACGCCCCCTTGTACAGTTTCTTACACAGACTAAAAACTAATTAATTTTGTGTTGCCATAAACAGGCTTTTACAATGTTTTCAAATTACAGTGATAATAGGTATGGGAGGACTGTCCAAATTATACACCTAAGCCTTCCTCAAGTTATGAATCTCTCTGCCTATTGGTGAAAACCGCATGAAAATACGTTATGTATTTTTTGAGTTTATAGCGAACAAACAGACGCGGCGGGGGACTTATTTTTATAACATGTGGTGATAGTGAAGTAACGATTTGGTTGATTAGTACATAGTATTGATCACAGGCCGAATGGCCGAATCAAAAGCGTCTATTATTTCATTAATATTGTATGTGGTCATTTGAAAAGTTAGAATCAGAATAAGATAGGCGGTATTCACTTATAAGTTAAATCAAAATCATAATTTCTGTGGATGGAGAAGAGACCATATTGATAGTGGTTATTTGGCAAAGTCCTGTAAGAACAAACAAAATAATAAATCGATGTCTTTTGGGAATAGGATCCCTGGAAGATTTTCATGTCATTATCGTATACTTGGTAATCTGCTGACGTAAAAAGCCCAAGATATAAATCATTTTATCGGACATAGGTATACTATCATTGAATAGGTCTTTAAAAATCATCTTTAGGTTTCTCCAGCAATTTTTCATTTTGAATTACCATTTTTTAATCACAATTACATATTCCAAAATTTATGTTTTACGGAGGTAAAATTACTCATAACTGTTCTCCCAGTTTGCCACAAAGCGGTATGAGCATTTTCTTATGAGAAAAATGTGAAATTTATACTAATGTTTCGGACTATAATTACGTGCTGCGTCATTAAAACTTAAATTAATTATAGAAAACACTACTGTATTTAACCCACGCGCACGATTCGCTGACGCTCATGTAACAGTGGGAGTGGCTGAAGTGCAGAATGTAATGCGAACATGAATCATAACGGCACGCGACAGAACGTATCGAGTGCATATCGGAGCACATGTGTCGTGTATACATGCGCTAGCTCATACATAGGTCGGGTAATTGAGTGGCGAGCTTGCAATGCGGTTAATGCACATTTTGATTTATTTCAGTTAACCTATAAGTAGTAAGTCAAAACTGTACATTGTTTTGTTTTCTCTTCTGTCATCTTTGTTTATAATAAAAAAATAATATCTTTGGTTAGGTGGCTGTTAATGAGAAATCCCCTGTGTTTACAAACTACCTAGTGATAGCTGTTTGTCAGGAATAGTTTAAGGAAGCATCAGTCAATGTATAAGTGTAGAGCCACTAGGTAGTAGGTACATACAGTGACGCAGGCGTTCACTAATTACTACGAAAAACTTCGCAAGCAATAGCAAATTACAACTGAAGGTTGCCGGTGTTGACATCAGGACGAGCTGCTTCTCACACGGATAACTGTACGTCGCTTGCTCCTGTGTTACCAGTACTGACTGTCTTCATATTTTGACCGCTGAGATCACAGCTTTGAACGTAGTACCTATACAGGAAAGTTGTATAAAAAGTTGTTTTAATAAATGATGTATTGTTTCAGAGTGCGTGGTGTCGCGCAGAATGTGCGCGTGCGCGTGGCGCCTGCACGTGTTCACCGCCGCGCTCGTGCTCGCCGCGCATCTCATCAAAGGTATGTGCATCTCTTTTTCATACTTGATTCATCGGTATTTCTTACTCTTTCTACGCAAGACTAAAAGAGAGTAAAATGCTGAAAGGATTTTTTTCCTAGTGAGTCTATATTGCGGAAAATTACACTGCGCAAAAAACTAGCGTAGGTTGCGATGTTTACGCAACGCGACGTTCGGCTTGGCTAGGATACAGCCTGTTATTAAAATCAACCCACGCACATTAGTACATATAAAATACAATATGGACATCTGTACCGGCCCCAACACTTTCTCCTCGCCCCAGAGGACACGTACTGCCGCAGTTATTGTACGTTATCAAAAGAAATGGCACAGTTCAGCTGTAATCCACCCTTTGTATCTCTGGCTGACCATAACAACACATTCCAAATAAATTTTAGATAATATACCTACTTCATACTAGTCAGGGTTACGCGGATATTGTTAGATAAAATGCGAAACACACCTGTTTGTGAATAAATAACGACGAGTAGGCTTTCAAGTATGTACATAGACGTGCTCGCACAACATAGATACAAATCCGTATGTAAATGTGGCAGTGTATTGTAAACAGCGAATAGTTATCGAGGCCGGATCGAGTTTGCGCAACTTGTTACTGTAGCTAATGGATGTTTCGTTAAGTGGAGCAGTGTAAACACCCGACGATTGTGTTCGCGGGCTCTCCACGCGATCGGCAACACCCGCCAACGCTCGGGAGCGCTCGGCACCACTCGGCGGCGCTCGGGGCTCGCAGCAAACACTCGAGCACGCCGTCGAACACGACACTAGTTTTAATGAATATTTAAACGTTCGTCGAAACATCAATGCCGAACGCGAAAATTGGCCGGGACTCGTTGAAAACTTGCTCTTTATTCGTAAACTTGTCGCCAGAATGATAAACAACTTTTAATGGGAATAAAATGAAAGTAGTTGCGTTGGCGTCATTGCGTCAAGTCAGTTTGGTGCCGCTAATGAACGATTGTGTGTATTTTTTGGAACAGCTCTGAGCTCAGGTTGCAGTCCCGAAACGTTTACTTTAACGACGTAATTAACTCACGAAAGTAAATTTAAACAATTTGGCGCGCCGTTGCTGAAAAACTGCGCTAATTACACGGAGAGAGGCAAATGGGTGAAAAAGTAGTCCTTTACGAATGTACTGAATAAACGATCACTATATCAAAGCAGAGCAAACAAAGTAAAATAATGAGCGTCGTGAACAATGGACGCCTCACTGGGTGGGTTAACGTGGAGCTATTAACAAATCAAACAGAGTAGTTTCGCCAGGAGCGCATTAACACCGTCGCCGGTAATTTATAGCGGTATTACGTCACCGCGCGCACCTGCCGCTCGCGTCGGTGTAACGGCGGCTTAGTGACGGTTTCATGTGCCTAAATAGTGGCGCTCGATGTGGGTCAGAGATCCCTGGAGGAGTGACGTAAGTACTGCACACGGCCTCCTCCAACCCACTGTTATTTAGTGCTCGCCTACTTCGTACACAGTGAATTAAAGCGACTATAGTGGGAGGAATATATAAGACTAATTTCCCTATAATTGGAAAGTAATTGCTTTTTCTATCGAATGGTTTTTTGCTACAAAATATTAATAGTCTTGTGAACGCTTCGTTGAAGATAACAGTATTTACGTGTCTGAAACGTATCCTAGACATTTCAAACAAAAATAAATTGAAATGACGATCGCTAGACGGTAAATGTGAGACATGGCTCCTTAACCCATACGGAGTAATACGGACGCACGTATATGCGCGTTGAATTTATTATGTGGAAACCCGAAAGCAACTAAGTACATGATTATGGCAAAGATACCCAAAACACCAACATAGATGATGATGGCCTAGATGGATGAGGCTGGCTAGATGGATGAGGCTGGCTAGATGGATGAGGCTGGCTAGATGGATGAGGCTGGCTAGATGGATGAGGCTGGCTAGATGGATGAGGCTGGCTAGATGGATGAGGCTGGCTAGATGGATGAGGCTGGCTAGATGGATCAGGCTGGCTAGATGGATGAGGCTGGCTAGATGGATGAGGCTGGCTAGATGGATGAGGCTGGCTAGATGGATGAGGCTGGCTAGATGGATCAGGCTGGCTAGATGGATGAGGCTGGCTAGATGGATGAGGCTGGCTAGATGGATGAGGCTGGCTAGATGGATCAGGCTGGCTAGATGGATCAGGCTGGCTAGATGGATGAGGCTGGCTAGATGGATGAGGCTGGCTAGATGGATGAGGCTGGCTAGATGGATGAGGCTGGCTAGATGGATGAGGCTGGCTAGATGGATGAGGCTGGCTAGATGGATCAGGCTGGCTAGATGGATGAGGCTGGCTAGATGGATGAGGCTGGCTAGATGGATGAGGCTGGCTAGATGGATCAGGCTGGCTAGATGGATGAGGCTGGCTAGATGGATCAGGCTGGCTAGATGGATGAGGCTGGCTAGATGGATGAGGCTGGCTAGATGGATCAGGCTGGCTAGATGGATGAGGCTGGCTAGATGGATCAGGCTGGCTAGATGGATGAGGCTGGCTAGATGGATCAGGCTGGCTAGATGGATGAGGCTGGCTAGATGGATGAGGCTGGCTAGATGGATCAGGCTGGCTAGATGGATGAGGCTGGCTAGATGGATCAGGCTGGCTAGATGGATGAGGCTGGCTAGATGGATCAGGCTGGCTAGATGGATGAGGCTGGCTAGATGGATCAGGCTGGCTAGATGGATGAGGCTGGCTAGATGGATCAGGCTGGCTAGATGGATGAGGCTGGCTAGATGGATGAGGCTGGCTAGATGGATGAGGCTGGCTAGATGGATGAGGCTGGCCTTTTCAGTTGTAGACTGGAAGCCAACCTCAACTATGTTGGGTTTGGCTTCCAGTCTATAACTAAATACCAGTATTTTATAGGAAACAACTATCTATCCGACCTCCACAACCCAGTAACTGGGTAACATTACACCTCTTGGAAAGACTGGTTGTCAGACTTTCGGGCTTCTGACGACCCGTAACGACTGACAAAGATCCACGAATGACAGCCAGGACCAACGGCTTAACGTGTTCTCCGAGGCACGGAGGCGTCAGTCTGGGTATGTAAAGATGGCCACACGTCCATAGAACGGCCCGGCAAGCCTTGAAGATCGGGTTGATCTTCAAAGCTGAGCAACGCTTGCGGCTGTTATTATTTACCCAAGAGCCCCCAATTACCAAAATCACCAAAATCTAGAAATAGCCACCGCTATTTTTTATTTATTTTTATTTATCAAGCTTCGTTGATACATAATCTCCGGTGTTGATAAGTTAATAATCTATCATAGAAATGCTCAAGCGTTAATTTTCTGGAGCCACACCAACTTTATACATGATCATAAATATTCAATCACGCAGAACTACCTACTATGCATGTGTGACTGTACCTAAATTGACCCCAGGCCGATAAAATTTTCGATTTTCCTAATTGTGTTAATATCAGTCCTTAGATCGGTTCCCCCTAAGGGGGAAGGACCGTACTCCTCCCCGTACGGCCCTGTAGAGCTCGTCGCCGGACTGGTCCCTCTCCCACCATTTAATTTAAATGAATTCCAAATAGCCTTAAATTATACTTAAGAATTCATTTGCATGGAAACACATTGGATGTGGTTTCAGAAAGCTAATAAATATCAGAGATACTCAAAGTACTTATATTATTATATAAATGTACGAGTAACCCATACGCTAGCGTATTAGGTATCTGGTCAATCGTTACTCGCACGATACCTCACGTCAACACTCAGAGTACTCAGGGCAACACTTCCATAAAGTGACGCAAGCTGCTTTGCAGCTACTTCGCGTCTTCATGCTCTTTCGAGACAAGTTCCCTAGCAGCTCTTTCGAACTGAAAACGTGACGAAGCGGCTTTCCCTGCGGCAACCGTGCGACCGTCCTTGTCTAACAACGGAGCGGCTAGTTCATGCGGCAAATCGTCGTCATCATGCTCTTTTTGGAGTCATGGTCCCTATCAGTCCTTGGACTGAATAATTATGAGATAGATGTGGTCACCCAAACCCCTGGAAGTTCACCCGTTGCACAACAAGCATATCTGTAAGACACGTGTTCATGTCAATCTGACCGAATTATCAATCTGAGATCAAGAATATAATAGTCACGGATGACTAGTAATAGAGTTGAAAATCTAGATTCTAGATTTAGTACTAAATAGATAAGGTTAGAGAATCAAAACCTAAAAATCATTATTTTAATAGAATTGAGGATCAACTCTCATGAAAACCTATAGACAGCCCCCAAAGAGCCCACCCGTCACCACTTCCTAGTGTTTGAGCTGGGGAGAAGAAGTGGCGCAACAAACTCCCCAGCAACACTACTGTCTAATTAGTTATAAGAACTTTAGTAGTACTCTCAACCTAAGATAACTACATATTGTTAGAATAGGCTCACCCAGTCATACAAACAACTATACATACACACACATAATAATTCTCCTCCCTACACAGGTGAAGGCTATCTGCAATAAAGTCTTAATTATGTGGAGGGGTGAAGAGATCGTTGCGCTTGCGCTTGAATTCATTATTCATAGCTACGTTACTTTATCTGTTTACTGTTCACCCACTTTAGTGAGACGGGGAACCGTTTTACAACGTTTGCCTCATTGTACGTGCACCGTTAGACCTAACGCATAGAACCTCTGCGGACACTATACGATTCTAACAGAGCACGCTCCCTAAGCAGCAATAAAATGTCTTACTCAATCCTAAGACAGCGTACTGAGAAGTCCACCGTTATTGAGGAAGACAAGTTTTGAGTAGTTTTAATCACGTACTCATATGAATGTCACCCTTGTGACTGCCTATCCCCTTTCTAAGATATCACAAGACTCGCACAAGCGCACCGTAGACTCAGTCTCTAGCAGAACTCATTGCGATCGTTCATGGTGCCTGCCGAAGTGGAATATCGTCACTTCAGATCTCCTTAATCTTCCCCATTTAGAGGATGCAGTGCATCCAGATTCGTGTTTCGTTAAATAGTGACGATTCAGAAATAGGCCTACAAAACGGCCGGGTGGTGGTTTTAACGAGACACGGTCCCTAGCGTTCTTAGAACGGCTACCAATTCATTTTAGTGAACGTGTGTGATGCCTACCCCCGCTCCCAGAGACCTGCACGCCACAAGCTTCATGCAACGCGTTCTGTGGCGAGACCTTTTTGGAAACAGACATCATCACTAACGTTTGGTTGGTTTATATTGCAATAATAGTTCGGCTTTACAGCCTAGTTTACTTGAAATTAGTTATTTACGGTTCTGCCTTCCCAATGTGGTATGTTAATATGTCAACAGTCGTCAAAAGTCAGAGCTTTTCGCTCAGTGTCAAGTCTAGCGGGGGGCCTTCCCCGTCTCCCTATAACCAACTGCAAGTGACAAATATCTGCCGAGGTATCGGATTAGGAAGTTGACACTCAATACAAGAGAAAATGACATTAATTATAAAGTCAGTTAGCACATAAAAGTAGTTACACCATACTGTAATAAATGATCATATTAATAGCTCCATTGCGATACCACCAATCTGTTATGTATAATTCACCATATACAATCAACCTGCGAGAATATTAAAACGAGAGGTCTCCGTTATTACACACTATTACTAAAGATTGAAGTTGAAACTTACCAGGTAATTCCTTGGAGTGAATTAGAGTAGGTACAACATACTTACGAAATACTGCGTCTATTACCAGTTTCTCCCTGCACCATCCCTCACAGCTCACAACACTATTTATCTCCCTTAGAATAACTCGGCTAACTTAACCCTGGACTATCAACTCCGTCCGTCGTCTTTCGCGCTCCAAAACTAACTCATTCACAAACTCGCTCTCTGAGATTCACGCGCCTTACATGCCAATTACATCCATTCTCGACTAATATAGTTTAGTCTAAAGCTACAACACTTATCAACTTTTCAATGTATTAAATAACACTCTCACAGTGATATTAACCTCATTGCTCACGACTCAGTTCTCACTTCGCAAACCTAGGCTAGACCGTGCTCCCAAACTGACTCTCCGAGATTCAACCTAAGTTTTCACTTTTCCAAGCCTACCTAAAGCGACTGCTCTCTTCCGTCTCCAAAACTCACTCTCCGAGATTTAACCTAAGTCTTCACTTCTCCAAGCCTAGCTAAACGACCGCTCTCTTCCGTCTCTCAAACCGACTCTCCGAGATTTAACCTAAGTCTTCACTTCTCCAAGCCTAGCTAAACGACCGCTCTCTTCCGTCTCTAAAACTCACTCTCCGAGATTTAACCTAAGTCTTCACTTCTCCAAGCCTAGCTAAACGACCGCTCTCTTCCGTCTCTAAAACCGACTCCCTGAGATTCAACCTAAGCTTTCACTTCTCCAAGCCTACCTAACTGAAGCGACTGCTTCCGACCGTCCCCCAAAACTAACTGCCAGTGACTTTCAAGACTTTCCACATCCTAAAAATCACCACGCGTCGTTCCCACGCCAATTCCCAGAACCGTTTAATCTCTGGGTTTTTTGTTTTATTTCTTAATGGACTCTAAGGGTACGCTTGAGCTCAAGTTATAGTATCCAGATGTGGACAATCCGTCCGCTGCTTAGAATTTGCAAGAATTATTGCATCCTTGAGTGACGTAATTTATTGCTTTTGATTGTTAATAACTAGCAAAGTGCCCCAATATGTTTCTAAGGAGTTCGACATTGTTTTTAGAATTTTAAAGGAATGGGATTATTTATTAGGGTCGAGCTGTCAGATCATAAATTTGAGATTTAATGTGTTCCTAAGAGGCCCGAAACCGTGTGACGATTTCAAACCAATTGTACAACAACACTTCGCCACATGACAGAATGACCGACAGTCACACATGCAACTAATTAGTGACTGGTAGCAAATAGCGTGATCACTATCCTACAGACCGACCATACTTATAGCAAATTGTTTTCTGCTTAGACTTTTCCTAACTACGTTGTAGTCGGCTTCAAGTCTTACCGGATGCAGCTGAATACCAGTATTTTGCATGAAGCGACTACCTATACCTCCACAACCCAGTTACTGGGTATTACGATACTTCTTGGTAAGACAGGTTCTCAGACTTTCGGGCTTCTGAATACCCGTAACTGCTACCAAAGATCTACGAATGGCAGCCAGAACCAACTTAACGTGCTTTCCGAGGCACGGATAGGTCTTGGTATGTAACGATGGTCACCCAGCCACGGACTAACCGCGGCAAGGGTAGTTTAACCAGATCGATCGACCCGTGCGGCTGTCATTAGTTAGCCTCAGGGCTAAGGTAGGCCTCAAGCACTTTTTTATACAACAGGTAGATCTATGCAAAATTTAAACAAAATCCATCCTACCGGATAGATTTTGTTTAAATTTTTGCGTGATTCTGGCATAAATTCTAAAAATTATATTTTAGACATTACAATCTTCCCAAACCTCAAAAAATTACTTAAAAAGATGTAGATAGATATCGAATATTAATGACATAAACTTGCATTCTGTTTTTTCTCTTTATCTTCTTAGAAAATCTTAGATAATTATCAAGCTTTGGACCTACAAACTCAGTCAGAATTAATTTATTGACCTGAATTACGAAAACATCCGATTCAAATCCCATGACAACCTATTATGCATTCAATTCACTGGACACCTGCGCAGTGTTTGTTTAAACAACTCGCAAAGGAGTCGAATTCAAATTATCTTAGCAACAGTTTTTTTTTAAAGCATGTTTTATTACAAACCTTCACTATAAATAAAATGGACTGCATATCGCAATGGAATTTAAACTATCTATGATTCTGAATATAAATACATGTTGTATAACTAGAATTTAATTAAAAGTACATTCATCAAAGAACCGCCTTGCATGTGCCGCTTACTCTTGAAAGTAAAGCTGAGCTTTGATGTGTGGTTCAGTTATTTTTGTTCAAGTTGCTCTTCTAACTTTAGCTCGAGGTAAATGTGCTTTCATATTTCTGTGTGTTTAGAAACGGAATCTGAAAAATATTATTCACAGTGGTATTTTTATCATCTTACAACGGCAGCTCACTTCAGTAATTGGATACATCCAATGACTACTAATCATTTATAAAAAATAAATAAAAATAGAACAGTTATTTTTTTATATCATTCACTAAGATGCATGACTTAGTTTGAAACACCCTGAGATGTAATGCTCTGCTCGACCCGTGCGCTGGGTAGGTATCTTCTACCGTTTGATACGTAAACATTACTAACAGGGTGTTTCATAATTCTAAAGCATTATTTATTTTTCTTTCAAAATCAAAATCAAAAGTCATTTATTCAAACTAGGCTGAGAGTCAGCTCTTTTTGAACGTCAAAATAAAATTACATAAGACAGTCCCCCCAAAAACGCCCGCCCTTCACCACTTCCTAGTGCTTTAGCTGGGAAGAAGAAGTAGCGGAACAAACTCCCCAGCAGCACAGCTGTCTGTTACGTTAGAAGAACTTGATTCTATACAATAATAGGTAATAAAAATTACGAAACACAAAAAAAAAACATAAAATTTGCCATATGTCAGCTAGCACACGCCAATTTACCATCAAAAATTGAAAACTAAAAATAATAGAAAATTAAAATAAAACGTAGAACTTCCAATCTAAATCAAAGCCTCTAGGCATAAAGGGCATGCCCGCTTACATTTATGCAATTCTGCATTAAGCAAATATAGCTAAAACTTAAAGTAACAAAAGTAAAACTAGGACCTCTGGACTAAAATTAATAAAAAACTTAATACCCAAGATAATAATGTCTTAAATAATGGTAATATTTATTGAATAGTGTCTAGAGGAGTTCTATGTCAGATACATTGAGTGGACCACCTTTGTAAGACAACTAAAATGTCCCGTTCAGCACTTACTGTGTCAATCAATATTGATTATTTTATGATTAATTGACCCACTTCTGTCTACCCAAATACACCTAAAGCCGAAAGGACGAGGGTTTTGACCTTCAAGCTGAATAATAAAAACGCCGAAAATAGAATTTAGGACCATAATACATTGCACAAAACAATGATCCGAAAATAGTCAAATAAAGCGAATGAATGAGTGGAGCCGTTTTGTGAGTGTTTGGTATTCTCCTTAATGACCTATGTGCTCAATAGGCTGTGGGCCCCGTTGGGCCCTCGCCAAGAGCCCGTAGGCTCCGGTGCGTAGGGGCAGATTTATAGCATTGTTTACCGTCACAAATGTCCACCAAATAGAGAAGTGCTTTCGTCTTTCCTCTTTTTTAGGGTCTCGTCGCTTGTTTATGGCGACCTCTAGACCCGGCGTTGAGGCGCTTCTCACTTCCTTTAAATATCGTTTTTTTTACTTTGATAACAAATTACATTTTAGTATGTCCTAGAATAGAGATAAAACGGTTTTTGTGTTTGTACAGAGATTAAGTTTTATTACGTTAGTGTGTAATGTTTTGTTACTTACTAGGTATTTTTTTATAATATTCGAATGTTACGGTAAGATAATTATATTTTCGGCATCTTTTACACTACTCGTAGATATTTTAAAACTTGCAAAATAGAATATAGTAGAAACATATTTCTAAAACACCCTTTCAGTTCAGCAAATAAATAAATATACGATGATTACATCATCGTATGGTAACATTAATTAATAAAAAGCGTATTGTTAACCGCGTGGTTTATAAGCGCGGTCCTCACCAGAGTGTTTTCAGTCAAATTCATTATGTTCATGTGTAAATTAAGCGGAATCTGCACAGAACCACCAGACTGCCTGCTCGCACTTAGCAAAAACGAAGGCGCAGAAGGCTTACAGATTGTTCAACATGCATATTTACTTTTTTAGCTTCGGTGATATTCGTTTCTCATTTGCAAGTATGATGGCTAGAAAGATTAGAGACACGTTAGACCGCTGCCTATTACCGTCCAGTCAGCTGGGCCTGTGCGCCCCAATCCATCTCAATAAATGAAATCGGGCACCCACTACCGAACGACACGTAGCTTTACTTCGTAGACATGTCGGCCTACGAAATTTGCTACGAAAACCGTAGCTGGACCAATGTTGAAGTTATCATTGTAGTATGTACACCTTCTGTATTACTTTGTGCATTTTCGCTACCCAATCCCCCGCGCCCCGCGCTTCCCACCGGATAAATAAGAATCTTTTGATCTGCGCTTTTAACTGGTGTTCTTTTAGAATCCCTGGTTTTATCCCGCGTCCCCCCTCTCCGGCCGAGCCCCTTACTCGTCCGCCCCTGTGACGTCATCTCTCTGCTGCTGAGATATTGTATTTTTCGCCCCAGTGGATGACAAAGACGTTCTAACGATCAACATAACAATGGCTGATGTAGAGCGGAGCTTTCGAATATTGACGTACCTTCACTTTGTGAGTGATGAACTGATGACGTACTTAGATACTAAAGTATTTATGATAATATATATACAGAATATAACTATGGGACATGATATGACCACATCATTTAATATTTAAAATTAAATCGCTGTTCGTGGCAAGATAGGGAAGGGTTTAGGGACATCAATAATTCTCTATGTAATGAGAATTATTATTCATTTGAAAATATCTGGTATATTGCTGAATTATTGATAATTGTTCTAATCAGGCTCGTAGTTGTGGTGATAAACAATTAATGTTGTTCAAAACTATTGATTACAATTGGCGATAGTCGTTATTATTAATAGGTAATATTTCGTGTTAATATTTCGGACCAAAAACGTACGTGCAGACATTTCCTCGCGCTTCTGGAATTCCAAACGTTGCACTGCAGGTAGTGTTAGTGAGGTTCGTGAATATACACACCCATGATAACATCACAAATCCTGATTACGCACTGGTAAATAAAATATAAAACGACATTCTTTTAACGTAAAAAATAAACCTTCATCCAAATCATTTAACAATCCAATGTCGAGGTTCTAAATCCGCAATTCCCAGTACTTATCATGCAGAAAGTAGGTGAAACAATTACTTTCCGACGGAAGGCGCGCGCGCGTTGTGCAACGTCAAATATAAAGTTGATCGCGCGAGGGTACCTGCTGCCTACTGCCCGGTACTCTGTTGACTGTATTATTCAGTGCTGTGGCACGCACACCGTGCACACACTCCTCCACATTACGATCTGGATATCAAACCTTGACAGATACTGACTCTACACCACTTTTAAGTCTATTTCTATCCTCACAAAAGAAACGAGTTGACTTTGGATGAGCTGTCGACCAACCTTTTATTGTTTCTAAACCTAATTAACTCATCTTAAACAGTTAAAAGTTTCATTCGTTGGGTCAGCTTTTTATAACTTCGTGCTCCTGCATTTTGAATATCGTGCTTTTAAATGGGGGTTAAGTAATAATAGCCGTACGGGTTGATCGATCAGCTTAAGAGGACTACAAGACCTAAGTGGCCTTGAGAAACGCACGCACAAATTTACACTATCGACGTGAACACCATCTAACGGCGACGGTCATAACAATTACCACACAAAACATATGCGAAGTCTAGCACTAACGGTTTTAGCGAGATTACGCCCGAGTGTTCTAATAGATGGCGCGGCAACGGCACGCAAGTAAGCTCTAGACCTACCCAAAAAAAACAGACAGGCAAAACTAATAAAAATAATTTGTTTTGAGTGTTGAAAAATGATGGATTTGGATGATTTGGAAATAAAACTGATTTAATTAAACATAAAACCTCTTCATTTAACATAGATTTTTGTAATAGGCTATTACAACAAAATACCTTTAAATATCTATATGGTTTGCACTAAGCACGGGTTTTTTCAGATTTACATTACTTTTAGTATTATGCTCTTTTGTAGGTTAACATTGTAGGGGATTCTATTGAAACACCTTTTTTTAATTCCACTATTCACATTTATTGAATCACGCACTAATAACTATTACAATATACTGAATTACTGCTAATTTAATATGAACATAACTTGTCTCATTGACGACTAACTTTAAACTGAGTAAAATCTGTATAATTCTATGTGTAACTCATTGTGTAACTCATAACTATTTTCCTTAGAAATTTCCTTAAGTAGTTTTCTACTAGGGTACAAGTAGCGGTTATGTTTGACATCAAACATTTGTTCTAAACCAGTCACATTAAAGGGGGTGGAGCCTAATGGTCAAGCGTAAGCTCGATTTCTCTCGACAAGTTTAAACCTGCGCCCGATTCCTTCGAGAAGCTTCACTTGGATCGTGGGAAAACCGGTCACGTGCCGATTCTTCGTGGAATATTTCCAATGTTTACATCTTTCCCTTTAATTTAACTGCGCATAACAGATTTGGTTGTTTGTTAATAGCAGATTAGGTACTATAGGTACATGCAGGTAGGTACTCATGTATTTAGGCTTAATTCTAGTTGGGTTTTGCCTTTAATCATGTACCTTTCAAGATAGTATATTCTAATTGAGTGATTGGCTTAGACTTACATTCCTACTTGATCTGTAGGTATTCATGGACTTAAAAGTATGGGAAATCAAAACCAGCCCTACGCTTAGGTATGCAACAATAATTTTCTTATATCTACCTAATATCAAATCATTTTTATTTTTAATAATCAACCTTATTTTCTATGGTGACTTGACGTCGCCAACAAACATTATATGACATTTCGTTTTTAAAGTTGTTGTTTTAGTAGTTTTTGATTAGCTTTGAAGAACACGAACGAGACACAGTAGAAGCTTCATTGTTATTACTACTATAGCCATATAGTGTCCTACAAAGCATTTTCTTTTTAATTGTTTTTTTTTAATGCAGGATCTCATATTCATGATTCGTGATTCGTTCTGTGACTTTGTTAATATTTGGTTTCAGTTTGAAGTGATTGCATCTTATTACAAAAAATCACATTCTTAGATGAATATGTACTTTTATCAATCACTTCACAATATTTTCTCTTTGTGTGGTACCACTGTTTCCAATCTATAAAAAAATAGAAGATTTTAAATTACGTAGAAATGTGAATTCTAAATATTCTAGTTCTTTGGTTCACAAAATAGGTACTATCGAGGAAACTAACATCTATACACCGTAAAGACTATTATTGCTTGCAGCGCTCAGCCGCTATAGATGTGGTCATTGTATGCACGGGATTTTGTTTTCAAATTGGTCAGAGGTAAGTTTCCTTGATAGTAGGTACCTACTTACATTTCGTTTATTTTTTGTATTTGACTTTGAAAACACAACACAATACAACACACAACAACACAATTATAATTCCTATTTATTATAAACTTCCTATTTATTATAACTAACTACTACTTACGTATTGGCAATAATTTCCGTGTGATATTTTCAACTTTCTTGCTCCTATAAAATAATTATTTTGAATGTATATTAGTATGGTTTTTAATCGATAACAGAATTTTTTAGAGGTATATTCGTGATTTTTTTCTATCGTATCAATTTGTTTTATTATGTTTTCAACACACTTTGTAACTAGCATAAATCCTGAATATTATCATATATTTTTGTGATTTTAGGGATCATAATTTTTTTGGCATTATAAAACTTGCATTTAGCTCCTCTAAGCCCCTTAAGCTTCGCTTGCCGCGGTTGGTCCGTGGATGGGTCTTTAAAAAAAAAAAAAAGCTCGTTAAGCCGTTGGTCCCGGCTGTCATTCGTGGATCTTTCTCAGTCGTTACGGGTCTTCAGAAGCCCGAAAGTATATCAACCAGTCTTACCAATAGGTATCGTATTACCCAGTAACTGAGTTGTGGAGGTCAGATAGGCAGTCGCTCCATGTAAAATACTGGTATTCAGCTGCATCCGGCTAGACTGGTAGCTGTCTCCAACATAACGATATCGTGCTTTTAAATAGTAAGACAAAGTTTAACGATGCACGCGGGAATTTAGACAAAGTGCAGACAAAAAATAATTATCAATGGAACGCTATTTTGGATGGTTGATTGGCGATCACAGCTGATACTCGTATTTCGTCTCGCAAACCATACCAAGTATACTAACATTTTGTGAATATATGTCTCAGCGCGGGAGCTCTCGGTACCGTCCGTAACAATGGTGAAGTCGGCCTTGTGTGTGAGTACTTGCGTTTGTATGTGCTGACCCACTCATTCAAAGCGTGTTAGTACACTTGGTTTCCACAAGAAAGTGCGCATCGCTTCGTCAGATAAAAACAGCCTAAATGTGGAACTCTCTGCCAGCGTCTGTGTTACTCTACATATTGTTACGAGCTTCGGGTTCGTGACAATTAAAAACTGCCAATAAAAATTACCAAAATCGACACTTTAATCAAACACACTAATTACAATAAACAATTTCACTGATGATCACTCTTAATCGCACTGAAGATCGCTTCAAATGTTCTCGCCTCTATCGCTTATTCAATACTCCTCGGTCCCGATCCGTTCCCGCCTTTATATAGAGCCACAGAACATTCGGGAATCGAATCATCTAGAATCTTCGAGTACATACCGGCCCCGACTGAGCAGATGTTGATGATTCTAGAAGATTCTGTAATCGAACTTGCTAGATAGATCTTGACTTAATTAATTCTGCTACTCGATACTAGATGGCGCTAGTGGTAACGAATTACTTTAGCTTTAGCGCGTAACACTGCCCCCTCCTAAGACATGCTCGTCCCGAGCATTTTCGGCCCCATAGTAACGCGCCAGTCGATCCACATGGACGATCTTAGGAGTACCTCTTGCACCTTTCTGTATCCGGTACGTTACGTCATTGATCTTTGTCACAATCCGGTACGGTCCCTCCCATTTAGCTTGAAGCTTAGGAGATTTCCCTTTGCTGCGGACTGGATTGTGCAACCACACTAGTGAACCTTCGTCAAACCCTTTATTGTTCATTTTGCGGTCATAACGGGTTTTCATCTTTTCAGACATTTGCTGGCCTGATTGTCTGACGTGCTCATAAATGTCGTTCATCTTGTTCCGCAAGTCGTTCGCATAATCGGTTATACTGCGTGGGGCATCAGGTGGTATTCCGGTGATCAGGTCTGCAGGCAGCCGTAATTCTCTTCCAAAGTTTGCGAAAGCTGGTGTCACCGATGTACTTTCGTGAACAGCGCTTCGATATGACAACAAAAACGGCTGTATGTGTTTGTCCCAATCCCGTTGCCGATTTTCCACAACTTTTGCTAGGTAATGCTCTAATGTCTGATTAAATCGTTCCACCATTCCATCCGATTGAGGGTGGTAAGAAGTTGTTCTTGTTTTATGAGTACCCATAACTCGACAAGTTTCCTGGAATATTTGGGACTCAAAATTCCTTCCTTGATCACTATGAATCTCTAAAGGTACTCCAAAACGACAGAAGACTTCATGAACTAATTTATCTGCAACTGTCGAAGCTTCTTGATTTGGAATGGCGAAGACTTCCGGCCACTTAGTGAAGTAATCCATCACAACCATGAAATACTTGTTACCACTTTCACTTTCCGGAAACGGCCCCGCAACGTCTAGGGCTATCCTTTCCCATGGTGCACCAACATTGTACAACTTCAATGCACCTCTACTACGAGTCTGAGGTCCCTTTACAGCTGCACAACTTGTACATTTGCGACACCAGTCCTCGACATCGTCCCGGCAGTGGATCCAGTAAAACCGTTCTCGTACCTTCAGTAGAGTTCGTTTTACTCCCAGGTGACCTCCTGAACAACCATTATGGTACAGCTGTAGAACATCCGGTACTTGAGCTTTTGGGACAACCATTTGCAAATGACAGCTGTTTCCCCGAGCATTTTCCCATTTGCGGCACAGGACTCCATCCTGAATTACCAAGCTGTCCCATTGGGCCCAATAGCTCTTTGTGATCGAACTCATTGCTGAGACGTCGCTCCACCTGGGCTTAGGAGCTCTGGCCTTCATCCACTCCAGAATCGGCTTGATGTCCGAATCTTCCTGCTGTGCACGTTGTAGGCTTTCCTTCCACTCGTTGCTGAGGTCCGTCCTGAGCATCCTTACAGGTACCACTTCCTTACCCTCTTGCCTAGTACAATGCTTGCAGTCTTCAGGACAAGGTCTTCTTGACAATGCATCTGCGTTGCCATGAGATTTCCCGCTGCGATGTTCGACCACAAAGTCGTATTCCTGCAGTAGCTCAATCCATCTCGCAACTTGTCCTTCTGGATTTTTGAACTGCAATAGCCATTTCAGTGCAGCATGGTCGGTTCGTAAGTGGAATTTCCGCCCCAGAAGATATTTGCTAAAATGCTGCAATGATTTTACCACAGCAAGCAATTCCCGTCTCGTGACACAATAGTTCCTTTCCGACTTTGACAACGACTTGCTGAAGTACGCTATCACAACCTCTTGATCACCATTCCGTTGAGACAACACACCACCAAGTCCTATGTCACTTGCGTCTGTGTCAACTATAAACTCCTTGCCTGCATCAGGGTACCCCAAAATAGGTGTTTTGCACAGTCGGTCCTTTAATTCCTGGAATGCGATGTCGCAACTTTCATCCCAGCAGAAATGTCGCTTCTCCTCGGTTAGCTTATGCAGGGGTTTGGCTATATCCGCAAAGTTCTTAACAAATCGCCGATAATAAGAGCACAACCCCAAAAATGCTCTGACCTGCGTCTTGTCTTTTGGAACTGGCCAATCCTTGACAGCGGCGATCTTTTCTGGATCTGTGCGGATACCTTCTTCCGACACTACATACCCCAAAAAGCTAACTTGCCGTTTGAATAGTGAACATTTCTTCGGACTTAACTTGAGGTTGGCACTCTGGATCTTAATGAGCACGCGTTCCAGGTTTTGAAGATGTTCTTCAAACGTACGGCCTACAATGATGATGTCATCCAAGTAGACCAAACAGGCATCGCCAATTAACTTGGTTAGTACAAGTTCCATCAGCCTTTCAAACGTTGCCGGAGCGTTGCACAATCCAAACGGCATCACTTTAAATTGCCACAGACCCTTTCCTGTCGAGAATGCCGTTTTCTCCTTGTCCTTAGGGTCAATTTCAACTTGCCAGTAGCCACTTTTCAAGTCCAGCGTGCTAAACCACTTTACTCCAGTAAGCATGTCCAGCGTGTCATCAATTCTTGGCAAAGGGTAGCTGTCTTTCTTCGTAACGTCATTCAGACGACGATAGTCAACACAAAACCGCATGCTGCCGTCTTTCTTCTTTACCAGCACTACAGGTGAACACCATGGACTAGATGAAGGTTCAATAACACCATCCTCCACCATTCCCTCAATCATGGTTTCCACTTCCTTTTCACGCGCTACCGGTAATCTCCTTGGCCGCTGACGGATAGGCAACTCCTCTCCTGTGTTTATTTTGTGTTGAACTAAGCCAGTTTTCCCAATGTCAGCATCGTTTGAAGAGAAAACTTCGGCGTACTTGAGTAACATCTTCTTTGCCTTAGCCATTTCATTTTGCGACAGAGCGCTGCGAGAGTCTGCTAAAAGTGTGGTCACTCTTGTTTGTGCATCCTTGCTGGGGGTCCCAGTCGATAGATACTGGCATCGACGCAACCAATCCACTTCCTCGCAAGTACCAATCAGTGTGCCTTTTTCAATAATCTGTTCCTGATCACAAAGGTTCAGCACACGTACCACTGAGATGTCGGTGGCTCTGACCAAAGTTCGTGCCACTTTCCATGGAAGGTCATTATCTACCCTTTCCACGAGTACACAACGATGAATTTGCCCAGAATTCCGAGGAAGACTAACCGGCACAATCGTTTCTGATCTCGGAGGAAGAACAATCTTCTTAAGGCTATACACATTCCCTGGTAAAGCCCCTTCCATAAAAAGTTCCTCTTGCCCACATTTCATAACTCCTTGCTTGACATCAATCTCGCAGCAATTCTTCCTCATAAAGTCAAGGCCCAGGATGCAATCGTCCGTTATATCAGCCACGATGACATTATGCAGGTAGATCCTGTTGCCTAGCTTCAACTCCATCTCCTTTTCTCCATGGACGGGTATGCGCTGACCGGTGGCTGTCACCAAATTAATGCGTTCTCGGTTGAATGCGGAGTCCCCAAGGAGCCGACTTATAACTTGGGAACTGACGACCGTACGAGAAGCTCCAGTATCAATGGTTAGCTTACAAGGCGTTCCGTTGACCTCGCCCTTGATGATTAAACTGTTCCCGTCATGGGTTTGTGTGATCGAAATCCTTGGGGCTCTTTGAACATCAGCCAGCACCCGCCCCGCAGTCCTGGCTATTACTCGTTTCCCTGCTGCTGCTGGGCAGTGCTGTTAGCCGCACTACCCTCTGGAGACCGGCCATCTTCCCCTTCTGCAGTTCGCTTAGGGCAACTGGATCGAAGGTGGCCCCTTTCCCCACAGCCGTAGCACCTAGGGCTGTATCCTTTATTACGGTCGCGAACTGTAGCCGCTACAACCTCCCTGACGCGATGGGAACGATGATCCTGCCGCACAGCTTCCACCTCCAGTGCATGGGCCAAGGCGTCCTTAAGCGTCCCGTGGTGACCGAGCCTCACAGCAGCTCGAACTTCAAGGTCGCGGATGCCGTCGATGAATGCCTGCACCAGGTTCCCATCAATAAGCGCAGGTACGGACTGGTACGCTTTACGAACCAGCTTCTCAACTTCAAAGGCCCACTGCTGCAGGTTTTCATTACTGCGTTGCACACGATCCTTGAGCTGTGCACGAAACACGTGTTCCAGGTGAGCGTCGCCATATCTAGCCTCCAATGCCTCAAGAAGCTGCTCGTAAGTCACTTCCTTACCGAGAGCTTCCAGGACTGTTAAAGCCTGGTCGCGCAGACCTAGGGTGAGGGCAGTCATGGCCTGACTGTTATTCCACCCGTTCGCCTTCATGACAGCCGCGAACTGAATTTTGTAGGCCGACCAGGAAGAAGTCCCGTCGTACGGCGGCACTTTGAATCCACGTAGCGAAGGTGTTATAGCTACGGGAGCTGCGATTCCATCCCCAAGTTTGAGGTTACCCAACTCCTGCTTCACATCAGCAATGACGTCATTGAACTTGCTGATCTGAGTTTCAGCTTCTGACAAGCGGTTGTCATGCTGGGCAACCTTCTCCTTCACCTCCTTCATGTCTTTCCCGAAGGCTGCGTGAAGGTCCTTCATGAGGAGCATCTGCTCTTCCTGGTGGCGCGCCTGCTCCTCCTTATCCCGTTGGAGCTGTTCTTCCAGCCGACGAGCCTGTTCCTCCTGTCGGCGGGTCTGTTCCTCCTTATCGCGCTGGAGCTGTTCTTCCAGCCGACGAGCCTGTTCCTCCTGTCGGCGGGTCTGTTCCTCCTGTCGGCGGGTCTGTTCCTCTTTATCGCGCTGGAGCTGTTCTTCCAGCCGACGAGCCTGTTCCTCCTGTCGGCGGGCCTGCTCCTGCAGCATCATCATCAGAGCAGCAAAATCTGGCGCTGATGATGCTGGAGCAGCTGTGGACGGGCCGGCCTCCGTGGTCGGTAGCTGACCCTCCGACGTCTGTGGCAGTGCTCCACCGAATCGCCTCTGATCCGTCTCCTGCTGGCGTTGACTCCGGGTACGGATACCCTCCGTGTCGTCTTTAGGTAAAATCGGCATGATTTTAATCCTCGCTTCTGACACCAGTTGTTACGAGCTTCGGGTTCGTGACAATTAAAAACTGCCAATAAAAATTACCAAAATCGACACTTTAATCAAACACACTAATTACAATAAACAATTTCACTGATGATCACTCTTAATCGCACTGAAGATCGCTTCAAATGTTCTCGCCTCTATCGCTTATTCAATACTCCTCGGTCCCGATCCGTTCCCGCCTTTTTATAGAGCCACAGAACATTCGGGAATCGAATCATCTAGAATCTTCGAGTACATACCGGCCCCGACTGAGCAGATGTTGATGATTCTGGAAGATTCTGTAATCGAACTTGCTAGATAGATCTTGACTTAATTAATTCTGCTACTCGATACTAGATGGCGCTAGTGGTAACGAATTACTTTAGCTTTAGCGCGTAACAATATTTAACCCGCCTGCCTTCAAAGAAAGGATGAACAGGTATCTTTTAGGCACGCTCGTTCTATCATAGACCTCATCCATCGCTTTCCATCAGGCGTAACACGGCCATTCTGCTCTAAAAAATAATGTATCTTGCCATGATTCCTCGCAGCATTTGTATCTTCCAGTGTACCTGTGGCATACATATAAAGGCATTGTTTTGTTAATGAGTTATATAAAAGTTAACTCTAGTCTATAACCATTATGTAAATCACTAGCTTCTGCCCGCGACTTCGTCCGTGTCAAATTTCGTACCTCGACTCGCCCCGTCGCCGTCGCTCGCTTCCCATCGGTATGACTTCTTTTTAGCTTAGTGTTCTTTTATTTTAGTTTTGTTTTCTCGGCTCCTAAGTATTGTAACGTGATTTTAAATAGCTTTTATCCTTTGTCAAGAATTGTACCTACTATTAAAAGCTTAAATATTTTTCCGGAGAATACACCCTGCATAAAATTTTACCTCTTTAATATTATAAGTAAAGATATAGACAAGGGACAAAACATAATTCTATCGTACTACAAGTAATCTCCGTAAGACATTTATTTTTTCTCTGAATCTGGATCTTACAATTATTTTTGCGAAGACATTATTGTTTCTGAGGACTCAAGAAAAAAACATAAAAGCGAAAAAAGTAAATAATATTTATTCGAGTAAATATATAGTCCGTCGGGATCGCATTAAAAAAATAAATTATTGTATTGTGTATTGTATTTATTTGTCTGTATATTGCACAAAGAAAATCAAGCGTAGTACTTGTAGCCACGAGGGTATTAGATA
Source organism: Antitype chi (assembly GCA_947359405.1). Lineage (NCBI taxonomy): Eukaryota > Metazoa > Arthropoda > Insecta > Lepidoptera > Noctuidae > Antitype > Antitype chi. The sequence continues at coordinate 275,084 of OX375821.1, read as the reverse complement.
ATCTGGGACTCACGAAGATAGCCGAGAGACTCCGACGCGCAATAAACAAAATGAAAGCAAATTAATGCTGCGTCTCGTTGTATTTAAAACTAATCATCGCTGTTAAACACAGACAGACGTTATGTCTCCTTTGACTAATCTTTGTTGCTGAATTAAAACCTCTTTGAACGTTGAAATATTGTAATCTTTATTGTTTTCATAATTTACAAAGCATAAACATAGAAGTAATTCAAAACAATTTCTATTATAACCTAATTCAAAACAGCTAGATTGTATAAAATGTATGGAATCTGTAGCGAGGCGCCGAGTGAGCGACTCAATGAGAGACGATTTAAAAATCCCTTCAATTGAATTATTATTACAATCTGTGCCGCTGTGGATCCATTAGCATTAATTGAAAGCATCCAAATCAACAGCAATTAGCGATAATTGAATAGTCTGTATTGTGCCGTTATTGTGCCGTTGTGCCGCGAGGCTGGCCGGCAGAGCCGTTCCGCTGCACGTAACATACGTATCAGGACTCGTATCGAGCATTTGGTATGCTAATGTCAGTTTTATGACGTTACAGCTATGGCCGCGGTCGGCGATGTGCACGGGACATGTGCGGCTGCTGAACGACACACGCGCATATTTAGATGTAATTGCTGATGAATAAAATTCTAATTAGCTGTGGGCTGTGGCAGTACTGCGATGATGGGTTAATGGAACCTCAGCAAAAGGCACTCAATGGAGTATCGCAGAAGGTTCGCTATTTACTACGACTACTATAGAGCCAAAAGGAAGGGTTATGTTTCTAGTAGTCTATGTATGTCTGTTTGTGGGGCTTGTGGCGAAGTAATAACAGCTACACGGATCGATCGATCAGGTTAAGCTACGCTTGCCGCGGTTGGTCCGTGGATGGGTGACCAGCTTTATATACCAAGACCCCTCCGTGCCTCGGAAAGCACGTTAAGCCGTTGGTCCCGGCTGTCATTCGTGGATCTTTGACAGTCGTAGCGGGTCGTCAGAAGCCCGAAAGTCTGACAATCAGTTTTGCCAAGGAGTATCGTGCTACCCAGTAACTGGGATGTGGAGGTCAGATAGAACGTCGCTCAATGTACAATACTGGTAATCATCTGCATCCGGCTAGACTGTAAACTGACACCAACATAGTTGGGAAAAGGCAGGCAGATTGATTGATTGATGTCTGTATTTTTAAATTTAAGTGGACTTTCCTGTTCCTTTGTTTGGTCGCAAGTATTCCCTCTTTTGTGGTCGACATTGAAGTTCTCGTAAATAAAGTTAGTGGCATTGTCCTACGTGCCGATGTTGCACATGAACAACATAAAAGTGTGGTGTACTACATACCCATTACAACATTGCAGTACGTTTGTTATACATAGCCCGCGTGTGCTATTTGCGTGTTTGGTCATCCACAAATAAACGCAAATAGCAAAAGATGTCATCATCTATTAAAAACTTGTTTTTATTGTCACTTTAATTGCTTTTATGTCTTTATGGCCGTCGTACTTTGAATACTGTTAGGTAATCAATTATTGGGAAAACACAAATTGTGAATGTTACCTGTGAAATGTTTTTTTAGTTTACCTATACATTCTGTAAACATAGATATTTAATGGTTACGATAACTCACATATCATTGCAAGCACCGCAATGAGCTTGTCATAAGACATATTCTGATATTGTACTACTTAATTAGGTGCTCATTTGTGCAGCGGTGTAATAGGTGGTGGTTGCTGATAGGTGCTGGTAGCGTTGGTGCCGAGGAAAATAAATGAAAAGGCGGACCGATTCTTTTTCACATGTGTATTGGACCAGTGTCACAGTTGGAAGGGAAGGGTTGCCACAGATCACATATTAATTTACCTGTTAATTTTGGTGTTGCAATCTAATTATTAAAATACCCAACATGCTGCGGGCTCACAGAAGTAGCAACAAACTTAGTTTATTGTGATAAGGTACATAAAATTAAATAACAATAACTGAATGCTTAAATTTGTTTAGAACTAAGTATGAAAAACAAAGAAATTAAATGGTTTTACTAACCTAAGACTTAATATTTACTCACAAGAAAAACAATATTTATATCTAGGTACTTATTTTAATAGTTACAGAAATATCTAAGGACTTTCATCGTATTCTATTGGTAGTAGGCAGATTTTATTGATGGCCCGGGAATGAGTTTTTCCATTTGGGGTCTTAACCTCCACTGCCCTAATTTTGCCATCGTGTCCTGGAAACAATTTAACAATTCGTGCCATGGGCCACGACATAGGAGGAGTATTATCCTCTTTTAAAATGACTAAGTTGCCTAATTTGACATTACCTATGTTATCACGCCACTTAGGTCTATTTTGTAACAAATTTAAATAATATTGATACCACACTTTCCAAAAGGACTGTTTTAGAGAATTACACAATTGCCAAAACTTAAGCCTATTTTGTGGAATGTTACATACATTATTTTCAGGATACATTGACATTGCACTACCTATAATAAAGTGACCAGGTGTTAGATAACAATAATCATCAGTGTTTGAAGATAGAGGTAAGAGCGGTCGAGAATTAAGCACTGCTTCGATTTCAATTAATACTGTATTAAGTTGTTCGTATGTTAAAACAGTTTTTTGCAATATTCTTTTTAAGTGAAACTTCGTGCTCTTTACTGCTGCTTCCCAGAGCCCCCCAAATGTAGGCGAGTAACATGGTATGAAGTGAAATTGTATCCCACGCTCGGCGGTAAATCTTTGTACCTGCATTTGGTGATTCTGAGAAGCTTGCAGCTTGTAGAGGTCGACTAATTGACTCCTTGCACACTTAAAGGTACTTGCATTGTCGCAGTGAATTTCGGTGGGCAACCCTCGTCTAGAGATGAATCTCCTTAAACAAGCTAGAAAACTTTCCGTGGTCAAGTCTGACGCGAGTTCCAAGTGAACGGCTTTTGTCGCGAAACATACGTATACGCAGATATAACCTTTACCTATTAAGGATCGTCTTACGCGAGAGAGTTTTACATTTATTGGCCCAGCGAAATCCACGCCGACCTTCTCAAATGGGCGGCTGGTAGCGGTTACACGTGCAGCCGGCAAGGAGCCCATTAGCTGCTTGGCCACTGAGGCCTTTTGTCTGAAACACACAATACATTTGTGAGTTATTTTCTTAACTTCTAATAAGCCATTAACAATCCAGAACCTTTGGTTTAGATGCGACAGTAAAAGCTTAGGCCCTGCGTGCAGTAACCTTTCATGTTCACACCTTATAAGCAAACCAGTAATCAACGAGCCTCTGGGCAGTATGATATGATGTTTTTGTGAATAAGCAATATCAGCATAATGCAGCCTACCCCCGACGCGCAAAAGACCTTGTTTGTCGAGAAAGGGATGCAATTCAGATAGATTTCCTTTCAAATTGTTATTATTGCTTAAAGCTGTGATTTCAGATTTAAAATATATTTCTTGTTCATGTTTAATTAATAACATTAAAGACTGATCTAACTCAGAACTTTGCAAGAAGTTAGTATTTATTTTGACTTTATGTTTATTTATATTGTTTAAAAATCTCAATATGTATGATAATAGCCTTATTATTTTATTTATATTGGAGCAATTATACAAGCGCTCGAACACATAATCAAGCGGATTTGGATTTTGGCATGCCAAGTTGCTGGAAGGAGCCAAACAGGATTCCACTGCGAACGAATCAGTGGGCGCGTTGTAAGCAGGGAAGTTGTACTCACTGTTTTGCAGAAACTTTGGGCCATTCCACCAAATATCGCAGCTACTCAGCTCATTCGGATTGACACCTCGGCTAATGAGATCAGCAGGATTGTCGTTTGTATTGACATAATGCCAACTACATCCAGCTGTATTTTGACGAATTACATTTACTCTGTTTGATATGTAAGCTTGAAGTTTTGCTAGCTCAGTATTAAGCCATGCAAGGACAATTTGCGAGTCGCTGAATAAGCGAACATGCCTTATATTAATTTTAAGTCTGAGCGTAGTATGAGTCCTTGAAATTAATTTCGATAGCAACAGTGCTGCATTCAACTCAAGCCTAGGCACTGTCATGCCTTTCTTTTGGATAGGGTTGATTCGCGATTTGGAACAGAGTAGATGCAATATTGTTGTACCTGATGGGTTTGTGAGTCGCAGGTACACACAGCATCCGTAGGCTGTCTTACTCGAAGCATCTGCAAAGCCGATTAAATCTGCCGAGTCTGCATCTGAAATTCTAATGTTCCTATCTAATAGGATTGGCTGCATTGCAGCTAAATTTTTGGTAAATTGATACCATTCTTGCTGAACATTTGCGGGCGGACTTTCATTCCAGCCTGTGTTCAGTAGCCATAATTTTTGCATTATAGCCTTTGCTGTGACTACAATTGGGCTCACGAATCCCATTGGGTCATAGAATCTACCTATATAACTAAGAATGCTCCTTTTTGTAACCTTATTCATATTAAACGGTTCTGGAGTAGAGATAATGAAATGATCATCCTTTACATTAATTTGAAGTCCTAAAGCTTTCATGTTATAGTTATCCTTTTGTAAATCTAAACTATCAAAGTGCCTTTCGTTTGTTGGTATATTGTTCAACACATTTTCATCATTTGATGACCATTTGTGAGTGTTGAAACTACCCAATTTAAGCAAATCACGCAATTGGTCTCTGGCAGCAATAGTAGTTTCTAAATTATTGTTACAATAGATAATATCATCAACATAAAGATAATTTTTGATAATAGATGACGCTAGTGGGTATGAATTTTCATACCTATTTGCCAACTCATCTATGCAGCGAGTTGCTAAATAGCTTGAACTTTTCAAGCCATACGTAACCGTATCTAACCTAATACACTTGACTGGCTCTTCAGGATTGTCCCTCCATAAAATATTTTGAAGGGTAGTGTATTCAGGATTTATTTTAATATTTCTGAACATACGCTTAATATCTGCAGTAAATGTATATTTACCTAAGCGGAATAATAAAATTATATCAAATAATTCTTTTTGAACCACAGGTCCATTGAGTTGCAAATCATTTAGAGAAACTTTCTTGTTTGTTTTCATTGAACCATCAAAAACTGTTCGTAGCCTTGTGGTTTTGCTGTTATTATTAATAACTGCATGATGTGGCAGAAAATACACAGCATGTTTATTCAAATCATACAATTCTATATCAATATAATGACCATGACCAAGAGCTAGGTATTCATGAATAAATTTTTTATATTGCATGAATAAATCAGGATCAGCGTGCAATCTCTTTTCCAAATTTAAAAACCTTTTTAAAGCTAAGTGAAATGACTCACCAAGAGTATCGTTCACATGTACTAAAGGTAATTTTAAAGGCAGAGGAACCTCAAACTGATTATTAATTAATTTAACTGAACTTTGAAAAATATGTTCACAAAGCTCTTGCTCAGATGTTTGCTCAGTAAGTATTTCTGGGACCTTTTCGTTGGTCCAAAACTGGGCAAGTGTCTCATTGAGACTTAATTCACATTTTAATACTACTCTATTACAAGTCTGTTGTGATACCTTGGGTGGCAGATTTCCTCCTACAATGTGCCCGAAGTATGTGTTAAAGATGTATAGCTGTGTGTTACTAGGTTGCTGCAATGGATGCGCAGCATTCTGGGGCAGCACTGATGACTGCTTGCCTTGCCTTGGCAGGTCGATGCTCATGCACTGCTCGTTCGGTATCAGCGTCTGGAAAAACACATCAGCCCCTAATAGCATATGTATGTCACTAGGTACATTAAATTGGTCATCTGCCAATATAATGTTGGGCGGTATTATGACCCTAGAGACGTCAAATTTATTCTGAGGCAATTTGCATGTTATATCTTTCACTACATGACAAGTTACCATTGTCTTAAATGGTGATTTTAATGAATGGATTTCAATGGGAATGTTATATTTTACGTTACTTTTTTCATTAGCGATTCCAATAATACAAGTGTTACTTTGCAAGGGTGTTGAACCTAATAGCTGAACAACTTTGGAAGTTATAAAGGAAACCTGAGATCCGCTGTCCAGTAACGCCTTGATAACGTATTCGGTGCCATTCCTTGCTACGACCTTGATTCTAGCTGTGGGTAGAAGTACATTGTTATCAACATTGCCTGACAAGGTAACGGCTGGTGTGGTTTCACCTGAATTGCAGTGCAGCAGCGTGTTATGAGGCTTCTTGCACTCTGAGCACCGGAAGTGGAACCTACATTTTGCACCATGTGTACCTAAACAAATCACACACAGTTTTTGTTCTTTGGCAAACATCAGTCTATTATTTGCTGGCAATAGTTGATATTTTTTACACTTATATAATTTATGGTCATTACACTTACAGAAGATGCATGTTGCTCCTGCGGTGGCGACTGCTGTTACCTTCGTCGACTGTTGCTGCAAGTGAGAACCCTGTCCGGCATTTTCCAGTGCCAGAGCTCGCTTCTCAATATATTGCAGGAAATTTTCGAGGTTAGGTTGTACCCCTGGATCTCGGTCTAGCTGATAAGCTCTTGCAGTGATTCCATCTAATTTCCGAGAAAGAACACATAAAAGAATTGCATCCCAGTATTTAACATTTGAGTCAAGGTTTTTAATTGCAGCTAATTGTTGCCTAATAAATGATACAAAATCCCTCAAAGCACTAGCTGTTGACTTAATAATGTTACTTAAATCTAAAATGTTACTTATATGGTCATTTATAATCTTATATTTATTATTGTAGCGATCGTTCAGTAGTTTGCGAGCTTCACTATAACTTTCTGACGTTAAACTTAGATTTTTTATTAGATTATATGGTTCATCTTTTAAAAACGATCTCAAATAATAAAACTTTTGAACATGGTCAAGATTAACGTCATTGTGAATCAATGAGTCGAACAAATTAATGAATGGTACGTAATCAGTAAACTTACCATCAAATGTTTTTATGCAAATTGGTGGTAACTTTGTTTTATGGATTGCATCAAAATGCTTGGAGTGGCCAGTTGGGCCTATGTTATTATCGCGGGACCTTATTTGCTCGCTCAATGATGCCAAAATACTATAATAATTATTTTCTATTTGCTCGACATTTTCCTTGTCGGCAGCATCGAGATAAAGAATATCTTTACATAGCGACTCGTATTCTTGAAAAGCAGATATGAGTCGATCACGTTTGTTGCCCAGTTCATCACAACTTATTTTGCTTAAATCAGAAACTTCTACGAAATTAAGTAATCTTGTGATCGTACCTTTCAAGTAGCCGCGTGAGGCGATTTTACGTTTTAATTCGTCATCCATTTCTAACAACTAGCGCACAACACTTGTTAATAATCACTACTTAGTAACTAATTATTAATTAAAGTCTCAACTAAACGCTAATGATTAGATTCGATGCGCGTGGACAGATCTTGAGGACGAATCGATCGAAGCCGCAAAATGGCGGATCCGGAAACTTCCTTTTCAACGACTTGGCGTCACTTGCTATCCCTTTTTCTCTCGTTCCGTCGTGCGTAATTCGCACTCTGCTCCACTGCGTGCAAGGATCGCGCGTTCCAGGCGCTTTTATGTAATATTTGTTGAATATTGCGATGCGTGTCGTCTCGCTCCTTCTTGCGGAATACCTTTATGTGTGCTGCTGCTGTGCTCTTCACACCTGCAGAGGTCACTCCGGCGATGACGATGAAATTGATCGTTAGGATGAGGACGTGATGGCTGCTTCTCTTTTCTCAAGATTGCTGCTGGGGTTGTCGAATCGATGGTATTGCGATTGTGTTGCGACAACCAAGCAGAAAGTGATGCAGACTGCGCCCGCTTGCGTTACCAACCAAAATGGCTGCGACACGGTCGATGAAAAATTTTGCCAAACCTCTAACTCGCTTCTTCCGCAGCACCGCTGTTCTCCGCGAAGGACCAATGTGCAGCGGTGTAATAGGTGGTGGTTGCTGATAGGTGCTGGTAGCGTTGGTGCCGAGGAAAATAAATGAAAAGGCGGACCGATTCTTTTTCACATGTGTATTGGACCAGTGTCACAGTTGGAAGGGAAGGGTTGCCACAGATCACATATTAATTTACCTGTTAATTTTGGTGTTGCAATCTAATTATTAAAATACCCAACATCATTGTATAGTTGTAACTTTGAGTGTACTTAGGCCCATTGGATTTGAAATTCAACTGCGGGGCCATTCTGGATACTTATTTATTTATTTATTTGTGGTGTGACTTTGTAACATGATACTCTTTAGTCTCGTCGATGGACCTTATAGACTTGACGCGTCACAGACAATATTCATACGTTTCTTTAAAACTTTCGCTAATCTAATTGCTGTACATACTGTTTACGTAGGAGTTAATTTGTTCACAATTTCATATCATTTGTAGATATCTGTTTATTACTCCCGCATCACGATAATACCCACAAAAGACTATATTAGTTTTCCATATTTACGAAATATGACAAGATCCTCATCGTTTTGTGTGACGTAAAGTATTTTATTTTATTATTGTCCCATGCTCGTATAGTGTTTATCATAGACTCGAATAAAATGTATGCGAGAACAAATTAGGATACGTCGGCCGCTGGCAACTAAATTTCATTGGGGAAAAGGTATACAACGAGTAACATAATTAACACAAGACCTCATACACCCCAATTAGAGTATTGAGTTAATAGCATAATACGATTACCAAAACTATTTTTTTTAAAGCTAACTTATATTATTAAGATAAACGTGTCAACACAAGAATTACTTTATGCATTTAAAAGTGAGTCTTATTTCTTCTGTATTAAGATTGAATTTTCTTTGGAAATCAGTGGTAGGTTTGGCAAAACACACAATTAAAAAAAATACTTTTAAAAGTTACTGAAATCGATTCAGTAGTCAATTAGGAACAAAAAACTTGCAGGTCTTGCGTCCATTCTGTTATACCTTGTATATAGTCTCGCAAAAAGTGTTATTTATTTTGAAGCAATAAGTATTATTTTTTCATATTTCTGATATTCAGCACCCACTTATAATTTGTATCGCATACTTCGATAAAGTAAATCAATTTAATCCAATTCCACTTCCAATAATTATAACCGTTTTCGTTCTTTTAACAACGATTTCGCATTGTTTTTCTTGTCATATCCTATTCATAAGTTTGCGTGTCGCAATCGTAGTAAGATTTCGTCGCCGCACTTACTCGTATCAGGTGCGCATGAACGTTACAAGTGAGGCGCGTGTTTCCTCACGGCAGCGTGAGACGGCAGGCAGCGTGCTGCAGCCGTGGCGTAAAGTAGACGTGAATGAGCGTCTAATCGCAGCGATCAATCAGCGCGCAAGTGAGGCCGGAAGACTGGCCTAACGCGCCGCAGACACGCGACGCGCCGTCCGTGAAAGCGGTGCGGTGAGTCAAACGCAGCAACCCGAACACAGTGAGACAACTGTAGCTTGTCAAACGCGGACTAATAATATATCTGGCATACTGTAGAAACTGCAATAAAAACAAAACAAATGGCCAAGCCACATAATTATTTTGACTAAGGTGTAGAGTTTGTGAAGTTAGGCCTTATAGAGTTAGGGCGTGTAGAGTTAGAAGCTTGGCTGTAAGTACATGAGATCTGACAACTTTTTAACATTGCGAGTCATATGGACTCGTCTTGGCAACATTTTACATGAAAATGTTCATGTTTGGTCAAAAAGTCGCAAAAAGCAAGTAAGTACATTTTTAGTTACCTACATAAAATGCTTCATCGTGAAACCTGCCGTATGCCGGCTATCGAAATAAACAATCTGAATATTTTAACGTGTATTGACGTCAATGTTACTGTCAATTTAAATAAATGAAAATTGCTAATTTTCTCATTATAGATAGTAATTCATGTCATAAAATTGTGCGTGACGTCTATCTCCGCACTGCAGTAAACAAGCTTATTTTTTCACAAAATCAAAAACATTTAGAAGTAAGTTTTAGAAAATTGTTGTTCTTAAAACTGCTTGGAAATTCAAGCATTATTTTGACAATTTTATTTGAAATAAATCTTAAATGCTGTACTGGGCTAATACATGCGGCCGGCAATGTTAGTTTTTTCACAGTTATGTTTAGCGGCCGAATTTACTATGGAAACTCATATCTCTCATGTAAATTAAAATGGCACGAACTTTTTCTTCCGGATATGGCAACCAAGGAGGTAACTTTTCAAAGATTTTGTTTTGGCTTGCGAATAGGGCTGTTTAAAGTATAAAAGAAACAACTGAACATAATTATTGGTGGGTGGAAAATTATTGGTTTTCATCATTGATTCTGGAATTTATAATTTACTAGCAGCGCGCCGCGGTTTCACCCGCGTAGTTTCCGCGAACGAACGAACGAGCCTATAGCCTATGTCACCCGGGGATAGTGTAGCTTCCCAACAGTGAAATAATTTTTCAAATCGGTTCAGTAGTTTCGGAGCCTATTCAATGCAAATAAACAAACAATCAAATCTTTCCTCTTTATAATATTAGTATAGATAAGTATAGACTAGCTTTTGCCAGTGGCTTCGACCGCGTGGAAGTCGAAAATCATCCCACGGGAACGTATTACCGGGATAGAAAGTAATGGGTAATCTATGTGTTAATCCAGGTTATAATTTCAAATTCAAATTAAATACATATTTCAGACCATGGATTATGGAACCTATCTGTTTGCCAAATTCATCCAAATCCGTTCAGCCGTTGTTGCGTGATTGAGTAACAAACATCCAAACATCTAAACACACAAACTTTCACATTCATAATATTAGTAAGATAGTAGGAAATAGGATTTACATTGTCTGAATTTCAATGTCCGCGTTATTTGAGAAAAGTACAAGTACTACACAAGCCTTGGCCGCAACCAGGTATTGATGGGCTTCAATGGTGATGATGGCCCACATTTTCACTTTCGCTCGTCAATCCCTCGTTTGCAGGCCGCTGCAGTAATGTACTTACATATTATCTGTACTAGAAACAAACGCAGCTGTGATTCTGCTCAATTCATCGCAGTCAACTGCTTGTCATTATAGTTAGACTGTTTTAATTAAAGTGTTGTCACGACCTTCGCTCTACCCTAGTTTTGAATTAATGGCCTACCCTCTAGCCACTATCCACGCTGTCAATGCCTTCCTCCAATGATAACACTTACATTTTCATGAAGTCAATCTCGATAGACTTGGCAACATAAAGCGAAGCTCAAAATATGAAACAGGTTGAGCTTCACTCAATTCTCCTGTAAGTTTGGCGCGTCCCGATTCATGGGTTCGGTAATTATTATACTAGTAAAAATTACGCGAAGTTTCAGCGACGCTGTAGTCTTTACACAAGTGGTTGAACTTAATTGCGTCAAGTCATTTTCTCTTACTACAGATTAATAAACTTATAATTTTCTATCTAATTTTAGTCCTAAATGATCAACGAAGGAAGATTAAATCTGCTGTCCGTTGCTGTTATGGGTGTAACTAAGTGCGGCTTCTGAAATACTACCTCTGGCCTCTTGAAACCAGTGTCTTTTCGGTTTATCTACATGAAAGAATATTATCTATCTAATTATTCAAAATTGCTACATGATAATTTTAAATTTTGACTAATCATAAATGTGCCTTCGGGAAAAGGCAAAGAATTATCTAAGCCACAGTAATAAGCTCACCACCAATTTTTCAACATAAAACTGACGGCCCTTCGTTGAAGCTACCTACATGGTAACGAAGCTACCTTTACAATAAAGTGAATTGACTGGTTACCCGTAGAACCGATGATTGTTGGGGTAGACGTGTTCTTGAGTGGAGACCGCGAATCGGCAAATGTAGTATAGGACACCCTCAGGCTAGGTGGAGTGACAATCTTTGCAGGGTGACTGGTAGAAACTTGATGAGAGTTGCCGAGAATCGGGCTGAATGGCGTGAAATTGGAGTGGCTTATGTGTAACTATGGACTGCTGTAGGCTGATCTGAAGGCTGAGGCTGAAAATTAATAAACGAGATTATATCACTATATAATCTCGTTTATTAATTTTGCTACGTATTAAAATACATTTTTAAACATTTTTATAAAACAAACGTTTAAAAAAACATTAAAAAATATATAAAATAGTAGTAATAGTAGTGATACGCCGGTAGCTTGGACCCTGGTCTAAGCTACTGGTGGTTAAGGCTTCAGAGACGGGAACCTCCTCACGATGCGAGCCGTATCGAGGAATACTGCCTTCTGAATCAGGCCTTTGATCCAGCCGCCTAACAAGAGCCTCGAGAGATGTTGATCGAAGCTTTTGGCCATCAGTCCATTGACTGATACGACAATAGGTACAATGACAGCCGAGTTCACATTCCATATGTCAACGATCTCGTGTGCTAAGTCGAGATATTTTATTTGCTTCTCTTTCTCAGCTTTCACAAGGTTCCCGTCATGTGGAATGGTAACATCGACTATCATTGTGCGGCGCGCTAACCGATCTATCACCCCTATATCAGGCTTATTGGCTACAATAGTCCAGTCAGTAATGAGAGACCGGTCACAGTACAACGTGACATGGTCATTTTCGAGAACTGGGTCGGGCACATACTTGTAATACGGTACCTCAGAATCCACAAGTTTTTATTGCAAAGCAAGTTGATAATGAATAATCTTGGCTACTTGGTTATGCCTGTGCAAGTACTCGCCGTTAGCAAGACACATGTGACATGACACAAGCTTTTGACTACATTGACCACAGCATCTTGCTACAAAAATTACAAGCTTACGGCATATGTTGAAACATACTAAATCTTATTCAGTCGTACCTTACTAATAGAAAAGAATACACAGATATTGAGAGAACTAATGGTAAGACAAAGAAAGATGAGATTTATGTATCAAGCGAACGCACACCTACATACGGAGTTCCTCAAGACAGTGTACTCGGATCCTTATCTATCTTTATAATATATAAATAAAAAGAAAAGCCCTGACTAACTGACTAACTCATCAACACCCCGCCCAAACCCTTGGACCTAGAAAACTGAAATTTTGCACAGAGGTTCCCTTTATATTTTAGACAAGGAATAAGAAAGGATTTTTCGAAATACTCGTACAACCCCTATAATATACATCAATGACCTGCCCAGTGCTATTGACCACCCCATGTCTCTTTTTGCCGACGACAGCTTATGTCTTTATTTTCACATGCTATGGTTATAACTTTATCATGTGTAAAAATAAAGACATATGAAAATGACATAAATGAATCTTTGACATCAATAATATCATGGTTAATCAGGAACAACCTACAAAAAAATTCAAGATAAGACAACTATTATGCATTTTAGGCAACGGACCCAGGCTGTATGTGACCTTAGCCCAATGTATAAGGACACTGTACTTAATAAAGTCGACGCCACAAAATTTCCGAACACCTAAGTAAACGACTGAGCTTCTCTGCATACGCCTCATAAAAACTGGCCCCAGAGCTAAACACAGATGCCTTAGTAACAGCCTATCATGGTCTGGTATCATGGTCTGGTAGCATCGTTGTGGCGCTACGGTATTACGTTTTGAGGGAATTCCACAGACAAAACAATAGCGCTTTTTTTTTTGGGTGGGTAATCATCAAATAACTTCTCCCGCTCTGGGTGGAGCAGGAGGACGTGTCAGACTTTTACTGACTAAAACCCACCCGTGTTCCCTCAGTTGCCTGTGTGCCAGGAGCGACGGTATCTCTTTCGAACAACCCGCACCCCTGGCAGGCATCGCCCCTTGCGGACCCCATCAATTGATGCTGACATCTCTTTCAGGTGCGCGTGGGAACACAAAGCGCCGTCGACCCGGGCTTGGTCCTTACTGGACAGCTAGCTACCCATTACTTGCCATCCGCAAGCCCGCACCTACGGTGGCCGGGAATCACCCTGGGATTCCCGACGCCTAGAGCGTCTCCCGCGGCGACTAAGGCCGTGAGGGTGCATATACTGCCTCTCCTTCACGTGCTCCGCCTCCCTCTTCCCGAGTATCACTGCTTCACAGAAGGAGGTAACGGCTACCCATGCACTCTCGCTTTGCACCCTGCCCTAGACCAGGGCCGGACGAGGGAGATCGCCGCCGCCGATCGCCTCCACGAGGACACGGCGGTGCTCCGCCCAAGCCCCGGCGTTTGGTCTCCTCGCGCCACTCTCAAATGTGTGCGACGACCTTTGCCTCCAGATCCCATGTTGGCAATCCGGCAAGGAGGCCTGCCGCCTCACCGGAGATCGTGCGGTATGCCCGGATCATCCGGATGGTCATGACCCTATGGGATGCCTTCAACCGGCGGGCCGGTTGGCACCTCAATGAAGGCGCCCACACCGGTGCCCGTATAGGGCCATGGACCACACGACCCCGCAAAGCCTTCGGGAGGAGGCGTTAGGCCCTCCTAGATTCGGCAGGAGCCGCTTCAAGACAGCCACGCCCCGCTCCAGTCTGAGAGCCAAACGTCGGAAATGATCCGCAAAGTTCCATAGGCTGTCGAGGACGAGTCCCATGTACTTCATCTTCGACTCGATGCCGATGTGAACCCCTCCTGCCGTTATCTGGGAACCCGTCGGTGGCACATTCCGAGGACCATGAAAACATATGGCCTCGGACTTGTACAAAGCCACCTCGAGTCCCAGTTGCAGGAGCCTATCCACGATTGTCGCAACCCCGTGTGTCGCTAAGTCGGCCGCCGCCTGGTACGATGCAGCAAACTACACTGACGCCGCTAGGTAGGTCGGCGCGCAGCACTCAGTCGTTCCCGATGTCCCACAGATGTGGCTTCAGGACCAATCCCTATGGGACACCTCACTACATTTCTCGCCGGTTCCATTGTCCTTGGTGACCGGGGTAGATGACGGCCATGCCTGTCAAATAGACCTCGACCACACGACAGGGGTAGGTCGGCATCCGGAGATACCGGAGTGCCTCCCTGTTTCAACTCCAGGGCAGGGTGTTGAAAGCATTGATGTCATGAGACACCGCCAAGACGATCCCACCCCGGGCCACAGCATCTCCCGTTGTGAGGGCTCGCACGCGCATGATGGCGTCCACCGTGGAGCACCCCCTGCAGAAACCAAACTGGCTCTCCGCCAAATCCGGCCCCACCCGCACTAGTCACCCTACGAGGCGGTCTGCAATGACTCTTTCAAAGAGCTTGCCCACCTTGTTGAGCAGCACGATGGGCCTGTAAGCGGATGGAGAGTCCGCGGGGCGCCTAGGCTTCTTAATGAGGACCAGTTTCCCCATCTTCCAATGAAGTGGAAACCGGCCTTCCTCCAAGCATGCGCTTAGGAGCCTTCTTAGTCGAGGCCTGAGAACCTCCAAGGCCAGGACCTGGCGTTTCCGGTTAGTTTGTTTAAAAAAGAGATGCGAGATTTATTTACAAACAAGTGTTATTATAATATAAATTACTTTTTTAATGACACTATTTGACATTTAAAATTTTCTTTATTTTTAATTTAATATTTTCCTTAATTTTTGTGACATTTCATGATTAATTTATTCTACTGACTTATTATTGTTTATTACTGAGCATTGTGTACTTGGATTAAAGTGCCTTTATTAATGTAGTATTTTTTTTTTATTGTAAATTTTATTTTGTTCTCCATATGGATCAAACATGTACTTACGAAATATTAATATTGTGAAATCCTGCATGCGTAATTTGCATGTATCCACATGTTTTGCCAAATAAAATTATCTTTATCTTTAGCCAGACGAGAACAACCAGAGATAATATGTCTGATGTACTCACCCGGACAGTGACACGCGCGACTCATGTCAACCGTCCCGTCCTTCATAATGTGTCTCTAGTAGTTATTCGTCAAGATAACTTCATACATAACTGCACAGATGAAACCTTAAGTTTCCCCGAAAAGGTCACCAAAACGTAGCCAGGATACGGACGCTAAAAAATCACCACCGGGCTCATGAAGAGCCTGATAGAAGCGCCCATGAAGCTCCTTATTTCGCCATACTTCCTTGTGGCCATTGATAGTTAGTATTACAGGTTTGCGCCAGTTCTGTTTAACTATGGACAGCGGGGCCCCTTGTCCACTGCGACTACTTCACGGTGCATACCCACTTCGGCTTTAAAAAAATATTCCCTGAGACTGCACACCTCGAGGTTTTGGAAGGTCTTCGCATTTAAAAAGCCTCGACCCCTGCACTTCCGCAGGATGTACAGTCTCATCACCGATGATCGTAAGTGATGCATCCGGTTTGCAGTCAGCAGTGTACGGACCCGTCGATCCAGGGCGTCAAGTTCATTTGAGTCCATTTGAGTATGCCAAAAGAGTACATCAAAACCGGCATGACCCAACCGTTGAAGGTTTCACCCTGTTTTCGCCTGAAGAAAGACTAGTTAATACCTTCTTCAGGCGACCAAAGAAGCGCTTCCTCAAAGATTGCTTCATGTCAGCAGCGTTGATGCCTAATGCTTCCGACATACCCAAATACTTATAGCTTTCGGATGAAGAGAGGGTTCTGAGGTGTATGGAATCTGAGAGTTGAATTCTCTAGGATTCCATAATCTCACCTCGCTTTACATGCATGACTGCACATTTGTCCACACCAAATTCCATCCTGATGGCGCTACTAAAAGTTGCAGTTACCTTCAGTAACTCCATCAGTTGCAATTTAAGGTTTAAGGTCATCCATGTATATGAGGTGAGATATAACCACATCACCTCTCCTCAGCCGATAGCCTGGTATTATTATTATTAAAATTAAAATAATATGAAATCGCGAAGACGTTGAGTGAAAATTGTTAGTTTCAAATGCTTGCTAGAGTATTGACTTGATGTGAACTTGGCTTTCCCAAATTATTTCATAATTAGGCATCTGTCTCGTTTAAGTAGGAGCCGAGATTTTTTTTTTTTATTGGTTTTCGATGTAGCTTTATCGAATGTGAAATACTGGGTGTCATTGATGAAAAATATAATGGAGAAGCTTTTGACCGTGGAACACCCGGTAGTAACCCAGCAAAACGGTTGTGGTGCACCCGGTTGTAACGCTACAAAAGGGTTGTGGTGTATCCGGTTTGAATGCAATAAAAGGGTCGTGGTATATTCGGTTTGAATGCAATAAAAGGGTCGTGAGACACCCGGTTGGAATGGAACAAAAGGGTCGTTGGACCCTTGGTTTTAGTTGGAACGTAACGAAAGGCTCATGGGAAGCCTGGTTCGGATGCAACAAAAGGGTCGTGGTACACCCGGTTGGAAGGTCGGCGTCACGAAAATGGTCGCTATTATATTATTATGTCACGAAAAATTAGGTCCGTATGTGGTTATAATTAAACATATTATAATATTGAGTTTAAATAAATGTATCACTTATATTTGAATAGTAATTATAAAATACAGCACCAACAGATTAAATTAAATCGAAACGAGTTCTCAGTTTAATTCCGTGTTCATTGTTCAACTTGTAATTATACGACATTTGAAGCAAGCCGGGTAGCCGGGTAGCCGGGTATCCGTGACCGCGGACGATGAGGGACCGAAACATTACATTTAAATTTAAATAAACGACAAATAGCCCGTAAAGTTGGTTCGCTTTCAATCGCAACTTTATAAAATGACCCGTTATTTGACCAACTATGTCACAGTAGCTGGTAGGTATTGGCAAATGGCTCGTATTTGCGCGTTGTTAGTACGAGCTAGTCAGTACTGGGCGTGGTGCCACTATATCGTAATGTGGAGAATGTTCACTCCTGAACGATGAACCTCACACACTTAATTACTCTAGCCAAAACAAAACTATAAACGGCTTAAAGAGAGATGTTTTTATCCATTTTGTCAGTGATATTCATAGTACAGGCGAATGTGGTGTCAGTGCCTTATCGCTCATCGTTAGAAGTAAATCTTCTGCGTCCATCACTGTGAGGTGGCACTATGTAAATCGTCCGCGACCGGCAGTGCGCCGCGGCGTCGCTTGCCGCACGAGACTCCTTACGAGCCGCCGACACGCCACCTTCACAGCAGGGCTGCCGTTCGAGAACAACTTCTTAGTATTGCATTACATGATTTGTAAGGCGTAATAAGTAGTTAGTTCCCGTGCTAGGAATTCAAAGCATTCACTCGTATGTGTAATACAAGGTAAACCAGTTTCTAGAACCACGAAATACACTTGTTGCCGGAACTATGTGAATTCGTCAGCCCTGGAAGTGCGTAAGGAAAGTAAGCCCTGGAAACGAGGTCCATTACAGGTCATCTATCGGTCTGCTCACAAGTCTGTGTGTAGGTAATTTTTACAAAGACAGGCTCGTGGTAAAGTAAGGTTATTGGTAATGTGGTTTTTGTCATTGTTTTCTGGGAAAGTTCCCCATTAAACACAAAAAAAGTAAAACATAAATGGCAGCAGACTGTTGGAAAACATATTATACCGATATTATAAAATGTAATAGTACTTTTCGCCTACTTTCAGAGAATAATATTCTATTGATAATGCTCGTCTATATACTGAAATACACACAAGAATATTTGATGTCTGAGATTTCAGAACAATACTGTCTGACCTTTAAAAAGACGAGCTACAGTCCTTAATTAAAACCCTTGGGTTGACTGTAGCTGTAAACATTTTACTTGCGGATGATGAGTACCAACAACAAATTCTTTTCAAGCAGAAAGGTACATACTACTCAGAATCCTTTATAAAAATGAGAATCCCACACACACACATACCTATGTGTAACATTACATGTTACACAACTACACACATATATTATAGGTGCGTAATTGTTCCCCTGTTTAGATTTGGCAGTAACAAAGTTAGAATGAACCACGATCCTTTACGATCAGCAATTTGGTACACACATTTGCTACCCACACAACCGTCACGATACAGTCCTCGCACGGCTAACATTTGGTCTGCAACAGCCTATTTTAGATAATTACGGAAACAAAAGTGAGGGTTTTTTGTGCGGTGCGGTGGTGCGGGAAGAGCGGCCTGTTCCGGCGGGATTGCGCGCTTTGTTCCACGCCGAGCGCCGGGCGGCCGGGGCGGCGCAGGGCCGGCGCCGGGGCCCGCGCGGTCCCAGCCGGCCTCCGAGGCCTCGCATTGTTTCTAATTAATCACGAGCTCTCGGCGACTCTACATTGTGTTTCTTTTCTATTATGTATGTGCATGTGTATCACGTGGCGTACCTCTAAGATTGTGTGCTCGTGGTATTGAGCCTCGTTATTCTTTGTTTGTTCCGCACTGATTACTGTGGCAGCAGATTGTGGCAACACATCTAATTTAAGTTTATACGACATATTATCACCCACGACTGTAGTCGAGTTGTCGTAGTTGAACTAATAACCCGCACGCAAGGTTCGATGCATAAATAGTAATCTGGTAAACTTACCTGAAACAGATAAGTAAGTGTAAACTTAGTTTATGTTGATATCGTATTCAGGTTTACCCATCTCCTGAATAATACATCATGTTCGGTTCTAATGGTGTGTGAACTCATCGCACTTGTCACTACTTACTGCAAGTTTCATCTATCTAGCGCTTATAGTTACTATTACAGTTTATTATTATTAGTACCATACATGGTATGTTAAGAGTCTGGTCATGGTCTTTAAGGGTCTTATGGCTAAGTAATAAAAACCGCACGAGTAAATCGATCAGGTTAAGCTACCGCTTGCGGCGATTGATCCATGGACGGGTGGCCATCTTTACATACCAAGACCCCTCCGTGCCTCGGAAAGCACGTTAAGAAGTTGGTCCCGGCTGTCACTTGTGGATCTTTGACAGTCGTTACGGGTCATCAGAAGCCCGAAAGTCTGACAACCAGTCTTACCCAGGGATATCGTGTTACCCGGTAACTGGGATGTGGATGTCAGATGGGCAGTCACTGCATGTAAGATACTGGTATTCAGCTGCATCTGGTTAGACTGGTAGCCGACCCCAACATAGTTGTGAAAGCCTTGGCAGATCATGGCATGGTCTGTAAAGAGCCCTGATTTCTGTGGTGTACTTATAGTTGTGAAAGCCTTGGCAGATCATGACATGGTCTGTAATGGCCCTGATTTCTGTGGTGTACTTATAGTTGTGAAAGCCTTGGCAGATCATGGCATGGTCTGTAAAGAGCCCTGATTTCTGTGGTGTACTTATAGTTGTGAAAGCCTTGGCAGATCATGGCATGGTCTGTAAAGAGCCCTGATTTCTGTGGTGTACTTATAGTTGTGAAAGCCTTGGCAGATCATGGCATGGTCTGTAAAGAGCCCTGATTTCTGTGGTGTACTTATAGTTGTGAAAGCCTTGGCAGATCATGGCATGGTCTGTAAAGAGCCCTGATTTCTGTGGTGTACTTATAGTTGTGAAAGCCTTGGCAGATCATGGCATGGTCTGTAAAGAGCCCTGATTTCTGTGGTGTACTTATAGTTGTGAAAGCCTTGGCAGATCATGGCATGGTCTGTAAAGAGCCCTGATTTCTGTGGTGTACTTATAAAGCGACTAAACGTGGTTTAGAAGAAGACTTTATATATTTTAACTCTGCTCATTAACCCGTTTTTCCACAATACGCACGATTATATTGTAGATAAACGACATAGAGGTCGTTTTAGTAATGGTAATCACAAAACAGTCTCTCCGTTTATACGACCAAACTACACGCGTAGAGGCCACTGTCCCACTTCTAAGCAATTCTCAACTCCGGTTCTTTAACAAATCCTACCTATGTAATTCCGACAATTCTGTTTCCTTTCTTGATGTTGTTGTTCGCAAATTTGTTCTTCCTTAAAAACAAGCAATCATAATCTTATTTATATCCACGCAAATTATTTTCGTAGAACATTTTCGAAAACATCTTGTTATCTCTTTGAAAGCGTTGACCCCTTGCCTCCAGTAACAGACAAGATCTTTTACAAGCATTATATATTACATGACAAACACATTGTCTGGGATC
This sequence comes from Antitype chi, assembly GCA_947359405.1. Lineage (NCBI taxonomy): Eukaryota > Metazoa > Arthropoda > Insecta > Lepidoptera > Noctuidae > Antitype > Antitype chi. Next base: position 254,217 of record OX375821.1, on the reverse strand, counting down.
TCATTAATATTCCAAGTATTCTACTTCGTCCAGATAAGCACGACTAAAATATACGTTTTTTTTCCTGAAAAAACTACGCACGAGTAGTTCTGAGTAAACAAGGTCGTTGCCCTCTCGGTAGAACAATAGAAAAACTCAGTTGTAGTGGCCTCAAGTGTGTATTCACATCGTTGACAAGTTGCCTCAAGCGAGGACGAATCTCAGGACAAGCGTCCACAATGCGGATTGGGCAACTGTGGGAGAAAGCTTCTTCATTTTGTTTATTTTTTCGAACATTAGTGAATGGAAGATGACGAAGCAGTTTCAAACAACGATGACCTCTTTACTGCTTAGTATTGGGTAAAACTTTAAGCGAAACAGTTGGAAGACAATGGGCTGCTCGCAGACTGTCTAGTGTCGAGTAATTAACACAATTACTTTTATATTGTTATCGGACTCAAAGAGTCTGTTTACCAGCCGAAGGGAACGATAGTTTGAATTATAAATGACATTAAATGATATAATCGTTTCATAATACCTACGTGTATATGATCAATTGAAGACGTATTTCATAGATATTTGCAGCTCTGGTCGTTAAAAAAGCCCTATACTTTAATGAAATTCACTCAGTAACGAGTTATCAAACATATTTAACTGGTGGTTCCTTTATGCAGTAGAAACACTCTCATTAAGTAGTTAAAGTTAACCTCGGACAAGCCAGGTCCTAATCCGGGAAATACGCGAACTGCCCGGACATTACCAGATAACGTCACTGCGAACATTGTCCATTCCGCACCCTGCCCGGCTTACCCCACACTAGACTATTACAAGTGAAGTCACCTGAGTCGCGTGCTTTACTTCCCTACTATCTAGTACCCTGAAATTGTTACGAAAAGGACCAATGTAATGCAAACTTAAACTCTATGTCCTTGCAATAAAGATTATAGATATGTCGAAGATAATGTGCATTACCGTACGGTCGTAGGAAGTCGAGTTTCACTGCGTGCTATGCGAAATAGAACCCTTTTGGGTTTGCAATGGAAGCAATTTAAGTTTGTAATGTTGTGTACGTTTGTAAATAGCAGCGTTTTACTAATGCCCGCTATCTGTTGGCTCATGATGGAGCACTGATCGTGCGGTTTAAGGCACGAAGCGCGCTCGCATTTGATAAGGATCGCTAGACGTGAGGCAGACCGGACGCCGCGCGCCGCTTTGCTTGCGCCGGACGGTGCGGCATCGGCAGTGGCCGGCACTTTCTTCACTTTTCTTACACGGAGCACTTTAATATTGGGGCACAATCCTCCTCACTGTAAGAGGGAGTGGGCCGTAATTCACCACGCGGGCCCAGTGCGAGTTGGTAGATGTCACTAGTCTTTAAATTGTCGGTTCCAGAACATGCCGGTTTCCTCACGATGTTTTCCTTCACCGTTTTGGCAGCAATGGTGATGAAATAATGTACACAAAGTAAAACGCCTGGGTGTGTGTGAGTTGATGTATGGCGAACATAATTATGGCTACACGTCTACATTCTGTCGCCATTTAAATATATATTTTTGAAGAACTGGAACTCATGGACAGCAACAAGTAGATTGTTGCGACCCGGATCCGATGTTTAGTTAGCCTAAGATCTATCTATCTAGCCATTACTGTCCTACTGCCGGGTCAAGGGCTCCCTTTTCCATACATTTCTGTTCAGGGCTCCTGTGCGCACGTCTTTCCGCCAGACATCAAGCTCGTCCCTTCTACTTCGTCATGATATTCCCGGTGCCACCTAGTGTTCTGTGGGATAGAATAGAAGTAACATTTTTTAGTTTGGTTTAATACTTTTAAATGTGGTTATTAGTGAACGTGAACTTATACACCAATCTTGTCATGAAGACCAGTCTTCTTTTGTTATGAGTCATGAAACTGATTTGCACAATCTAAGCTATATCCAGTAGTAAATTATCGGCGAATACAAAACAAGGAGAGGATGATAACATAATGATAAATGATTTTATTTCTGTAAGTAGGTTTGTACAAACACTGTTACACGTCAATCATATTTTTTTAAACTAGATGAGGTCGGCGTTTCCTATCTGACTACTCTGAGAAGAAAGGCCGAAACAAACTCAGAGGTCACAGTCTCTTTTAAAGTCCAGACATAATCTTGGTCAGATCATGTGAAGACCATATGGATTGGTGTCTGAAATGGTCTTTTGAGGAAAGAACCACACAGATTGAGTGGACCTGTCCAGTCAGTGCACGCATTTATCAGTAATCATGCAGCTCAACTCAGAACTTGAGGAGCTGAAAGATTTGACGAACAATACCAAAGAAAGGACATTTGGGTAGGTCGCATAAATTACTCAAACTGCCAGATTAACATTAAAACTAACTGAGAAAGAGATGAAACACAAAACAAAACATGACCCACACAGTCACACATTCACAATAATGAAAACAATAATAATATTATACTTCTCAAAGTAAATATTCATGTCAAAGTGTATATAATAATAATCCAATGTCGAAGAGTATAAGTTTGCAAAAAAAAAACAAAAAACAACATTCAGTATGCATAAATTGGAGCAGGTCAATCCCAAGATGTTTTGTCCTCAATATAATCCTTAACGGTATAAAAATGGAGGTCACCTGTTTACACTGGTTATCCACTATATCAAACTCAAACTCAAACTCAAAGCATTTATTTCAATTAGACCATTTAAAGGTACTTTTGAATTGTCAAAAAGTCGACCAGTTGGAAAGTTGAAGCTAGTTGCCCATTCCAAAACGTAGATCTCTATGGAGAAGAACGGGCAAGAAACTCCATGGACACTCTTTTTAATCATGTTCAAGTATTACAAAAACTTGGGAACAATATTCTTGTTGCTTCTATATGTGAGAACAATGTAAAAAAAAAAACAATTCTAAATATAAGATTTAAAATAAGCCATGGAAGTTAGGAGATGACCAGTCTCAACCGACGGCGCCCGTTCACGAACTTGACGCGTGGATCAGCACCATCCAGCTCAACCATTTTGTAGGGAACCGAATGATCCAACACACGCGCCACCATCAGCGAGACATTTAAGTGAGCATGACATACTCTCGACTGCCACGCTTTTTCAAGTCAACGTACATCAAAACAACATAATTATTATACGGATGCATGGTACTCACATTTACAAAGTTTAAACAAAATGCTTCTAAATTATATAAAATTATAGTTTGCAATGTATTTGAGAAATTAATAAAATTTGATTTCCAAAAAGAAAGAAAAATATTTAACATCTTTTGAAATTTTAATAAATAATACTTGATTCAGTAAAAATAAAAACTTATTCGTAATGTCAAAAAATAAAAATAATAGGAACAGAAATGTTCATAATGTCAGAAAACATAAAAAAGGGGCGCATCTCTTCCAAATATGAAAATTTTAAATAGTAAGCCCAGGAGCCTGTGGAGTCGGACCAGCATTAAGCCAAGCATTTTTATCAACAATATAATCATCTAACTTATAATATGCTTGTCTAGATAGTGTGCGTTTAATGCATAATTTTAATTTATTTTCATTTAGTTCCAGAATATCGGCTGGTATTTTATTATAACATTTAACACAGTACCCCATATCGAATTACTCAAACGTTACAAACAAATCAAGTATTGTGTGATGTGCGGAAACCGGCGAGTTTTCCTCTTTGTATCAATTTTTATTAGCGTCATCCTTGTCCAGGAACAATTCAATAATATCATCACAACTATTATGTTGGTGGAGGGGAGGCAGGGGGGCGTCTGATGTTGTTTGTTGATCTCTGTTGACGGAAGGCGGTTTTATGTTCGGTTCCTGTTTACGACCTCTTGCCTGTTATTATTCAACGCTTATTAGCTGATGCTAAAGTTTTATGAGGACATCAAATAAAGTACGAATTGGAAAGCAATTGGTGGAGAGGTAACTGATATAATCACAATAGAACCAATATATCTTTTGTGAGGTTTGGAACATGCTACACAATAGTTTATTGCATAAATGTGTCCTGCAATATAATCTAGTCTACAAAAACAAGAGTCTATACGTAGTTAAAACAACAAAAAACTGTCTATGAGGCACGCGCGTGTGGCGGCGGGTCACCACGTCACGTCGGAGCTAAGTACTGGTAACTTGTACAGTAGTAGTTGTCGACAATTGTGACACAGTTATCGCCGATTTTCTTGTCCGACGAACGCTATTTCACTATTATAACCTATTGGTTAGGTCATTACCTATACTTGAATTTGTGTGTTTTACGTACCACGAGTTTAAGTAAGCCCTATTATTTTTATATAAAGCAGCATTTAGCTTGTGAGTGTATAAGTAGACGATACGTAGTCGCTGACCGTGCTGGTACAGTCATAGGCACAATGGCGGCCAGTTTACGAGCCACGGCAGTCCCGCCGCAGCCGCTATCGCACCCACTTACCATATTTCCACAGTAAACACGACTCCAACACCCCGCTCCAACTAATAATCAACCTTAAAATCATCCTCTTAAAGACCGGATCGCATCGGCACTCCACTCCGTTTTCCGTGTAGGTACTTAGCCGCAGTAGAGATGTTATTCAGTAATTCAAGTCAGCCCGAGCTTAATTTATTATTTTACTAACTATGCTCCTTTCTGCGATACTAACGCAAGAAGTTTCAGCTTTATTTTCTTTTTATTCCGGTGCACAAATGCAACCTGGAAATATTTCAGCTGTATTTAAACATTTCAGTGGAAATTATAACAAATTGCTGTTTAGTATAATTGACGTGTGTTTAGTTGTGTGTGCATGCAATATGCAACTTACTATGTACACGAAACGAAACATTAATATCCTATAATATCGGATATTGGCGTTTAATTTATGGCCGGAATCCATGTTTACATTGAAGCACGTATCAGTTCGGTTAAGCTGAGCTTCAATCATTCCTCGATGTTGGTAATAATGATAAACTGCAAATAAACTACGTACTCGTATGTAGTGGCAGGTTGCCAATCCACCAGAAAGAGTATCATATAGGTACATAAATAACCCTTTCTGTCGGTTTCCTTTAATAATACCTTGCGTAAAATAATAAATTGTGTATTTATGACCAACTCAAAAATAAAAGACTTGCTGCCGCTTCGAATTCGCTCGCTAAGCGTAGTGACTAAGTTATTTCAGCGTCCGGGCAAGCATTTTCATCGCCCAACAGTAGAATAGTCAAGAGGCTCTGAACTGAATAGATAGATAACATGGAAGTCCTTTATTGACTTGGCCTACTGAATATGCATGTATTGACGCCAGGCCAATATTGGGGCAATGTGTGGTTGCGCGTAGCCAACGCGCAAACACCAATCAGTGGTGCGCTGGCGCTATGGCGCGCGTAGCGTGCTACGCCGTAGTCCACCGGCCTGCGAAATAGAGCGCAGTGAAATCCGCTTTAAATTTTCATCCGACATAGTGATCCGATGGGAATACGTTACCGGGAATTTTTTTTTACAATATTCACAACTCCGTTTTTTTTTTAGGAAAATTCGACTGGGAGCTTTACTGGCGTGCATCACGTAAACCAATAGAGTTATATAAAAACAATGTTTTACGAAATGATTGATTTACACATAGGATGATTTTATTCCGGTAGTACACTACCATAGGATAAGAAGACTTTATTTCAAAACCACCGTTGTCAAGAACTCCATGATATGAGTCAGTTACGCCAATTTGTAGAGGAATTCGTAAGATTTCTGATTATATTTTATATTTCTTCAAAAACAAGTTTAGTTATGAGAAATTTGCTTTTATTTGTTTTTTTTTTGCTTTTTTTTATTTTTTGCTTTTTGTCAAAAATTCCTTGTATGAGTTAGTTACGCCACGCAAATTGCTTTTATTCGTTGTATATTTACAACGAATAAAAGCAATTTGCGTGGCGTAACTAACTCATACAAGGAATTTTTGACAAAGGTGGTTTTTGAAACAAAGTCTTCAATTTCCGATAACAACGCGTGCGAAACCGTGCGCAAAACCTAAGCTAGTATATTTTTAATTCCAACCATGTTGTCCGTCCGTTCCACAGGATCGAATAACACGCGCTTTTCATGATATTGTCGCTCCTTACGGACTGATTAGAGTTTCATTTTATGATGACTTCTGTATAAGATAGTGACAAGTTGTGGGATGCGTACGAGTGAGGGCTCCTGGCTGCCTGTCATGCGACAGCCGCTCAGCGGTGCGGCTATGTATTATAACTAGTAGTTCTGATGTAGAGGTTGTTCTACGTTCGTTCACACTGAATAATAGTACCTATAAATTGTGGAAAATGCTAGAACCAAAAAATAAACCAATTAAGGTATTACATTTTCGTAAGTGAATAATTTTTTTTATGACATAGTAATGTGTATAATTCTTGTATCGACAAGAGATAAACCAAAATTATGTTTATTTTTTTATTATTAAATCCTTGCCGTAAACTAAAATATTGGTGGTCCTCGCGTGGTCGCGCTCCAGTAAATTAACTTTAAATCCGTTCGTTAACGCACATCGACGCGTAAGTTAAATATGAAACCGCGAATAATACGCGATCTCGAGGTATCGCGTTCTGGTGATCGATTATGGAACCATGCACTACCACACCACGTCACCATAGGCCACTGTCCAGTGGGCTCATCCGAGGACGAACCGTTTCCACAGTTTACTAAGGCCCTTCCCGGTCCGTCAATCATCAACGCGACCATGATTGAAAATCTTGTTATTTTTTTATCCAACGCAATGTAAGTGAAATGCAAGAAAATGAGAATGCAATAACATCGATCGAAAATTGGCGCGCGGAGATTTTATAAATCTTGTTCCAGGAAATACATTTTTTTTAAACTGTACAAGTTTTTGGAAAAAATATTTGTCATTTAGAACTTCCTTACATGTATGTGGTTTCTATGAAAATATTTTCCTTACTTCTTCAGTATATTATTATGAACGGCCAAAGTTCAGATAAAATTTGTGCGAAAAAGGTCATTTTCAGACGTCTTTGGCAGATTATTTTTTATTATATTAGATAATTCATAATTCATAATTCATCAACAAATACCTGTTTGTTCAAAATATCAAGACGAATTTTTTTCCTAACGCCATAATCTCTTATCTGTTCTGTGGCCATAATTATATTAGAGCGTTAGTATGAGAATTATGATGGGTTGGTCGCCCTTAATTTGAAGATTTCCGTTTAAGTTAAGCTGAGCTTGTTGCGGTCCATCTCGGAATGGTTTACACTGACACCAATATGTATGTTGATGATTCGAGTATTACATGAAATACCTTCTGTAACTGGAGCTAGGAAAAATCAAAAGCCCGAACTGTACCTACGTAATTTATCCATTCTGATTAACGAAAACATACAATTTCACTTCATTCAAAGTTAATCCTCATTTTAATCGGTAGCTGTAACACTATGAAAACTTTGTTGTTTAAAAAAGCTTTGTTGAACAAAGCTTAGCTCGTGCAAGCTTTCATTTTCCAACGCAGCAAACATTGCAGTGCAACAAATAATTAGCAACCGGTGCTCTGTAATGAATCTTAAAACTTAAATCGACAGGGATAGTCAACAGTTATAATTGTACCTAAATAATCATAAAGTTAGACGGGTCAGTGACGAATGTAGAATAAAAGCGTTGACGTTGTTAATTGTTACAGCAATGTCGCTTGTCGCCACTCGGAAAACTTTAGTTTATAGAAATGTGTATCGTATAAAAATCAGGCCACCTTAGAGGTTCAACGAAACAGAGTTCAGCAGATACGACGTTTCACAAACAAAAGTTTAAAATGTGTTTGAGCAGTTTATTTGCTTGTGCTTACCGCTCGACGCTGGTAACTACAGCGGAACGCAACGTACGTCATTTTGAAACAAAAAGAAAGAATAATGTTCTGCATCCATTGTCGCACCGAGCCAATAAACTTAGCCCCTCGGCCGCCGCTCCGCTCGGCTTCGTTCAGCTCAGCTGACTTTGCTCTACGACTATCGTTCTCGGCTGTATTGTCAATTCAATTCTTCCTCGCTTTGTTGTGTAATCGAATTACTCTTGTTTAGCCAGCGCCGGCGGCCGTAATTAAATAAAAACAAGAACAAAGGGCCGCACGTGAGCCCCCTACACATGAGCAACCAGCTAATGGATGTGCTGCGTGTACTATAATGGAGGTTGATATTAGGTTTCAATTTTATTGATTGTATTTGAAGATTAATAATACATCATTAACAAGCAGACATTTATTACTATTTTCGAGTAGGTAAGCAATGTCAACCCCCGAACAGCAAACTAGCGCACATTCGTCTATATTCAATAAATGTGGCTACCACTGAATCGCACATCCTAGTTCTGTTACTAAATCACAGTAACCAGAAGTAAAAGCAATTCATCACTCGGGAGCGAGTAGCGGTAGGTGCTACTAACCGCATTATGGAGTAAAGCGTGTGTAGTGTTGCGCCGGCCGCGTGACAAATATCCAAGATTATCCGCGACTGCTGCCGGCGACGCCTACCGAGAATTATCCGTGTCACAGCACTAAAGAAATGTTTCTAACTTCGTACAAATGGAGTGGTCGGCTTACTTCGCGCGGCTGACGGATGTCGAGCCTTCTAGAACGAACTTCTAAAAGAACGTGATTCGGCTTACACGTGGTGGGGCTAAGTAAGATGCTTTATAGTTTACCGGATCTATGATAAGAAAAGAAGATTTTTCACATTTTCGTTTTTTTACGGTATATTTAGATTTAATTCAATATCATAATGTTACACGGAGCGACTACCCATTAACCCAACTTTTCCCAAATACCTTATAAGATTAAAACGTATGACTGTTTGCAACAAACTTCCGCGTTGTCCCTACATTAGGTCTTGTGTACTCGCGTGCTGACCCCGGCCTGCGCGGTAATGTAATCAACAAACAATAAAGTTAAAATATTGCTCGTTTTGCGATTCTATTGGGTTTCAGCAATGGACGTTTTGATATTTTATTATTATAACTACATAAAACTATTCCAGTTAGATCAATGTATCACTGGCCGCCTCCTGCGTATTAGTTACAAGTATGTTGTTCACTTGCTCAGTCGTGTAGTCCTGGAGCTGTTCACTAAACACGGCGACCCTTATAACATAGATCGTTTTTAAATGTGGTCAAAAACATATCCATTCAGAGCCGTGATTTGACACATGACTGAATCACAGCGTTCATAGATACCTACAGTATGGTTCGTAGACGTAATTCTAATTCTAGCTTAGTATCTACGTAGCACAGAAATGCGTAGCGGAAACACACGTAGCCGCGTAGCCTGGTAGCCTCGTAGCTTCGTAGCGTGCGTAGCTAGTATTAGTAGCTTCACAACGTTCATAGAATATCATGTTCAATTATTGTTCAGTGTTAAATAATATTTAATAATATTTTTTATTTGTTATTTTAAATTTATAACAAAAAAAACTATTTGAAAATTTTCGGCGGACGAGTGAGTCTAGAAGTGATTTATTAGCCATTAGGAATTCAGCTATCTGAAGTTATGGTAGCGAAATTGATAAATAACGTTTAATGTTAGTTTAACGATTAAATAGTTACTCATTTACTCGTAAATTTTCAAATAAGCTATTGTTATTTATAGTTTAATAAAATCCATGCTCAACAAATAGCCGACAGGCTGTAAATATGAAATAAGTCAGAGCAGACCGCTAACGACCGCGCCGAACATTTCCGTCACCACGCTTATAAACGAGGAATAACTTTCTGTAAGTACATACTACTTATTAAAGAACATTATTACTTTTATAATACTTATATAAAACCCTAGTACATTGTGAGTATGTTTTTATTTCAATTCCCAAGATAATATTAATATAACAGCAGTCTTAAAATAATAATAATGTTAGTGATTCTTGACATAACGGTCCCGAATGACGGAAACCTCGCGAAAGCCGGAAAATATAAATCATATCAAGTATCTTGACTTGGCTCGCGAGGTTGTCGACATGTGGGATGTGGACTCCGCAATCATTGTGCCGATAGTTATGACAAATAATGCCTTAATAGCCAAGAGCTACGACCAACACTTGATTCAGAAAGCGCTACTTCTGGACACGGCTCACATTGTTAGGAGGTCCCTCTCTTTGGAGCCCTGAACGCCGATAGCTTGGACCCTGTTCGCGTAAAAAATACGGGGGCAGTGCTCATTGCTCGCAGAACAGTTGGCCGATTGGGCCGAAAAGTCTGGAGTGGCGACCGCGTACCGAAAGAAGTAGAGTTGGAAGGCCTCCCACAAGGTGGACCGATGACCTTGTGAAGGCCGCAGAAATCCACTGGATGCGTGAAGCACACAACCGGTCGAAACTTGGGGGAGGCCTATGTCCAGCAGTGGACGTCTTTCAGCTGAAATGATGATGATGAGATCGTATCTTAATAGTCCAATTAGCAGGTCTCAGGATCCAAATGTTGTAACTCAGAAACTCAATTCTATTGTATGTATTACCTACATAATACTTTGTCCGTTGGTCCGCATGAATAGGCAAGCATTATGTCGGCAGATTTCATTACAGCTTTCGCGATTTCATTATAGCTGGACGTTTATTATAATTATAGATTAAACGACGCAGCGGTAAACGCTTGGCTTCTGACCTACCAACGCATTGTTTCGATTACATCAAACAAATAGATGTCCCGTACATAAGCAACGGGCACTTTCGGTAAAACTGTAAAATAATGTTTTGTAAAACAAAAATCGGCTGTGAATTCAAAAATCTGCCGTGAGTTCAAAAAGCTTGTTCATAGTAAAAGGTCAAGTGTCAACTGTACGTGAGTGGCACTACGTGTAACACATTAATCGATGAGTAATCGTCGGATAGGTTCACCTCTTACTATTTGCTAGTCGTGACGTCACCACGTGCGGCCATGTTTTTAATTGCCTTTATTAATTGCTTGTATAGAATAGACTAACAGGCCGGCTATACTCGTCAAATAAAAAGCTAAGTATTCTGTTTGCAGCCCTATAGCAGAAATTCCCCTATTATTTGTATTAATCAATGGCATACGACACATTGAATTTCAACTTTCACATGAAATTATGCCAGAATCAGATAACTATTTGCTTTTTTATTCATTTACTTATTACATTTGTAATCAAAGTCTAAAACACAATCGAAAAATGTGGGATATTTGTGTTAAAAATTCCTGGCTGATCGTGGCGTTCAATGAACTTAAAACTATGGTGTGAAAGCTTCTGTTCTCCAAGTAAAATAATAATGTTACATTATGAAATACTACATGCTAGTAAAACAATATTCTTGCTCAGATCGGCACTGCCGGACATCGCCAAATATCACCGGACATCACCGGACGCTGCTGGACACACTCGACATATTATTATTATGAGCTCGCTTTCATAAAAATATTACTATAATTATGCAGTTTATTATAATTATGCGACGATGTTTTGGCTTAGTTTAGTGACACTGCACCTAAAAATAATAGTCGGGTTCGTTGATTCTAAATAAAAATATTTACCACTGAGGAACAGTCTGACCGGTAATGTCGGTATATTTTATTTCTTGAATGAAATTGAAACTGTAAAATTACACTCACATTAGTAGTATTTTTTGACAAATGACTTAAGTGCCTACGTGTGTCACCCTCGTCATGTCGTTTGATTTAAATACTGTTCACAAAATGAACATTCCATTTACAGATAAATCTTCTTCTAAAATTGTTAATTATTTTATACAAGACTTCTCGTCGCATAGACTTTTGAATGGGTGTTTTGCGTATGAATATTATTGTGCAGTTTCATTTAATACTTTCAAAACAGAACTTTGTAATGGACGAAAGAAGTTGTTACCATTATCATCTTATTTAACCTAACACAAGCAAACTATTTGCTTAACAGGATTCTCCCCATTGTAACTAGAATAAGTTATTTGAGTTGATGCAATAAACATTTTTATTTTTTATTTTTATTTTTATTCTTTTTAATTTTGTTTCACTATCTGCGACTATTGCCACAAAAGAAGAATGAATAAATTGAATATTAGCCTTATGGCTCATATTCAATGCTGCTTATGCAGCTAATGACAGTACACAAACACACACACTCACATTCACACACCCTCATACGTTTGTGAAATTAATGAAACACGTCGTAACGGACCGTACAGTCGACACCCACCCTAACTTACCGATGTTACCCGAAACGAGAGGAACTGTGTAAAACGTCGGCATTCTGTGTGTACCACGTGGCTGAAGGGACCAACTGACGCTAGTAATGGATAGTTTTAATTAGTTTTAAAATTAAACTGTTTTGTACAACTTTTAACATAAAATGTTATAGGGCGAAAGTTAATGATACAAACTTTGTAGCGGAACAAATATACTTGTTGCAAATTTAAGTGTGTTACATTTATATATATAACCGTACGCTACGGTGTATAGACATAATTTTGTACGAAATATACTTTAATAATTATATATTTATATTTTACCCCCTTCATCAATAAGCAGCATCTTTCTGTTTGCCCTGCTCTGGGTTTGAAGAAGGTTATCACAATGAAAGCAGCGCAAGTACCTCAATACGACTAAGTGGCTCTCTAGCCGGTCGGAGGCGGCCGGCGGCGGTCTGCCAGAAAATAAAACATTCATCAAGCGCCGGTTCGTTAGTCACAAAGCGTTGCCATCAAAAAGCAATGAAATTATAAGAGCGACGAACAAATTGGAAAACTATTATGTGTCCGTCAGCCTCGTTATTTACTGAGCAATTTGCCGAATGGAATTAACTCGGACGCGAGTTGCACAACCGCCCTCCAATTTGCCGCTTTCGACGTTGTCCCGCCGCCCACTGAGCACTCTGTCGCTGACATAGGCGCCACTCATGAATATTCGCACGCTTCGCCCTTTTATCATTGTGATTGTAACAAGGTATAAGATTAAATTATAAAAAGGCTCGCTCGTGAAACGAATCCGCGCCGGTGCGTGACTCGCGTGTGGGAGCGTTGCGGTGAGCGTGAGGTAGGCAGGGCAGAAGGCTCACGCCTCGTAATACGAGGTGAAGCACCCACACGTACTTTGACTAAAACTTACGTAATATTATGTATCGCTAAAATCTACAGTATCGTATAAACAGTAATTATTCTATAAAACAATTTCTTACCGTATACATATCAGTTGGAAAGAATACATAAAGAGCTGTTTCCTTTCATTTTATTCAGCTACATTATGTAGGTACAGTCAACAAAAGAGGTAGCCACGGTAGCCAGGGTCGTCGGATAAAGTTAAAGTTTAGTAAGAAAATGATGGATGTTTTTGAATAATAATTAATTGAATGTACTGAATAGTTCATTTAATAGAAACAGTTCATTTAATAGAAACAGTTCATTTAATAGAAACAGTTCATTTGATAGAAACAGTTCATTTACCAAATTTAATTTAATTCGCATACATCCATCGGTTTCTTACTAAACTTCAAGTATATCCGACGACCCTGGTTACTTACCTCTTTTGGTGACCGTACATATACTTTAATGACAATGTTTTTTGTTACGGTCGAGCCTTCTGTTTTTTTCTTGTTGTCTAATACTTCCCCTCACCTGACTCATGTTAGCCTATTTAGCATACACAGGTGTTCGTGACCTTCGCAGATAATCCTGTTCGTGTTTTACAAAGAAACTTCTATATTTTCACCATGTTGTGGACTGGTAGCGACTAAATGTTTAACAACGTAGAAGCAAGATCTAATTGAGGGCTATAACCAAGTCCTATTGCTGTCCCTTCCATACCTGTACCTACTAACTGGTATATTAAATGTCATGTTATCGCTCAATACTGTAACGATAATAAAAGGTTAATCCAATAAATATATTTCCCCTGGCCAGGATAACACATGAATATAACCGGAGCAATCAAATATGTAATCAAAGGGCGATTCTAAATCGTTAACCTACAAAAGAGCGGCGCTAACAATCGACCCGCATTTTATTTTTATTATAGCTATTACACGGTGCATCGCCCCTCATAACGATATCCATTGCCGACTTTCAGAATACATGTGCCGACTTGTCCGTGTGGAACCGGCAGTGTGATCAGCATAAAGTCCAATTTGCTTGTATTCTCTAGGTGCCACTCATCGCGAACGATATCAAAGGGCGCGCTTTAATTTACAATCTGTCGCGTGTCTGTCGCTCGTATGGCGGTGTCTGTTGCGCCGCGTCGCGTCACATCACGGCGTGTCACGAGGCAGCATGCCACTTTGATATCTGAGCCGTCGTAGTAACGTGTCTGTGATTACGATCCTAACAGCAACTGTTGCCATACTGCCAGATCCTTGCAGTAACTGCTCGGCGTATGTGATAGGTTGAAAACATTGTGACTCCTTGAATCTACTGTAGACTATAGAGCGTAGAAGAAACTCAAGAAGATGTCTAGTTACATAATTACGGCGCTTGGATACTTTTACTTGCCACTTTGATCACAAATATTCCTGACTAACGCAGCTAATAAAGGACTAATAAGCTTTTCATCCAATTATTAAATCTTCACCGTTAAAAAAAATCCTCAGCATCCGCTAAAGAATATTGCGGAGATCGTGAGCGCAACTAAAGAAACAAACACTTTATTAAGCGCGATACTGTACGCATCTCCTAGTCGAGGGGGGTGGGGGGGGGGGGGTAGTTATATCTTGCTATATAGCATACAGATTAAAAGTACACTCTTTTAACGGGTTGTTGTGGTCATAGAATTAGTTCACCATTTCAATCTTACTAGTTAAAGTAGGCGTGACAGAGATGAAACTGGTTGCCGAAATATATATTTTTTTTATTTTTTATTAGTAAGCTAGTTACCTACACGAATTAAGTTCTTTTACCTTATTAAAATAGATTTAAGTACCTATTTATGTGACTGTACTGTATTGGTCAGCGAATAGCGACTTTTTATTATTATTATTTATTCGTTTAACAAGGCAAAGGATGGAAATCTAACAGCGTACCCTAAGTTCATCATTAAATCTGGAACTATCTATTGATTGAGATCAATTTGGTGTACTTCAGTGGAATACACTTGACACCCGACTCACGCTACACAGGTAACCGGAGCCAACGTGGCGCGACTTGTTAGTGCCATTAGCTGTACTCGACGAGTTACCTCTACCTTCGTCATGCCAATACGTTACATTATAGTCGTACATAATAACCGCCACTGATTAATACCTTGTATTTAAAGCTAAACTGACTAGGTAGGTACCTTAGCAGAAGATTAATAATTGTAATGTACAAGCATCAACTAAAGAAGAGACTGGAATTTCTTCCTTTTCAGACAGATCAATGGCCAGGAGTTGCCAATCAGGTTGAGTATGCATTTACTGAACCTATCGCGAGCTATCAGTAGCCAAAACAAAAATAAAAAGTGTTCCTTACGTGAAACGGTAGCGCTATATTGCCGTATGGCACCCAAGATTTGAGCGATACGTTAACCGTAAGGTGACCATACTGTCTAATTTGTTTGAGTAGTTCTTACTACACTTAATTTATACGAATACTCTCTGGCGGCAGTCGTTATGTGTGAACAGAAGCCCAAACGGCTGTCAACCAGCCTCCGGGCCTCGTCCTCGTCTGTCATTCGTGAATCTTTGACAGTCGTTACGGGATGTCTGCAGAAGCCCTAAAATCTGACTATTAAAACTGATAAACGTCCGCGCGCTTCCGGTGGTCAGGGGAACAATCTCGAACGGCGTTCACTTGACACTACGAAGCAGCACAGTGACCGTGCCTAGTGAACATTGAACTGTATCACTACTATTTCCAGTATTGTTCGACACAACAACATTTTAAATAAATATTTAATACACTTCATACGTGTCTACGTTCCCTTTTAAATTCAGTGTAACCCCAAACCGGGGTTCTTCCGTACCGGATTTCACCTTATTTACCGCCGCTGCAAGGGCTGTGGCTGAACAACCCTACTAGTGGACCTAACTGCCGTTGAAAGACCAACCTACCCACCTAGCGGCCACCGGTCGCCTACTACTTCGGAACTACCAGGATAGTGGTTTTCTTTAGGCGGGCTAGAACCAATACGCGCTCGATATCGTGAACTCACGCCAGCTTACTGCTGGAGTTAACCGTTTTACTTTTTATATAATTATTTTCTTTATTTATTAAACATCTGTATTTTATCTCCTTCTTTGAGTTTTTTTTTAATTTACCTGCCCTAGCAGGCACGTAGTACTCTCTGCCCGTGGGTCGGCTAAACTGTCTATTTTTGCGGAGTAAAAGTTATATATTTCCTTCAGTTCTTCTATGTTAGTATGGATTTCTGTAGTCACATAACATAAAGAATAATAATATAGTACAGGGGCACTGTGTGTAATGAATGGTCTATTACCACGATATATTATCTGCGGACCAGCCGGCAGGTGGTGGAGGTGGCCGGTAGCAGGTACAGTTCGACACTCGTGACCTGAATGAGTAGCGCCCTATTATTCATTTACTCTCTTTATCTATAAATGATCCACATCGGTTCCGCTCCGTTTTTCGGATAATTTCGGGAAAATCATGTTACCGAATTTACATTACGAAACTATTTGCTCAATATTAGTTTAATGAAGCTTGCGATTTTTGGAATTCCATGCGACGCTTATCATGTCGTATATGCACTTCTTTAGAGTCTACTGCTTATTTATGTTTACGTAGATGTATCTTTTAAAAAAGCTTATAAAGTTGCAAGCGTACTGAAAAATTGAAATAGAAAAAGTTATTAGAATTAATTGGTTTTCTCTCGCATTTGGTAGTGATTATGTAAGTTACCTTCATTACTTAGATTGTGAGTTCCTCCTGCGGATGCTGGCGAGTGCGCCGGCCGATACGGCTCTGATAATGTTCTAATAAAGAGAAATTTATTGTAAAGCTGCGTCAGACCGCCAGTCGGGGCTCGGCCGGACGAGTAGCTACTAAAGGCTACTAAATTATACTTGGGAGATTACAATAATATTAACTTTTGAGTTCAATTCTAGAAGGTATCTTTAGGCACAGGTAAAATCACTGGTGCCTGTGGAGCAATAAAGATCAGTTATTTTACAGTCGGGTACGCAAATATGGACTTAATAAAAACATTGATGCATAACTTGCTGTCTAAGAGAAAAGTGCAGTAAGCACTGTAGTGTAAGTCCTCCGCAGTCCGCGGAGTCTCGTGGCCGTATCTTAGCGTAGCATCTCCCAGTCGTTCATGAACTAATTATTATTATTTTTTATTTACACTCACTAATTACTTTAACTCACACACTGACTTATTACTTGTTAATATTCTTGGAAAATCGTACTTATACTTACTTTTACACATATTTATAAACATTGGTGTATAAATATGTGAGCACCATGTTTCTATCATAAAATTAATTTATCTGTAATTGCTTCAGTTTCATTATTGCTACCTATTTTGGTAATGTATGGTAATTTATTCTGGGTGCATCGTTTTCACACATAATTATATAATGAATGTATGTTAAATATTGTACTTAATAATATAAAATATAAAAATATAAAATATAAAAATATAAAAATGTTTATTGCATCAACTCAAATAACATAATCTAGTTCCAATGGGGAGAATCCTGTTAAGCAAATAGTTTGCTTGTGTTAGGATACTCCGCCCTTCCCCTGGTTATTTATTTTCTATTTAGTTTTTGAGCCAGTACAAAATAAATACATACACACTAAAACTAATACATTCTAAAAGAGTAACGGTGGAATTTCTTGCCCATTCTTCTTCATACGAAACTACATTTTGGAAGGGGCGACTAGAATCAATTCTATTTTAATGTACATTTTGACGTTCAAAAGTGCCTTTTATGTGCCTATTAGAAATAAATGCTTTGACTTTAAACAGCCTCCCGCGGTGGCCACTGTTCCTGATTTATGGCTGATTATCTCGAGTGGAGCTGCACTTGATAAGCGAACATTGTTGTTGATGCCTTCCTGCGAGCTCCGATACTGAACAGAGGCTTTAGGCGATTGTTGCGCAACATCAAACCACTTTTACATAGGCATAGCATAGAAAGGGGTTAATTGGTGACATCCCAAGTCACCATTTAATTATTAACCTTAACAAGGTTATTTAAAAAAGGCATCGTGAGGCATCGTAGCTCCCGAACGGATGAACCGATTTCGATTTTGTTTTTTTTGTGTTTGAAAGGTGAATTAGTCGGAAGTGTTCTTAGACATGTTTCATCAAAATCGGTTAAGCCGTTTGAAAAATATCAGCTCTTTTCTGGTTGCTGAAGGGATTTGAGCATCGTCCACGTGTCTGATCAAGCCGAAATTTGGTATTCTATTACTTCAATGATATTAGACGAACAAAGTAACCTTGAACTGATTCTAGAGCAACACCTGGAATGTCCAGGATACCCAAATCACTCACCAGTAAACTGTAGAAGTATCGTGTTTGGGCTCATTGAAAAGGTCTCAATGAATAGGTTATGTATAATGGTGATCAAGACGAGGAATGAGGATAAATTAGTAACAAACTTCACTGTGGGAAAGATACGCAACGCTGCGCAGATTTAAGTTTAAAAATCAGGAAATAAAAGTTAAATTAAAAATTAAAAAACCCCTGACCCATACAAAACACTAAAATGTAAAAAAAATATATAAATTATTGACCTTTTAAGTTGTAGGTAATATTTTGATCAAGGCATTGTCAAGTCGGGGGACGGCTAATGAAAATGCTAGGCCTCTTCTGTTTAACGTTTTCATTGACCGTCCCCCGACTTGACAATTCATCAACACAAAAAGGTTTCAGTACTGCCGGCAATTTGGAAAACCCTGGTCTTTAGACCAAAATCATAATAAAAAATTATGGAGGTAGGTACGCTTAGGCTAAAAATTACATACTGATCGTCAAAATTACGTAATACAGTCCCCATGGATCCACGATGCGACTCGGCTTTTCTCGGCTCAATTCGGCTCGACTCGGCGCGGCCAATCGCCCCAATAGAAACATCGCTAGTTTAATTGCCCCCTAGATACGATCTGACAGACGATTTACTAAACTAATCACCCTTTTACGTAAATACTTGCGCTCTATATTTCATACGCAATCCGGTGAATTTATTTTGTTTGTAAAAATATTACGAGTGCTATCAGTTCAGCTGGCGATGGAGTTTACTTTGAAATTCATTTTGATCCTAATTCATTTCTACGTGCTAACTAATTAATGGAATCGGCATCGAAACTTTACGGTTCTGCAACGGGACATAGAGATTCTTGCCATTTCGGTACCTGGGCCGGGGTCCCCGGCGGGTACCGGTATGAAATTTAGGTACCCGATGTCTACTATACAAATCACATCTTTATTCGAGGAACCTCGTACCCGCTCTCACAGACCTATTGTCGCCAAAGACCATACGTGCTACTTGCACTTTGTGGCCTAAAATAAACGTAGCTATAAATCAGGCAGCTAACAGGAAACACAAGATATCAGCATTGATGAAAAAATAAAAATCACGAAATACTGTTTTGTCGGTACTAAAAACCAATGCGCGGGTAGGTATAAGACGGTTAAAACCTTTTAGTTCATTTTAAAAATACAACTGGTAAATAAATTCTCTTCCCTGCAAGTATTTCAAATAATAAAACATATAAGCAGCCAGGAACTGCTCCGACCGCGATCGCAGAGTTGCAGAGTCTTCACAAATAAAACTGCTCGTCACTCGTCATACGTCTGTGAGATGTTGCTGACGTAGCACCGCCCCCCTCCGTCCCCCTCCTGGCACTGGCACCCACCCCCTCGCACACCGTCGACCACATTCAATAACCCCCGTGGACTGAAAAATATGTAAGAACAGCAGAAAACCACCTCCACCGCGCATTTCATGAATTATCGCCTGAAATCTTCAGTTATTCACTGAAGTAGGACGTAATTAACATGACTGTTTTATAAACGTAAGTTCAAAGGAAATGGTAAGAGTTAAAGAAATATGATACCACCTACCTACTCATCACTATTTGCGTTGTAGGTGTAATATTATATAGTTTTCACCTAATTATTAAACTTGTTACCATAAGGTTTATAATTATTTAAAAATAATTTACAAAATCAAAAAAACCAACTGCCTAAAAAGTGAACTTTAACTAAAAAAGATGGAAACAAGAAACTTGTTTTAAAAGGATGACTACTAGACAGAATAATTATAAGCAATCTCATGCAGTCGGAGGCATCTTATTAAATTTAACAATATAGACCTTTATTGCCTCCGACTTTATTTTATTTCACAGTTTTTTAGTTAATATAAATATGTTTGATGTTAATGAGACCTTTTTATGAAACCCTTTTTTTTGACGCACCACTTAATCGGTTTTGAGAAAAAAAAATTTTTTGGAAGACACTGTATGGCGCCAAAAATTGGGCATTTTTTTTTCGACTTTCATACCTGATACCTATTTATGAAACGCTTTCTTTTGAGAAAAAAAAAACACAATATGGCGCCAAAAATCGGTATATTTTTTTTCAATTTAAGTATACCCAGTGTCACTCTCACAATTAAGACGAATCTAACGGCAAATCCCAAGCTGAAGTCGATCAAGCCGTGTAGGCTACAGAGCGTGCCAAAGAAAAATACATATATGTCATAGTTACATACACTCGAAAAACATAACCCGCCTTCTGGCGTAGTCGGGTAAAAAATCATACATGACGCAGAAAAATCCCTCGCCCCACGTATCGGGCACACGTCACGGGTCGCAGGAAGGTTAGCGCGTGGTTGCGGCCGGGAACGGACTGTGACAGCGTTCCACGCTCTATACCACATGTTTTGGGGTAGAAAGTCATTTTCTGTGTTAGTGGGTGGCAAGCAAGTAGCTGGTGGTCACCAATGCCTTTGAAAATGTACCGGAGTCAGCGCAGTTGCGGTGCCATCCTACACATAAAGCTGAAACTTCTTTTGCACCTGTAATTACAGCAACGTCTGTACAATTCAAACCGGGACACAACGACGCTGCTTGCCTTTGAGTATCAGATGCTGGGTGGCTATGAATAGTATCATCTTCTTGACAACCACGCAAAACTAAGATAAATTCAGATATACTTCTGTCGCACGGTGCAGAAGCTGTACGAACAAACAGTGGTTTTAGCTTATAATATTGTGTCAAGAACCTGAACAAGTATGATGTCCCACGCTGCCAACGTGAGCGTGATGCATGCAGTGCAGACAAGCTTATCTCATATTAGGTTATCACCTACACACTGTACTATGTACTACACAACACTGACCATTTGATGATGCGTGCTCCGCCACTGCACATGTAAAGCAGTTGTAACGATCGACGTTCGCAGCAATACTTTACTTTAATGTATTACTAGTATTTTTTTTATATCAGAAAATTACGACCACTTCCATTGTTCATCATCATCGTTATCGTCCATTGCTGGACATAGGCCTCCCCTAATGTCATCTTTGAAGGGGTTTTGCCATAATCGCCACGCTTGGCAGACGGATTGGCCATCGCAGTTTGGTGTTAAAATGCATAGAGAGCGCTGCTGCCCATTCTCTGGTAAGTCCCTTAGTCGCCTTCTACGACATTCACGGGAAGAAATGGAATGGTACTATTCTTTTACGTTCAGCACCACACGATTACCTGGAAAAATTGCTACAAAATTTTTCTTTGAGCCCTAAACTAAATTCTAATGATCATTAGAGATCCCTAACATTTGGCGCTAAATTCTCAACTAAATGTCATTACGTACAGCACATAACGTGGCGCGGTCGCAGTTTGTGTTCCAGCCGTTATAGTCACACAAAACCTCGGCTAATGAGACGCTATAATCGTTATTTCTACTACAATATGTTTGAAAGGACTCGTAAAAACTTCGGCTCAGCCGTTCTGTAGCTATTAACGATGTACTTAAAGTCACCACTCCGAAGACATCGCCCTCATTAGCCTCAATTAGAGAAATATGTGAATAAATAGACGCCGCGCCTTCGTCTGCAGTTTGTGCCTTCTGCGGCACACATCGCAGCTGTGACAGCTGTGAGTGGAAACCTGAGGAAATGCTACTAATATTATAAATGTGAAAGTAAGTATGTTTACATGTTTGTCACTCATTCACGCATACACGGCTGAACGGATTTCGATGATAGTTTATAACCTGAATTAAAATATAGGATCCATCCCGGTAGTACGTTCCTGTGCGATAATTTTTCACTTCCACGCGGGCGAAGCCGCTGGCAAGAGCTAGTATAAAATAAAACTATCAAATTGAAGGCAACTGGGTAATTAAAGTCATGTCTTTGCAGAGAAACCTCATCAAGGCGGAAATTCCAACAGGATGTGGAGTTGGTGAGACAGTGTTTATACCGCGTATACCACAAATTCCCCACAATTACCCCATCCAGTTTAAGCGCATGCAGCTGCCTGTGATCGTATGCTTCGCGATGACTATCAACCAATCATAGGAGCAGACACTGAAGGATGCGGGTGTCGATCTCAGGATAAGCTGCTTCTGACATGGACAACTGCACTGTTACAAAAACTACAAACGTAGTGTAAAGGAAAGTTTTACAAGATGTGGCTGTTATTATAGTAGATTATGGTGTTTTACGAGTTCTATGCGGACGAAGTCGCGGGCAGAAGCTAGTATAAAATGAAATGCAGCTCACTTTGCGCCGTTTTGTATTTGTGCCAATAGAGTAGTTGAGCATGGTGTTTATGCAGCGCAGATATACTTTAGATTGAGTCGTGTAATGTTAACAGCAGTCGACTCGTTGTTTACCACCAATTAGCCGACTTTTGCTCACAGGCTGTAGTTACGTTCGTACGTCCGCGAGGTGGCGCTAGTGTCTCGACCAATCACCATCATTTGCCGCACGAACGCCGGAGGTGCTAAACTGTAATTTGTTGTAATAATGTGAAAATACTAAAGTACTATCGGCCAAACTTCTGCATGCTCACCTCTAAGGCGATAATCTCATAGCACGGCTCACGACTCGATCACACAATGCACGAGTTTTGACCAATAGGATGCACAAAGCGTATTTTAGTGGTGTTCGTATTAGTATAATCATGTATAGAATGTGTGACACTCACACTAGGAGAGTACTATGCTCACTTGTTTCTGCTAAGAGACGAGTTTTTAATGGGCACGGCCAGCGCGGCGCGGCGGCGGCGTGAGCTCTTTGTTATTGAATTGAATTGTTTTTTTATTATGGACAAGAATTAATTTTAGTACTCATATCTTCTGTTTGTTTGGTTTAGAAAATGTATTATTGATATTGCAGTATTTACAAAAATAATTTGTAATAACTAATAAACTACAATTTATATGTATTAATCCACTTTAATATTTTCCTCTCTCTATCGGGTCTATAGATATAGGTTATTTATGAACACTTTCACTGCCTCTCCAATTTTCACCATATCCTATGTGATGCCGCATGCCGCAGCAACCGCACCATATTCCCTTCACAATAAGATGAGACATTGAAACGAACCGTTTTATTACAGTCCGTTCCACCGATTTTGACTTCTATTCCGTAGGCTTATGGATGGCATTAAAGGCAAAAAAGTGGTTACAATACCAACTGTTTACTGCAGCTGCCATTTGTCATGCCACCAACACAATAGCATTCAAAATCGATTGAACGGACATTTATGGTTTGTTTACCTTTTATCTCACGGCTCCCTGAATACGTTAGGTATAGGTGCGTTGACCGGCACTGCATGAAGGTATCAAATGTTTATATTGAAATTTTTTGTGTTTAATCGACTTTATTAAAAGTAAATAACTATCTAAATTTCTATGTGTTTGTTTATACTTGGGCAATTTGGGAATGCTTGAAAATTACAGTAATATTTGAACCAATACTCTGCGCAGTTCATACAATGTTATCAGAGCTTTTTGTTTGTAGCTAACGCAAGGCCGCAAGCCGCACAACTCTTGCAACTGAAATAAAAATAAGTTCATTATCTAAGACCCATTGTTATTTAGTGGGAATGTCTGGAAATTCGGTTAAACAATAGAGGACGGCTTAATACAAGGGTCATACGTTTTTTTATTACCTTAGGATTATCTCAAATGTTTTGCAGTTGTTCCTTGTATTTGGTTTAATACTTTTAACAGTAGGTAATTGTAATATTACCTTTTATTCATTAAAATAATACAGGGTGAAATTGAATTCATGGGCATCCTTTTAAGGGGTCATTGTACTCATCATTATGAACAACTTCAACTATGAGACCATACCTGAAATCGCGAAAAAAAAATCAGCTGTTCCCTACATTTATGTTTGCATAACTCGACAAAATGTAGGGAACAGCAATTTTTTTTTCTCGATTTCATTTGTTCCCATTGTCAAAGTTGTTCATAATGACTAGTACAATGACCCCTTAAGAGGATACCCATGAATTAAATTTCAGCCTGTATAACGAACAAGGTATCGTTGCAATTAAAATGCCCAGGCATGCCGTGCAGGATGAGCACTTTAAGACTGGATTATAATCAAACCAACACTTTACTCTTTTATAATTCATGCTCTAGTCAAAGTTTGACAATTCATGATTTTAAGCGAAATCAACGCTACAGGCGCGTTACCGGCATTGCATGTTAAGTTTTTTTTTGACAAATCTAACAATGATTCAGTTCCTATGCCACTTTAAAATTCAGAAGCTTATCAAGTAATTAAACTAAACTATAATTTGTGCCTTGGCAGCAGTGAGAGTGAAATAAATTGGATTGAAATAAATGAATGGATTGAAATAAAATGTTGGGTACTAGTGAAATATATATTTTTAGTTTGTGTTCATTTAACATTATGCAGGATTAAAGATTTATTTAGGTTGATATTTAAATCTTATCTGTATAATAAAAGATGTATAGTAAGTGCTTTTTGTATGAAACTATCGGCTGTAATCTCAGTGTGAAAAAATAAACAGTTAAAATCTACTTGAGAACAATTTTAAGGATTTGCTGTTGTAGAAAAAAAAACAATATAAGTAACTTAATTTATTTTTAATAGACTTTTTCAAAACATTAAAGATTCATCCAGAAATTAACATATTATAACAAAAAATTACACAGAAATTATCATCAAAATGCAAAATATTATAAGTGAAAAGATTCTTACTCATAATATCATTTATAAACTGTATTTATCTACACTTATATCGTAAAGTTCAAAATATGAAATCAACACAACAATGACAAACAGACAACACAACAACAACAGGCAAAAAGCCTGTCAGTAAATAAGATTAGGAGAATATTGCTCGTGCAGTTCTAATGAAATTGAAAAGTTTTAAGATTAGTAAAATTTAAGAATCTTAATAATTTTTATAATTTGCAATAATTACATTACACTACAGACTAGGTTTATCAAGCAAATGAGATCAATTATTTATGAGGTGGACGGATATGATGACACTACTGAATATGTAAAATAACAAACTAACGAGATCGGGGCTTACGACAACATTGATTGTAAATAAAACAACAAATCCACCAATAAAGGCAACATGACACTAAATTGACATCAATAATTTTACAAGAAGACTTCAAAATCGTTGGCAATATTTTAAACTATGATTACGGTCTACAGTCTACCCTGTGACATTAATCAACGAAGTAATATAATACAAATTGGAATAATAAAAATAAACCTAATAAAAATAGCTATACAGGGTTATTTGCAAGCCGCCGGAGTCGCGGGTTGTTCGAAAGAGATACCATGGCCCTGGCACAGGCAACTGAAGGAACACGGGTGGGTTTTAGTCAGTAAAAGTATGACACGACCTTCCGCTCCGCCCAGAGCGGGAGAAGTCATTTGATGATAAAACACTAATAAGCTCGTAGGACTATAATACTAACATCATAAATAACAACTTTTGTTGTATGACTTTTAATAATTCATAAAAAAATAATTTCATAATACAATTAAAAATATTTATTTTGATCGCTCTAAATTTGAACAACTCTACGCGGTACCAAAATATGTAAGTAGTTAAATAAACAAACAGTGCGTTGCGAATGCAGGGTCGCAGCGGTACTTACTACAAAATACAGATCTAAAAAGTGTTATTACAAATATTACAACAAAAACTTGAAAGTTTACTTTTGGTATTCTAAAAAGTCATAGATCAAAAGACTAATATAGTCCTACCAGGTGTTAGAAAAATAACCCTGTATAATGTAATTATACAGTATGTTAATTAACGAAAGGCGTTCCCGTTAACCCGCAATAGTATAGCGTCCACATGCTACCAAAATATGACCATTCGAAAATTCACGAAAAAAAATCTGCTGTTCATTACATTTATGTTCGCATACCTAGCTTAACAAAATGTAGGGAGCAGCTGATTTTTTTTCGCGAATTTTTAAATGGTAATATTAATTGTAGCATGTTTGGACTATTGCGGGTTAACGGGAACGCCTTTCGTTAATTAACATAGTGCATGTTAAAAATTATATTAACTTAATATTTCGTCGCTGCTCCTCCCGCATCTATCACAGCATCGCAACGGCTACGCATGGACCTAGCCAGGACTTCGCACAAATTCGAACCTCTGAATGTGTCCCAAACTTGTTCGCAATGTGTGACAAGTGCTTCCTTCGTTCTTTCTGCTCTACTATCCCATCTCTGGACCATTAAACCCCACAAATTTTCAATGGGGTTTAAGTCTGGCGATCGGGAGGGCCATGGCACTGTTTTAATTTGTGGTTGCCCTCGCAACCACTCTTGAACAACCCGCGCACGGTGTATCGGGCAATTGTCCTGGAAAAAATAAAATTCTGGCACGTCCAGTTGTGGATACACCGTGCGCACTGTGGGTACCATGATGGTTTGTAGCACCTCTAAATACGTTTGGCCGTTTGCCCTCCCTGGTATAAAAGCGAGCTCGCCTGGTCCAGCAGCACTCATCCAGCCCCACATGTTCACTACAATTCTTCCCGATTCTGCATTTGGGTTCACATTTCGAGGTTCGTATCTTGTGTTATCTACACGCCATAAATTCCGACGACCTTGTTGGCTAGACCTAAAGCACTTTTCATCAGAAAATATGGCGTAAGAGAAATCGAAGTCCCTGTAGTCACGAGCGAATCGCACGCGAGCAGCTTTCTGCTCCTGCGTCAAAATATTTTTTTTTGCGGGACGTCTGTGATGGACTCCAGCTTGATGCAACTCGTTTCTAATAGTTTGCATCGAAACTTCGTATTCTTGTGCGAAACTGCGAGTGGGTGTGAACGGGTTCTCTTCATACGTTTTTTTTTTTTTTTTTTTGGGTGGGAAATCATCAAATAACTTCTCCCGCTCTGGGTGGAGCGGGAGGGCGTGTCAGACTTTTACTGACTAAAACCCACCCGTGTTCCCTCAGTTGCCTGTGTGCCAGGGGCCGCGGTATCTCTTTCGAACAACCCGCACCCCTGGCAGTTCTCTTCATACGTGGCTATCATATTATTTAACTCGTTTTCGTTTATAGCCCGGGGTCGAGGTGCACGAACGCGTTCTGTAATTTCTCCTTCTTCATATCTTCGCACCCAGCGGCGCACCGTTGTTCTCTAACGAAAAAAAAAAAAAAAAACAATCAGCATCGATTTTTTACATAATATAGGAACTAAGTATAATAATACGATTACACTACAAAAGTCTTATTCAAAGGGCACAACTAGTACACTATAAATAAAAATTATAAGTATTGAAATACTTAAGGTGTGCATTTTGGTTGACTTCATGATAAATAAACTCTTAACTTTTCTATAACTAATTTAAGTAGTTATAACATTCATAACTATATTTTAAAATACAAGTTGTAAATACAATAACTGAAAATCTCTTAAGGGGTCATTACTCATCATTATAAACAACTTTTACTATGAGAACCAAACCTGAAATCGCGATAAAAAAGCAGCTGGTCCATACATTTTGACGAGTTACGCGAACATAAATGTAGGGAACAGCTGTTTTTTTTTCGCGATTTCAGGTTTGTTGAGAAGGCTAAACTCTTTGCTGAACACCTTAGCAATGTGTTTCAACCATTTCCTGAATTGAGACCAGAGCATGACGCCGAAATAAAAAGTTATCTGGAAATTCCACAGCAAATGTGTCTCCCATTAAAATATACAAGTCCTACTGAAGTGGCTGGGGAAATAAAACACCTAAAGGATGGCAAAGCACCAGGATATGACCAAATCGACAGCGTTCTTTTAAAAAATCTGCCACAAAAGGGTATAGTAGCAATTGTCAACATATTTAATGCCTGCCTAAGACTCGGCCATTTCCCAGGACAATGGAAGATAGCCCAAGTAAAAATGTTACCTAAACCCGGTAAACCACCCAATGAAGTAGCGTCGTACCGACCTATAAGTCTTTTGCCTGTAATAGGGAAACTCCTCGAGAAAATGTTACTGAAAAGAATGAAAGCACACCTAACTGACATTACCCCAAATCACCAATTTGGTTTCCGGGAAAACCACGGAACGATCGAGCAAGTTCACCGCATCGTAGACGTTATAAGCAGATCGCTGGAAGAAAAGAAATATTGCTCTGCAGTCTTTTTGGATATTAGCCAGGCATTTGATAAAGTCTGGCACGAGGGCCTATTATACAAAGTCAAAAAGATGTTACCACACTCGTTTTACCACATAATAAAATCTTATCTCAGCAAGCGATGCTTTGAAGTAAAGTTCAATGACGACCTTTCCGATTTGTGTGAGATCAAATCAGGAGTACCTCAGGGAAGTATACTGGGACCGGTTCTCTACACCATATATACTGCCGACATACCAACATCAGACAAGACTACGGTTGCAACATATGCAGATGATACAGCCTTACTATCTACGCACACAGATCCAGTTACTGCATCAGAACATCTACAACACCACATTGATGAAATTGAAGAATGGCTCAAAATCTGGCGAATACACGCAAATCAAAGTAAATCAACACATGTGACCTTTACTCTCCGAAGGGACACGTGTCCACCAGTTACGCTAAACAATGAAGAAATCCCGCAAGATGACAATGCAAAATACTTGGGCATGCATTTGGATCGAAGACTGACATGGAAAAAACATATATGGACAAAGCGGAAACAACTAGATTTAAAACTACGCAGTATGTACTGGT
The DNA here is from genome assembly GCA_947359405.1 of Antitype chi. Taxonomy (NCBI): domain Eukaryota; kingdom Metazoa; phylum Arthropoda; class Insecta; order Lepidoptera; family Noctuidae; genus Antitype; species Antitype chi. Next base: position 225,135 of record OX375821.1, on the reverse strand, counting down.
TACTAGGACGACACTCGCAAATGAGCACACACAGCAAGCTGACAGTATATAAAGCCATCTTGAAACCAATTTGGGCCTATGGCATACAGCTTTGGGGTACTGCTAGCAATAGTAACATTGAGATACTGGAAAGATTTCAAACCAAAACACTGAGGACCATATTTAACATCCCTCAATACATCAGTAATAAGAACATATATCTTGACTTAAATGTACCAACTGTCAAACAGGAGATAGCAAAATGTAGCACCAAATACCAAAAAAGACTCGCAAACCACAAAAATGAGCTTGCCCTTAAGCTCAGTGGAGATCAAGGCCTTCAATATACAAGATTGAAGAGACACAGTGTCCCAAATCTAAAAGATAGATTCATCAGGATGGATTGAGACACCTACCCGATAAGTGTCTCGCCAAGCTAAAAAGCCTAAACAGATACACTCTTATCAGACAAAGCAGTGGCTTATTGTTGTGTCCAACAGATTGCCGCGGAGCAGGAAAGAGAAAAAAAAAAAAAAAAAAAAATTTCAGGTTTGGTCCCGTAGTAAAAGTTGTTCATAATGATTAGTACAATGACCCCTTAAGAGGTTTTCAGATATTGCAATTTACACCTCGTATACCTATGAGTAAGAAAAATGCCATAGCGTAAATTCCAACATTGTATGAAACTGTCCCAAGCAAATTTGTGCTTTATCTCTACTCTTTAAAAGTGTTTATCCCGTGCGGGCTGGCAACGTGGCATTTCTAAAGGTTTTTCGTGGTTAAATACCAACGATCTAGTGCTTGGCCGAAAAAATAGTAAGTACTTGCTATTTTATCGGCCAGCCAAGCACTAAATCGTTAGTATTTAAAACTATGTGTGCAATGTTTTTTAAGTTTTTTTGGTAAGTATTTACGAGCACTACTAACAAAAATTTACATTATTGTCAATTACTTTCCATCTGCAGTATTATGATAAAATAAATGTTAAAAATAATTATAAAAAAACAATTATCTTGTGCTTGGGCGAAAAAAAATTGTAGTTTGAAATATAATGATCAAGCCTCTAGAAATGCGACGAATGCGCTCTGGTTTTTCTAATTAAAATGCGGCAACGACGCTGTGAGATAAGGCACCATTGTTTAGGTTGTTTTGGTTTAGGATTTATTATCGGGTCATAAAAGGCTCCAACAACGTCTTTGAAAGCAAAAATAAATAAAAAGAACAATCTTATTTGAATGCATTACTATAAGTAGGTAATATCTTATGAGAATTTAAAAAGATACCATCTGAAAGTTATAATAATGTTATTATTTTTATATATAAATCTGCCTAGCCTTTTCCCAACTATGTTGGGGCCGGCTTCCAGTCTAACCGGATGCAGCTGAATACCAATATTTTTCATGGAATTTGTTTTTAAATTGCAATATAAGGAAAAATGCAAACTATGAAATAATAATATTACTATCACTTTATTTATTTCTATATCTCTCCCTCTATCTGAATACAAAAACATAACTTACTTGCATGTTCAACTCCACTGCTATTTGGGATATATTTAACCCTTGTCTATGCAAAACAATAATTTGATTCCTTTCTTCCTGAATCAGGTTTCGGGTCGTCATGGTTGCACCACGTTAGTCACAGCCCACACACAATACACACACAGTCCAGGATACAAGCTAGGGTCAAGAAGAGGCTTTCGATCACAGTCCGGTATACAAGCAGAGGTCACAGTTAGGCAGGCAATCAGTCCGATAGAAATAAACAGGTCGTAAAATGAAATGGCGATAGGAATTTAAGGGAAGCGTCAAAAATTAGCGAGAGCAAATTGGCACTGCCGCGCTCTAGCTAATGTTTGTTATTTTATGTTACTCGCTCATTACTCACACAAATGCATATTGTCTCTAATTGGGGGAAACTAGGAAGGGGTGTGGTTTGTCACTAGCTGCGCTCTCGCAGGAATATTTTCTTAAGTGAGCATGCTTAACTTGGGCCGATAGTACATACTGGGTTGAGTCAATATTTTTGTGTGCCTAGAGTATGTTTTATGGTTTCCTTAACTAGCTAAACATTTTAGTTTGAACTGGATAGATAAGATTCAAATTATTTGAACAGTTCTTATATTCTATTTTATAACACAAGACCTTATTTAGCATTTACAAGTGATTAATATTTGCAATGGTGCAACCCGGTGAGACACGGAGGGGTAAATGTGGAGACATTTACCCGTCCTTGACTCACCGGATAAGGTTTACTTTAGTGTCAGTCTTTATGGACCATTTCCAACAGTTCACAGCCAGCGGCGGACAACATGAATACAGAAGCCAGTTTTCAGTCAATTAAGTGTCAATCAGGCAATGTTCCCGATATAAGCAATAACTGGCTTGGGACGTGATGACGTAGCTCGCAGCGGGTGAGTGTGATGACCGAATGAACGCGGCGTATTGTTAGCATCGTAATTAGAGCAGGCTACAGCCGAGCGACGTCATCTGTCACACGGGTAATGGTGCCGTCTGATATTTAGTAGGTACTTCAGGTTCCAGCTCATTTAAGTATGCTTAGCCTTGTGAAAGCCGCAGGAATCCGCTGGATGCGAGAAGCATAGAACCGATCGAAGTGGCGCAGCTTGGGTGAGGCTTATAAATAAAAAAACCGCCCAAGTGTTAGTCGGACTCGCGCACCGAGGCAGGGTTCCGTACAAACCTGTAGGTATATAAGTAAAAGTTATGGTATTTTTATTGCTAAATGAAATCCACAACATTACAATGTGAAAAGCTGGAGGAGCATAAATTTAAGACAAAGGTCTCTTTAACGTTTCAGTAATCCTTTATTTTATTGCGGTAACTACAATTAGGTTTTTAATCACAATTATTTTGGTGTTATAACTACTTAAAATATTAAGGTTTTTTGAATTTTTCTGTTACCTGTGCTGTAAGTTATTGCTTCTTACCAAATTTCAAGATTCTATGTCAACGGAAAGTTGCCTTTAGGTTTTGATTCCCTTGCGGGTAGTTGCGAGTTTTAAAATATGCGGCTTAAACTGCTGTTTCTTTTGATTGCGTGGACATAGAAGTTTGATTTTATTACAGCTTAAAGGTATTATAGACCTGAGTATTTGATATGAATTTCAATTTAATACCTTTACGCGTTCATGAAGAAAGGTAGTAAGTTTAAAATGATTAAAAATATTTTTATTATACGATCAAACTAAAAATGTATGCTTTTCGCAATTTTTTCTTTATCTGTGCTATAAGACGTTGCTTTGTACCAAATTTCAAGATTCTGAGTTCACGGAAAGTACCCTGTAGGTTTTGATTCCTTTGCGAGTGTCGAAAATTTGCAGCATAAATGGCTGTATCTTTTGATTGCCTTGGCTTAGAAGTTTGATTTTTTGTTTGTTTATTTTTTTAATGTCACCCCGCACTAGGAATTTCTCCTGTATTGTGGGTGCGTTTACAAACATTTATTCTCACATACACAAACAGCCAGATCCAGAACAACTACTTGTAGTTCATACAGAAATTTGTTCCGTGCGGGAATCGAACCCGCGACACGCAGCGCAGCAGTCAATCGCTTAACCACTGCGCCAACCCTGCCGTCACACACTTTTCACAGCTTTAATGGACAATAAACTTTAGTATTTCATATGAATTTCAACTTGATACCTCCACGCGGTCCTGAGAAAAAGAGTCTTAACAGACAGACAGACGAAGAACAAAGTAATCCTATAAGGATTCCGTTTTTTTCTTTTGAGGTACGGAACCCTAAAAATAAAACTTTTTATTTCAGGCATATTTGGCCCATACATATTGTTAGTAGAACGACTTAAAACTATGTTAGTATTTAAAATTAGGATATTAATTTATATATTTGCCGCCCTCTGGGGCCCTGGGCACACGCACTTGAGCTTGAACCCAGTGCCACAGAAGGAGACTGTCCAGCTTGTAGCTGAGTACGTTCAGGATGGTGTTGGCGCTCCCACGCGTGCGGAACATCAGCGACGCGATACGGCGCCGTAGCACAATGTGAAAGCCGTCTGTATGCGCGTGCGCAAACATCGCAGACGCACTACAATAGCGTGGGAGCTGCACCAGCACCCTGAACGCGTTATTATATTGTACTCGGAGAGCGTTGATGGCCCGCTGCGTGTAGTTGACCCACAGATTGCAGTTGTAGAGAGTTTGGCAGAATGCTTTAAAGAATGTAATCTTTACCTCTAAACTACACCTTGCAAATCTGCGTGTCAACATGTTACAGCAGTTATGTTATGTCCAGCAGTGGATGTCTTTCAGCTGAAATGATGATGACGATAAAGCATACTAAACTATTGTTTATGACCAATGCAGACCGAACTAGTTAAAGGTAACAAACAACGATGATCTGTAATAAATTTCCTCTGTGGACACCTAGATATTAGCATAATATCTATCTATATATTAATACGTGAAGCAAGAACTTTGTACACCTTTTTACGAAAATTACGCGGACGGTGGAGTATGACATTTAGTGCAGTTAAAGTTTATGTGGAAAAGGAGTGCGGAAAGCTAATATTTTTATAATTATAATTATGCGTAAGAAATACATTAAACTAATAAAAAACGTGATCGAATATCAACCACTGGGCGACCTGGAACGAACGAACGACTGGAAATAATCATTAAGAGTTCCGTGGCCAAAAAAATGGGAACCTCTGGTATTGTGTGTGGTGCAAGACCGTCCAAGTCTTGTATACCTGCACGTTTATACGGTATTCTTCATTAAAGTCAAACACAAAGTGATCAGGATACGTGGTGGATAAACCAACAACTTACTGCCAACAATTTTCATATGACAGCAGTTTTCACAAGTTTTCAATTTTGAAGACTTAAAAGTTTTTCGAAGCTATGTACCTAAGAAGCGAGTGAAGAAAATAAAAAAGACGGATTCTTCACAACTATTAGGTTTGAAATTCTCTAAACGTCACCAACTCACCACAGATGGCACACATTGTATTATTGGGAAAATCCTCTTACGTCTCGTTGCCATATTTTGTATTACTGTCTTATGTCATTTTGACGTTCAAAAAGTGCTGACTCTCAGCCTAGTTTGAATAAATGACTTTTGATTTTGATTTTTGATCAGGGGACTACTCTCTAAAACCGTCAGTGAAGATACGGGCCCCTCCGAAAGTATTTCAAAACTTCGGAGTGAACCCTACACCCAATTAGTGATTTTTTTCGGACGGGTATTACAGCATGCTGAGTAGGGACCAGTGTCATATCATGGTGTCATTCATTTTTAGGTCGGGCTTCAAACTAATCTTATGTTTGTAGGCGATGCGGGTATGAAACGCCCGTATTTTTGGCTTAAATTACGGATCTCGTGCTTAGCGAGTAGATCCTCAGCTCCGTGTGTTACTCATCAGATCAAAGTAGAACTTGATCACGTTGTTGAAATGGTCTTTAAATAAACTTATTAAGGACAATTTCTATTTATATTTCAGTCACAGATCTGGTTCAAGTCGTGTCTGAAGCAATGCCGAGCTACGACTTTTGAGTATTAAATAACCCTAATCGCATAGCCATTGCAAATCACCGCGGGACATGAAGCGGTGCCGCGTTTGATCCCAGTCCTACTAATTACGGCGCTATATCGAAGGAATGTTCTACAGATTTAAATGCGTGACTACTTTCCAATCAGCTTAGGACGCATGCTTGGCTAAACACTCGACATCTGGCACTCGGGCTTTGATTAATTTATAATTAAAATTCTTTCATTAAACTAAATTATTCATTCGAGGTCAAAAAATTTATTCCACGGATCCTTCTAATATTTGTAGAATTGTAGTTATTTTGTAGTACGCATGATCAGCTTATAATGTTCTCACTGCTGAGACACAGGCCTCCTTTCGGTGAGAGGGAGTGCGCTGTTATCAACAACGCGGGCCCAGTGCGGTTAGGTAAATGTCACAAAGGTACATGCACACAAGGTAAATGTCTTGGAATGTTTTGATTGTATGAGTACATGCTGGTTTCCTCACGATGTTTTTCTTCACCGTTTATGAGCAGTGATGATGAAATAATTTACATAAAGTAAAGCACCTGTCTGGGTTAAAACCTACGACCTGCAACTCGTAAGTTGGGCTCGTTATCGCTGCGCCACCTCTGCTCTCTCTTTGTAGTACGACTAAGAGACAAACTTTTAGAGCAATATAAGATATTAAGACCAGACCCTCATTGCCAGGAAAAGCAATGCAACAGATAGGTTAATATATAAGTAAGATATTCATATATATAATAGGTTATATTCACTTCGGTTACAGTTTGTTTACAGACGCGAAGAATACGAGTGCTTACTACTTGAGCATAATGAGCATTACACAGCTGAGCGACGACGGTGCATCGGTGTTTGACAAGCGGGAAGTAGTCAGCAACAACGCCACACGACGCTCACACGTGTCAATATACCTAGCGGCAAAGCCGCGCCGTCGCCGTGACGCACCCGCCACGCGACCACAACGGAGCCCCGCGCAAGTTCGGCGTCGCGTGACGCTCGTCGCGTTATTTATCACGTATTTATTTCTCGTGTCTAATTATAAACACATTATGAATTATGTTATACGTCGCTTCCTGTAATTGATTCCTATTGGATTCGTCTTCATCAATAAGGTACTGTCATTTGTATTAATTGCCACGAAATTATCAGATAATCAAATGTCTGATATTAGTATTTATGTTATGAACTGCATTATTTCAGAAATATGTATCTAGTTACTATTAAAATGTAATAAATTTTAATTAATTAAATAAGAATAGTAACGAGACACATGTTATGCTTTACCAATAATAAAAAGTATACTACGCAATTTATTTTACATGGATTCTCTTATAAACATGGACTCTATCCACAACTACAAAGACACTACACTAAACTACACCCAACTCTCACTAACCCGCTTTTTGCAAATACCTACACAAAAACAAATTCGTTTGTCCAACAATGTTTCTATAAGTATATGGTGACATTTTTCGAGACACTAATTTGGTGAATAACTTTATACCTTACAGTAGGCACTTGTTAAAATGCTTATGTTAATTAACTGGCGTGTCGCAGCGTTAAGTTATAGTGAACAAATGAGCGACATCCGCGAGTCACGGCGCATCGTCATCACGTCTACTTTAGGCGTGGGCTACACAGAAGGGACGAGAGACGAAGACGGGACGCAGCGCAGCAATTATTAGTATGCAGACGGAAAAGCGACGTGCCTGCGTCTTTTCCTTCATATATGTTTTGTGCCAGATCGTGTATGAAGTATAATGAAGATATGTGAAACGCGGCGTCCTCGTCGCCCGTCTATTCGTGTGACCCACGCTTAAGAAACATCGCGACATGACGCATCAGCCGCTGCCTCTTTGACAACTGAGTTCACAACGCAATGCAGCGCTTTCATAGTAATCGACTGTGAGCATTCCTTGAAGGAGGTTTGACTTTCAGCCTTAAAATAATAAAGAAAGATTGAACCAATCATCTTACTTATACCTGTTAATAAAAAGTGTAACGACTAAACATGATTTTAAGCTAAAAGTAATTCCGACAAACTTTTTTGCAAAATCCTACTAGAACTTACTGAACTTACGTTGTAATACAACGAGCAAATTCAATAACTTATCGCAAGCCGGAATCTGAAAGAACTTATCTTATGTACTAAGTTTTAAGATAACGGAGAGAAAACTTCTGCGACGGCTCGCGGAATAAGAAAGAGCGGCGTGTACATGTGTGTGGCGAGGTCGAGACGTGGGTCACGCGTTTTGTGTCGTCTTGGCTCCTCTCGGCTTTGTTCGGCCCGTGGGTATTCCAAAACATATTACGGGCCGTGAGCTGTACCTCATAATCACAGCTTACATACAATTACAAATGCAGTAGTCCCACATAACGTGATCACTGCTCACATTGCGCTTTGCGGACTGTACACACACACGAGACTATTATATTTGAACGAAATTGTTTTATTTACATGAAAATTGTAGTGTTTTGGTACTTGGTAGCAGTTGTTCTTCTACACGTTGTCGTATCGTGTCACAGCTGTCCGGGACCGCGGCGTCGTGTCTCACGGGACGGCGCGCGGCGGCCGGCGTGCTGTACGATTGTTGCTGGGAATTGCACCGGATTGTCAGGTTTACACCCGCGCCGGCAGCTAGCGGTAACCTTTGAAGGAACTATGTACCTACACGAGCCGATCTATTCACGTTTTATTTCTTTGCAGAAAGTATAAAAAAAACTTCAACTTCTGTACTACTTGTGAGATATTATGACCGTTACTGTTTATATAATGTCCGAGTCTGGTTTCTTGGGATTTTTAAAAGCTGCCTTACATACAGATAGAAGTATTTCTGTCGATGCGTCAAACTTTATAAAGCGTAATGTGAATGAGTGATGAGTTTGACAGCACAGTTGGCGCAGTGGTTAAGCGATTGACTGCTGCGCTGCGTGTCGCGGGTTCGATTCCCGCACGGAACAAATATTTGTATGACCTACAAGTAGTTGTTCCGGGTCTGGCTGTTTGTGTATGTGAGTTTAAATGTTTGTAAACGCACCCACAATACAGGAGAAATTTTCTAGTGTGGGGCAACGTTTAGAAAAAAAAAATTGACACTGCATACTGTACCTAATAAATAAAGTGATGTAACCTTAACCCTTTATATAGTATATACCTAACCTTTATTTGTATATTGTGTTCACAATCTGACTTGAAATATCTGGGAGCATGGTAGTGCCCCCGCCAAGACGATCCAAGCGGAGCGCAAGGGCACTACCTACCTTTTCTCGAAGCGCTTCGTCGTTGTTTTGAACCCTTATAACTTGGTTTTGAATTATACCAGATACTTAAACAAAATTCTCGGAATATGTTGTCAATAGCGGACTTATTAAACATAAAGTTTTAATTGCATAATTCTTATTTTATTGATATCTAAAAAACCCTGATTTCGTCACTGACTCACTGATGATCATCAAAATTCTTAGGGTACTTCCTAATGTCCTAGAAAGCTGAAAATTGGTATGTACGCTAGTATTAGTACACAAACAACAAAATAATTCCAAAATATGGAACATTTATCCCTCAACCCCTTAAACTAGGGGATGGAAGTTTGTATGAGACTTCCGCCATTTCGACGCTAGAGGTCTGAAAATTGATATAGGGTCTCCTTGTTATTATAAATAATAATAATAAAAAATGTAATAAAATAATAATGTAACCCTTTATAAACAAACAAAAAGATGTTTAAAAATGTTTTTGGTGGTAAAAAGCAACTTACAAAAAGAAGTGTAGAGTTAGAAGCTTGGCTCTTCTTAAGATTTGATAACTTTTTGATAGTGCGAGTCATATGGTGTCGTCTTGGCAACATTTTACATGCAAATGTTTTTGGTGTGATTTGTACTAACCACATTTTAACCACAAGCCACAAAACGTTTGACTTACCTCACCTCCTAGTATTTTAGCTGATACGTCGAAATGGCACAAAGTGCAGGACCCGTAGAGCATTATAAACTCTACGCATATTGTGGATCCACAGGCTATAGGTTTAAAATTTCAGGGAATATGTCTTAAAAAGAGCAATTTTGACCTTTTTGTGTGCACCTGTGCGCCAGCCAATGCCCTACATTCCTGCTCAGTATTAAAACAAGCTGAAAGGTCCTCGATGACCCAGTGCTAGAATTGCAGGCACTTGAATTTGGTGACCCTGTTTGTAGGTATTCCTCCAAGTCTGATGCGTGGAACAGTTTTCGTACTCTTATTACTGACCTTTAGTAGTTCAGTTGTCTTACAGTTATACATGAGGCTATGTGACCTGCCTACCTCTCACAGATCCCTATGAAGATGTTAAGAGCTCTGATGATGGGCCCAACAGCACCATGTCGTTGGTATAACTAATGTTGTTCACACGAACACCTTCGACTGAACAGCTGACACCGGCACCGCTGAACTCACCTACCAGCCCAGTCACGTACAGATTGAAGAGTCGTGGTGAAGTCAGGCCTCCTTGTCTCACTCCACCCTACAACCTATACTCTGACGAACATGAGCCCAACCACTTCTGGGAATTTCATAAACTGAAATTTTAGCCTTTAGTCTCACATTTAGTTTTTTGTGGGTGTCGAACGAAACACCTCTATAGCAAAGGGTAGCGATATAACGCGGTGTAGTGCGACACTATATCAAAGACCGTACGGGCGGAGTCACTAACATTGTGACCTGTGTCATCCGGGTAGCTACACTATATACAGCACGTACGTACAGAAGGTCAGCTCCATACAACGACTGAAAACTCACGCAATCATAGATTCCACTAGTCTGCGTACCTACAGCAAGTGCACGCACACTCGCGACTTGCATTTATTTGTTTGTTTGAGATCTGCGTACGTTCGTGTGTATAGGTATGTGCGTGCGCCAGTTATTGCTCGTTGTATGGAGCCGGCTTTCTATACCTATTTATTTAGTGAGGACAGTGTTTCGCTTCGATCTCAATGCTGATGTATTGTTATGTGCAGCCACCGGCGTGACTACGAAGTGCTTATGTGTCGTGAGACTGACAACGACTCTTCATTGTCGTTCCAGTAGGAATTCTATATAACTTGGGCTTTGCAATTAAAAACAAACACCGCCAATTTAATGCAGCGACCAAAATGTCACCAAACTAAGCTAACGAGCTACGCCTCGAACTGGCAGTAACGTAGCGCCGTAGCAGCGCACGGTGGTTCAGCGGCCGAACAAAGGCAGTCATAATTCCGAAGACTTGTTATATAAGGGTCTGAACTGAGCATGAGTCTACGAATTAGATCCGCGTTAGTTAACTCCCGCGACATATTTCGAGTATGATCTCGTCGATATGCCTTGATGTTTTTATTGTTAGTTTCTGCTGCCTCTTCGTAAAGTTCCCCAATCGATAATATTGCATTTTGAACAATCTCGAGACCATGAAGAAGTACTTTGTGGACGGAAGCAACAAGATTATACCACGGATATTCATTAACCAAAAGTCATGCGGTCTCTAAAGCATATTCCCTAGATTTATGTGCATCTATGTTGTAAACGGATGACAAAGCTTGTAAAATGACAGAGTAAAGGGCGATCAAGTTCTTATTTAAACAGTAATTTCAGCAGCTACAGCTGAATTCATGAAAAAAAATCTAGCTACTACAAGTATAAGTTGGTATTTTTCACGCACACTACCACGTACAGTAGCTTCAAACGTACAGTAGCTACAGTAACTTCAAAGAAAAGCATCCTTGAAAACGGAAATCTTGTCAAAGTACCTGAAAAGAAAACAAATCAACTAATCAATTGTTTCGTAGACCCTGCTATGCCAACAGAACTGACGGCGTAGCACCTCTTTAAATCACAAAGGTGCGCCTAGGAACAGACAAATATCTCTGTTTTAGAAAGTATATTAATAGACCTTTATTTTGAGGGTAGACTCAATGTCTGCTTAATCTGCACAACTTTCCAAAAGTCTACATGACGTTTAATATCGCGAAAAAATATAAAATATCATAAGTGCGGCCTAGCACTTTTTATTTTTTTTGAGGATGGGAAATCATCAAATAACTTCTCCCGCTCTGGGTGGAGCAGGAGGGCGTGTCAGACTTTTACTGACTAAAATCCACCCGTGTTCCCTCAGTTGCCTGTGTGTCAGGGGCGACGGTATCTCTTTCGAACAACCCGCACCCCTGGCACGCATCTGCCCTTGCGGACCCCACCAGTCCGTCGTACCAGGACACATGGCACACCATGACCACCCCAGGAACCAAGTAGCACAAGAGCCCCAGACTACCCTGGCACCCTTGGCTCCCTTGGTCCCCTTGCGACGGGTCAGGGCAGTGGCCCCGCCGCCTACCACTTCTCGGCCGCAGGGGATAGGGAGAGCGGCCAACGCTATACCGACACTCCTCTTCCCCTGCGGCCCCACCGCGTCCGCCATCAAACGGTGGCGGTCCCGTCCAGGCCACGGAAGGGAAGAGCGCTACTCAGAAGTACCGGCACCCCTCCTCCGCCGCAGCCTGTAACCCTCAGCCGCGATGCTTCCCATTCGATATCGCGGCCCGCCTCAGTTGCGGTGCACCTCACCGCAACCTAGTTTTTGGCCGCTACGTCGTCGGCTTGGATCAAAAGCCCTGACGAGCGGCCCCACCTTGGGGTTCCTCTTCGCTTCACCGTGGGAGCGGACCACGGCTACTGAGCCCCCCCGCAACGATAATGCGGGAACCCACTGGGGGGGGGGGTCTAGCACTTCAATAATGTAAAAATTTAAACAAAATATTTCATCGAATATAATAAATTTGCAAAAACATACCTTATTCTCGGAATTACATTTCACAAACACGTCAAAGAAACAATAGAATTCTGGGAATTCTAATTTTAAAAACAACAACAAATAAGTCACTGATAACAGCACGGTGCAACAATGCCGATGTGTTCACTTCCGAGGTCTATTAATAAGTGAAAAATACCAAAAAGGGATAACATATTTATACATTTCGGTAGGTTTTTTATCGGAGTAATGAAATACAGAAACAATGAGTAATATTTTGACAATGCATTTATTGGAATTATGACCTATGGGGGGAACCACCGAGCAGCGGAGCGAATAACTACAAGCGCAGGGGTTTAATAGTTTTTCATGTAAAGCAGCTAAATAGTGTTCAGATTACTTTATATTAAGGTTTTAGGATATTATGTTTCAGTACAGACGCAGTACAGGAGCGGTACGAATGCGACACGAGAGCGGTATTGAGGCGTCCGCTTAATTCGCGACAGACACTAGTTTACGCTTAAACAGTTAGTATTTCGTTTAATTATTTCGCTTACTGAAAGTTGTTTTTATGAAATTTTGATCTGCTCTAATTATTTATATTCTTCACTCCTCGAGACACAAACGATCCTTTGTTACACAGATTTCACAGGTTTATTGTAATTACGAAATTATAATAAGTATATTATTAATCCTCTTTTTTCTGGAGGTTCTATCTAAATACCCGTATACATAAGTTATAAAATCAATCGATCAACTGCGGCCCGTCCACGGCCCATCCGCGGCCCGTCTGTGGCCTGACGATCACGCACTGTGTATAAACATGGAACAAAGCGGCCAAGCGGGGCTCGTTCCCGCTGTCCAATTTACACTCTAGGTATTTTTACAGCTCATGAAAAACAACAGTTATCCTTGTTGCGAACAACATGAGGTATTCCCGAATTTATGGCTGACTTTTTTATATTTATTAAATCCGGCTCGCGCCCGCACCACGTTGTGGCTCGGGGCCTAAGGACTGAGAGCCTCAAGACTGCTGGGAGTTCAGTTTCAATCAATCTCTGTTTGCCATCGAGTTTTCCGTTGCAGATCACAACGTAACTATGAATAATTACAGTAATTAAGGTTAATGATCGCGTTTGCACAATCGTTTTCCTTGCGAATTTAAATTAATTCTGACGTCTTCGTTGCGTTTTGGTATAATTTGAGCTCGAGAGGACTACTGTCGGACTGCTGTCAGACCGCAGAATACGTAGCCATGAAGTGTATGTGCTGGACGGGAGTGATCGCTGGACGCAAAGTGTTCAAGTAGGGTGTATGCCTGTCCTGGTCTAATCCGGTGTAAGGGTAGGTCTCTTACAGTCCAAGTGCCGCTGACATCCTGCACCTATAGATTCCCGGTATCTTCGTGAATCAGCTGACGCCTATATTTTCCTTGAAGTCTTGACAGGAAGGAGTTTCCAGACCTTTAAACAATAACACCAAAATGATAAGTCTTCATAAGTGTTCAGAAAGCGCTTGCGGGACTTCTCAGGAGTACAAGTTGAATTATTAGAAGCAATGAAGGACCTTGCCGATGACTACGAATTCATCAAATTTGCATGTGTATTTAAATACTGACCTCCGTTACCTTACCCAGAACCGCAATCGCTCCCTGTTTTATAGTTTTATGGAACAATTTTTTTTTAATGCTTACATTGCATCTTACGTCTAAACACCGTTGAATATGAAAAATAATAGTTTAAAAAACTAAAAAACACGCTTGAAAAACCAAACTAAAAAAGGAGAAAATAATTTCAATTCAATAATTAATTTTAATTAATTATTTTTATTATTATTTTTTTTTTAATTTTTAATTCAATTAAAAAGCGTGGGGTGCTTTTTGAGGTATTTTTATAATCAATTAATGTCAAGCACCCCACGCTTTTTAATTGAATTAAATTATTTTCTCCGTTTTTAGTTTGGTTTTTAAAGCGTGTTTTTTAGTTTTTTAAACTACCTATTATTTATTTTCTATTTTTTAGTTCTGCTAACTACAAAACGTGTTTTTTTTCCCATTTTTTTTTTTAATTAGTAAATTGTCATCGGTCCTCGACAAGTTTACAAAGTTTCAATGAAATCTGACCGTTTAAAGTGGGTCAAAATTGCGCTCAAAGATTCCGTTACATACATACATACAACCCGAGCTAATATAAAGCGTGTAAATTATTTATTAGTGAGAATAAAATAATTATTTATAAATATTATAAATACGGGGAATCAGAGTTCGATTTCGGAGAGGGAGCCTGAGAAACGGCTACCAGAACCAAGGAAGGCCGCAGGCGCGCAAATTACCCACGGAGAGTTACATACTGACATACTGACATACAAGTGAAGCTCTGCCAACGCCAATTGACGTCAACAAACGCTTTATGAAGCTGAATCGTGGATTGTTTTGGAGGCGCGGGAGGCTAGGGGACGGCTCGTTTTGCGATTTGTATAGTGCAAACGATGCTATATTCTTGCCCAATACAAAGGCGGATTTCACATTACTACGCGCCATGTTCCAGTGCGTGGCACACGCACCCCTGCGCTTGGTTTCTACAAACAAATTCAATAATAATGCATTTGCGCCCGGGGCATTCTGCTCCGTTTCCCGCGCACCATCGCGTGGCACCTTGTAGTGTGATATTTATGACTTATGAATTTTTAAATTGCAAAATTATATTTCAACTTTTCACAATGCCGACTTATTTCACAGACACGAGTGAGACACTTATCGACCTACTGTGCCTGTGCACAGTTACCTTAAGGTCTACCTTAGGGTAAAATTCATGACGGTAGACTCCTTTGGTTCGAATACAGGCTATTCCATTATAGTCAGTGAATTTCATATAAAGCAGGACCAATTTATACCATATGTAACCGTAAGGCCGATAGAAGGCATATAGGTACAGTTTTATACACATTTTTCGCAATCAAAACACGTGGTTGATACTTTGATAACTTCATACAAATTTTCGTTGTTTGATGTTCAGGCGCCGCTTTAGACTTGTCGTATCAAGCAGTTATCATATCCTTTGATTACGGACACTATTCAGCTCATGATGCGATTGCGAGATAATGCAGTAGCCTAATATAGGAATACTAAATCGGGTATCCAAAAAACAACAATAAACAAACTAATCCTTGGTAGAAAGTCCCTTGTATCAAGAAAATATTTAACCGCCAAAAAACTGAAAAGCAAAAAATAATAAACCTTTTTTGTTTAACCTTGTTAACTAAGTTCGGAAGGGGGTGACACACATTTCAGATTTTTCAGCGGTTAATTTTTTTTGTAAAAAAGTTTTTATTTTATAATTTTTTGTGGCTTTAATCTACTAATTACTACAGGCTTCTACTTTTTGTAATATACAACTCAGCATTAAAATCTGTGAGTGAACAATAAATCACCCCTATTTACCCGCCCTTAGGGTATTTTTTTTTTCCAAAATGTATAATAAGGAACTTATTTCAAGGTATACCGTATCGAATAAAAAAAGAAATAACAAAATCGGACTACTCTGTAAAAAGTTATGCGTGATCATACATTACAACCAGTGAGTGAACAATCAATCATCCCCTCTTTTCCTACCCTTTTGGAATATTTTTTCCAAATTTATATGGAACCAACTTCGGGGTATACCCTTTCCATTAGAATAAGAATGATCAACATCGGACTACTCTGTAAAATGTTATGCGTGGTCATACATTTAAAAAAATGTAAGACTAAAAAAAAATCCTTGGCAACCCGTAAGCGACGTGCTACGTCGCTTATATAATGCTATGAGACTCACAAATATAGTGAAGTGACAATAAAATTGCTCCGATGCACCAAAACGATATCTCCTGCTTTATTTCTGACATAAAGCCAAATGCTGAAGACTACGACAACATATTTTCACCTCAACTTCGGGAGTGTATTACTACATTGTTCGACATTGTACATCAAAAATTAAACGTGGTATAGTTTTGTCTCATTATTAACACTGTCTGTGCGGAAACAAAATACTAAAATAATAAAAAGCCATTAAAAAGTAATGAGCCAACAAAGATTAGTTTTTCTTGCTAATTTAACGTAACTTTGGGCGTGTTTAAGTAATAAAAGAAGTGTAAAATCTCCAAAACCAAGTCGGTACTGAAGAACCTCAAATACGAAAAATTTAATAAACTTTATTGGCAATTGATTTATGCAGGAGGTTTTTCAAAAAACTCGATCTTCCGAAGGACTTCTCATAATTTTTTACGCGCCTGTTTTACTATATGATCCTGCATCTTAATAATGTTGTACGTATAGACTAACGCTAGTCTATACGTCTAGACGCCTAACTGCTCATCACTGACACAACATGTGTCGGACACGGTGCCTGGTGAGACAGCATGCTTTTTAGCCAGGCCTACCTATGAGTTGGAGCCCTAGATTCCCCTTAAATATGCTTACTCGTATGGACCTCAAAGTTTTCTTACCAATGGGAAATTGCCATAGTTAGACCCCTGCCTAAGAGTGCAAAGCCTGTAGAAGTTAAAGACTTATAGCCGATCAGTATTTTCCAAAAGTAATGGAGAGGGTAGGGCGTTAATTACCACAGTTTCTTTAAGAAAACGAAGTGTTACGTGATCTACAATCCGGTTTTAAGAAACAGCGCAGAACTTGTACTGCGTTACATGGTTTTACGGACAATATTCCTCCAGCCCAATATAATATGTTCACTGAAGGTACTACTCGATTTTTCCCGTTGATTACATTAACGTCTCGATATTACTGTCATAGTTAAAATACTTCGGTTTTGACGACAATGCCATTCAATGGTTCCACAGCTACCTCAGTAACAGAAAACAATTTATAGAATTGCGTTTGTCGGTTGGTACTGCAGTATTATTCAGCTCATATAGAAAAAGATCACCAGGGATAAATTTTTAATCCAATTCTTTTTATTCTCTACTGTGCAAACATAATAAAGTGCTTACAGAAATGCAAGTATCATATTGCTTGCCGATGACGTCCAACTATATTTATCTGTCACACCAGATGATTATGAATTGGCGATTACAGACCTAAACGACGACCTAGAAAGAGTTACCACCTGGTCAGATGAGAATTGTTTGGCAGTAAACTCATTGTATACCAAGTATATGTTGTGCGAGGCAGCAGTTGAAGTTAACACCTTTATGCCTTATTTTAACTGTAATGGGTGAGCCTATTGAGCAAGTGAATGAGGCGCGGAAACTTAGGTTTTGTATGGATAATAGCCTCAGATTTGAGAAACACGTTGCTAACTCTAGGTCTATCGTCTGAAACTGCTCTACAAAATGAGGCCGTTCTTGTCTGAAAAGCTTTGTGAACAGCTAGTCCAAATCCTTGTTCTGTCTAAATTAAAGTACGCTGAAACTGTTAACAGCCCATGCCTGTTGGATCCTACCAATCGACTTATACAAAGACTTCAAACTGCATGTGCGCAGTTTTTGCTACTTAATATTGTAAACAATCTCATGCAATCGAAGGCAATATAATAAAATAAGTCTTTATTGTTCAAGTGAAGAAGTTGCCTCCGACTGCATCAGATTTTATAGTAGTAAATTGAATAGTCAACCTCCTGAAATAAAATAAAATTTTCTTGTGTCCATCGTTTTTAAGGATCACTCTCTACACAGTAGGGGTTTTTTATTTGTTCAGTTTTTGCTGAACATGACGTACCTGACTCAATGCATTTTATTAAACTCTGAGTCAGCTGATTTTACTTTAGAGTTTCCAATGCAAGCAATTTGCATTCCCGAGGCAACTACAAGCTTGTGAGCTATAGCTATACACCGTAGGTGAACCACTATTATTGCTGGCTGCCCACCTGATACTAGCCCACCTCGCCTCTGCCCCCTTGCCTGGCGAGTGGGAGGTCAATAGTAACAGTAATTGTAAATCAATTGTGTTGCAGTGTCACAGTGTCACAATGCAGGTGGTGCGTGAGAGCTCGTGAGAGAGGCGGCGACACATTTTTGTAGCATTAACTACCGCCAGTTACTTGAATTCCACTATTAGTTATATGTACCTGGTCTTAACCAATGTATTCATTATTTAATCTAACGATTTTCAAATACCTGAAGTCTTCCAAGCTCAAGACGTTAAAAGACTTCTTATTTCAAAATTGTTCCGTTATCCTGGCGTGGAAAAGAGAAAATATGTAGGTACCTACTAATCCATATAAGAATTACTTTGGTTTACCCATTTACAGAAATCAACTCGAAATATAGACCTAAATAATAAGAAACACATAACCATGTATCCTAGGTAAATTACTTAAAAATCAAGATAGAAAGAAAGCTTGCGACTTGCGAGTTGTAGAGAGATGGTGCACGGTGCGACTAGTGCGAGGTGTTAATAGCATATCAGATGCTACGACCAGACGCGGGCCATGTCGAAGAGAATATGAGACAAAACACGACGCGACGCCGCGGTACGATAGCAGCACCCGCAGGTCTGGCACCGACACTTGGGAATAATTTATTTAGTTATTTATTACATTTATAACACCTCAACAGAATTCTCCAAGGTGATATGCTTAATGGTGCGCGGCTCAATCGCAGCTCTATTGAAACAAGGCACGGCGCGGTGCAGTACGGTGTGGGCGCCACGCGGGCACAGAGCCAGTCGATATCATTTTAATATTTAAGCTTCGATTCAAATGGAAGGTAAAAAAATATCTCGCTATAAATTTCTCTCTTCGGGCGCATGAATAGTTCGCATCGCCGCGGGAAATTCACATTCGAACTGGAAAAGAAATATTGTAGAGGGAATCCGTTTTAGAGCGGTGCAACGTGAGGGAAAGGGTGGAGGGGTGCGGGGCGGCTTTGAGAGCGGGTTACGTAACCCGCACACTCGAGCGGTGTAAAACTTCCACAATATGACGGAAATAAATTTCTATCTGCTGTAGCAGCGGCGCGTGTGTTAGATTATTCGGTTCCCTACAAAATTGTTCAGCTGGATGGTGCTGATCCACGCGTCAAGTCCGTGAACGGGCACCGTCGGTTGAGACTGGTCATCTCCTAACTTCCAGGGCTTATTTTTAATCTTATATTTAGAATAATTTTTCTTTTTTTTTTCATTGTTATCACTTATAGAAGCAACAAAAATAGTGTTCCCAAGATTTTGTAATACCTAACTTGATTTAAAAGAGTGTCCTTGGAGTTTCTTGCCCGTTCTTCTCCATAGAGATCTACGTTTTGGAATGGGCAACTAGCTTTAACTTTCCAACTGATCAATTTTTGACAATTCAAAAGTGCCTGTAAATAGTTTAATTGTAATAAATGCTTTGAGTTTGAGTTTGTTACTCAATCACGCAAAAACGGCAGGACGAAATGGATGAAAGATAGTTTTTAACCTGAAATAACATATAGGAGCTATTTTATCCCAATATTATGTTCCCGGGGGATTATTTTCGAACCGCACGCGTGCAAAGCCGCTGGCAGAAGCTAGTATAAAATAACAGATACCGAAAAAATTCTTATAAATCAAGTTATTGCACTGTTAAAACATCTGGACGGTTTTTTTTTTTTCTTTTTTTTTTTACTGACTAAAACCCACCCGTGTTCCCTCAGTTGCCTGTGTGCCAGAGGCCGCGGTATCTCTTTCGAATAACCCGCACCCCTGGCAGGCATCGGCTCTTGCGGACCCCCCATTTGCTGCTGACATCTCTTTGAGGCGCGCGTGGAACACAACGCGCCGTCGACCCGGGCTTGGTCCTTACCGGACAGCGAGCTACCCATTACTCGCCGTCCGCAAGCCCGCGCCTATGGTGGCCGGGAATCAGCCTGGGATTCCCTACGCCCAAGGCGTCTCCCGCGGCGACTACGGCCATGAGGGCGCATATACTGCCTCTCCCTCACGTGCGCCGCCGCCCTCTTCGCGAGCATTACTGCTTCGCAGAAGGAGGTGACGGCTAACCATTCACTCTCGCTCCGTACCATGGTCTGCACCAAGGCCGGACGCGAGAGTTCGCCGCCGCCAATCGCCTCCACGAGGACACGGCGGTACTCCGCCCAAGCCGGGCAGACCGCCAACGTATGCTCCACCGTGTCCTCAGGGCGATCTTCGCAGTGGAAACACCCGGGCGTTTCCTCCCGCCTTATGCGAAACAGGAACCTCCCGAAACAACCGTTGAGAACCTATCTCCGGGTCTCTCAAATTTCATAAAAAAATTGACAAATTATCACTTCCCAAACAATTTTCCGCATAATTTAATTTGCCAAATTATTACTTAGCAAATAAACTCTTCAACTAATAATTGTAACGCAAAGTATGTAAAATCTAAAACTACTATCAGAATCTTAATATTATTATTACCTGTTTAGAATTTGTCCTAAGTGGAAAATCATCCTTGTAATAAAACGCCGTCGTTGGCTAAATAGAAATGGTAAATTGAAAACTGACGATACAAAATATTTGGCTTATTTTATTTTGCGTAAATATTATATGTTATACCAACTGAAATATTTGGCTACATTAAAATTGGGAAAAGTACTAGTTGGTAAGTAAGTTATTATTTAAACGTTTACTTGCCAAACATTAGGTTTGCGTTACAATTATTTGTGAAGAGTTTATTTGCTAAGTAATAATTTGGCAAATTAAATTATGCGGATAATTGTTTGGGAAGTGATAATTTGTTTTTGAGGTAACAAGGGAGACTCGGTACCTAGCATACATTGTGACAAACATGTGGAGCTTGATAACTGGTAATCACATCACGTAATGTACCAAACACACGTTTCTAACATCATATCATAATGTGCGGCTGTACCACACATACCAACGTGGAAATATTTGAACAAAATTATTATGTTGTGAATCGCTCGATAAAGCTCTATTATTGAAATATATAATCATGTAACTAGAACGTCGCAGGCGCATTTCACGAACCTATTTTTGTTTTTTTAATATGAGACATATCTCCGGACTTTAAACATTACAAAAGGGTACTAAAATTGTATTCAATTAACAACATTTTAATAAAAGCATGGTCCTACAACAATCTGCCATGATAAGTCAGTCAAAAAACTGCTGCAGGCTAAGGCCTGCAGCAGTTTTTTGGTAGTTTTACACTGATATGTTACTAGTAATGTATATCCTAGAGCGAGTCTAAGTCTAGCAACACTTGTCTGAGTTCGCAGAATGTCACAGGGAAGTTCGTGCTGCAGTCAAATTAAACTTTTGTGTCCTCGTGAACCTACATCTCAACCTGAAGAGATGTTTCATTATGTATGGAATGACCGAGTTCATGGAATAACACTCCGTGTATATTGTGGGCTTAAAAAAATTCAAACTGATTACTATGGACACGTAACTGATCAATTGTTCCTGCTGATGATGCTTAAATATTATTTATTACTTTATTATTATTATTTATTTATTTATGTCCAAAACACTTAAAGTATTACATACGTGATTTAAGCCACACAACGAAAACCTCTCAGGGTTTATCTGTTGATGTCGAGCCACTCATTTCAATAAAAAAAAAAACAATTGTACACGAGAATTTGAAAAACAATATGACATTAAATATAAGACAATATTGAAACATAGAAAAATTAACAACAAGCAATACAAATTTCTATTTTGTAATGTAGTTAACATTACAAAATAGAAATTTACAATTAGTACAATGATATTTAACACACTTAAATTTGTTTACACCTTTTTTTTATACATTTATAGAAATTGTATTTATAATAATGAAGACTGATCCCATTTCCAACACTTGCATATAGACATGTTGCGATGTGTCTTCTATTAATTACATAACATGGATGCACTCTGCCGACCCCTTGTGAATACGGGCATAATGCTATCTTGCAAGTGAATGTTATGGCATATGTATGAAGGTGTGGAGCTGCGGTCGGCCTGGTAATGCGTCTGTTGTCAACGATGTCATCGCGGCAACTGAGTGATATTCGCTTATAGCTGCGTAGTGGGATTCAAAAGGTAGGTAGTTACTGAACGACTAAGTGCTGATCCTATTCTCATTCTTCATCTTTGTAAGTGCGACCTACTTACTGAATTCCATGATATCATAGGTAACCATAGTTTTATGGCATCAGTAATAATATTGTCAAAACCAAACAGCTCAGCACATATAAATGCAAGATATTAGTTTAGCAAGTGTCACGCGACGCCTGACCGCGCGTCACGCTTGACCTCGGGATGTCTGACACTCCCGACACCTCGACGTGCTCTCACGATACCAACACGGTCGTGTGCCGCACACATGCGTAAAGAGAACTTACTTAGTAGCCAATGTTAAATAATGTTGAAACACTGGAGAGACACAAACCAGCACACATGATGAATACTACGTCATAAATAAGCAGCAAGCCTCGTTTAAAAGGAAATGAATACTACCACAACCAGCCTTCATACATTATTCTATATTAATTCTGACGTCACAAGCTTACAACGCTAAAATAGCAGTCGTCGTATTTAAATACGTGATTCATTTCCGGCGAGAGCCTCCTCTCACCCGCCTTTAAATATTTAATGTCTCCGCGCCGAGCAAAAACTGAGAGTGGGCTTAAGGCATTCATCACGCCACCGCACCGACCCGCACCGCACCGGGCCGGGCCGGGCCGCACCGCACCGCGCCGCGCCATGACATCCGCACACAAAAAGCCTAATGAGCCGACTAATGTGGCGTAACGTGTAAGCTCACAATGGAATATTGAATGCTCGCGTACATTATTCATCGACGCACATCATTATTTATATATATTATACATATACACACGTTCGCGTTGCTTCAGCGTTTTATGATGGTAAGCATTTTTCTGCTTCCTTATATTAAAATTTCGTTTGTTTACGTACTTGTAAAGAGTTTTAAATCAGTGTGGTAATGTAATGCCTGTTCAGTCCGTTGTTTACAAATAATTAAATTTACTAATTATTACAATAACTTTCTCAAATTCTCAAAAACGGCCGGGATAGACTCCATGCACAAAGCAGCGCAACTTGTGAGAGATCCGCCTGCCGTGCAAGGGAAGTGATCAATTGGTTTGTCTTCTTAGTTGTAATAATAATAATTATTCACGACCGATCAATGAAAGGAAATGCTGGAGGATTTCATCTTAGTAGATATTAGGCTCGACATTTTTTGCACATTCGAGGTTTATTGCAAATTTCGTTGTGAACAGACGTGTCGATCGTTTAATAAAATTAATAAATAATAACTTGCTGAATCGTGACCTGGTTTTACCAAATAGCCAATAGTAAAGTAAACTCTGTCATACGTAATCATAATATGTTAGGTATGTGTAAATCGTATCTGTGGAAATGTGTATAAGTTATTAACAACTAAATAACTTGTAGCTCAATGGCAACCAGCCCCTTCAGCCGCGGTGACAGATGTGCTCGGAGTTCACCTCCTACACCCGTGCCCGTACCCGCACCTGCACCTGCATCTGCGGCCGAGCCCGCAACCCAAGGAGACGATGACGCGTTGGAAGTGATAGCAACGTCGGAAATCTAGAACTGGATGTCGTCAATTGAGCACTGCCTAAATGAAGTGTGCACTATTGCAACAGATGGCAAATTAAACATGGAGCAAAAACTGCGGATAAGTACCATATGCCGGAAAGTAAGTCACGGAACATCCTAGATGGCCGTCCACTACCAGTCCCTTAAACTGAAAGCCGTCCGGGCTGACTCCACCGTCCAAACACTAGAAGACCAGTTTGATTTGTCGCAGCAACTGCAAGACCTTAATCTGACAATCGAAGCTTCAATTAAACCAGTTACGGGAATTTTCTTTTCTGACATGGTTAAAAAAGGTACCAACAATTTTATACAGCCGATAAATTTAAGCTCAGTGGCCATATACCCTAACAACAAACTGAAGTCGAGTGAGGATCAAATTAAACTTCAGTTTTAAGTCTACGTAAAACGAAAAATGGCGGTGTCATTATCAGCACTGAAACAAAAGACGATATTGAGAAGATGAAAAAATCGATGCAGTTTTCAATTTTTTATTTTTTTATTTTTATATCTTAAGAAAACTTACAGCTAGGATACAGATAGTTGACCGTTAGTGAAAGAAGGCCAATTAAAAGTTTCACTGACAAAAATTAGGGTAGCACAAGAAACAGCAGACATTCAAGCAAAAGTAAGAATAAGTTAACACTCGAAGATAATAAAATTAAGAAAAGACTGAACAGGTTTTAGTGATCTTCAAAGAATTTACTACACAGTATTTTTTTAAGTTCAGGAACACTGGTGGAGAATAAGTTAAGATCATCAACACTCTGACACATCGAGTTGTATGCCCTACTAGCTCTTATCATCGATATATCTTATCGATATATGCACCGCACAAACAGAGGTTGATGATTCCTTAAGGTGAAAGATGGAACACGCAGCCCAATTTTGCTCATCAATTCAGCACAGTTAGTTGAACCATTTGCCAAATCGAATAAGAATACCATGTCGGCAATTTTTCTCCGCTCAATTAGCGGAAGAATGAACTTCCTGCAGCGGCTGTAATGATTAGGCAAACAGGTTTTGGATCTACACTGAATGTACCTCAAAAACTTCTTTTGAATACTTTCGATGCGATTGACGTAAGTATTATAAATAGGATTCCATACTGGTGAGCAGTATTCGAAATGACTGCGCACAAAAGCACAATAAAGAATTTTGAGTGTTTTGATATTTTTAAAGTCGGCTGATATCCTCATAACGAAACCTAGTGCCTTTGAAGCTTTTTTAATAATATTGTCGTTGTGTGTGTCAAAAAGAAGTTTCGAGTCAAAAGTAACACCTAAGTCTCTAATCGTATTAACTCTGGCTATAGAAGTGTTGGCTAGTTTGTACTCGTAAAGAATAGGTTTAGGTTTACGAGTGAAGGTACATGTATAACCTATAGAGACATTTAGATCCAAGCGGTTGGCCGTACAATACTCTTGGAATCTGTCCAGATCATGTTGGAGACGTTCAGTATCTTCAAAAGTTCTGATTTCACTCAGAGTCTTCATGTCGTCCGCAAACAAAAGAACTGTTTTTTTTTTTTTTTGGGTGGGAAATCATCAAATAACTTCTCCCGCTCTGGGTGGAGCGGGAGGGTGTGTCAGACTTTTACTGACTAAAACCCACCCGTGTTCCCTCAGTTGCCTGTGTGCCAGGGGCCACGGTATCTCTTTCGAACAACCCGCACCCCTGGCAGGCATCGGCCCTTGCGGACCCCCCCCCATTTGGTGCTGACATCTCTTTGAGGCGCGCGTGGAACACAACGCGCCGTCGACCCGGGCTTGGTCCTTACCGGACAGCGAGCTACCCATTACTCGCCGTCCGCAAGCCCGCGCCTACGGTGGCCGGGAATCAGCCTGGGATTCCCGACGCCCAGGGCGTCTCCCGCGGCGACTACGGCCGTGAGGGCGCATATACTGCCTAACAAAAGAACTGTTGAGTTACAGAAACATGAAGACACGTCATTAATGAAGATGTTAAATAAATAAAAAGCGATCCCTGTGTAATCCCTGAGGAGGTAATCATAGTTCTCGATGTGTATCCGTTAAGAACAACAGTTTGACATCTGTTGGCCACATAAGATGAGAGCCACCTAAAGAGATTTCCACTGATACCTATAGCCGATAGCTTACGCAAAAGTATAGCATGATTCAAGCGATCAAAACACTTGCTATAATTCGTGTAGATTACATCTGCCTGTGTGCGATGAGCCATATATTCAGTCAAGTAGTCACCACAAAGAATGAGATTAGTGGTTGTGGATCGACCTCGCAGAAAACCATGTTGTCAGAGAAGCATATAGCTGCTTGTAAATGATTTTTTCCCGGATTTTAGCGAAGATGCATAGTTTGGATATGGGCCTGTAGTTTTCCACAAGGTCGCTGGGCCCTTTTTTGTGGATTGGTTTTGATTATCGCCGACTTCCAAATCGTAGGTACCTCACCTAGATTTAGGGACTGCCTGAACAGAAGTGAAAGAGGAGGAGTCAGACTTTTGGCACAGTTGAGTATAAAAACTGGCGGAATATTATCTGGTCCTGCATATTTAGATAAATCAAATCCTTTAAATAGATTGAATACTTCGGATTCGTTAACTTCGACTGCATGTATGTCCGAAACAATATCGCTCAAATGCATGTTTGAACCATGCGCATGGTCATTGGAAAGATCGTCGTCACCGTTGATACCACTAGCAGAACTGAGAAAATTTGAATTGAAATAGTCGCCAAACATGTTGCAGATGTCCTCTCCTATACTCGATGTGCTATTTTAATATTTAAGTACGGAAGGATAAGCATTGATTTGATTTTTCGATTTTACGTACGACCAAAACGCTTTGGGGGTCTTAGAAATGTCTTCTTCATTTTTTTTTTGTATAGCAGTTAAACATGTCACTTTCAACTTCAGGCCTCACAGTAGACAAGCCTCCAAAAGAAAACCTAGAGTAGTAGTTATCGGACTGCCCATCATCCATGCAAGAGAATGAAGTTTTTACTTGTTTGCTTCACCAAAATCTAGCCGAAAACCTTCAACATTGTAGCATCGAGACCTTTTTGACCTCCATTAAGTTAAGCCATAAGTCATGTAAGAAGGATGCTGAAACTTGTAATTGTATAATTGAAGTATCTGTAGACATACACAAAGCCCTGATATCAAAAGACAGTCTTTGTAAATTGGTTGTCACTGTGAGAGATTTTATCCTAGTCACACGCTGTTATAAGCGCCAGCAGTATGGACATGCAGCCAAATCATGTCGGAAGACCACCAATACCTGTGGTCACTGTGATGATCTGGGTCACTCACTAAAAAATTACACAAAGAAGGCTGAGGAACCAAAATGCACTACTTGCTTGAAATTAAAAAAAAGCCTAGCAATCACAAGACAAATGCTGCTGACTATCCAGCAAAAATAATAGCTGAAAAGAGGTAAATAAATTCTATTGATTATGTAGGCACCTAAGAGCGCCGTTAATTACGTATTTTTTGGCCCTAGTTGTTATTTTATAGTTATAATTATGATTAATTATTTAATTAATGACATAGATAACTTCTCTGCATCTGAATCCCATGCTACTGACGTTGAACACTGTAAAAATATTTCTCCTTCTACACTAGTCCACAAACCATACTAACCCAATATTTTTTTAGTATTTTTAAGAATTTTGATAATTTTAGCATTTTTCTACAACGTCTAGATATCAACTGTGACGTTATTGTCGTAACCGAATGTTGGCTTTCCAAACAATTTAACATACCACTAATTCCGGGATATATTAAGTACAAAAGTATCATCAACCACAATCAGAACGATGGGGTGATAGTTTACGCAAAAAAATATTTTAATGGGTCTATCGACGAACCGAATATGCACGACTGTAGCAGATTGTTAATAAAAATTTGATCAAAATTCGCAATAATTGCCTAATATCGTCCCCCCTCTTAGAAATATAAACAATTTCATTGACTCTCTTTAGTGAGTGTTGTTTACAACACGTTGCAGAACCTGTCATCTTTCAAAAAGACCATTATATTTGGAGATATTAATAACAATATTCTTCCAGAAAGTGCTGACGCATCCGCTGAGGAATACCTCAACCTATGCGCCTTCCATGCTTTGTTTCCACTCACACTGCTTACACATTAAAGTGGCTCCTGCTTGGACCATTTAATACTCAAATCAAAATTTCCGGCACTTACCTTTGTAATTAATTTAATTATAACCGATCACAGGGCTACTCTACTTATTTTATATTGTAAATTACCAAAAGTAGTCACTTGCACAGTTTCTAGTTTAAACGTAAATAAACTTGAAGAAGACTTACGAATTATCGAATTTGGCCCAGTCTACGATTCCGCTAATCCGCAGTTTTTTATGTTGTACCTAATCAAAAATGTGCAACATGCAATTCAGAAAAACACTATAAAATCTCAGCTAAATAACAAAAACTTCAACATAAAGCCATGGATCTCGACAGGACTCATTTTCTGTATGCAAAACTGCATCATCACCATCATCATCATCATTTCAGCCGAAAGACATCCACTGCTGCACATAGGCCTCCCCCAGGCTCCTCCATTTCGACCGGTCTTGTGCTTCCCACATCCAGTGGATTCCCTCACAAGGTCATCGGTTCACCTTGTGGGATGCCTTCCCGCTCTACGTCTTCCGGTACGCGGTCGCCACTCCAGAACCTTTCGGCCCCATCGGGCATCTATTCTGCGAGCAATGTGCCCTGCCCTTCAGTTTGGCAATTCTTCGGGCTATGTCGGTTGCCTTGGTTCTCCTACGGATCTCTTCATTTCTGATTCGATCACGTGGGGAAACTCCGAGCATAGCCCTCTCCATTGCCCTTTGGGTGACTTTAAGCCTTCTGATAAGGCCCATTGTGAGCGACCACGTTTCTGTACCATAGGTCATCACTGACAACACACTCTGGTCAAAAACTTTCGTCTTGAGACACTGCGGTATTTGGGACGAGAAGATATTGCGAAGCCTTCCGAACGCTGCCCAGCCGAGTCGGATTCGACGATTGACCTATTTCTCGAAGTTGGACCTACCTAACTGTACAGTCTGTCCTAGGTAAACGTACTCGTTACACAACTTCGAGTGTAGCGCCTCGAATCGCCATGAAAGTGGGTGTTACATGAGCATTCGACATAACCTTTGTCTTGTCCATGTTCATTTTAGGACCCACTCTTTTGGAAGCCCTACTGGGGTTATCGAGCATTGTACTGAGGTCCTCCATGGTCTCAGCCATGACAACTATATCGTCTGCAAATCTAAGGTGAGTGATGTACTCGCCATTGATGTTGATGCCAGGCCCTTTCCAAATTTTCCAAAAATGCTTATCTACGGGTCTTTTACCCGAATGCCTAAAATAAGCTGTTGTGGTCCCTGTTTATAAATCAGGCAGCAAAGATCAAGCGACAAATTATAGACCTATTCCCTTACTGCCTTCTATGTCTAAAATATTATAAAAAATCATAAATAAAAGGCTTCACAAATACTTGGAGGATAAATTAATTATATTGAAGCGGCAGTATTAATTTAGGCCTGGAATGGCAACAGACGATGCCGTACATCATCTGACTGACCACATAGCAAAATAACTTGATAACGGTAACGACACAGTAGGAATTTTCTTGGACCTCGCCAAAGCTTTTGACACTGTTTCTATTTCTATTCTGTTGCACAAGCTTGAACCCATAGATATCAGAGGCACCCAGCTGAAACTATTTAAAAGCTATCTAGAAGACCGTGCCCAATGTGTAAAAATTGGTAATGGTCTCAGCAATGAAAAAAAAACCACGTCTTTCGGAATATCCCAAGGAACTTGAATATTGATTGCAGTTTAAATTGGAAAACACACATTGAGAATCTGTGCTTAAAAATAAATCAACAATCGTATGCCTTACATATGCTTTCCAAAATGGCCGAAATATCGACTGTTCTGTCTGCATACCATGGTTATGTGGGATCCATTATAAGGTATGGAATAATGTTTTGAGGACATTTTGTACATAATAATGATGCTTTTAAGGCTCAGAAGAGATGTGTCCGTTCAATTTGTAAACTTAAACAAACATATAGTTGCAAAGAATATTTTAAAAATCTCAAACTACTGACACTTCCATCCTTATACATTTATGATATTATTAATTTTGTAAGATCTAACGATACTTTCTTTGAAAAATATAAAAGTAAACGACACAACAGTAAAATTTGTTGTCCTAATATTAAAACAATTCTTTTAAATAATAGTACATTTTGCATGGCTCCCCGTGTATACAACCATCTACCTAAATATTTAATGGAGGCGTCATCGCCTAATATGTTCAAGAAAAAATTAAAAATCTTTTTGATAAATAAAGCATATTACAGCGTATCTGAATATTTGCAGGATAAAGTATAAGATTTCTTTTCAAACAAATGTTTTTGATCTCATTCTTATTATTTTGTTTCGTTTTATTTTTTTTGTGTTTTTATTCTATGTACCTAGTTTGCATGCCTAAAGGTAAATTAAGGTGTTTCTAATAATGCGATATACAACTATTACATGCATGTAAAACATCTGCATATTGTTTACCCATATTTGCAAATAAATGATTTTGA
Source organism: Antitype chi (assembly GCA_947359405.1). Lineage (NCBI taxonomy): Eukaryota > Metazoa > Arthropoda > Insecta > Lepidoptera > Noctuidae > Antitype > Antitype chi. The sequence goes on along the minus strand of OX375821.1, from coordinate 194,742 downwards.
ATTTGAATTTGAACTATTTTGGGGCCTACACTATTTTTGATTTACATAAATGATCTTTGTAATCTAAACCTAGATCACGGCCAAATTGTTTCCTATGTTGACGACACTGCCTTTCTATTTTCCCTCTACTACTATAACATAAAAATGGCTGAACCTGTTAAAGTTGTTGTCACCGGTGACCCCAGCACCAGATTGCATCTGGTGCTGTGTTTGGCCCTAGGCAGCCTGTGTACCTGCACCTTCTTGATATCGCCCCCATGATGGGAGTCCTCGAGGGTGTGGTCATGGAGCTGGTTGACTATGCTCTGCCCCTGCTGGCTGGTGTATTGCCAACTTTCAAGCCTGAGGAAGCATTTAAAGATGTTGTTGCTGCATTCCTAGTTGGTGCCATGCCCAGGAAAGAGGGCATGGAAAGGAAAGATCTCCTCGTCGCCAATTTTCGCATTTTCAAAGAGCAAGGTCAAGCCATGGACAAAGTTGCCCGCAAGGATGTGAAAGTCCTTGTTGTTGGCAACCCAGCTAACACAAATGCTCTCATTTGCTCTAAGTATGCTCCTTCCATTCCTAAAGAGAACTTCACAGCAATGACTCGTCTTGACCAGAACCGTGCTCAGTCTCAATTGGCAGCTAAAATAGGTGTCCCTGTGCAGAATGTAAAGAATGTTATTATTTGGGGTATTTATTATATTATTATTAGTCACGGTAGATATTCATTTCATAATTTGTAAGTAATCTCGTACTCAAATAATAATAATTAATTGTAGGCGGTGTTTGCAATTCGTGATGGCACAGGCGCAGCTCGAGGACGGTGATGAAATAAAAAGCTGTAATAGTATTACGAGCGAATATTTGTTTTGTTATAATGTAGGAGCACCAGGCTATAAATTTAATATCGCTCTCCAGCCGGCAGAGATTTAGTGCGGTGTTGGGTGTGCAAATTAAAGGGAACATTCTGTACAGCGCAGCCGGCTCGGTGGACTGAATGTGACCGTGGCATGCGATCATCGCGATCTTGTGCCGCACCCCCACACACCCCCGCAGGGTCACCACGGCCCCACACGCACCCGCAAATAATACGGTGCAGAAGCTTCATTTGATTACCGTGATAAGAAAATCATACGGTAATATTTGTAATGGAATAGTGAAAACGTCGTGATTTGCAACAGTAAAAACGAATTTCGAGATACTTTTTGTTGTTTCTTATTATATACAGTTATTTTTAAATGGCTATCTAACTTCACAGACGCTATGGGACATGATAAAATAAAATAATAATTATTTTGACGATTTTTTTTGGGATCGACCGCAGTTCCTTGTTGTCACTTGAAATATCAGTTTATTTTGTGTAATGTTCACAGAAGTGATGGGAATCGATTTATGAACATGATAAATCTCATGAAAACGGTTTTTCTCGACTCGTATTCAAGTAACAACATTAACAGCGGTCTTAAAACACCCAAAAAAATCATCATCTTTTTTTATCTTATCGTGTTTAGATTTCGGTAGCCACCGCGTCAGTGTCTAACTAGCCGAATTAAAATAACCCTATATTTCGTTTTTCTGGTCATAAAGGTAGGATTGAAATAACTACCGCGACAAGCAACTGCGGCAAGCGACCGGGACAAGAGACCGAGACCATTCCAAAGAATGGCGAATAGTCGCTTGCGCTGTCTGGTCCATACATTTATGTAGGTACAAAGCGTTCAATACTCGGTCTTGTGTCGCGGTCGACTTCTCAAATCCTACTTTTAGGAAGTTTAACAGCACGGTTTCATATAGTTCCTGTGAGGCATAGGTGAATACCGTTTTTTTACGCAGCAGTGGTCGCCTGCCACAGTTACCACTTCACACCGATTTTTTTTTTCGGTTAAGTATGTATTAGACAAAAGTATATACTATCGTGTGATTTACCCGAGGTAAAATGGTTAAATATAATTATTAGATGACACTGCATTTCTTGCACTTTTACCTGAGAATAATTACTAAGCACAACCTATACTTACGAAACAAAAGAAAATGTTTTTAGTTTTCAGTGGAACTTTCAATCTTAAGTGGGACTTTACTGGTTTGTCAGTTTGGTCATCAAAATAAAAAAAATCTAAATCAAAATATTTTATTTCACATTAACCTACACGGGTACTTATGAAACGTCAGAAGAAGAAGAGAGGTGCATGGTTCCAATTTGTCGCTTCCTATGGAGAAGAGCCGGCAAGAAACTCCACGGTTACTCTTTTAAAAATAATTGGCTTTTACAACGTTTTCAAATTACAGTGATAATATATAGTCGAAATTAAAATTGATGTATAATGTCAAATAATGACGAGAATATGTCAAACATCACAATTTCATCTTTACTACGTGTATTTAGATTATGGAAATCGCATCTTTTTTTGAAAAGACCTAAGTTTTTGCGAACATACAAGATATTTTCTAGGATATAAAGAGAAGGCAGAGTTAGTATATCAATTTCGTTGAATTTGTTTCTAAGAGACTCGCGCGGCCCCATTTTATAGATTGCGCGGATTGCCCTCTTTTTGTAAAATAAAAATTGAATCTACGTTCGCTGCCGTTCTCCAGAGCAGAACACCATAAGACATACAATACTGTGAAAATAAGCAAAGTATACTAACCTAGCTGTGGCTACATCAGTCAACTGCCTTATTTTTCTTACTGTGTAAGCAGCTGAGCTTAATTTGCTTGAACGCTGCGCGGCAGTGTGCCTGGACGGCTGCTGCTGTGGCCACTCGTGACTACTCGTGACCCCGACTGCCACCGACTTCTTCTTAACACAGCGCTTGACGCGTCACAAGTTATCAGCATCACGAGCTCTGATCGGAGTAGCTAAGCCCGCTACAGGCTCTTTTATAATACACGCCAATCATAATTATATTTTTGAGGTGAACACACACTTGAGAGCAGTGGTGGCTCAGTGGTATCGGCCCCGATTTACGAGATGTAGCTCGTGGGTTTGAACCTAGGTAGACGCTTTACTTTGCGTAAATTATTTTTATAACCAAACCCACCACACGTGAGGAAACGGCATGTCGTAGAACCAACAATTTTATGACATAAGATATCTACCAACCCGCACTGGGCCCGCGTGGTGGATTATGGCTCACTCCCTCTCACAGAGAAGGAAGTATGTGTCCCAGCAGTGGGAATATTATAGGCTGATTATGTACACTTGTCAGCGCTGAAAGATTCGAACGCGGCGCATTAAAGAAAACCTGAAATATTCCGGCAATTCGTCCGATTTGGCGCGGATAAGTTTGTAAAGTTTCATAGGATTTCATACAAGTAATTCTAAAATTCGGTGTACATGTTCTGTGGGCGAGCTTACGCATCAAAAATCAATGTGCATGTGCATCTACACACTTAACCAAGACCAACCCTGCTATGTGAGAAACAACAACTTTGTCAGACAAAGCGGTGTATCACCGGCGAGTCGCAGCAACCCACGCGTGGCAGGAAATTGAGAAAGAATCGCAAAATGACGCATTGTCGAACATCAACAACGAACCAACACTTCAACAGCCATCCCCACGAGTAGGTACTCGCGTTTTTTCACTATTACAAACGATTCTTTCTTTTGTCTGCACTTTCGTTGAGACATAACACCACATACTGCCTGTCCTTTTTGATGTCTACTTATAACAAATTTATTGAGAATTTTAGGTTGGATACCTTGACTAACTCCAGTTTAGTATCTCAATTGAGAAACTGGGTGTTAGTGTTGTTCATGTAATACAAAATATATATACATTATATGTAGAAAGAAATAAAATATGTCACTTGGCACACATGTGTGCCACAAGACGTACATACAATATAAAAAAAGAAACAAAGAAACAAGGTTACAAAAATGATATTTTGCACATTAAAATTGGTTCAAAAAATGTTTTCACTGTGTCGGGTCCAAATGAGAAACGTCACCAATACCGACGACGCATACCAACACTAAGTACCAACGTTAAATGCTCAATTGTACAAGTTTAATACTGCGACTGGTCTCAACGGTTTTGCGTTTTAATTGAGGGCAACATAATATTCATTGAATCCACAAGACGGCATGCTCCTGACAGTGTAATATATGGTGCACGCTTGCCTGTCCAGTCCTGTGGTCGCACACGGCACGTAGCTGCCGGAGCTTTGACGTCACGTTGCGCTTTGACGTCACGCTGTACAGCGTGGCACAACATCGGCATCGCGGACAACTGTCAATGTCTCGTCGTCACTGCGGCAACAGACTGGGATTTTGATTGCAGCTATAATTACACCTCGGACCTCCCCCCTCCCAACCCATCCTGCACGCGAGCCTGCCTCCACTACACCCACGACCGCTTCCAGCGAAGCAAGCCTCTTTCCGGTTCAGTTATGCGACACTGCACCAGCACTGAATTACTCTGAATATATATGTCATGTGTTTTCAATGTTATACATAAGATGTCTGACAGCGTACGCAATAAAAAATATTCCGAAATTAAAGCCATAATAACAGATTCAAGAGATCGATGCAATTATCTTTCTCAACTTTATGTACCTTATTTACGGGAATAAATGATTCAAATTTTTATCAAGCTTTTATTTTACTTACTAAATCGTATCACATTCAGAACAGAAATGACAATATAACTGACCCTAAGTAAAATTTACTAAGACTTATTTATATCAAAAATATTATACGAGTATAAGATGATTGGGAACAAAATATTTACTGGCGAGAAAATGAAAGCCACCCCAATTCATCCTAATTAATGATCATCAGAAGTAATTAATTTACATAATTGGAGGAGAATTACGTCGAAATGCAAAATAGTCGAACAAAACTGAAGTCGAAACGAATTTGCATAACGATGGAATAAATTATGTCACACCGAGTTTGACAACGATGAGTAGCGCGCTCGTGACATATCGTAGCACATCGTAACACCCTCGTAGCACATCGAAGCGCGTAGCCGGCTCTTAGCGGTGTTGTCTAACGTAGACGATGGATATTCGATCGTGTTGAGTATTTTCCTAATATTTACTGCAGCAGTGGGCAACGTTTCAAGTAAGGACTTAGTATTTTTTTCAAAGTTCGGCGGACGCGTAACCTCCGCTCTCATATTTCCACAAAGGCCTTCAGAGGCTATTTTTCCAGGAAGTGTATTTTATCTCAGAACTTGGTTTCAAAACTATTACATCGTTATTAAAAAAAATTGCCATTGAAATATATAAGTCAACTATTAATTAAGTATAGTAGAAAATACGTTCTTCTAACCATGTGGTTAACTTTCATTCATCATAAAATTAAAAGTGTTGTAACTTTATTTTTTTCTTATGTACAGGTTCTAAGAAGTAGTGCATTACGTAATTACATACGGGCACACATGCGGCATGAAGAACAATGTGTGCACTGACTTGAAGTGACACACAGTACGCACTTTTTTTTTTGGGTGGGAAATCATCAAATTACTTCTCCCGCTCTGGGTAGATCCCAGCCACCGCCGGGCCACCGTAGGCGAGGGCTTGCGGACGGCAGGTAATGGGTAGCTCGCTGTCCGGTAAGGACCAAGCCCGGGTCGATGGCGCGTTGTGTTCCAAAAAGATGTCAGCACCAACTGGTGGGGTCCGCAAGGGCCGATGCCTGCCAGGGGTGCGGGTAGTTCGAAAGAGATACCGCGGCCCCTGGCACACTGGCAACTGAGGGAATACGGGTGGGTTTTAGTTAGTAAAAATCTGACACGCCCTCCTGCTCCACCCAGAGCGGGATAAGTAATTTGATGATTTCCCACAAAAAAAAAAACATAACTTATACTTTCAATACAGTATCAATCGGAAGTATTGGGCGGAGTCGAGAGCCGTTGAACTGTGTCACCGGTGCACGGTGCACAGTGTACAGTGTCGTGTTCGTGCACAGTTGACCTGGTTGTGCAGTGTACACACAGCCGCGTCACGGTGTGCTCACCTCCAGCCGTCCGCTGTAAATAATGCCCCATATTATGAAGGGCTGGTGACGTTACACGCAATTAAAAAAATAAAACGAAAGTAAAGTACTCCATGACTGCTATATCTGTTCATTAGAAGTTTGTTAGAGATATTTTACGTTCAGGCACCAAAAGTTTCGAAAATATTTTAAGAGATTATTGTTATTTACTTGTTTCACAGTGTAAACACTACTGATCAATTAATCACTGTGAGCATTGAACAGTCCAAGTACAGAAGAGCCAGAAGGCCTGTACCATTTACACTAAACTTACGAGTGAAGTAATCGCTAAGGTTTTTGAAACAAAACATGTACGGCGTCTCATCGCTGTACATTTTTCTGCTTACTCGGTAACCTACTTAAGGCTAACGATGCGCGTCATAATTTAGTAATATAAAATAACTTGACTAACGAATTTAAATGTAGTGTACATAAAATTGTGTAGCAATCAATAACTCAGACAAATAATCACCTACCACTGTACTATTGTTACTTACTCTTAACTTAAATAAACTTAACTACTTAGTGCATCTCAGTGGGACGTGTTTCTCTATCTAACTTTAACTTAAAAACCTTCACAACCAATCAGTGTACGGAGTTAACTACTACAGCCCGTGCTAAACATAAATATGGAACTCTCTGCCTGCATCCGTGTTCCCTTCCACATTTAATCCGTCTACCTTCAAAACAAGAGTGAACAGACATCTTCTGGGCCTGCTCGATCCATCTAACCTCATCAATCGTTTCCATCAGGCGTGATCGAGGCCAAGAGCAGACCCATTTAGTAAAAAAACAGCCAGGAATAGCTACTCATTCATTGTTGTCATTAGCAACAACATGCTGTTTGTATGTGCGAGAGCTTTTCACAAGTTGTTGTGTCGGATGAACCTTCTGATCTTTCAGCAAGGTAGTCTGTGTCGCGGTGTCTTTGTTTTGTTGCTCGCTTGAGATTTCATTCATTTGAGAGTGGCAACTTTACACCCGCGACCTCTAATCAGCTAGGAACTCGCTTGACTTCCACACCGTATTTATTATGCAGCAGGAAATAGTAAACTAAAAGTCAAAATCAAATAAAGGTGTAAGGTGAGATGTCAGAAACTATCATTATAGTCTGGCTCACGGCTGAGCCAAAAAAGCCCAGTTCAGCAAAAATGCCAGCCAACAATGCTTAACGCTGGATTTCAATAGGAACTGAAGTGTGAGGTGATGGACGTAAATTAGTTTTATACCAATACTGCAACGTGAAATGTATGCATACTGAAATTAAATAAAATACATTTGTCTCAGATAACAAAAATTGCAACGAATATGTACATAAATCAATTGCTTTATAATTATCAATTGCTTTACTCTTTGTTAATTTCAACGGAACGGAATCATATGTACGTGGTGCACGAATTGGACGATATATTAAACTTCTTCTACAGTAAAATTAACCGCATTTTAGATTAATGTGTCCCCAAGAAAAATCTAAGTGTGAAGTCACGGTACACATATCCTAATTGGTACACGTGAGAAATAATACAAGATCTAAAAACCAAAGCTCGACTTCACAGGACGTTCAAGAAAACAAAGGATTTAATTGTTTACAGTGAGTATTCTAAATAGCACTTATTAAAAATAATATTCATACTGCACACAAACAACACCAAACTAAAATACAATGTCAGTTTGCGAAAGATCCAAAGTCATTCTGGCAAAATATACGATCTAAGACCAGCACAGCTAACAGATATACTATTATTAAGGATGGTCAATATCTAACGGATCTTGAATGTGCCAAACAATTTGCGATGTTTTTTGAGTCGGTAAATAGTGGTGAGGCTCCACAACTGGACCCACAAGCGGCGATGGCGACGGAGGCCGTGAGTGGATCGCACGTGCAACTAAACTCACTGAGCCTTAAGGACGTTAGAGGGGCACTCGAGCGCCTAAAACAGAAACGCTCAGCCGGTCCGGATAGTATACCAGCCCAACTATTCAGGAATTGTAGTAGGGTATTAGCGAAACCTTTGCACTTTATATTTAATACATGTCTCCAATCAGCGACGTTTTCAACTCGATGGAAGATAACGCGTGTCATTCCAGTCCCCAAAGGTAAGGCAGGATCGGATGTCAGTGGATATAGACCGGTGGCTGTGTTGTCGACACCGGCCAAGGTTTTTGAGTCCACCGTCCAGCGCAGCATACAGGAGTAGATTCGCGCTCAGCTATCGGATGCACAGCACGGGTTCAGGCCAGGACGCAGCACTGCCGCCAATCTCCTTAACTTCATGTTGCAGGTGATGCCAGCTGTGGATGCTGGTGTGCAGGTTGACGCTGCTTATTTCGACTTCAAAAAAGCGTTCGACACCATCGATAATGACATATTATTATGTAAGTTAGCAGAAATCGGTGGCACACTGCATCTATTACAGTTCTTAGCCAGATGTATGCAAGACAGTCAGCAGTATGTGGACTACAACGGTTGCAAATCCGATCCATATTACACCTGGTCTGGGGTAAGTCAAGGCAGCAACGTGGGGCCTCTGGAATTTATAATAATGATAAATAATTTACCAGAAGTTCTCAAAAATAGATCTTGTTTGTTATTCACAGATGACCTCAACTTATTGTTTGAGGTCAGGATGTAGTCTGATTGCAGACGTTTGCAGGATGACATTGATAGGATAGTGGAATGGAGTCATGAGAACAAGCTCTACTTCAACTTGTCCAAGTGCTCGGTGATAAGTTTCACCCGCGCACGTGCACCTCTACTCTACGAATACGTGGATGCTGTAACAATGCAACGAGTCACGCAGGTAAGCGATTTAGGGGTTGTTCTCACCCCTGACCTATCGTTTCGCGATCATATAACTAAGTTATGCAAAAAGGAATTTAGAAACTTGGGGTTTGTTCTGAGGCAGACGCGAGACTTTACCAGCATCACAGCCATCAGAGTCTTGTATGACGCGTTAGTCAGGAGTCATCTGGAACATAGTGCTGTCATATGGGCCTCACATGAGGCTAAGTACTTAGTGATGTTGGTGCGGGTCCAGAACAAATTCATGCGCCACCTGTACAAAAAACTTTATGGGGTATACCCATTTTACCCTTTGATGTACCCCACCCTATTCGTACTGGGTATGGTGGGGTACAATCAACTCGGGGTGCGACGCAAATTTGTGCAGTCGTTGCACTTGTACGTACCCGACCGTTATCTGTGGAGGCGACGGACCCCGCCCCTGTTGGTCGTACCATCAGCCAGGACCAACTTGCTAGCTAAAACCCCTCTGACTCGAGGAATTCGCACTATAAATTACATTCAGGTCGAATTGGATATATTAGGTCCTTACATATGAAATTGATGTTTTATAGAACTGGCCACTTTGATCTCAAAAAGCCGGCGTTTGGTTAAGAACTCCAAATTCAAATTTATTTCAATTTTAAGGTTGTCTATTTGTGTTTCGAATGTAATAGTTCATTTGTTTTCGCGCCATTTAATTTTGCTTTGACATCGTTCTGTGCTCAATATGGAAAACTTAAAATATCGCATTATTTTCGAATACGAATTCCATCGTGGCACTAGCGCTGCAGAAACAGCTTGAAGCATTAATCATGTGTACGGAGAAGCCATTGTAAAAGACAACACAGTACATTTTTGGTTCCAACGCTTTCGTTCTGGAAATTTTGACCTCCAGAATAAACCTTGTGGACGGCCGGAGACCCTAGTTGTCAATGAGGAATTGAAAGTGATCGTGAAATTGGAAAAGTGAAAAAGCTTGAAAAATGAGGACCGCATGAACTAAGTAAAGCAAACCAACAAACGTCACAATAACGAGGGGATTTTGAATCGTATCATTACTTGTGATGAAAAATGGATCTTAAATGATAATCGGAAACGCTCATCATTGTAGTTAAATCCAGGAGAACCGGCTATATCCTGCCCCAAGCGAAAGTTGACTCAAAAAAAGGTACTGGTTAGTGTCTGGTGGACCAGCGTTGGTGTCATCCACTACAGCTTCCTAAGATCTGGTCAAACGATTACGGCAGATCTGTATTGCCGACAATTGGAAACCATGATGGAAAAGCTAGCCGATAAACAGCCGAGATTGGTCAACCGCTCTAGCCCACTGCTGCTTCAGGACAACGCTAGACCACACACTGCACAACAGACGGTGGCGAAACTAGAGGAGCTTGGATTGGAATGTCACCGTCACCCACCATACTCCCCGGACCTTGCTCCAACCGATTAACACTTTTTTCGGAATTTGGATAATTTCTTAATTGGAAAAAAATTCAATTCAGATGAGGCAGTCCAAAACACCTTCAAAGATTTTGTTGATTCTCGCTCCCGCAATTTTTTCAGCAAAGGAATCAATGAACTCCCTATAAAATGGCAAAAGTGCATAGATCACAACGTTACCTACTTTAATTGATTAAATAAAAAAAATGTAAAAAATAATTGTTTTTCTTTTTCCACATCAAAAAAACAAAAGCAAACGCAAAAGTACTATTGTTTATATTATGTTACAAATAATGATCTTTGTTGTGTGCTTTAATTTTAATTTTGCGTGTGTGACTTTGCGATCGCATTAGGTTGAGTACCTGTAAGGATAGTTTTAAGGCCTTTAAATAAATAAATAAAAAATAAATGAATATTGTGATATTGATAAAGTTAATAATTTAATTTGTGACTACATTTATGTGCAATTACGGAAACAGGATGTAAGTTTCTAAACTGACGCGGAGATCGTACCACCAGGCTATCAAATGATACGATGTGGCCGGGCGGACGGGCGCAAGCAAGGTGGTGCGTTTCTCGTGGCCACACATGGTTTCGAGCTTCGACAAGTGAATACACCGGGTGACGTCAACTTTGATAACTGCTCATTTCAAATGAAACGTAGATTCAAAAGATACATTTAGGGCGAATTTCACCCAAACTTTTATACCTAGAATGAGTCCTCTCCTGAGATAAATTTTGAATTTTTGACAGATTTTCCATAGTAGAATTGGCAGACGTAAATTTTATTCTACGGATAAAAGATGATCTGGACTTTGGTAAAATCAGCCCTTAAGAGCTAGAAAGACAAATGAATATTAGTACATCATATATAATTGAATAATAGAACAATTGTGCGTAAAATATAATATTGTTATTAGACCAGGGTCGATAATTTTTACAACCAAAAAAATATAGTAGGATGAAACCCATTGGAAAAGAAAGAGAATATAACAAAAATGTAACAGGTGTAAAAGATAAAAAAAAAAAAAAACAAAAACTTGGTAATTTAATATTTTCACATAAATTTTGAGGATAAGTGATAAGTGAGTAGATCTTTTTATTAACTACAATTTTGCCATTTAACTTTTTCCATAGGACTTGTAGTTTTGCCAGAAATCGAGATAAATTGTTTTTTACCCTTAAAAACTCACCCCAATCCACTTCCCGACCTCAGATCGCCCGTAAATTATTTTTCCTTTCATTTTTGTTATATTTTATCCCTTTTCCAATGGGTTTTTCATCCTACTATATATTTTTTCATATTTTACCATTTTCAGCTCTGGTCTTTATTGTGTTACCTATGTAGGTGATTTTAACCCATTCTGAATTTTTTATATATTTTTGAGAAGTTGACTCGCACTATGTAACTCGTCCGAATCGGGTGAATCGTCACTTTAAAATAATATAATATTTTTAACTGACCGAGAGTTAAATGTTCATAAAATCACCTCCTAAATCCTAATCCGCCTGTCATGTTAACAGAACGCCCAGTTATGCAAACAATCCCGATTCTTTGCTCGCTTGTGGACGCAGAAACGCGCGCTCGCTCCGAAATTCGGTGATTTAAGGTCCGCAGAGTTCACACAAGCGAGGATCGATCGTGAGGGTCCGATTCCGGGTCAACTCGCCACTCGACGCGGCCACACGACGCGTGACTACACTCATTTGCATACAAGCGACTGAGCGAAGAATGCATCGCACAATCTTAATATTATTTTCTACACAATGCCGTGCGCCGTTCGCATAGCTTGCGCTTGTAACGAGACTATACACCTAAGTAGTTCTAATGCTAATAGTTGTAAGTATGAGAAACGCTGAGATGAAAAATGTTTCGTTCACAGTCATGATGTCTAGGCGTGCTAAGTGTTTGTCTGTTCATACTAGGTGCTCGCAGTAGTGTGTGTGCAAACAGGGTGATAATATATGTTGCCGTCATTAGCGGGCGTCGTGTCTGTGCGTGGAGCAAACAGCTGCCGCCGCTAATGGAGAGCCTATTCATTCACGAAGTGAGCGACGCTGCCGCAGCACGCCTCGCTGGCTCTCCGCGCGCCTGGTCTGACTGTCTGGCAATTCGATTGCTGACTCGATCAGACTATCATGAGCCAAAGCCGAAAAAAATTGCTTTTAAAGCGTTTTTTTTTTTCTCAAAAAACATGATTGCAGCTAAAAAGTTCAAAACAATCATACTTTACTAGTTAGTTGAACTAAAATAACTGAAAAAAGTGAGCTCGTTTTGTTAAACTATCTAGATGCAGTTGCAGTTTTTTATTTTGAGTTTTAGGATGGTCTGCTGAATCCTATAATTTTGGATTCCCAAATGGGAATGTACTAAAAAAAGCGATACCTTACACTGTTAAAATAAATTTGCCATTTTGAATTCCCAAAAAACCTAGCATCCAACCATCGCGCGACCTCGACGAATCGACAGACACCTATATTAAAGCCATCCAGCCGTTAGAAAGCTTTCAGGAGATCCCACATACTAAGGTACAAAAGATAGATCCGCGTCAGTTGCCGCCGCGTACCAGGGTATTTTTTTAGTATAGCATAATCAGCCTATAACGTTCCCACTGCTGGGACACAGGCCTCCTCTCTGTGAAAGGAAGTGAACCGTAATCCACCACACGGGCCCACTGTGGATTTGTAGATGCTACATGGCATCGAATTATTTTGAATTCTAGGACATGCCGGTTTCCTCACGATGTTTTTCTTCACCGTTTTGAGAGCAGTGGTGATGACATTATTTAGATAAAGTAAAGCGCCTGCCTGGGTTTGAACCCGCGACCTACAACTTATAAGTTGGGGCCATTACCACTGAGCTACCAATGCTCTCGATTTTTTAGTATACCTACTTACAATAAAATTAGTCGCAAGTTTTACTGCTGAGCATGAGGTCCTGGGTTCGACTTCCGGGTCGGTCAAACTATTATTAGGTTCTTCTGTCTGGTATTTCTCAGTAACAGCCCGGAGTCTGGATTTGTGCTCGGTTGATGGCAATAAATTTGCCCCCTATAACGTGCACGAACTATAGATGGCAGCACAAACCGACATGAGAGCCACGGTGTGGTCGAAAAAAGAAACTATTGAGACCTGTCATCGTGTTGCCGCCAGTGTTTATGTTAATGTTTACATTGTATTTATATCGTTTCTAATGATTAAAATTATAAAATCTGGGTTCCGGCCGACTAATAATGATCGTCAGCGTGCTCAAAATAAGTCCAAAGGCCAAAAACTCTTCGAGTCCGGCCATGTCTTAGATTTAGAAGAAACAGTTATGAATGCAGTAATAACTGGCAAAATTGTAGCTAAAAAGACGATTTCTAACGTTTATGATGTCAAAATAACTGTAAAGTATTTTCTGAACTCATTTTTCACGTATCTATTCAGTCTATATTATTATTTATGTTCTTGTCGCCTGCTTTTCAGCTTGATTGCAATAGAAATATTAGAAGAGGAATGTAAAAATGTAAGGCAGGCCTATCTGAAAAGTGTAAGCACATCTGTGCATTAATTTACTATATAATTTCTCCAGATAGTGCTATATCGAAAACCAGCGAAGCACAACAGTGGGGTAAGCCATCCCACCGAAAATTATTAGGCTATGATAAGAGAGTGAAAATGTCCAAACTATTTCCAGCACCACCAAAAAGTTTAATGACAGATTTAGAATCCCAGGATATTTCCATATATACTTTAGGACCATCATTAGCCAACACACCTTTATACAAAATTTTACAGTTATAAGAAAAAAAAAATAAAGGAAATTATGGCTGCAGAAACTTTAGTTGAATGAGTTCAAATTACTGAAAGAAGAGAACTAAGTGTAAAGATTCACCAAGTTACCCTAGATATCTTTACATTGCATTTATCCACTTTTGTATCACGTAACCAAGGAAAGTGAGTACTATCCGTGGGAAATTGATAGAATTTTACACCATTTGGTTTATTTTGTTTTTTATTTTAAGTATTAGAGCATTCAGAAACACAAGAATACATTTTCGCTTAGTAATTATGTTTTTTTTTTCACTTCTTTAATGAGATTATTTGATAACGTGAAGTGACAATTCCTAGTAATGATTCGGAGAAAACTTCGGATTTGCGCCACCAGGTGGCAGACCCTTCGTCGTGCACGTTCGCTGGGTGTATTATGGTACACCTTTGCCAACCCATTTCGGGAATACAGGCGTGATGTTATGTGTATGTTATTTACAAACTTCTTCTTCTTCTGATGTCAATGTTACTCGTACACTTTTTTATATTGTTTGAGTCCACGCCACGTTAATTGCGGCATCAGTGGCAATATTTAGATCATCCAAGGTGCAGGTGGTCGGACAATTAGCAAGAAGGGCATGATCTGATCAGAAGCATCGCACTCGCACTGGGTGGTTAACAAACTTTATTACATAATACATTCAAATAGTTTGACAAAACACTTTTGTCTAAACGTCGCGTCGCTTCCGCCATGATGTGAGCCATTGCTCAAACTAAAATCCTATCAACTCTTTATTAGCGTTTCAAAGAAATATGTCATATTACGGTGGTACGGAAATATACAGTCAACACTATGTCTGAGAAGGTAGACACAACACGGCAAGGGCGAGTTCACAACTCTTCAGTACGCAGGACTCCAGGCGAGGAACGGCGCGCTGTTTGATTACCAGCCGCGGCTGAGGAATGCTTCATACATTTTCAAGAGGAGTAATTCAGTATTAATGAATGGTGCCGCGCACCTAATGAATACTAGAAATTTATCAAGACGGATTCTAGGCCGGCTTAGAAAAAGAAACTATTCGTTTTGTTCACTTTGTCCCGACATCTCAGCGCAACTATATTTCACTCATAAATAATTTGTTCTCCTGCCGCCGCAGACAAATTATTAATGGACTCTTGTTTGTTGAGTTCACAAGATTGTCTCTGTACAAATATTATTGGTCGCGCGGCGCGGCGGCGGCGCGGCGGTGCGGCGCGGTCTGGCGGTGCGGGCGGCGGAGCGGCGGCCGGCGCAATCTTTCTTTCTATTAGCATCATGTTACACACCCCAATTTTCTCGTAGTTGTAATTCATGATCACTTCTGGATCCCGATATTTAATAAACGTAGAAATAAAGAAAATTTTAATTTCATTCTCTACTTTGAAAACATGAACAGTCAATTGAAGAACAAAGGTGAAAAATATTGTAATCGTTTAAATATAATGCAGATTGGATTTTATTATCTGTAAAATAAATTATTAGATTTGATTTTGAGAGCGCTGTCACAAAATTGTATAACTGATAAACTGTCAAAAACCAGCGGTGAGTGCGCCTGTCTGCGTGGGGCATGCTTCTTGACGCACACACGTGCATAGGCAGGGGTACGTGACCACGGTTCCCTAGACTTTTTACTATGGAAAAAAAATACAAGATAAGGAACGTATTGTTAGTCTACTATATATACCTATAATATTATAAATGTGAAAGTTTGTATGTTTAGATGATTACATATTTAGATGTTTGGATGTTTGTTACTCAATCACGCAGAAACGGCTGAACGGATTTGGATCAAAGGAGAATGCCCATGGCACTATTTAAACATTTGTGTGTCTTCATCAAATTATCTACAAAATACCCTATGACATGTCTAAATACTTCCTCAAAAAATTCAAAACAATCTACAATGGCGTTTCCGAGATATTTAAAAAATAAAATGATAATTTTGAGGTTATGTTTGAACACAAAATGAATGGAAAAAGCTATTAGGGTCTAAATGGGTTAACGAGTGCTTTTTTTTTTGGGTGGGAAATAATCAAATGACTCTCCCGCCCTAGGTGGAGCAGGAGGGCGTGTCTGACCAAAACCCACCCGTGCTCCCTCAGTTGCCTGTGTGCCAGGGGCCGCGGTATCTCTTTCGAACAACCCGCACCCCTGGCAGGCATCGGTCCTTGCGGACCCCACCAGTTGGTTCTGACATCTCTTTGACGCGCGCGTGGAACACAACGCGCCGTCGACCCGGGCTTGGTCCTTGACCGGACTGGACCGGACAGCGAGCTACCCATTACTCGCCGCCCGCGCCTAAGGTGGCTGGGCATCAGCCTGAGATTCCCGATGCCCAGGGCGTCTCCCGCGATGACTACGGCCGTGAGGGCGCATATACTGCCTCTCCCTCACGTGCGCCGCCTCCCTCTTCGCGAACATTACTGTTTCACAGAAGCAAGTCACTGCTAACCATTCACTCTCGCTCCGTACCATGGCCTGCACCAGGGCCGGACGCGAGAGATTGCCGCCGCCGATCGCCTCCAGGGCGGTGCTCCGCCCAAGCCGGGCAGACCGCCACCGTATGCTCCACCGTGTCCTTAGGGCGATCTTCGCAGTGGAAACACCCGGGCGTTTCCTCCCGCCTTATGCGAAACAGGAACCTCCCGAAACAACCGTGTCCGGTGAGGACCTGCGTCAGGCGGAAGGTGAGGACGCCATGCCGCCTCTCAAGCCACTCCTCAAAGAGGGGACTTACCGCCGCTATCGTGGTGTGCCCAGCACTGGGATGCGAAAATCGCACTCTCCATGTCGCCATGAGATCCCGCCGGAGCTCTGTCCGCTGCGCCGCGATTTCTCGCGGCAGCGGAGTAACACCCCGGCGTTTGGCCTCCGCGCGCCACTCCCAGATATGCACCTTTGCTTCCAGATCCCATGGCGGTAATCCGGCAAGGAGGCCCACCGCCTCACCTGAGATCGTGCGGTATCCCCGGATCATCCGGATCGCCATGACCCTATGGGACGCCTTCAGCTTCCGGGTTGGTTGGCGTGGCGAGGGGGGTAATGGCTGATCTTTGCGTTATGCTCGTAACCGGGTGCTGCTTGTGGTGACTGGTCGTCTTGCTGACCATGATTTTGTTATTGTAACTAATAATTAAATCTCGAAATGCCTGGTTGACACTTCCCGTGACCCAAGGGCTGGTTTTTACCATGACCAGAGGCTGAGCATTGCTATACAACGTGGCAATGCCGCCAGTCTCTTGGGTACATTACCAGTCGACAGCGATGCGGATGAGTTTTTCTAAGCTTTGTTTTAGTTAAGTTATGTAGGTAGTAGGAAAGTTGTTATTTTTATTTATTAATTTCCATAATTACCTACCCGTTTATTTATTTTACGTCGATGGTCCTAGGTTATCATTTGTGACCTCGAGTTGTAACTCGGGTAGTAACAGCTATGTGAATATAATCCAGAATTACATATGTAAACTATCACGCCCTAATACCAGGAGGCTCTTATTTTGGTATTATGCGTTATTTACATATTTTTTTTGCATTCTTTGTTCTCGAGTTAAGTTTTCATTTTATTTGTTGGTATAATGGCATGGCTGGCTAACATAATGCATGACTAATTATTGAATTAATATTCTATGTCTCGTAATGTTTATATTACCTTATCTATGTGTGTATAGAATGAAGTCTATCCGACTAAACAGACAGCTGTGCTGCTGGGGAGTTTGTTGCGCCACTTCTTCTTCCCAGCTAAAGCACTAGGAAGTGGTGACGGGTGGGCGTTTTTGAGGTACTGTCTTATGTATTTTGACATTCGCAAAGTGCTGATTCTCAGCCTAATTTGAATAAATTACTTTTGATTTGATTTCATTGATATAGATCTGATGATACGTTTCGGAGAAAGACAACGGAACTCTTCAAAAAATGACAGCAAATCAACTGCGATTGCTGCTATCGCATATATATGCATTGTGTTGACCAAGGATGATGAAATTTCGAATTGGCGTGGGGTAGGTACTATAACTAAAAAGTAATACGAATGTATTTTATGTAGAATACATACTCATACTCAGCCTGTAACGTTCCCACTGCTGGGACACAGGCCTCCTCTCCGTGAGAGGGAGTGCGCCGTAATTCACCACGCGAGCACAGTGTGGGTTGGTAGATGTCACATGTCTTCGATGTTTTGGTTCTAGGACATACCAGTTTATAATAATAATAATTTATCATTTATTCTCTCTTCATAAAGCTGACTTTAATTAAAAGTGCACATAGAATGTTCCAGCTGTATGCCATCCTTGTGAGAGACTGGTGCCTAATATAGGTTTTTGAAAAAAAAACCTGTGTTTCTCGGTTTTATGTCGAATATATATAGATAATATCTCTGTAACAAAATGTGGGTGTACTATAGGTATACTTCTGCCCAACCCTTAGGGAAACGGTGTTTATATCTCTAACTGTGTGACAGAAATAATTCCTTCTCATACTTGACTCTTTGCTCGCCATCATGTGGTGGCATCTACATCGCTACACGCGAATTACGCAATCAGACTGACGTCACGCAAAATCCTGCATCGTACTAGCAGATTTTACTGCTCAATTATAATATATACAATGCCCCGGCAACGACATCCATCGTCAGGCCGGAGCCCACCGGACACATCAGCCATCTGGTCGGAGGATCCTCTCTATTTTCTGGAGGTTGAGTGAAGTTTACACCCTGTTCCTTATGGGGATAAGTACAGCATACTATAGTATAGCATTGGGTTTAGATATATGTCTCTATGCGACGTGTCGTCACATAACGAGGACACGGCGTCACGCGTCAGCGGCGCGGCACCGCAAGTCGGTCTGTCAACATTACGACAAATGTATTCACTTTCGATGACTCTTGTGTTCTGTGACCGACACTCCACAGTTTTTTCCGAACACAATAAGGGTTTTTCAACATCAGTAGTTCGAAGGAAAACAAATTCCATTATATTGAGTTATTATTAATGTTTTTAGGGGGGATATGTGAGGGCGGGCTTGTGGCTAAGTAATAAAACGCGCACGGGTTGATCGATCAGGCTCAGCTGGGCTTGCCGCGGTTGGTCCGTAGATACCACCACGACCCACGATCTTTACGTACTAAGAGGCATGTAAAGATGGTCAACCATCTACGGACCCCTTCGTACTTCGGAAAGCATGTTAAGCGTTAGTCCCAGCTGTCGTTCGTGGTTCAGTCTTGGCAAGGGGTATCGTGTTACCCAGTTACTGTGTTATGGATTCAGATAGGCAATCACTCCATGTAAAATACTGGTATTTAGCTGCATCCGGTTAGAATGGAAGCCGACGCCTGTGATGAAATTTGGGTTTTTAGTGCATTGATGAGCCGGGACCACGACGGCCCGAGTTTTTAGTGCATTGATGAGCCGGGACCACGACGGCCCGAGTTTTTAGTGCATTGATGAGCCGGGACCACGACGGCCCGAGTTTTTAGTGCATTGATGAGCCGGGACCACGACGGCCCAAGTTTTTAGTGCATTGATGAGCCGGGACCACGACGGCCCGAGTTTTTAGTGCATTGATGAGCCGGGACCACGACGGCCCGAGTTTTTAGTGCATTGATGAGCCGGGACCACGACGGCCCGAGTTTTTAGTGCATTGATGAGCCGGGACCACGACGGCCCGAGTTTAAATCGGTCCAAGTGGTCGGCGCCGGTCAGTATTATCTGAGCGGCCGCCAAACTACCAGTCTCTGTCGCGGACCGCTACTGAGCACGCACTGCTGCCGCGTTGGTGTCCTCCATTCCACAAGTAAAATGACATTTTTTACATACGCGATACTCTTCATACACGTATGACCATTTCAATGAGTGCGTTATTATCATAAGCTTAGTCACACGAAACTAGCCGTCGAAAGTCACGATTTGAGGGTCGAGCATCCACGCTGATGGGAATTGTAACTTTAATATTCCGGTTGTGTTGGCTCTGAAAAGTGCCTTTAGTTATGGTTTTGGAGAGGACCGTGGGAATCGTCGTGTTGTGAAAATTGGCCAGCTGAACTCTGCGCCACCGAGTGCCCTGCTGTTACCAAGGTGCGTTGGGCGTTTTATTACGATCTGATTTATCGTTGATGAAACAGAGCTACGTGTAAGCACGTGTCGTTTCGGCAAACATTTTGCACAATTCTCCACACAAATGGGTTGCATCGTAAAAAAAAATATTTAGTAGGCTGAAACATCAAAACGGCGCTAAAGCTAAATAATTACAATTGTGAATTGAGTGTACGGACAATTTGATTTCATAGTCAATTTGCTAAGCAACCATTTCATAGTCAATTTGCTAAGCAACCATTTCATAGTCAATTTGCTAAGCAACCATTTCATAGTCAATTTGCTAAGCAACCATTTCATAGTCAATTTGCTAAGTAACCATTTTTCCTTACAATAGCTGTATGTAGATACAATATTTGCAGAAGTATTGAAGCTCGTTACATCATATCTGCGGGAATCAGTTCCATTCGGTATACTTTTTAACGGCAGATGTCTGGAAATATAACACATCATCATCAGTTTAGCCGAAAGACGTTCACTGCTGGACATGCGCCTCTACCAAGCTGCCCGGCTTCGACCGGTTTTGTACTTCCCGTATCCAGCGGATGCCTGCGGCCTTTACAAGATCATCGGTCCACCTTGGCCTTCCAAGTTTGTCTTCTGGTACGCGGTATAAAATACTTGCAATCAAATTATAAGCCTAATATGTGCTTCAGCATAGGACTCAGAGAGACTGGAGAGTAAGAAAAGCGTGACCATCGTCGTACAAACACTCGCGTATTGTACGTGAAGACTGTGTAGAGTGCGGTTCGAGGTCCCGCAAAGCCGTGACGTCGGAACTTGCCGAGGTGGGATGATTTGGGATTCCATTTCCATACTCAATATCCGTTGCAGACGGGTGGCATCGATAAAAACTAAATTTATTCCGGAATATGAGCCCGCCCCGTCGTAGCCCTCCGCACGCCACATCCGCCCGGCGCCGCCCGTGTCTCTAACAGACTGCGTTCTCCCGACACTCTAGTGCACCACACATAAGTGTCGCAGGCTGACCATATGCAGCAACATGATATAATACTTCGGGGTGGCTAGTCTTAGTTTTTTATAAAATAGTACCTATTTCTTTCATGTCACTACGAAGTAACCAGTAATGACGTGTGAAGGACGTATCTCGTTGTGTCACACTCATGCGGTGCGTGCTATCTGTAGCGACAAGGTAGTCGATACTGCCGAAATATTTATTAATCTTAACAACGACGCCAGTGACAATATCACGATGCTGCAAAGAAAATATAACAGCGGACCTATACAGGCGGCTCGTAGCATCATCGTGTAATTAATTAGATCGAGATCCCGTGACCCATCGCCCGCGCCCGCCGCCCCAAGGTGTGGGGTGGCGATGCCTCTCACATAAATCTGGTTTTTATTATTGGGTCCTCACTACGGAAATAAAAAATGGAAATGAAGGCGACGGAGCGCCGGACGCATGCCACGGATACAAGTTCCCTCTACGACTGCCACTACGGGCGACAGCGTAGCAAACATGGTAACCGTTTCGCGCTATCCAAGAGCAGGATAAGTTATTTATAGAACATTACGAGTTCATGAACGTAGCGCCAAGTTAAGCACTACCTGTTCGTCCTATAATGTTTTTTCCTAGTAATGCGTATCTGAATATGTAAACACAGAAAATAGTATGGTAGCAGTGCATTTATATAACTTCATCAGACTGTGGCATTTCTATGCTATCCTACTATTTAATATTATAAATGTGAAAGTTTGTGAAGATGTTTGGATGTTTGTTACTCAACCACGCAAAAACAGCTGAACGTATTTGTATGAAATTTGGCACACAGTTTATATATAACCTGGATTAACAAATAGGATAGTTTTCATCCCGGTAGTACGTTCCCGTGGGATAATTTTCACCTCCACGTGGGCGAAGCCGCGGGCAAAAGATAGTTAGTATATAATATGCCAACTAGCAGGGTTTTGGTTGTAGTGTGTTGACTAAGACACTTTTGTTGAGTCGTGTTTTTAGAGAAGTTTTAAAGGACTCGAAGTTAGTTACTGCTGTGATAGCTCAGTTATGTTCCTTCAAATCTTAGAGATTTTGTAGAATAAGACTCATATCATATGTAAGATGGTCGGAAACCCAATGCACGCCGTCTCTCATGTTTCTGGTGTAATTGAATTAATTCTCGTATTAAATTATAACAGTCAGTTATTCATCATAAAACTCGCAATCCGCGCCGTTTTCGGCACAGTAGGTAGCAATGTATCATAAACAAATGTACTGTGTCCAATGAACAAAAGGTTATAATGACTAAAAGCCCAAAGACAATAAAACAATTATTCCCTTTTAATTGTGGCTATAGTTACTAAGACATCGTAATTGGTTTTATAGCTATTCATTTAGTTATCAAACCAGCAGTACTCTGCGGGTTTTATACCAACCTGGCCAATAGATGGCGTTGATCTCTAGGAAACCAATAGACACTGACTGATACATGCAAATGATAATAGTATTCCAGAGGACAGGAGCACGGGCTTAATGGTGTTATTGCAATAATTATAATAAATAGTTATTCATAAGATTACGTTACAATCTTAACAGGTACGCGCTTTCGCGGCGACATAATGGTACATATTATATTAGGTATTCTTAGCTTTGGAGCTAGTGCCTAATTGTGTTAACATATTTTATGTTAGGTAATAAATAGCTAATTGATGGAGCTTATCGTTTATTACAGTAATATAAATCCACTGTTTATACGAAGTAATGTTATTGGGTTTACCCATCTGGGATTACTCAGTAGCAGCCCGGAGTCTAGATTTGTGCCCGGTTTATGGCAATACGCCCATTAAATGGGACTGAAACATAACTGGTGAAGTTTTAACTGTAGCTAGATACACCTCTGCCCAACCATTCGGGGAAACAAGGAGTGATGTTATATTATTTATAAGTTTTTTGGAGAATATAGCTTTCATGTCAACTTGTGTCGTGAACAATTATGAATTGATTTCTGTACGTAACACTACAAACCGCCATGACTGTTAAGTTTTATGTTTTAAACTACGAGTAGGAAGATTTTAGAAAATAACTAATTACAATTGTCTTTAGATTTTCGATTTCTTACAGACTAATAGTTTCAACTATATAATTTGCTGTGCTTCCTATTATTATTTTTTTGTATTGTGGTTGCAGTGCTATCGTGCGGCGAGACGGGTGGTGGGCCGCGCCTAACCAAACGCTACGTGGGACTGTACACGGGGCCCTACTTCGACCCCTCGGCGCCCAACAACATCACCACGCAGCTTGGCACACACGCCTACCTACCTTGCAAGGTAACACAACATCACGCCTATTAGTTATGTTATCATGTCACCGTTAAAACTTAGATGAAGTAAGCAGTCAATAGTGCCTTCGCTAGCATCAGGTGGAATGACAGCTCACTTCAAGCTCACTTCACCTACAGTCCAGCCGCCGAGAGAATGCGTTTCTGACACCCCGTTAATGCAAACGAATACGTGTTTTGCGAATTTGAAATTTACATATTAGTTACTAACTTCCGCCCGAGGTTTTTCCCGCGTGGTGTGTTATCTAAAAACTTGCCTATGTCTTTTCCCAGCTTTAGATTATCAATATCCCTACGAGGCAGTTTCACACGAATCTAGATCAAGAAATAGTGAGTGCTTACTTTAATCGAGTTCCTTCACAATAGGATTAACCGTAAAATATACATACACACAGATGGACAGACGGACAAAAAGACAGAGTAACATGTATTTTTATCATATAAGGTATATGGATTAGATAAGATAAGATAAGATTTATTTATTTGTCTAAACATTGTATACATACAAGAGCATGCAAGATATTAGATACATCGTTTGAGTCCATTCATGTTTAGCCGTAAGACAAATGAAAAAAATAATAATAATAATACCTGGAATAGGCCCGTAAATAGTCTATAATTTAGAAACTTAACAATTAGAAATTATTTTATGCTATTATGTCAAAATTCCATGTTCATATAAATTTAATCTAGTGTCAGGAAAAGATAAAATTATTCAATAAAAAAAAAAAACTTTTTCGTCTATAAATTCGGAGACACTATAATATGCCTTTTGCGAAAGAAACACTTTTAATTGTCGCTTGAATGCCTTACTATTTAGCTCCTTCCAACGTTTAGACAATTCATTAAATATAGTAGGCGCCATGCAGACGATACTTTTGCGCATGAGTGCCGTTTTTGCTGGATAGACTCGAAGACTGGTCATATCTCGTCTATTACGCGGTACAACGTCCTGTAGACGTGGAAACAAATTGGGGTTTGTTTTGACAAACATTGCGGTTTCGAGGATATAAATACAAGGAAGAGTCAATATCTTGTAATTTTTAAAATATGGTTTACATGTGTCAACCGTTTTTAGTCCAAACATAGATCTAATGCATCTCTTTTCGTGCCAGCGTCGGTAGAATTTCCCCAAAATATGATGCCGTATCTTAGGTGAGACGCAACTAAGCCATGGTAGGCCGCAATCAAGGTATTTACATTCACAACTACCGCTAGAGAGTGCAATGCAAATGCAGAACTACAAATTTTTTTACAGAGGTTTTCGATTCGTGATTTCCAATCAAGTCTTTTGTCAATTATTAGTCCAAGGAATTTAGTACTATTTACGGTTTCAACAATTTTATTATCTATGTCTATGTCCATATTTTCTACAATCAATCGTTGGCTACAATGTATGATTTTAGTTTTATCTAAATTAATTTTTAAATTATTATTGTTAAACCATTCTATCATAGATGTCAGGGTATTGTGAATGTCAAGTTTGTATTGGATCATGTCATTGCTATTACTAGAAATTGTCACCGTGCTATCATCTGCAAATAAAGTCATAGGGTGTGGAGTCGATTTTGGCAAGTCATTAATGTATAGTGTAAAAAGTGGAGGTCCCAATACACTACCTTGTGGAACACCAAAAATTGTTTGACCTTCATCTGATAAGTGTATCTCTTCCTTTTTAGTGGTTATATTAATTCTAGTGATCTCTGTCTTTTGCTTTCTATTGTTTAAATAGGATTTAAATAAATTAAGAACATTACCTCTTATACCATATGCGTCAAGTGTTTTTATTAAAATGTCATGATTTACGTAGTCAAATGCTTGAGTCATATCGCAGAAGATCGCACATACAGGTTTTTTTTTGTCCACTTTTATCAATACAGTATATATAAAGTCATAGATCGCCATATTTATAGTCTTATTTTCGCGAAATCCCTTTTGCTCATTACATAATATATATATATATTTTTTTTGTGTCCGTATGGATTGAGGAGCCATGTCTCAGATTTACACGAGGGTACTACCAATATTTAGTAGTAAATTAGCCAAATTTGTAGCCCCGATCCTGGAATTTGTAGTAAAACCCTTCAAGAGTTACAACATATTTTATGTGGCTCCTCAATCCTGACGGTCTATAAAAAACAAATGCACGTAGCTACTAAAGTAGTTGATCAAATCGAAGTTTGAATACGCCAATATTTAGTAGAAATTTCTACTAAATATTGGCGTAATCAAAATTCCTCTACATTCAGTCTTTCAAAAGATATTAATAATTTTAAAATTCCTTAAGAATTTTCTGTGTAGGGTAACCATAAATAATTCAAACTGTGTTCATAAACAGAACTTTATTTACACATGATTCATTCTTCACAAAATCAATATGTAAATAAAGAAACACAATATATTAAACACAAAGAATGAAAAAGAAAAACAAACTGAAAGTCTAATAGATCAAATTAGCTACCTGTTTAGTCGCTTATTTTGACTGTCTGAGCGACCGCGCTGTCCTCCTAAAATACGTAACGGATTTTGATGCGGTTTTCACCATCATTTATAGAATTTGTTCCGCGAGGTTGTTGTTTTTATATGTAATACGTTTACATTTAACGTAAACGTATACAGACGCATGGAAAGTGGTAGCCTTGTGGTTACGGCCGCGAAACAACAACCTCGCGGAACAAATTCTATAAATGATGGTGAAAACCGCATCAAAATCCGTTACGTATTTTAGGAGAACAGCGCGGTCGCTCAGACAGTCAAAATAAGCGACTTTGTTTAGAAAATATATTTTAAAATAGCTAGCATTTATTTCAAATAAACCAATTAAAGGCAATTTAAACTAACTAACAAAACAAATAAATACAAAAAAAGGACACTTAGGCGTCGAAGTATTCGTCCCCATCACTGTCATAAGAAAACGTGCCCAGAAGACTGGCAGCATCTCCGGCGGGATCTCATGGCGACGTGGAGAGCGCGATTGTCGCAACCCAGTGCTGGGCACGCCACGATAGCGGCGGTAAGTCCCCTCTTTGAGGAGTGGCTTGAGAGGCGGTATGGCGTCCACACCTTCCGCCTGACGCAGGTCCTCACCGGACACGGTTGTTTCGGGAGGTTCCTGTTTCGCATAAGGCGAGAGGAAACGCCCGGGTGTTTCCATTGCGAAGATCGCCCTGAGGACACGGTGGAGCATACGGTCGCAGTCTGCCCGGCTTGGGCGGAGCACCGCCGTGTCCTTGTGGAGGCGATCGGCGGCGGCGATCTCTCGCGTCCGGCCCTGGTGCAGGCCATGGTACGCATCGAGAGCGAATGGTTAGCCGTCACCTCCTTCTGCGAAGCAGTAATGCTCGCGAAGAGGGAGGCGGCGCACGTGAGGGAGATGCAGTATATGCACACGGCCGTAGTCGCCGCGGGAGACGCCCTGGGCGTCGGGAATCCCAGGCTGATTCCCGGCCACCGTAGGCGCGGGCTTGCGGACGGCGAGTAATGGGTAGCTCGCTGTCCGGTAAGGACCAAGTCCGGGTCGACTGCGCGTTGTGTTCCACGCGCGCCTCAAAGAGATATCAGCACCAAATGGTGGGGTCCGCAAGTGACGATGCCTGCCAGGGGTGTTCGAAAGAGATACCGCGGCCCCTGGCACACAGGCAACTGAGGGAACACGGGTGGCTTTTAGTCAGTAAAAGTCTGACACGCCTTCCCGCTCCACCCAGAGCGGAAGAAGTTATTTGATGATTTCCCATCCAAAAAAAAAAAAGACTGGCAGCATTGCCTCGTTGAATGTCAATGCTAATTCTTTGGCCAAAGAATGACCCAGCCCTCTGGTCACGTGAAGTGTCGACCAGCCGGCGAGAAATTTCCTTAAAGAGGAGACTTGCACTCGGGCCCCATGATCCGAGCGTTTCGACAATTCAAAAAAAAAAAGATTGGAGAAGGCTAATAATGAATGATAGAATAAGGGAATATAGAGATAATATTTAGAGATTTTAAAACAGGTAATTTGATCTATTAGACTTTCATTTGTTTTTGTTTTTCATTCTTTGTGTTTAATATGTTGTGTTTCTTTATTAAAGTATTGATTTGGTGAAGAATGAAACATGTGTGAATGAAGTTCTGTTTATGAACACAGTTTGAATTATTTATGGTCACCCTACACAGAAAATTCTTAAGGAATTTTAAAATTATTAATATCTTTTGAAAGACTGAATGTAGAAGAATTTTGATTACGCCAATATTTAGTAGAAATTTCTACTAAATATTGGCGTAATCAAACTTCGATTTGATCAACTACTTTAGTAGCTACGTGCATTTGTTTTTTATAGACCGTCAGGATTGAGGAGCCACATAAAATGTGTTGTAACTCTTGAAGGGTTTTACTACAAATTCCAGGATCGGGGCTACAAATTTGGCTAATTTACTACTAAATATTGGTAGTACCCTCGTGTAAATCTGAGACATGGCTCCTCAATTCATACGGACACTTTTTTTTCTATATAACCGTTTCATTAGTACAGGATAACTTAAGGTTATAGTAAATTAACATATCGATCAAGTTCCTTGACTTAATCTGTGAAACTTTCATCATATTCAATTATTTCTAATAAGAATTTAATATTCGAAAAGTTTCCAATTCCAAATCCAAAAAGTTGAAAATCACTAATGAGTGAATTCTCTGAAACATGTGAGTTATGAACACGAGCCTGAGTACACTGTGACTAGGTTATGTTGGCGCTGGAGTGAGGTTGCCAGAGGGGCGCTGTTGGTGACCATTTGTGCATTTTTATAGCTAAATGTTACTTGAAATGAATAAAAGAAGTGCCACAACGGTCAAAATGAAACAGTTTTTCGGTCTCATTCGCCAAGTGTGCAGTGTATGTATAGCGTACGATAAGGAAACTCGTTCCAAAAACAACATGGTGACGTCAGTTCTAGTTTCGGACACGCGCCACAATAAAATTGTAGCGCTACATGTGAAAATAATGATATTATCATAGTAGTAATAGTGATGACACTCGCGACACGTGTTTCAGGTGCGGCAGCTGAGCAACAAGTCGGTATCGTGGATCCGGCGCCGCGACGCGCATATCCTCACCGTGGACCGCTTCACTTTCATCGCCGACGAGCGCTTCCAGGCCTTCCTAGTCGAGGCCACCGACACCTGGACGCTACAGGTCTCACTTGCATTACTATCTTGTTGTCTATTATTCATTATTATTTTGTTATGCTTGGGGCATTTTGGTATATTAAAAATCTTGGCAAATAACGACAATAAAGCGTGGGATAAAGAAAGTAGTTTAGGTTAGAATATGCATGTTGGTGAGGCTTACAGGGTCGCCAGACAGAAGTTCCGCCTGTGGCAAGACCTTGGGAAGCCTTTTGCTGGTTCTACATTTCGTGATAAGCGTGAAGCTAAGAGAATGTTTAAATGTCACTTGAAATGGTATCAAAGCAATTTAATCAAATAAAAATGGATATTTTTGCTTTACAGCATTCAATTCAAGCCATGACTTTCGCTCATTTTGGAAACACATGAACAATCTGAGCAGTAAGCCTGGCCTCCTTGCGTCGATCAGTGGCGAGTAGGCATAGCTGACCTCTTTAAGGAAAATTTAAGATTAAATCACCACTAGGTACTTGCATATTCGAGCCTTATGTTGTTGACCATGGTGACCTTCAAACGAGATTCACAGCCAAGAACGTTAAATGTGTTATCAACAGAATGTCAAAAGGCAAGTCTCCAGGTCATGATAGTCTGTTCATCGAGCATCTCAAGTTCACGGCCCTCATTTATCAAGAGTATTAGTAGCAACGTTTTACAACTTTTGTGTGAGTCATGCGTATTTGTTTTGTAACAAACAAATTATAATGATAAAAAATAAAACGGGTGATATCGCGGACTTAAACAACTTTTGACATTTCTCTAGCTACGGTGATCGCAAAAGTATTTGCGGCCTGCTTCTTTCAAATAAAACCACTAGTTTGCAATAATAGCAAAACCGTCCGCAAGATGGCATCACTGGTAAGATGTCATAAATGTAAAAAAGATGTGAACATAAAAAGTACTGCTTTGTGTTCCGCCTGTGAAAACAGATATGAGTTTGATTGCGACGGTTATCCAGAACCTACATATCGACTAAAAGATGCAGAAGCGAAAAAAAATGGAGATGTAAGGTGTGTATTAGAAATAAAAAAATATTCTAATACCGACGGAGCTTCCAATATTACCGTACGAAAGAAGCAGAATTATATTAAAACACCTTCGCCAATAAAACAAACATCGAAGACAAAGTAAGATCTAGTCGATGATAAGTCGAAACGTCTGTCTTCAATTCAAACTAGTACAACATTATTTGACTCTCACATACTTACCGACTGTGAATCGCCTGATGAGTCATATACTACTCCCGATAAACTATCAAGGAGTGTTGACAGAACTGTAACTGACTTAGTATCAGTCTCAGAAATGAAGGATACAATAGCTCAACTTACACTTCAGTTAGAAAGCACAGAAAATGAACTGGGAAATATATTGCTAGAAAATACCGAACTACATAAACAAATAAAAAAGTTATGTACAGAAAATAATACTTTAAAATCCTTATGTCATTCTTCCTCTTTATTCGGATATCCGGGTACAAGCTACAAGAAAAAGAAGCAAGCCCTGTCACAACAACACTACGTGCATTCTACGCCATCCTCTCCATCGTCATCCACATTGAACGTTGAAGTTACTGATCACGTAAATATATTACGCCTGCAACAGGAAATCCTAACCCTGCAACAGCAATTAAGGACTGCAGAAAAAGAAATTCTAACTCTTACAGAACGTATTACATTATTGATGCAGAGTCAGAATACCTGCGAACTTTCCATTAAAGAACCGAAACGGAATACGGCTAGTTTTAAAACTTGCACTGCCAAGCAAGTACAAAATCTGATTTCGGGGAAGAAAATATATATTTTCGGTACTCAACGTTGCGTTGGCTTAGCAGCCGCCTTATCACACTCAAGAGTAAATTCACAATATGAAAATTATCAACTCGTTACTCAAACTAAACCAAACGCACCATGTAGCGAAGTAACATCCAACTGCAGAAATGTAAAATTAACAACAGACGATAAAGTTGTAATTTGTTTAGGTGAAAGTAACCGTAGCATAAATATTATCTTGTCTCAATTGAAAAATATATTGGATATATTTAGTTGTAACACTGTAATTGTATTAAATGTCATAAAAAATGTATTCCTCAATGTCAATAAATTAAACAATTCTATAAAAAATGTATGTAGTAAGTATAAAAAATGTCACTTTGTAAACCAAATAAGCACCGAATTGTCTGATATGTGTAAGTCAATTAATTTTGTTATAGATTGTAGTGACTATAATGATAAATATTTTAATCCTAGTGAAATTCGAAAGAGAATAGCAAGTGGCAAATCAAGTTTCAAATTGAGCATTGGTATACATGAAACAAAAAAAGGGACAATTCCCTACTACTTTAAGAAACAAAGTCGCATTGAAACTGTTAAGCATCCTAAAAGCAATAACTTTACGGAATCCAATACGAAGGTTAGGAAAGGAACTATACCGTACTATTTTCCTGTTATAAATAAGAGCGACTCATTTTTTTGTACCTAAAGCCACCAACAAATCGCACTATTTTAAAATATTACATCAAAATATCGCCAGTGTTCTATCCAAACAAGAACTACTAGAACTAACCATTCAAGAACTAAAGGACGATAATAATGACCCAGATGTAATATGCCTATCTGAAACTTTTATAAAAAAAGGTTTGGACAATTATGTAAAAATAAATAATTATGTAATGGCTACTAACTTCTGTAGAGAACAACAAAGGGGTGGCACTTGTATATTAGTAAAAAAAGAGCTAAATTTTAAAGAATTGTCAATAGTTAAAAACTACGCCACTCAAAATACGTTTGAAGCCTGTGGAATAGAATTAATGTGTGGTAAATTAGTTATTATATGTATTTATCGCACTCCTAAATCTGATCCAACACAGTTTTTATTAAAATTACACAAACTTTTGCACGATTTAATAAATAAATACAAGTCTAAAGTTAATATAGTTATAGCTGGTGATTTGAATATAAAAACACTAAAAAAAGGTAACATTACAAATCCGTTACAAGACTTATGCAATAATTATAATTTGAAAATGCTGATAAATGTTCCCACACGTAAATTGGCTTGTATTGGTCATATTTTGAGCAATATTTCCAATGCTACTGCAACCGTACTACCTTTACATCTATCAGATCATGATACAGCACAAATGCTTAGCTTTCCTTCTCAAAATGTACCACAAAAAGCAACAATACACTACGTTTATAAAAGAGATTACAACCTAGATAATATCCGAAAATTCCGGGAATGCTTACAAAGTCTTTGCTGGTCTGATATAAGTATATATAAACACAGATTCAAATTCTGCCTTTAATGATTTTCATGATCTGTGGTGCCTCTTTTACAATCTCTGTTTTCCTAAGGTAAGAGTCAGGGTCAACAGTACCGCTAAAAACACGCAAAAGTGGATAAGTAAAGGTCTTAGACAAAGTTGCAAAACTAAGCGAAAATTACGCTATGAATTTTATAAAAACAAAAATAATTCTAATAAATTAATATATAAAAAATATTCCTATATGCTTAAAAAATGTATTTACAGCTCAAAAAAGAATGCGAACATAAAATATATTGAAACACAAGATAACAAATGTAAAGCCACTTGGACTGTCATCAAAAATGAAATAAATAAAAATACCATCCCTAAAGATAATATAGATGCAATAAAATTAAATGGTATTGTAGTTACAGACCCTGTAGAAATAGCTTCTACATTCAATAATTATTACGTGAATTTGACGCAAACGTCACCGCAAGATCCAGCTGTTCAAAATTATAGGCTAAATAGATATGTCAACTCAATGTTTCTTAAACCAATGTCAGAAAACGAAGTCCGCCTTGAAATTATGTCCCTGTCCAACACTAGATCAGAGGGCTATGACGAAATTAGTACTAAAATCATAAAACCTTGCTGTAATGAATTGACTAGTATTTTAACCCATTTAATAAACATGTCTTTTGCAGCAGGAACATTTCCCGATAGGTTAAAATTATCAATTATTAAGCCGTTATTTAAAAAAGGAGATAAATGTGATATTAGTAATTACCGTCCAATTACATTGATACCTATTTTTTCAAAAAATTATGAGAAATGTATGTATAAAAGGCTAATAGAATTTTGCAATAAATTCCAAATAATAAGTACTGAACAGTATGGATTTCAAAAAAAGAAATCCACATTATTAGCTATTTACTCTCTTATGAAGGCAGTACTTTCAAATATTAATACTAATCATCTGACTACGGGACTTTTTTTTGATTTATCAAAAGCCTTCGATTTTGTGTCGCACAGCATATTGTTGGATAAACTAGAGACTATTGGGATTAGAGGACCTGCACTTGAATGGATATCATCCTATTTAGGCAATAGACAGCAACGTGTCATTATTAGTAAAATTAACAGTAATAGAGATTTGATACCATACTCATCAGAATATAAGCAAAATAAATGTGGCGTTCCGCAAGGAAGCGTGCTTGGTCCAATATTGTTTCTTTTATATATTAATGACATCATAAAAATAACCAAACATAAATGCATTTTATTTGCCGACGATATATCAATCATAGTGACATCAGATAAAAAGAAAAACAAGACTGACCATGAGTTTGACATAAATAATACAATAGACAAATTACTGCTTTGGCTTGACATGAATAATTTAAAGATAAATATAGATAAATCCGTTTACATTCAATTTAATCAATCAAATAATAATAAAAACAATGTAAAACTTAATATTAATAAAATCGAAGAGGCAACCCATACAAGGTTTTTAGGCGTAATAATAGACAAAGATTTTAACTGGAAAGAACATGTAGATAATGTAAGCACTCGAATCAATAAATTTGTATACGCACTTAAGCAAGTTAAAAACGTAACTAACATAAAAACAGCAATTATGTCATACTACGCTTATGTTGAGTCGATACTGCGATATGGTCTCGTAATGTGGGGTAATGGTACCAATACGAATAGAGCATTTATCGCACAAAAAAAAGTGCATCAGAGCAATAAGTGGTATTAAACCTGATGACTCATGTAGACCAATGTTCAAGAGGTTTGGTCTGCTACCTCTACCATGTCTGTATATATATGAGGTATGTATATTTGTAGTTAACAACAAACATTTATTTAAATCAGCAAATGATGTAAATCCCAGAAACAGACGAGATCCTCATAAACTGGTATTAAGTGATTTGCCAAGACTTGCGAAATACAACAAAAACTGCCTTGCAATGTGCGTACGTATTTATAACAAAATACCAAGTCGCTTTAAAATATTGAACTCGAGAAAGTTTAAGATTTAAGAGAATTACACAAGTGGCTTATTGAATGTAATTTTTACAGTTTAAAAGATTTTATGGATGTGAGATGTTGATTCCTTTTGTTAAAATATAAATTTTTGCATGCTATGTTATATCTTAGCGAAACATGTTGAGCTACTGTAATAATATTAACATCAATGTATACCATGTTTTACGCAAATAAATGATTTACTTACTTACTTACTTTACTATTCGAAAATAGCAACTGTACTGATATGGGCAATTATAGGCCCATTACACTAACCCCAATCTTAGCAAAAAAATAAATAAAAGGCAATGTATGACAAAACAAACAGCTTTGTAACTAAATACAATTTAATTTTGGAGAGTCAGTTTGGTTTTAGGAAAAACAGTTCAACGACTCTAGCCTGCTTTTCATTAGTAAAACTAATTACCGAAGCTAATAATAAAAAATCTACTTTATCAATATTCTTAGACATGAGCAAAGCATTTGACTTTGTATCACACGAACGATTACTCTATAAGCTAGAGAAATATGGCATAAGAGGCAAGGCGCATGATCGGCTTAAAAGTAGTCATTTTAACGCCAATCATGCGCCTTGCCTCTTATGCCTTGAGATAACAGTTCTCTGTTGGCGATTAGATATACTTAACTAAAAAAAATAAAAAAAAAATAGAAAATTATCATCGGACGACATATTGCTCTAAACTAAAAATTAATGGTTCTGGCTTCCAGCAAGACAGTGCACTGTGTCCGCCACTATTTATATTAGATATTAACAATGGTAGTATGTGTGAAACAATGTTTAATGTAAGATCTCAAAGTACCATATACCAATTTGATTTATTGGAAGCCTATTTTTTAAATCACAATAATGTTAATTTAGCTCAGTGGTGGTATGGAGAGAGATATCGGGACCGACAAGTACAACACGAGGTGTTTTTTTTTTGGGTGGGAAATCATCAAATAACTTCTCCCGCTCTGGGTGGAGCGGGAGGGCGTGTCAGACTTTTACTGACTAAAACCCACCCGTGTTCCCTCAGTTGCCTGTGTGCATCCTGGTGATCGTGAGAGACGACTACAATTTTATCAAAACATGCAAACAGAAATAGCCCGTAACCCAATTTTTTCCGGTGACATTGTGTGGTCTGACGAAACCAACTTCAGCAATAATGGCATGTACAACCGCCGCAATAACCATTATTGGTCTCCAGTTACTCCTGTTCGTATGAAACCAACAGTCAAGTAAGATTCTCTTTCAACTTTTGGTGCGAAATTATGAGGAACATGGTTGTGTTAGTCCATATGTACGAAGGTCATCTAAACACTGTCAAGTATCTTGAAATACTGGGCCTCTTAAGAAATGAATTAAATGTTTTACCCGAGGAAGAGGGAATCCGTATACAGCAAGATGGTGCTCCAGCCCATAACAGCAGAATCACCACTGCCTATTTTATTAACCATTTTAATACCTGGATTGGTACAAACGGCACAATCAGATGGCCTGCGAGATCTCCAGATCTCACCCCTTTCGATTTTTTTTTTAATGGGGATATGTAAAAAATCAAATTTACCAAAAATCCTATACAGAACTGTAAACGAGCTAAAAACTGAGGTTCACAATACAATTTTCAATATTCACCACAACACGCTACTAACAGTTACTCAAAATGAATTCCTTATAATAATAAATTTGTGCATCCAAGAAAATGGGGCTTATTTCGAGCAACTAATTAGTTAATTTACTCGTTTTTTTCGCTCGAATAAAATAAGTTAAGATTTCATGGTTTTTGTTTAATTTAATTTACCATGCTTGCTAGAGAGATTTGATCCTTATGATTGACCCTATCGATTGGTGCCATAAAAGTACAGGGTGCTATTTTTTCGGATTTTAGTTGGTTCGATTCCCAGGTGTGGCAAGCGTATTTTCAAAAATCTTTAAATGCAATTTTGTTTCTTTAAAAAAATAAAAGAATATTTCCTTTGAGTAAAATTTGCTGTCTTCAGTATTTAGAGTACTTTCCAGTGTAGGTTAAGTGTACTAAGTACTACTGGGGAGTTTGTTGCACCACTTCTTCTTCCCAGCTAAAAAACTAGGAAGTGGTGAAGGGCGGGCGTTTTGGGGGACTGGCCTATGCTATTTTAACGTTCAAAAACTGCTGACTCTCAACCTAGTTTTAATAAATGACTTGATTAACATAGTACTTAAGAAATATTGTAACTAACATATTTTGAGTCCTTTGTTACTTTTACATAAAATATAAATTAAATATAAAATTTAAATTAAATGACCACGGTTACAAAACAGAAACAATACTTTGCAGGGAATTGTCATTTATGTTATTTCGTGTCTGTGTTGGTATTTTGAGCGATGAGTGAATGACAATAACCGTATGTGCAGGTGAAGTACGTGCAGGCGCGCGACGCAGGCGTGTACGAGTGCCAGGTGGGCACCGAGCCCAAGATGAGCCACTTCGTGCAGCTCAACGTAGTAGGTGAGTGTACTCACACAACTTTTTCCTGCTTTTTTCACGGGATTATATTTGGCTGTTTTCTAGTTGACTACAGCTGTGTCGTCTGGACAAGCCTCTTCCAACTTATATATATAAAAACCTTCGGTTTTCCACCTTCAGCGCCGAGTCTGTCCAAACTGATATTTTTTAACTATTTACGGTAGTCGATACTACGCTTGCCATCTCGTCTCAAGCACGAAAAGTGTATATTATTATTATATTCGATGTACATGTCGACAGTGCCAAAGATCGAGATCGTGGGCGAGTCAGACCTGTACGTAAAGGCCGGCACAACGGTGAGCCTCAAGTGCGTCATCACGCAGGCGCTGGAGGAGCCCGCCTACATCTTCTGGTACCACAACGACGAGCGGGTGCTCAACTACGACAAGAGCCTCGTCGAGATCCGCATGGAGCGGGTCGCCCCCGACACGACGGTACCATACACCATGACACCAGCAAGACACACTTGACATTTGTGTCAACGAACTCCCATACAAACTTTGATCCCTTATTTAACCCCTTGAGATGGTTTTTTTGTAATCGTCCTTAGGTCCGGCAATAAACACTCATTTCCATTACTAAGGGAAGTCGTGTGCAAAATTTCAAGCTTCTAGAGCCAGTTTTTAGACTGGCCGTTAACTACGACCAGCCTAAAAGACTGGCTTTAGCTATTGAATAAATAAATTTGATATTTTTATTAAGTAGAATAGCTTGAAAACTATTTTTAATTTCTACTATATAGCATTGGTAACTTGAATTTTTTTTAAAAAACGACAACGATCCTTTTTATTAACACGCTTTTATTAGCTTCACCTGTATGTTTGTTTGTTTGTAACGGACTCCTTTTTGGACTTGATTTTGACCCACTTCAAACGGTCAGATTTCATTTAAACTTTGTAGACTTATCGAGGACCGATGACAATTCTAATTAAAAAAAAATAACTAGGAAAAACAAAATCACGCATTTATAGTTAGCAGAACTAAAAAATTGAAAAAGCGTGGGGTGCTTGATATTAATTGATTATAAAAATACCTCAAAAAGCACCCCACGCTTTCTAATAGCATTCAATTATTTTCTACTTTTTTAGTTTGGTTTTAAAGCGTGTTTTCTAGTTTTTTAAACTATTATTTATTTTTCTGTATCCTTCTAATGCTGTCAAACAGTCACGAGTTGAATAATAACTGTTTGCAATTAATGCGCTTAGCTGCTCCTCACCCCCACTACACAAGCGTCAAAATGAAAGTGACGTAGGTATGGATCTCGAGCTTCAGCTTAGAGAAAAACTACCGAAGCAAAGTTAATACGAATTTTCGAAATCCATCCACAATTAGAGAACCTCCTCCTTTTTGAAGTCGGTTATAAATTAAAAGTGTTTGGATGTGCAGTTCTAATTTAACATATATATAGGTACTTCAATGCTGGAAAATAAGTAACTCGATGGTCCGCTGTTATTGCAGGTGGGCAACTTGATCATCTATAGTCCGCGGCGCGAGGACTCCGGGAACTACTCGTGCTCGCCCTCAAATCTTGACTCCGCGTCCGTCATGTTGCATGTGCTGAGCGGTCAGTACAACTGCATCAGTGCAGGCCCTTACATCTGTGTTGTACAGTAAACATCTTGAGATGCTGCAGTCAATGGGCCTGGTTATTATTGTACCCAAAGCAGCTGCATTGTATTATTGAAAATAGTATAACGTCGGTCGTGGATATCCTCGCCAGCCACAAGTATTATAATAATTATAAACATTCATATCAGGCTACAAAGGCCCATAGATACATTATACCTTACGTGTGTAAGGTATAATGTATCTATGGGCCTTTGTAGCCTGATATGAATGTACGATAGTCTTATCGTAATATAAATAAAAAGACGTCAGACAAAATAAATTATTGTATAGTTAGCTATTTCAGCAGAAAACATATGATACAATGCGAGTCATTAAAATAAGCAAAAAAAATATAAATCGAAAGAATAAAAAGACATCATTAGACTGTCTGTTGAACACACAGTTAACTTTGATAAGCATGATATAGAATGTACATTATTGAACGTCGAAAATTAAAATATCTATGGGTAAAATGTCAATGTTCAAAACATCGATAATTTAAATATCGATTGTATCGAAATATCGAATACTGTTATACCTAAGGTCAAACTGTCTAAGATTCAAATGCCGAGTGATTAAAATATCGAATGATTAAAAATTTCGATATTCATAATACCTAAGTTCAAAACGTTAACATTTAATACACTTAAGTATATTTTTTTTTTTTGGATATTTTAACAAGTACTTAGGTATTTTTAACTTAAATATAATACGTACAATCTGCCGCAGAAATGTTTTCACCACTGTCTAATTATCTAGTCGCAGGCAGATTATTATGATTCATCATATTGATCTGGGTGAAATAGGTTAGGTTAGAATTGTGACCAATCGCGCGTGAGCCGAGCGAGCGCCGCGAGCGGTGCCGCGGCAGCGGCCGGCGAACACTACTTCCAAGTTGCTCGCAGAATTTTTTTTCACCATTTTGTAGTTATCCGGGTTTTCGCAATATCCGAATTATAAAATTACCCAGTGACATACATAATAAATAAATATCGATATTTAGGACATTCAATAATCTGTACTTCGATATTTAGGTCTTTCGATGTCATATCTATAGATAATTAGATTTTAGATATATTTTGGTCGTAGGTTATCTGATCTAACCATTCGACAATATAAGTATACTTACGTTATTAAAATTTTCGGTTTTATGGTTGTTTGATATTTTCGATGTTTTGAACATTGACATTTTACCCGTAGGTATTATTTAATTTTCGACGCTCAAATATGTATCCGTACATAGGCCTCCAAGTTACCATAATCTATCAGCTGTGTTTGATTCTGTTATGGAAGATGTGCTAAAGAAACTACTTAATATAAATTTATTTAAAAAATACTGGAGTAACTGCACCCTCGGCGTGCATCTTGACGTTTATTATACTCACGATATGTATAGTCCGCCACCAGCGACGTTTAGTTCAATGTAGCACAGAATCGCATTATCTTACAGGCGAGCAGCCGGCGGCGATGCAGCACGGCAACGCGGCGCCGCACGCGCGCCCGCCGCCCGCGCACGCGCTGCTGGGCGCGCTGGCCGCCAGCCGCCCACGCGCGCTGCTCAGACTACTGCTGCTCATCGCACTCGCGCTCGTCTACCCGTAAGTTTCACCGCTATTATACAGCCATGCTTACAATACTCCGCGAATAAAGTCCACCAGTTGGACTGATCGAAAGTCCGTACTTACAACGTGGTTTATTATAATGGATGGATGTGAAACTGATCAGCTTATCCATACATTTGGTTTCGATTCAGGGTTGACCCCATAGTAGATAAAAAAATTGAAATAGAAATAATATTTATTTGCATAAAACATGGTATATAAAGTTGTTTTAAGGTACATTGTAGAGCATACATGTTTAGCTTGTATTATAGCATGCAAATATTGGTGGTTACATTGTTGGTTGTTTATAGGAAAGATCTCGTTCTTAATTCCTCAAACTTTATGGAAATTGTAGTATCCCTAATCACTCCAATTCGGATTATGATTTATTTCAATTGAGTACACCGTGTATACCACCGTGGCTCCAGTTTTCACGAAACCCGTGCTTAAGACATGATGATATAGGTAGGGTACCCTAGACACGTTTCTGGTGTACAAAGGCTGCTTATTTAACATCGTGTGGTATTTGCTTCCAGGGTGCTATGTCACGACGAGGACGATGGCAAATAGCGCAGCCAAGTGTGAGCGAGCCCGTAGGTGCGGACTCGATTGACTACAGTGTGAGTGTGAGTGAGTGTGCGAGTGACTGCGCGGGCGCGCGCGCCCTCACGTCCAACAACACCCGCATGCGATGCGGAGTGGTTAAGTTAAATGTATTGTAAAAATTTCAAATGTATTACTTAGATAATGGAACGGTGTGTCGTACGCGTTGTGATATGAACGATGTGAGAAGATAATTACAATTACGAGATTATTCGTATTACCTACCTACTAAAGTTTATATTATGGGAAACAAAACTATGTAAATAGCCGACGGCGCGAGCTGGCGGTGCCTCGCGGGCCAACTGCCGCTCGTGCGTCTTTCACATTTGTAAAGTTGTACATAATTATTATAAACAATTATAATTAATTATATTAATAGTAACATTGATTAATCTACTGCGCGACCGTGTCGGCGCGTCGTTCTTATGGTTGTGTGAACGACGCATGTGTCAGACACTGCGCATTGCACGTGCCTGACGCATGTGTCTGATTATTCAGAAACTGTTTTATAACATCCGCTTCGCCGACGAACGGTACGCCGACAGAATAAATCAGTTCTGAGAGATTCGTCGATAGATCCTTTCGTTGCGCTTACACGAAGTTTTATAAAATCAATTCAACATGTAGTACTGTAAACAGTTTTCTACAAGCTTTATATACAACTCGTTTACACAACTTGTTTTAGATGTAAACAATAAACGGGAAAGTTCTATCAGCGAAACACTTGAAAGTGAATTGTTCCTCTGCGAAGCGAATGTCGTGGAACTGTTTCAGAATCGTGTCTGACACTTCGCATGTGGCGGACACATATGGCAGGTGCCTCGCAAGAGTCCGACGCATGTGTCCGTACCGCGCACGCGCGCCGCCATATGGAGCTTTACTCGAATACCACATAATAGCGACATCGAAATCGTTTTAACCGCCAACGTCCCACGGACGGCCATTGTGCTCGTGTCATTTGTTCAACAGTACAAAAGTGCAAGGAATTGTGTCATAACCTGTGAATTGGTTGAATTGATACTGAACTATGATAATGATATTCTATATAATTTGGTTGAAGTGAGTCGGTACTTGACGACGGCGCACCCTCAAATATTAACCTTAATTTTGATAACTGGTGCCTGTGTAGTAAACTCTGTAAGGCGCACGTCCTTGGAAAAATTGACATGAACATTCCCTTAATATTGTAGCAAGTCAGTCCACGTCAAGTCAGTACACGCTGCGTGAAACTAGTGCAAGTTCAAGCGCCTGCACAGGTCACAGGTATCGTGTGCACTAGTTGTCGTGTCCAGTGGCGTCCAGCTCAGTCCGGGTTTCCGTTCCTCCACATATGTAAGTGGGATTTGAAATGTGCCGTCGTTCCGCACCGCTCGCGGCGATCAATACTTTGTTGACTTTTACTGAACGAATGTCGTTGAACAGTGGTTCAGAGTTGAAAAAGTTTGGTTTGTTGACACTGTTACTGCCTCACTTGTAAATATAATAATGTAAGTACTACAAAATAAAGATGAAATCGTTGAAACATTGTCGCTGGTATTATTGCGACTCCATGCCGCACCCCGCACTCCTCACGACAAGCTGGATTGTTGCAGGGACAGCACTTGACTCTAGCTAGAGAGCCTCGCTAGGTTTATGAGAAAAAAGGTTTTGAATTTTAACACTCAATTCATTTACGCTTACGCAAGTCACCATCTGCCTAACCTAATCCCAACTAGGCTTCCAGCCAAACTAGATGCAGCTGAATACCAGTATTTTCCATGGAACGACTGCCTATCTGACCCTTTACAACCCAGTTACGTACTGTTACTGTGAAACTAGACTCGGGTGTTATAGTGAATTGACGGATCTCTGAAACTTCAGTTGCAAAATTTCTAATTACGTTGTATTCATTGAAGAGTAGGCGGTGCTGTACTGTGCACTACAACAAGTACTGCTGTAGTGAAATTTATGTTTGCTTTAACTGAATTGTATACAAAATCGTAAGATGTCATAAACTTACTTTTACTTTTCTATGGAAAAGGTTGATTTCGGGATGTTGCATATACATAAGTATTCTAGTCGCGCGGTAAAATCTGATTGCGCGATGCAGGATTTGTGTTACTTCAGGTCATTGATGCGTAATTCGCATGGGCGTTGTAGGTTCCGCCACAGGACCGTTGAAAGTTTTGAGAAAACTATTATAATGTACATTGGGGTTTATTTACCCAAAAACATGAATAGTTCAGCGAAATGGGCATTCTGTCATGACGTCTTGCTCGAGTGACTTCAAAACTTTCATTCTGCCAAAATCATATATATTTTAAATGTTTTGCTCGCACACATACTTTATTTAATAAAAAGCTTCTGGCCCTGACTTCATTAGCATGGAAGTCGTAAAACACCCTAATTTACTACAGTAACAGTCACATTTTATAAAACTTCCCTATACTGGGTACAAGAAGTCATGGGCATTTCT
The DNA here is from genome assembly GCA_947359405.1 of Antitype chi. NCBI lineage: Eukaryota > Metazoa > Arthropoda > Insecta > Lepidoptera > Noctuidae > Antitype > Antitype chi. The sequence goes on along the minus strand of OX375821.1, from coordinate 152,170 downwards.
TTAAACTAAGACACTACTCATGATACTATTTGCATTATGGCTACTATTACGCAAATCAAAAAAGTTATTAATGCAAGTGTGGAAAACCATAATAACGTAGTAAGTAAACAAAGCGTAGCGAATACTGCTGTACTCGTAGGTGAACAGTTGTTGAACGTGAACTCTTTTACCCCACCCGACTCACAGTGACATAGGTAGTTGCTAACGATTTAATTCCAAATTCATTCTAACTTTCCCTTCATACTTTGCCGGCTTAGGATAGTCAAAACTACGTCACATTATTGTGGTCTTCCATAATATTTTTTGTTTTTTTGTTTTGTTTATTTTTTCATATTGTGTAGTTGAGTTTATGATATTCCTGTGCGAGTATAATAAATAATTTTTCTTTTCTTTTTTTTTTATATGCGTAATAGTAGCCCTAATGCAAATAGTATCATCTTAGGTTAAAATAATGCCAAAGACTTCAATTGCACCCTGCAATTTTACTAAGTTAGTAGTATTGTCTCAGCAGCCAAAATATACCGAGAGTCAGGACTGGTGACGCAGGACATCTGGAGGAAACTTGCGTACAGTTGTCCGTGTGAAAAACAGCTTTTCCTGAGGTGCAATCCCTCAGCCTTCAGGGTCTTCCCCTGTGATTTGTCAAAAGTCATCGCGGAGCATTGTCGAGAATCAGTGGTAAACGTGGTATAAACATTGTCTCACCAACGCCACAACCTGTTAGAAATTCCGATTCGATAATGTTTCTCTGCAAAGACATGACTTTGAGTCGGGTTCGGCAACTTGTGAGGAGTTAAGTTCCGTAAGAGCATAATCGTGATACCGACCTTCAGCTGGACAATGTGTGCTGGAAGCCCACTTGCCGTTAACTATTTCTCTACGGGGTAATGTGTAGCGTCATCTTGCTCCACAACAGTGTTAATGGAGGTGTATATCACTTCACTCGCTTCAATTTGCGAGAGAATACTGAGGTTGATCGCTGCGGCTTAGTAATTTTTCGGCGTTAAAATGGCTTGTTCATACACCCAAGAATTCTCTTGGTACGGTATTCAACTGAGGTTCTAAAGTGAGAACTACTCTACCAGGAACCGCTGGTAAGTCCATCCGGCCGATCTCCTCTGGTAGACTGACATTTTTTAGAAGAACATCGGCATGAGTTAATTTAAACTATAGTATAGTTATTACTCATTTCACTACTTAAACAATTTCATTTGAAATAACTTGGAATTAATCATTTTGAAATGGCCAGGTATCTATATATTATATATTTGGCAAGTTTTGGCAAATCATTCAGCACTAAATAACAATCATGGATCTTCGTGAGACGAGAACCCTCGCATTACAAGATCATAGCATAGTAATGATTGTACACACACAATATGATGGTTGCGCATGGGGCTAATTCAGTGGACTATATTTTTCGATGTGGAACAAAACGATTGACAAACGCTTGGCGACAGGTATTCGAGTTGCGGTGAGTTTAGGACAATAGAATACAACCCGAAATAATTAAGGAGGGAAGCACAAACCTTTTACGGGAGCCACGTGCTTTCGTCGTCTTCGCCGGTCCACCGGTTCATCCAGGTCCAATGGTAGTTGGGGTTCAATTTACTGTCACACGTTAAACACAAACACAAACTGTTGATTATAAGTCTTAATTCCAAAGTTATCAATATTTTCAAGCGGAGCGGGCCCGACGCCAATTCATTGCGCGATGCGGTTCAATCGGAAGTGTTCTTTTGCGAGAAAAATGGCGGGGCGAATCTTCTCATTCACTCGCGAGGTATGTGCGGGAAAATGACTTGTCTAGGAAAACGAATGTCAATCATATTATGAATGTTGGCGCAACCATTCCCCCCCGGTTTGAAAGGTTACCTTCAAAAACAATAAGCAAAACTAATCAAGTAACTAATTTCTAAACTATATCCTATAAAGCATTACTGTAACTACTAAACTAATTTGAAACCTGCTGCTGATTAGGCAGAGGACAGAGGCGATTAACCGGACGTAACGACTGGATTCGATGGAGTATTCCATTTTTGACGCGACTTCAGCGTGGCCAAATAATCTGTTCTCCAAAGCCTCCAATAGGATTGAACTAATCTATCTAAAAGAGCGTGATACTTTAGGAGATGCAGTCTGTCTTCATCAACATCTATAGCGGGCAAATACTTAAGAGGAGTCGTGGTTAAGATATGAGCCGGCGTTAAAGCTAAAGACTCCTACGGGTCACTAGATAGAATTCGATACAGTGGACGAGTATTCATTACTGCCTCTATCTGAGCGAGTACAATACTCAGCTCCTCATAAAAGAGAATCAATCTGTACGCCTATAACGCGGAACAGATGCGACTTGAGGCTTTTAATATTAGCCTCCCAGTTACCACTAAAGTGACTAGCAGCGGGCGTATTAAAATGCCATTCAATACGATTTTCGTCCAAAACATGAGCGAATTCACTCTGATAATACTTTGACCGCAAGAATGGGTGTAATTGCGAGATAATACGGCGACCTCCAACATAATTAGTACCAATGTCCGAATATAAACGTTTGACGGGAACACGGCGCAACATAAAACGCTTAAACGCGGACATGAAACTTTGCGTGCTTAAATCACTGGTCAATTCAATGTGAACCGCACGAGTTGTTATACAAATAAAAGACAAACGTAAGCCTTCGTGGAGCATATACCACGACCACGGGGAATAGTTACCCTAAACACGCCGGCAAAGTCGGTACCGGTGTGTACTAAAGGTTTAGCGAATCGAACAACACGACAAGAGCGATGATCGGCCATTTCAGGCGCGATAAAACGCGGGCGAAGCTTAAAACAGGGCAAAAATTTGTGCACTCTAGCGCGAATCAAATTGGGAGCGCAAAGTATCCAATACTTCTATCTAAGGATAGCCATCAACAAGTCCGAACCTGCGTGACAATTCACCTTATGATGATAATCTACAATCTAAGTTAAAATATGATTCTTGCGGGGTAAAACTACTAGAAGCTTTTTCCGAAAGCAAGCCCACAATTTAACAATATTGTCGGGCGCGGGTTCGTCGCAATTACTATTGGAAAGCCAAAGTTCCTTTATACGCAACTTGGCATATAAAACGACGGGAGCTACAAATCTCATAACATCCCTTACACGAAAGGATAATGCGCTTAGTACAAACTTGCGGAGTCGAACCAACTTTAAGGCTGAACATGTCTGAGGCGGGTCACCAACTTAGCCTTAGAACCTTTTGCTTATCATCACCATCAAATTCCTTCACCGAAGATAATTGGTGCGATAGTGGAATCGAATCTAGAGCTGTTTGTGAATTGCTTGTCCACTTCACAAGATCAAACTGACCGGCTTTCATAAACCTTATTAGTTGAGAGGCGGCCTCAACGGCCTCTGCCTCGTTGGCTACACTAAAAAAATTTCATCCATGTATAGATTCTCAATCGTATCTTTCGCTTTCGGGAATCTTTCACCCTCATCAGCGGCTAATTGCTTGATAGTGCGAAGCGCATGAAAAGGACTCGACTTAAGTCCAAAACAAACACGATTAAACTCGTAAACGCAAAAATCTACAAAAAAAATTGAAATTTGCGGTTGCATTCGCGAATACCAATAGAAAGAAACGTTTGCCTTATGTCGGCGGAAAGCAGGACAACAAACAAGCGGTAATTTTCAATAATGTCAAATAAGTTACCTTGATGGTTTTGACCACAATACAAAATATCATTGAGCGATACAGAAGTGCTAGTCTTTGCACTGCCATCCAAAACCACGCCAAGCTTAGTAGTAAGCTTGTCGTCTCTAATAACTCCCTGGTGCGGGATGATGTAAAATGGATGATCGCGAGTCTCGTCATTCTCGGCGGTGGGTGCAGGTGAGATGTATATTTTATCTAGGTATTTGATAACAACCTCATCATAGGCTTGCTTCAACTTTGGAGATGCTTGTATCTTACGTTCTAAACAAGAAAATCGTCTTTCAGGGGAAGCGTAGGAGTTACCGAGCGAAAAAAACTTTTTCCAAAAAAAAAACAACCGGCTTCCAAAAAAACACTACAAAGTGAAAAATAACTTCAATTTTGGAAGTCGGTGTCTTTGGAGCTGTATTTGAATTTTTTGTCACCGCCTTCCGAAATTGAAGTTATTTTTCACTTTGTAGTGTTTTTTTGGAAACCGGTTGTTTTTTTTTTGGAAAAAGTTTTTATTTTTCACTTTTTAGTGGTTCACATGTGCTTACCCCTTCACAGCATACCGGCGTGATGTTATGTTATGAACTTGTGTAAGCAATAGACAGACATGAGATTTCAGCAATCCCAGTCTATTTGCTATCATTTATTGAGGAGTTCCGTTGCCTATCTCCAAAGTTCTTCATCAGATCTTCACCAAATTGAAATGAGACCACTCCGAGAAAGTACTCTTCCAAAAAATTGCTAAATCGCTTCGTGTGCCTACAAAATTTGAAGAGTTCTCTCTATTTCTCCAGGTTCCTATCATCAGATCCTGACTTGATGATCATGGGACCACCTGGGAAGTATACCCTTTCAAACAAAAAAAACAAAATCCAAATCGGTCCAGCCATCTACGAGTAATCGGGGAACATACATAAAAAAAAATAAAAAAAAAAGGTTCCGACGAATTGATAACCTCCTCCTTTTTGAATTCGGTTAAAAATATACCCCTTAAATGGAAGGGCGACAACATAACGACCATCATTATCTCGAGTAGTCGTGCGACAATAAATGACCTCAGCCACCTTATCATCAGGGCTTAGGATAGGTGGGACATTAACTTCTTTAACTTCCCAGAACCTGCGGATGATAGACCCCAGCGGCGCGGCGGCTCAACAGTGCAGCAGTGTGACACAGTCGAGTAACTATCTAAATGTGCGCGTGCGGAACCAACAATAACATAACCTAGAACTGTTTCTAGGGCGTACGGTGCGGGATACGACGAATGACCTTGAACTTTACGCGATATCTGCAGCGGGCCTACTCCCTAAGCACGAAGTCCGTCTTTTCGGTCGAAGTAACGGGCGTTTCCAACTCCGTATCACTTACGGACAAAAGATTAGTTTGGAGCCCGAACTAAGGATGAATGACAACACGATTTGACAGCTGTCCCTACTACCGATATGTTTTTGCCCGTCCAAAAAAATTGTTAATTGGCTGTAGGAGTTTCGAACTACTTTCGGACGGGTCCGTACCTTCGTTGTCGGAGTTAGAGAGTAGGCCCCCAGGTACGGGAAAATCAATGCGCCGATCAACATATCGACGTCTCCAGGGACACCATAAGATTCATCTGCCAATGGTAGGTCTTTAAACTTGTTCAATAAAGACGTGTCAACCGGGACAGTAGGTAATTGTTTCGTAATTGTATCTACGACACGCGAATTCATATCAAAACAGATATCGGAATTAAAACGCGATGCAAATATAATTGTAATCGAACCGTGAATGGTTGATATTAAACCACCGAACCCTCTAACTACTGAGCGGGCCGGCCGGTTAATAATACTAAACCCAAGGCGTTGACAACAATTTTGAGTTAAGAAATTACTCTGCGAAGCGCAATCTATCAACGCTCGAACAAGACACGGATAACCTAAAGCATCATCAACAATAACGTGAGCGGTCGTGAGTGTACCGTATGTTGCGAGTATCATATTTGTATGGTGGTGGGTAGATTGATAATTTGTTCAATAAAACAGTGTGTCGCTAACCCTCGCCTTTCATTGACACTGCATTGGCGACGAGTACGGGATTTTTAATATTTGGTGTCTTCATTAAGCGTGCAGTATCGACATTACCAACTAACATTTACTGTTATTAAAATGCCAATCGGAAAGTTAGAACCGTTCAATATAAGTTCAAAACAGTGGCCTGCTTATATACGCCGGGTTAATCAGTACATTTTACTAAACGACGTAAAAGATAGCCTAAAAGTGCCGATGTTAATAACAATAGTAGGCGAAGCCACCTATTCGTTGATGTGTGATCTGTGTTCCCCGGACTTTCCCGAGAACAAATCTTACGATGAACTGGTGAAGCTAGTGATCGATCATTTGGAACCGCAGCGATCTGAGATCGCCGAGCGCCACGTGTTCCGGCTGCGGCGACAACGGACCGGCGAACCCTTGATGGAATATTTACAGGCACTAAAACATCTGGCAACAACTTGTAATTTTGGTAAATGTAAGAAGTGTTCTACGCTCGAGGAAAATCTAAGAGATCAGTTTGTTTCGGGTTTGACAAATGACGCAATGCGTTTAAGAATATTTGCCGAAAGGAAAATAGAATATAAGGAGGCGGTGGAGTTAGCATTAGCACTAGAGGCTGCAGAGAAGCACGCGGAGGTGAGCGGCAGCACGGTGCCGACGACGACCTCAGGTGCCGGCGGCGAGGCAGGTGAAGACCTGCACTAAACACGCGGGGGGCGAGGACGCACCCGCAGCTCGCGCACTCCGGCTGGCGCGGGTGGTGCGGCTGGCCCAGCCGGCGCGGCAGGTGCGGCGGGCACGGAGCGCACGGCGGGCACATCGCTGAGCGGCGCGGCGACTGCGCCAGCATGCTGGCGTTGCGGTAAGGCGCATCGCGCGGACAGGTGCCGTTATGTGAATTATAATTGTGACGAGTATAAACAAAGAGGTAATTTACGAGTGATGTGCAAATCAGTGAAAAGTAGTGGCAACCGGGCAGACAATCAGCAAAATTATATGAGTAGTGAGGACGATACAGACGATATGTTTAAGATTGTTGTTGGAGGTAAGGGTAATAAACCGTACTTTATAAACGTCATCATAGATAACTTAGAGACCAAGTGTGAAATCGACACCGGTAGTCGTATCTCTGCAATCAATGAAGACATTTATACCCGCAAATTTTCACATAAGATAATTTAAACTGATAATTTGATGTTACGTAGTTATGCCGGTTCATGCATCGAATCGCTTGGTTATATGTATAGAAGTCAGAGTTAAGTTACGAGATGTAGAAGTAAAATCCTTGCCACTTTACGTTATTAAAAACGGAGCGTGCCCATTACTGGGACGAGATTGGTTGCGTGCGCTGAAAGTAACACAAATAAATCTGAATAAGATAACCGACGATGGATTCGTGAACCGCTTATGTGCTGAATTTCCGGAAGTGTTTACGAATAATTTAGGTACTTGTAAGCGAACCATTTGACTACAGCTGACTAACGATGAACCTGTTTACGTGCGTGCGCGGTCTGTGCTGCTGGCGTTGCGCGCTCGCGTTGAGCGCGAGCTGACGCGACTGGAGTCCATATACCGCGTGACTATTTCGACTACGGAACGCCCATTGTGCCGGTTGTTAAAAAAAATGGGGATATACGCATTTGTAGGGATTACAAAATTACAATTAACCCAAAACTCAAACGTGATTATTATCCCTTGCCCCGCATTGATGAGTTGTTCGCCAACTTAAGTGGAGGAGAAAAATTTACGAAAATAGATCTCACTCACGCTTACGAACAGTGTTTATTAACAGAGGAGTCACAACCCTACACAGCAATTACAACTCACCTCGGGACCTATGCCTATCGTCGTACGCCGTACGGACTAGCGTGCATACCCGAGAAGTTTCAGAAATTAATGGAGGAAACCCTACGTGGTATTCCGGGTTGCGTCGTTTTTCTAGATGACATTTGCATAACGGGGGCTAATGATAAAGAACACATTAGTAATTTACGAGCTGTACTCGAAAGGTTGCGCGAGACGGGTTTAACAGTAAAGTTTAGTAAGTGTAGTTTTTTACAAGACAGCGTAAAATACTTAGGTTTTGTTATTGACAAAATGGGTTTACGGCCAGACACTGCTAAATTGGAGGCTATTTCCAGCGCACCAACACCAGAGAATATAACTCAATTGAAAAGTTTTTTGGGAATGCTAAATTATTACGGAAAATTCATTAGTAATTTGAGTACATTGTTGTATCCTTTACATAATTTACTTTAAAAAGATGTACGCTGGAAATGGGATGCAAGTTGTGAGCAGGCGTTTACAGGAGCTAAGCGAGTTCTCCTGGGCGAGCGAGTGCTGGCACATTATGAGGAGGGGCGGCCGCTCGTGCTCGCGGTAGACAGTAGTGCTTATGGGCTTGGCGCAGTGTTGGCTCACCGCTATTCCGATGGCAGCGAGCGCCCGGTTAGCTGTGTGTCCCGCACACTTAACGCGGCCGAGCGGAATTACAGTCAACTAGATAAGGAGGCACTCGCGATATTGTTTGGTGTAACAAAGCACCATCAATAATTGTTCGGTAGGAGTTTTATATTACGCACGGACCATCAGCCATTGACGCACATTTTTGGTGCTAAGAGTGGCATTCCTCAGACCGCTGCCAGCCGGCTACAGCGGTGGGCGGCACGCTTGGCAGCATACGATTTCACTGTGGAATTCGTCCGCTCGGCTGACAATGGGCTGGCCGATGCTTTATCCAGGCTACCACTACCTCAGGAGGGTCGCTTAGTGGACGCAGTCACTTACATAAATTTAATAGAGGAATCCATCCCAATTAGCTTTAAGGATATTGCTAAGGAGACGGAGAAAGATACATTGTTATGCAAGGTTAAAGGATATATGTCACATTTGGTTGGCCGTTGACAGTGTCGGAAACTGAGAAACCGTATTATGCAAGGAAACAGGATTTAGCTATAGAATTGGGTTGCCTCATCTATAAATACAGGATCGTTATACCAAAAGTATTACAAAAACAAATTTTAGATGAAATTCACGATGGGCACTTAGGAATTAATAACATGAAGAATTTGTCAAGGAATTATGTGTATTGGCCCAATCTAGATAGGGACATAGAGGAGGTATGTCGCGCGTGCACGGCGTGCCGCGCCCCGTACGCGATGCGCCGCCATACGCACCACTGCACCCTTGGGAGTTTCCGCTGCATCCATGGCAGCGAGTACATGCAGACTTCGGGGATTGTGGAGGAAAACGTTATTTAATTATGGTGGACGCAAACTCGAAATGGATAGAAGCTATTGCTATGAGTAGGACGGATACTCAGGCGACTATCACAGCAATGCGAACAATTTTTGCCCGGTTCGGCTTACCGTCATTACTCGTCACTGACAACGGCCCACCATTTTTCTCACAGGAATTTAAAACATTTTGCAAGAAAAATTGTATAAAGCACGTGACCACCGCTCCTTACAGACCGCAGGGAAACGGTGCAGCAGAAAATGCGGTAAAAACCGTTAATAAAGCGATCAAACGTGCTTTGTACGAGGGCGAGGACGTCGGTACGGCACTTTGTAAGTTTTTATTCCAGTATCGTAACTGTCAGCATGCAACCACTGGTGTCTCCCCTGCAGTGGCGTTGTAAGGGCGTAGGCTCCGCGGGCGTCTTGATGCGCTTCGGCCCGACGTGACTGCGGTAGTGCGCGTCGCGCAGGAGCGACAAGTGGCCGCTGCGGGCGGCACGCTGGAGACATAAGTGGCGGCCTTCACAATCAAGGGATTGCGGTGTATTATGGCTTTATTGCGTTTCAAGAACTGGCTGACCGTGGGGATTTTCAGATCGAGATGGAGGATCTCGTTCCGAACGAACCAAGGGGCGCCTGTGGCTTGCCGGAGGAATCGGTTCTGTAAGGTTTGCATCCTATGGATGAATCGGGGGTTCGCGTGTGCAAAGATTGCACCCGCATACGTCATGATGGGCCTTATGCACGCCGTGTAAATTCGCAACTTGCACTTGAGTGACAATTTGCTACGTGCGTTCAGAACAGAGTGTAACCTGCCGAGAGCGAAGGCGGCGCGCGAGCGTGCCTTCTTTATGTGCTCTGCGAAGGATAGATGCTGATCCATGGTCACACCAAGGTATTTGGCTCGCTTCTCCTAAGGGATAGGCTTGCCGAACAAAGAGATGGGACGGGGGGGTTCAGGTCTAATGCGTCGCGGTTTCGTAAAGAGAACTGCTTGGCTTTTATCCGGATTTATATCGATCCTCCACTTTCGAAACCACGCGCCAAGGACGTTGACGGTAGTCTGGAGAGTGGCGGCTATCGCGTCCTGATTTTTCCCAGTGTAGTAGATGGCTGTGTCGTCTGCGAACAGAGCCAACTGTGCCTTTCTACTTTTTGGGATATCGCTCGTGAATAGAGTGAATATGAGCGGAGACAACACCGCGCCCTGAGGGACGCCGGCGCAAATGGGATGGGGAGACGAGATCGCCCCTTCGATGCGATAGCGAAAGGTGCGGTTCGACAGAAAATCTTGTAAGATGAGCACGAGACGGTCGGGCACACCGAGTCGGTACAGCTTGTAAATCAAGCCATTGTGCCAGACCTTGTCGAAGGCTTTCGCTATGTCTAAAAATACTGCACCGGTCATCGTACCGCTCTGGAAGCCAGCGCTTATATGTTCTACGATGCGGTGGACCTGTTGCACACAACAATGTTGGTTTCTGAAACCGAACTGTTCGTTGGGTATGAGGCCTTTGGTCTCGGCGTAATTTCTGAGTCGCTTATAAATAAGTCTCTCATAGATTTTGCCGAGACTGCTCAGTAAATTGATGGGGCGGTAGCTCGTGGGCTCGGATTTGGGCTTACCCGACTTCGGGATGCCGATAACTGTGGCCTGCTTCCATGCATCGGGGAATATGTTATTGCTCAGGGCACCATTAAAGATGGTGGTCAAGAGCATGATCAGGTGGGCGGGCAGCATCTGGAGCACCTTGTTGGTGATTCCGTAAGCACCGGGGGCATTGCGGGGTTTCAGACCTTTGATGACCTCGTGAACTTCGTCCGGGGTGACGAGAGGTAATGGGTCATCAGGGTCTTCGACGGGCGGGAGGGAGGTTCTACGTTCGACTTCAGCGTCCACCTCAGCGAGATGCGCTTGGTCTACTGGTTGAGAACTGGGAGTGCATTGAGCCTCTAGACTGGCGGCTAGACATTCGGCCTTGTCAATGTCGTCGAAGGCTACGGTGCCATCGGGACGGGTCAGGAGGGGGCATGGAAGCGACTTCTTTGGATTTGAGTTTCCTCTGAAGTTGCCAGAAAGCTAGATGGGTCGGCTCGAGGTCGCTCAACATCTTGTCTCAGCCCGCGTCACACAGCTCCGACATGCGTGTCTTTACAGCTTGCTGTAAATAGCGCATGTGGGCTTTGTTGGCAACGCAGGGAAAGTTGCTGTAGGCACGAACAGACGCGTTCTTCTCATTCAGCAGTTCGCGTATATCGTCCAGCAGCTTCCAGCGGAGGTCTTCCCCCACCGGAACCCGCCTCGAACTCTCGTCCAGGACAGATTGTACGTAACCCGTGAATGAGTCGATCGCAGCCGTTGTGTCGGCGAGTGAGTCGAAACGATCGGGTATAGCGTACAAGTGGGCGGATGTGTTGGTTTTCAGCGAATCGCTTACTTTCCTCCAGTCCGTTACCAGTTTGGTGAGGGGCGGTAGGTCAGGATCTAGGAGACCCGTCCGGGGGGCCAGATGCATGACTACGGGGCGATGATCGGAACTGAGCTCGTTTATTGCTTCGTCGAAGTCCTCCGAGTGGGACTGGGGAGGGAGGTAGGCTGAGACTAGGGTGATAGGCTGGTGACCTGTCATGCCTAGTTGGCAGACCGAGACTTCTAATCGGGCCAGAGTGGGGCGGCCGCAGAGTTTGCACCTCAGTTTATATATATTAGTCTACGGTTTGCACTGACCGGCGGCGGCGGCGACGACGTGTCACCGCTTGATAAACTAACTATGCTGTGCTCACATTGGATGCGGCATTATTATAACTTTTCTCCCTATGAAGTATAAAGTGGTGCTTTGAAGGGCACTTTGATTACTATTACAAGACGTAACCCGATGCTTGTCACTTAGGCAGTTAAAACACAAATTGAATTCGCGAACAAACTTAGGTATAGCGTTCATATGACGTAAATATAAGAAACCAGAAAACTTGTACACACGGCTGCACATCAACCTATTAGAAGAACGAACTATTTGAAGATGAACGGTGCGAATATTGCGAGAGGGTACGATATGTTTTTGTTATTTCGTCCCGCTTGCGCACGTCGCGTCCCCTGCGGGAGCGCGCCGCTGCCACCAAACGGCGGTGCTCTGTTCTTCTAAACTTTAATTATTGTTTACCTAAGTATGTATATTATTTTGTGAACAAGCTAAGCTCGTTACGTTTACAATTATAATAATATGGGTTATTTATTTTTCGATTTGTGCTGCGCCTGTGATTTTGCTCCAATACATCCATTAGGTATTTATTAACAACTAGCTGACCCGATAGACGTTGTCCTGTCCTAACTAAGTATGAATATTGAATTCGCAGTCGTTAAGATTTTTTAAATTTTCGTCTGTTACGCGCAACTTTCTAATTTTTTTCTGTCATAAGAACCATAAAGTGTTTGTTATTCACCTGACAATAACAAACACAACAAAGAAAGAATTTGCAAAATTGGTCCAGTCGTTCACGTATGATGCCGTGACCAAGGAAAATAGGGATTAATTTTTATATTTATAGATTATTATGAATTTCTAGCTGTTACCCGCGGTTAGCACGCGTTTAATTCGGAAATCTATTTCATGTTAGATTTTCATAAAAACTTACTATCCCTTTTTTACCACCATTGATTTTATAAGATCACTGAAACTCATACTTACTTCTTAAGTAACCAAAATAATCATAATACTTATCACATATTTTAAACTGTTTTCCCTTATTTACTCAATCAAGCAATCAATACATCAACGTGATTTTGCACAGACGATGTTGGAAGTCTGGAAATTCTCATTGCCAAGAAAAAAACCTTACTGATATCTATTAAAATGCATGTTTTTTTTGCTTTTACAGTAAAATTACTGAATGGCTACTGGGTAGCTTGGATTGGTTAACCTCTCGGCTGCTAGGCAGACTCATCGAGTCTGATAATAATAGAAGTATCAAGTAATACGATTTATTTCAAATGGGGCAACATGGATACACTATACTATTCGTGCTTTATTTTTCATAGTTAGGTTCAATATTAAAACAACGGTTTAAAAATCAACTCTTTATTGTTTTAATTAAATCACAACGTTACCTTGTGGCACATTAAACTTAATAACTAAACACATTAGCTACAGGCCTATTCTATTTAGATACTCTTAAGCGATATTCGCTAGATATCTTTGTGGGTAACGAAATACGAGCAGTATTCCGGCGGGTGTGTAGGTTTTCGTATTCTGATTTCGCGCTACCCGCGGGAGATCGTACCCAACCAAGGCCATACCGTAGACCCCAATGCGTGGCGCGATGCGGTTCAATCGGAAGTGTTCTTTCGCGACAAAAATGACGGGGCGAATCTTCGCATTCACTCGTGAGGTATGTGCGGGAAAATAATTGGTCTAGAATAACGAATGTCAATCATGTTTTGAATGTTGGCGCAACCAGATGGTATGATATAAAAGCTGATTCTATGTAATTTCAGCGCGTATACAAATGTGTTCATTGTTGTCTTTATTTATTACGACGCCTAAAAACTTTGTATATGTGAACTGTTTGATTTTATTTTGTTAAGTTCGTTGCTGTTTTTACTATTATTCGATTGATTGAATTGAATGTAAACGATTTTTTCAACATTTATTTGCAATGATTCATGACCAACCAATGCAGTAATGTGTTTTTGAACCGACTTCAAAAAGAAGGAGGTTATCAATTCGACATGTTTTTTATTTTATTTATGTATGTTCTGGCATAACTCCGTCTTAATAGACGGATTTGCAAAGTTATTTTATTTTTCGAAAGGGGTTTATTCTGTAATGGTCTCATTTAAATTTCATATAGATCTGATGATGCGTTTCGGAGACCGACAACGGAACTCTTCAAAAAATTACAGCAAATCAACCGCGATTGCTGCTATCGCATCAATATGAGAAGACTCTTAAGAATAAAATTGTATTTAGTATTTTGCCCTTTGAACTAGATACTAAAAATGTGACACATTTTAGTTCGGTTGAAAATTACCGCAATTTTATCTTCCCCGGCGAAGGTCTTTGAGAACATCCTCCATAATGCCATACACGAGCAAGTAAACAAATATCTATGTAATGAGCAGCACGGTTTTAGAAGCAAGAGGTCAGTTGACACGAATCTCCTGACACTTGTTGAATATATCTCCTCCAGTTTGGTCCGCGGGCGTCAGGTAGACGTACTTTATTTCGACTTCCGGAAGGCGTTTGATAGGGTGAACAACGACACACTGCTGATGAAACTTAGCAATATAGGTTTCGCACCATCTCTTCATCTCTCATCATCAGTTCGTTAGGCTCGGTATGTACGAATCAGGTACCTACCACACGAGATCTGGAGCAAGTCAGGGCTCAATTTTGAGGCATCTATTATTTTTAATCATGGTTAATGATCTTCCCCAAGTTCTTCATCATGCAAGATGTCTATTGTATGCTGATGACTTGAAATTGTACCTCCGAATAAACTCCGAGCGTGACTGTTCAGCACTACAGCAAGACATAGACGCGATATACAAGTCGGAATTGAATCCCTCGAAATGCTTTGCAATGACATTTGGTCGAATGCGGCACCCAGTCAATTATGAATACAAATTAAATGACAATACCATCATAAAAACAACAGCCATAAAAGATGTAGGAGTCACATTCGACCGAAAACTCACCTTCCATGACCACATTGCCACGGTAGCTAAGGAATCCTATCAAAGATTAGGTTTTGTGCTGCGTAATTGCCGTAATTTTCGCTCCGTACATGCCATTGTCAAAATTATATTTAATGTTCTCGTACGTAGCAAACTAGAATCTAGCTCCTGCGTGTGGAACCCATATGAAAGTACCTACGACCTTTTATTAGAAAAGGTAAAAAAACCTTTCCTTTGGTTTCGAAGCGTAAACAAGGCTATTATCCTTACCTCTATCCAACTAAATTTCTACTGGGATGCCTCGGATATAACTCGTTAGAGGTAAGACGAGAAAAAAGACCAGCTCAACATTTTTTTTTTTTTGTGGGAAATCATCAAATAACTTCTCCCGCTCTAGGTGGAGCAGGAGGGCGTGTCAGACTTTTACTGACTAAAACCCCCCGTGTTCCCTCAGTTGCTTGTGTGCCAGGGGCGCGGTATCTCTTTCGAACAACCCGCACCCCTGGCAGGCAGCTCACCATAACTTGTAAATAGTGCCACGGAGCGTTTTACAAGCTATGGTTTAGCTCACCATAGCTTGTAAAACGCTCCGTGGCACTATTGACAGGCTGTTTGGTGTGCCTTCATGTCGCACCGTTGCGCTTACTAAGTCCCCAGTACCACGTATTCTGGCCGCTCTTAATGATCTCTTGGACACTAACGGCCTTATTCATAAAAAGTTATCGAACATCTAAACAGTTGCTAATGTCTGGTTTTCAAAGAGAAACCAGACATTAACAACTGTTTAGATGTTCGATAACTTTTTATGAATAAGGCCGTAACCCAACATCGATCTGTTTGCGGACGAATGGACGAAGATTTTATCGGCATGTCAGAAGTACTGTGAGGGGAATTTATGAAACTGTTGTTAAGTTTTTACTTTGTCTTAATATTTTGTATTATTTTCTCTCTTTCGTGGAAATGTTTTTTTTTTTGCAACCTGTGTCTTTAATTTCTGTAATTGGTATTAAACCGTTTTAATTAAAGAAAGAAAGAAATAAAAAAACTGTTTAAATTTCTTCTTTAAATTTATGAAACGCCTTTAATTTACTTTATGGAAAGAAATCCTATTTGTTTTTGCAACCAAGCTTATAAAAGTCTGGATATGAAAGGAGGAATCAGTTCCTCCACGAATTTAGGTAATAGTGAGGCTGGAAATGGAGTGTGGTGGCAGATTTTTGAAATGTCACGACCATTCTAGAACACAAAATTCAAACAGTATTTTTGTTACTGACAACTAGCCTATTGACTTTGACAACGGTTTCATTTCATAGCAGCAAGGATAGTGTTCGTTGTTCATACATGCACAGGTACAGTAGCAGTCATAAGTAGACTAGCAATCTCAAAAAGCAATAGACTGACACTTCGGTTTAATTTACGACCTTCTTATATTAAGTAATTTCTATAGGTACTATAGACACACACACTCTCATATATCTACAAATGATTGTATTTCATAAATTCAACCGTTTAAGTAAATGACATGATAGCTTAGCGGTTACCGTACTTTGGTTAGCGCGTTTGTGCGTAGCGAGTCGCGGGTTCGAATCCCACGCGCGGTGATAGTCTTTTTATTGTTTTAAAAATTGCTTTTGACTATAGTTTCTACTTCTGTTCGTCTTGTTTACTTAACTTGTAAAACTTTATGATTATACCCACAGAAACCTAAATAAATTCAAATGATATTAAGGTGCAGTTAACTTACGACTCATTCACCGCGACTAAATAGAACGGTGTTGGTTGTTATTGTGTGCTAGTGACGTGTGTTTAATCTATCAGCGGTGTTCTAGTTCATTTTAAAATGTAAGCAAATTTAAAAATAGAAATGAAAGCGAATATTATTGCGCTGCATTAGGGTATTACACAAATTTTTGAAAAGTGTCTTAATTAGATTCTAGTGTGCTAATAAACCAGTAAAAAAACACGACATTTTTATTTAATCGATTTGTGCCATAAAAATGCATTTTGCATTTTCAAATTTCGCGCGTAAGATGACGAAAACGCTGGACATAGTAGACGCCATAATTGCTCTATGGGTATGACGTCAGTTTGCTAAAAACAAATGCGCTGATATTTTATATGACAATTGTTTATAGTTTAAAAAAAATGTTATTTTTCGCCTTATCGTTGGTTTGCTGTTCCTAAATGCAAAATAATATTTAAATAAAAATTACTTTGGTTACGAAAATAATAAAAGTACAAAGTTGCTCAGTTGACATGCCGTATGACGAAATAACATGGCGGCTACTATTTCATGGTGTTCAAAAACAGATTAAAAAAACTGAAATCTATAGATTGTATTTTAAAATTTATTTTGTTGTTTCATGAACTAAAACTAACATTTTCCGACTGCATTTAGCCTAAGCTATCTCAATAATATATTTTAGACTATTTCTCGTATAAAGTAAAATAATCTATTATCTGATGAAACTGGACTGAGTGTGAGTATTATGATTTCATTATTTTATTAAACATTCATCTAAATAAAGTATATCTGCTGATCCTTGTAATTATTTTTTGAAACGTTTTATAAATATCATAAGGTCTATATTCTTAATAAAATAAAAAATAAAAATCTTTTATTACTTTTATAATAAAAGAACAGAAGAAGATTATTGTTGAAAAGAAAAATAAAAGTCTCATCGCGAGATTTGAACCCAGACCTATGAGTTTCTTAATCCAAAACGATATGCTACGAACTATCGGAACTTGATATTACAATGTGAATTTTAGCAATGGTATGAACGGACCAAGGTCATACGTAATTACGTACTATGTGCGATGGTATGTTTTTTGTTTCATTCGACGCCAGTGTGTGAGTTCTGAGGTGTGCGTTCTGTGTTGATACATCACTTATACACACAGCTGTAGGTACGGCCTGGCCCGCGAGTTTATAGCAATATAACCCTTAGTATGTTAGTGGACTTATGACTCCTTACTGTACATATGTAAAAATGCGTTGATCAGATAACTGCCTAGTTTTTAGGGTTCCATACCCAAAGGATGCCGATGAAACTCTATTATTAAGCCTCCGCAGATTGTCCGTCCGTCTCTGTCAGCGGGCTGTATCTCATGGACCGAAATGGGTAGACAGGTGATCCGAAGACATGAAATGACAGAGTGTGTATTGCCGGATCAAATTAATAATAAAAATAAAATATAGTTAAAATTAAAAGGGGTCTAAGGGTAAGAAACGTGTTTTTTTCGGCGTGTTTTGCCTTGTGGTACGGAACTTTTAGAGTGCAAGTCTGACACGCAGTTGACCGGTTTTTTATTCAGGCGAAGGGCCATCTCGTGGGAAATCTAGTAAGTAGGCAACGGAATAATAAAAGCCTTGCAGATTTAAAATATTGATTTTTATCGACTAACTTTTGTAAAAGACTACCTATCAGGGAAAAATTACATCACAGAATTTAATGTTACAGTTTAGTATTGTAAAATGGTCAAATATCCAGGAGATATGTTTATCTTGATTGAATCACAACATCCAGAAACATGTAATCTAAAGCGTGATGCGGCGGTCCGCTCATCGGGCGTGGTGGCTTTAGGTGTCAAGTGTCAGGTGAGGAGCGCAGGAAATCACGCAGCTGGTCGCGCAGGCCGAAGTTAACCTGCAGGTACGAGGACAGCAGACGCCGCCCCGAGATCGGCGACACCGCGCCGTCTGCAACACATGAGCGTTCACTACACAACTCTTGTTAATAATATTAAACACGTAAGTGTTTAATCGGTCGTAAGACCGCAAGGAGGTATGGAGTAAGGAGCTTCACGGACGCTACGTGCACCAGATATTGATCTGCTAGCATCCGTAACCTGGCTGCGCTTCGGGAACTTCTTTGAGGAAACCGATGGTTTTGTCTGTGCAAGTATTGGACGAGATTGTACGAACAATTACTGGAGATTTAAAATGAAGGACGACACTATTGACATTTTCCGGATATACCACCATCCGGGGAAATCAATCCGACACATTATCTATGGGTGTTGTCGTCTCACGAGGACTACTTGCATGGACACACTATTGTAGTCAGATTATCCATCAGCAAATAGCTCTGCCTTGTGGAATCGGAAGTACCGGACGATACAGTTGAAAAATGGCAATATTACATAGTAGTATTCATCATCACTGACAGGACTATTGGGGCTAATAGTCTGACGGTGGTGGGACAAATAGAGTGGCACGACGGGAACCTTGAGAAACCCGAAAAATATTAACAAATCAAGTATGTTGACTTGGCTCGCGAGTTTGTCGACATGTGGGATGTGGACTCAGCGATAATTGTGCCGATAGTTGCGACAGCCATTGGCTTAATAGCGTAGAGCCTCCACCGACACCTCAGGATACCTCTTTGATGATACCCCAAGATTTGTTTGTAATTATTTGTGGGTTAGCTGAAATACCAACCAATAAAGTTATGGTTGAGGTGTGGCCAACCCAAGATAATATGTAGTAGACTTTAATATTCTGAATTAAGAATCGAAGATCCTCATCTTTATCAGCCAAGCTCTATGCAGAACGATAGTCTTCGCTCCGGTGTGGTGATGAAGTGTGTGTTGATAAGGTGGTGTGGTGTGTAGGGTGGCAACGCACCGGTGGCGAGGAACCAATCGAGGATGTTGGCGCGCTCGTAGGTGTAGCCGTCGGCCGCAAACACCGGATCGTGCAGTACGCGGTGCGACAGGGGACAGCGCAGCGCATGCGGCGCGGATCGCTCCTGCAACCACAAATCTGTGCCATGTACGCTTAGCTGCATGCCAGCGCTATAAAAAACTGCTCGGATATGACGTGCAGTTGACTGTATTACAGAAGCCAGCTTACTGCTCACATCAAACATTCTATCACCTGCACAAATACATCAAAAAGAAACAAATATAGACACAGAGTCAAAAGTATTAATCGGTCATAACTACTTTTAGTCAGTCAAAACTAGATTTGTCCGGTTAAATCAATTTAACTCCCGATCTCTGAACATAATGGGCTCACCTGGTCGTAGGAAGGTGGCGGGGACTGCAGCCAGCCCAGCTCCTCGCGCACAAGCGCCCGTGCTGCGTCCTCGGGGACCGAACCATAGGCTCCGTCTGCAACG
Source organism: Antitype chi (assembly GCA_947359405.1). Lineage (NCBI taxonomy): Eukaryota > Metazoa > Arthropoda > Insecta > Lepidoptera > Noctuidae > Antitype > Antitype chi. The sequence goes on along the minus strand of OX375821.1, from coordinate 132,411 downwards.
CTCTCTAGTTCTGCACACAATACATGTATTAGGACACAATACGTACAAAACAGTCGTAATATAATACCTTGCCTACGAATATCTGATAAATTATAATTATCATGCTAAATAAAAAAGTGCCCCCCCCCACCCCAGTGCGTTCCCGCATTGTCGTTGCGGGGGGGCTCAGTAGCCGTGGTCCGCTCCCACGGTGAAGCGAAGAGGAACCCCAAGGTGGGGCCGCTCGTCAGGGCTGTTGTCTCCAAGCCAACGACGTAGCAGCCAAAAAAAGGTTGCGGTGAGGTTAACCGCAACTGAGGCGGGCCGCGATGTCGAATGGGAGGCATCGCGGCTGAGGGTTACAGGCTGCCGCGGAGGGGAAGTGCCGGTACTTCTGAGTAGCGCTCTTCCCTTCCGTGGCCTGGACGGGGCCGCCACCGTTTGATGGCGGACGCAGTGGGGCCACAGGGGAAGATGAGTGTCGGTATAGCGTTGGCCGCTCTCCCTATCCCCTGCAGCTGAGATGGGGTAGGCGGCGGGGCCACTGCGCTGACCCGTCGCAGGGGGACCAAGGGTGCCAAGGGTGCCAGGGTAGTCTGGGGCTCTTCTCTTGCTTGGTTGGTTGTTCGAAAGAGATACCGTCGCCCCTGGCACACAGGCAACTGAGGGAACACGGGTGGGTTTTAGTCAGTACAAGTCTGACACGACCTCCTGCTCCACCCAGAGCGGGAGAAGTTATTTGATGATATCCCACCCTCAAAAAAAAAAAGAGTCCAGTACTAATGTTTGTTTTATTAGACTGCTCGTTATAGATTTATTTTATGCACAAGTACATCGTGTTTGCCAACAGTGATTCTGTTTAGATTTCAATTATTGTTGAGAAAAATTTGCAATCTTGTAGGAAACTATCGAGAAACGCACACACGCAATTCAAAGTATCTATGAAATGCAAAGTAGTTTGAAATTCCGGCCCTAGCTTCTATTCCCTAGTTTTCGTGGGCCGTCCTGAGATGATAAGATGACATTTATTTATTTGTTTAGACATTGTATACCTACGTACAAGAGCATGCAAGTTATTAGCTACATCGTTTGAGTTCAATCATGTTTAGCCGTAAGTATCCGCTGTACAAAACATTGAAAAGAACTAACAATAAGAAAAAAAGTACCTAGAATAGGCACTTACAAAGTTTATAATTTAGAAGGAAAAATGTTTAGAGTCGTTATTTTTCCGCTTGTGGTATGTATACATATATTTTTTACACATAACCTAAACAATCAAATGGCCAATGACTAAATACTGTAAATTACGGAAAGCGCTGAACTATTCCAGCGCTTTTCAATATTTACAGCATTTGGCCTCCTATGTCAGGTGCTACTTTTTTGTCACAACAAAAAATAAAGCGTTTTACTATCACTCTCTATTAATTTTTATATATAGTGCAGTGTATTCAATTTCCATCAATGTAAGAGCTATTTAAACAGTTATTGGCCTAAGCCAAGAACTGTGCCACTCGTATTTAGCAATATAAAAAAAAATCTACAAAATGACTTGTGTAGCACGGCCTTCAGCAACGGTGTGTGAACGTCCCTTAGCGTGGCGGCAGGCGGCATACACCCACCCCAAAGAGTATAATAATAATATGGGACCCACCCGCACTCCCGCGCGAGCCGACAGTGGACGACGGCGACGACGGCTCGCGAGTTAGTACGCCACGCTCGCGACCCGTTCTGATTAATTTGATTGTTTTTTTAGTTTTTACCTCTTTGTGTTCCTATGATAAGTTTTATTCTAATTAATATACACATAACACCGTGAGAATTCTCTTACAAGTGACGCCCAACTCGCGGCCAAGTTTTAGTGAAAAAGTCGTAAATTAGAATCAGTGACAATAAGTGCTATCGTGCTAATACATATTGTAAACCCTTTCCGATAGTGCATTTCACGTGAAATATTACCAAACAGTACAAAAACAATAAGAAAAGTTTGGGTGAGTCCATTCTTTGCGCCAAAAAAGTTAACCGACGCGAACTGAGACGCGCGCGAATTTACCGCATGGTGTTTTGGCGCGAGCTTACTGCGTGGTGTTTTGACGCCAACCAAAATTACGATTAACGTTTCGTATCGTGCTACGGAATTAGTAACGAGTACGTAATTCTTTACCTACCACCCATATAACCATCACCTGTGTTGATCGAGCGAGGAACAGCAGAGATGGTGCCCATGCCCATTTCGGCGGCATGGCAGCCACCATGCCGCCGAAGCCAACCAAAAAACGTACCGGAAGAGATGGTGGGTCGGAATCCGACACGGATACGGAGCAGAATAGGACGGTGGTTGGATCATCAGCATCGCCGAACATCACCATGTCTGAGGAGATGCTTCAGACCCTTGTGTGCAATATATCACGAAACCAGGCTAAAGCAAATCGCATGCTCATTGAAAGCATACTCGACGAATCAAGGACGAATCATGCCCATCATCAGCATGGATACCCGATACGCCTGATGCCGCGCGGCGATCGGGCAACTTTGCGAAGTGCACGCAGAAGAGCTCGAGGCGTTTATCGACTCAATTGCAATTTACCGCGACTGCACCAACATCAGTGATGAGCACGCACTGCGGGGGCTTCCTATGGTGCTAGTCGGCGAGGCTGCGGTCTGGTGGCAAGGCGTGAAGGCATCGATAACGTCGTGGTCCGACGCGCTGCAAAGTCTTCGAGAGATGTACGGAGTCCGCGACCCGTTTATAAAATCTTTCGAGGCATTTTCGGTACCGAACAAAACAGTGAACGGGCCGATGTATTTATAAGCAAAATGCGCGCTTTAATATCGAAGTTCCCGTATGATGTGCCGGAAGTGATGATCTCGATAAATGGTTTACGGATTGTTAGATCGTAGAATTAGAAAACGAGTGCCTCGCGATGCGGTGTACGAGCTGGATCAGCAGATAACTAAGGCCAGGTTAGGCGAGGAGTCGTTGGCGGAGGTATGCGCTTCTACCCATTATAATAGCGATAACGTAGACAATAACCCTCCCGTCGCCGCGCAGGGACGTTCGAACTCAAACGTTAACCCTACGAATGCCGTAGATGGCCCGCGTAAGTCGGGTAGTAAACAACGTTATGTTAATTGCGAAAGTGACGGGCAAAGGCGTGTTCGACCGAAATGTACTGATTGCAAGTTTTTTGGTCATACGGTAGAAGATTGCCGTAATAAAGAGAAGAAGGACGGAAAAGTTACCGACCTTTCTCATAATTCGAGCGATAGTACCGAGTTACGTTGCTACGGATGTGGTCAACTGGGAGCAGTACGTTCAAAGGGTATTTGAAAGACGCGTCGACTTCAAGGAAATCAGATTTTTGTAGCGTTCAGATAGGCAATAGTGACGATCCGCTCCCGCTAGTGGAAATCCAGGTCGTTTACCGTAAAGGGGTAGCCATCTTAGACACGGGGGCCACACACTCTATCACGGGCCCCATGTTACATGATTTGCTCAGGAAAGCCGGCGTTGTTTTTAGAAAAACGTTACGTACCATTGGGCTAGCCAATGGATCACAGCAAGTATGTACTGTACTCGAGTGTGAGACCAAAGTCATATGGAAGGGTCGCGTTATACCTACCACTTTTATAGTTTTACAGAACGTGCAAACCCGGACATCGCTAGGTATGGATTTTATTAGGAGAGCTAGTATCTTGTTGGACTTACCACAGAGCAGCTGGTGTTTAACAATGATCCCGAGCGTTGGCATCCCTTTATCACCAGGTTTCAATTACCTACCTGCGGCCAGATAAAGCTGATGAAGGTATCAAACCTTATGCCACGGTACGACAAAGGCATCAAGCAAAATTTAGTTTCCGCACCGTTACATCGAGCCAGCGACACGTTGAGAACCGACAGTAGTGGATGTAGCCTCGGAGCAGTACCGTTACCCGCAAACCGTTTAGGGGGAGGATTGATCCGGCCGTGGCTTCATTATGTCTGACGGAGTGTTATATAGGCCTTACAGTATTAAGGAAGCCGCGAGCTCTACCACGCGTGTTTTAAAGGTTGGTACCGGTGAAATGTTAGGATACCACGTTTCTGAGGTGACCCTTTCCGTAGGCGACGTACTACTAGCCCAGGTCTATGAAAAGCGTAGGCGCAGAAGACGAAAGTGTTATCTTGACTGACTCAGACGCAGGAGCGCATGTCTGGGTCAAAGGGGTAAGATGTAGCACGGCCTTCAGCAACTGTGTGTGAACGTGCCTTAAGCGCGGCGACAGGCGGCATACACCCGCCCGCACTCCCGCGCTAACCGACAGTGGACGACGGCTCGCAAGTTAGTACGCCACGCTCGCGACCCGCTCTGATTAGTTTTAATTGTTTTTTTTTCCATTTTTACCTGTTTGTGCTCCTATGATAAGTTTGATTCTAATTAATATACACGTAACACTATTAAACGCGTTCCAATAATTTAATACCCAACACATCCCTGAGAATTCTCCTACACTAGTGCATGGTTTTCCTTGCATCAGATTTAAGATTAAAGCATCATGCCAAAAACCCTTTCGTATACCAAAGAAGCTCCAGGTGTAGCATTAGAAGAAATACGCAACAAGACAATGTCTTGATGAACAGTTGCAAAAAAATGTATTATTCCAAGAGCAACTTGACAATTTAAGCTTTAAGAACCCTAGCGGCGGTAAGTCCCCTCTTTGAGGAGTGGCTTGAGAGGCGGCACAGCGTCCTCACCTTCCGCCTGACGCAGGTCCTCACCGGACTCGGTTGTTTCAGGAGGTTCCTGTTTCAGATAAGGCGGGAGAAAACGCCCGGGTGTTCCCACTGCGTAGATCGCCCTGAGGACATGGTGTAGCATACGGTGGAGGTCTGCCCGGCTTGGGCGGAACAACACCGTGTCTTCGTGGAGGCGATCGGCGGTGGCGATCTCTCGCGTCCTGCCCTGGTCCAGGCCATGGTATGGAGCGAGAGTGCATGGTTAGCCGTCACCTCCTTCTGCGAAACAGTAATGCTCTCGAAGAGGTAGGCGGCGCACGTGAGGGAGAGGCAATATATGCGTCCTCACGGCCCTAGTCGCCGCGGGAAACTCCTTTTTTAGTTTGGTTTTTAAAGCGTGTTTTTTAGTTTTTTAAAATATTATTTATTTTCTATTTTTTAGTTCTGCTAACTACAAAAACGTGTTTTTTTTTCTCAATTTTTTTTTTAAATTATTGAATTGTCATTGGTCCTCGACAAGTTTACAAAGTTTCAATGAAATCTGACCGTTTAAAGTGGGTCAAAATCGCGCTCAAAGGAGTCGGTTACATACAAACATACAAACAAATATACAAGTGAAGCTAATATAAAGCATGTAAAAAGCACCCTCGCCGTAAAAATATTATTTTGCTCCCTTATGATACAATCTACTATTGGGGTATCTGAGATTAGGATGAATCAATAACATTTTTTTTGTTTTTTACACAATGTTGGCCCCACACTAGGAATTTCTCCTGTATTGTAGGTGCGTTTACAAACATTTAAACTCACATACACAAACAGCCAGACCCAGAACATCTACTTGTAGGTCATACAAATATTTCTTCCGGGCGGGAATCGAACCCGCAACACGCAGCGCAGCAGTCAATCGCTTAACGACTGCGCCAACCGTGTCGTCAAATTTACTTGGCATGTTTCAAATTATTTGAGTTATTTCAATTGCTATTCCATTCGCCTACGTATTATTATGTTAGAGTTTTAGGATGTTTCATTTTAAAATGATAAACGAGAAAACACGTCGTTACAACAGAAGATTACACAATATAATGTAAGAGTACTTACTGTATCCCAAATGTTCCATCAAGGTGTTGACCTGAGTAGATAGTAGTTCGGAGCCCGTCATGTTCGCAAGCTCGGCTCTTTGTATAAGGACTTCCGCTTCGTCGGCAGACAGTTTCAAACCTGGCATGGAATTAATTCTTAGAGTAGAGCAAAAATCATTGAATGATCAACTACTGCTTTTCTAGTCTAGAGGTCGTATACCAACCAGCCTGACTTCAGTCCCTGGACTGTCATCTCATTTGGAGTGGTCCTGGGTACTGTCACATTGGGTAATAAGAACGATAACTTCAATAAAATCCACAAATTTTATAGTAATAATAGCATTTTAACTGACCAGGGGCGCGCATAATGGAATCTTGGAGCCAGCGCCTCACGCCCTCCCGGTTCCAGAAGCATGGCGCCGTGCCCTCCTCATCGTCTTCCTCGTCGCGCAGCTCGGACGGCACCTGCCACACGGCTAGCTCGCCCGCCAACGAGCCACTCAGTAGCCGCGGCCCGTCACTCAGCAGCGCTACAGCCAGGCTGCTGACTGACAGCACGGCCAGCAGGCGTGCGCTGGCACCGCGTTCGGCCATGAGCCACACACGCAGCATATGGTCGGCGCCCGCCGCCGCCAGCAGCGCGTCGCCCCAGCGCAGCGACGACGCGCAGCCGCCGTGCAGCTCCAGCGCTTGCAGTGCACGCACCGTCGGCGTCGCCAGTGCCTGCGTGACGTCGTGAGATACTAGCATGTACAATATCGGCTGCATAGTTATTTTAGATCACGTTCGCGCCAAATGTACCTCATTGTAATGTATGCTCCAAATTTTGATGAGCGAGTCGCCACCGGCCGTCGCGAGGAGGTACGTGTCATCGAGGAGCGCCAACGCGCTCGGAGATGGCGCGAAGTCACAGCTCTGGACGCCCTCTGGTGAACACAAGCGGGTGTTATACCAGCAGCTGCTAGTGTAACACTCGCGTACCCACTACATGTTTAAGTCATAGGTACACTTATTATCGTAGGAAAACGCATGCAAAGTGAGCCCGACTAAGTACTTACTTTCCAATGGTAAGTACTCACAGTCTAACGATATGTCCCAATGCGACGATGAATAAATAAATAATCTTTAGTAGTAGATCAACGGTAGTCGTTGAGCTCCTTTATTTCTGAGTTCAGTTACACGATTACTGACAAACGCATGCATTGATCGAACAAGGTCAATTTAAATCTGTGTGGCGCTAAATAAACCACCAATCCAATTAACCAACCAACTCATGGCCCGAACAAGATTATGTCTAGACTTTGAAAGAGACTGACCTCTAAGTTGGTGTCCGTCTGTTTTCAGAGTAGTCGGATAAGAAACACGGAACTAACGGATACACGTGTTATTTATCTCCATTGATTTAACCACTAACCCAGGTCATGTGCATGCGGCTCGTGGTGCAACAAGCGCGCGTGAGGAGGCGGCGCGAGCAGGCGCAGCTCGCCAGCCGCGCTGCCCGTGGCCGCCAGCTGCGCGTCGCTCGACCACGCGCAACACGTCACCGCTGCCGTGTGCCCCACGAACACACTTCGGATTACGCCCACCACACAAAATATGTATTATATGGCTTTTTGTATTAATCTTATAATATAGTCCAGCAGACTCGTCAAGCCATGACGTAAAGCTGTATGCAAAATTTACGTACTCTTGGACTACTTATTGGTGAACACAATAATATTAGTGATATTAGTGTAGAATACAATGCATACCGCAGGTAGCGTGACAATGTCCGTCGCAGGGCTTTGTTTTAAAACTATATAGATTGGAAGTAAGCTACGGACTACCGAGTGACGAGTGATGAGTGAGTGACTTATCGGTGACCACCGACATGACGACTAATAGATAAGTATGGAAGAAAAAGAGATGTTGCGCAGACCCGATATTGGAATAAAGACAAGAGATGCTGATGAGATTAGCAGTACAAGTGCGATACAGTAACACCACTCAACACTCCCCCACAGGCGTATAAACGACATTCCGCGACTTTGTATTTTTTTGTTGAGCGTGGGTCTTCTTTCTAAATCTAACTAACGGGACTTAGTTACGTTACTTACAGTTAGAAAGAAGATGGGAAAATGTGCAATGAAAACATGCCATTTACAGTTCAAAACAAATCAAATATTTATTGGAACTAAAAAAAGGTTTACAAATTTTTAGTGTTCGTTAGCAGCTACGATAGTTTAAAAAAAACACTAAGTTGCAGACATTAGCGCCCACCTCCGAGAGGGGAGACGTCGGCGTTCCAACATTTATAATATTTTAATGCGATAAAATTAAATGAAAAACAGTTATACAAGAATCTAAAGTAAAAGTAAGTAAATACATAACTATTTAACTAAAATATTATTAATAGATTACATTACATTTAATTCCTATTATTTTTAATTATGAAAAAAATAAATTAAATAATGATATTGTGATTAATTATTGAATTGTGAATAAATTAGGATAAGATGTTCCAGCTGTCTAATGTGATAATGTGTGTATGTATGTAGGTATGTGTGTATATATGTAAGTGTGTGCAGGGTGTAATCTTTAGATGTCTGAGTTTGATTGAATACTGAGGTAGATTATCATGAAAGGAATATTATTGCCAGGACATGTTTAACTCAAAGGTAAATATGTGTCACCAGATTTTCTAAGCCCTCATACGTCAGGCTTTGGAGCCATTTGTCCGTGAGCGCTCTACACTTCCGTAAGGTAAGTGGATAAATATTTAAAATCTTGTTTACTCTGTTGTACAAAACAGGGCCAAAGAAGTAATACTGACGTTTGACCAAAACAACAGTTGGATACTTACGACAACGGATTACTTTTTCGTGTTTGTTAATTATTTTTAACCGACTTCAAAAAGGAGGAGGTTCTCAATTAGTCGGAACTTTTCTTTTTTATGTATGTTCCCCGATTACTCGAAAATGGCTGGACCGATTTGGATTTTTTTTTGTTTGAAAGTGGTCCCAGGTGGTCCCATGATCATCAAGTCAGGATCTGATGATGGAATCCTGAAGAAATAGAGAGAACTCTTCAAATTTTATAGGCACACTTGAAGCGATTTGGGTATTTTTTGGAAGAGTACTTTCTCGGTGTGGTCCCATTTTAAATTGGTGAAGATCTGATGAAGAACTTCGGAGATAGGCAACGGAACTCCTCAATAAATGATAGCAAATGGGCTGGGATTGCTGAAATCTCATGTCCGTCTATTGTTTACACCAGTTCATAACACAACATCACGCCGGTACGCTGTGAAGGAGTAAGCACATGTGAACCACTAAAAAGTGAAAAATAAAAACTTTTTCCCAAAAAAAACAACCGACTTCCAAAAAAACACTACAAAGTGAAAAATAACTTTAATTTCGGAAGGCGGTGACAAAAAATTTAAATACAGCTCCAAAGACACCGACTTCCGAAATTAAAGTTATTTTTCACTTTGTAGTGTTTTTTTGGAAGTCGGTTGTTTTTTTTAAATAAATTATTATCGCAGAAAACTTAATTTTAAGTATGAGCGTAACATAGTAGGGCTTGTTTTTCTTGAGGGTGGGAAACATCAAATAACTTCTCCTGCTCTGGGTGGAGCAGAAGGGCGTGTCAGACTTTTACTGACTAAAACCCACCCGTGTTCCCTCAGTTGCCTGTGTGCCAGGAGCTACGGTATCTCTGTCGAACAACCCACACCCCTGGCAGGCATCGGCCCTTGCCGACCCCACCAGTGGGGTCCACCAATTGGTGTTGCCATCTCTTTGAGGCGCGCGTGGAACACAACGCGCCGTCGACCCGGGCTTGGTCCTTACCGGACAGCGAGCTACCCATTACTCGCCGTCCGCAAGCCCGCGCCTACAGTGGCTGGAAATCAGCCTGGTATCCCTGACGCCCAGGACGTCCCCTGCGGCGACAACGGCCGTGAGGGCGCATATACTGCCTCTCCCTCACGTGTGCCGCCTCGCTCTTCGCAAGCATTACTGCTTCGCAGAAGGAGGTGACTGCTACCCATGCACTCTCGCTCCGTACCATGGCCTGGACCAGGGCCGGACGCGAGAGATCGCCGCCGCCGATCGCCTCCACGAGGACATGGCGGTGCTCCGCCCAAGCGGGGCAGACCTCCACCGTATGCACCACCGTGTCCTCAGGGCAATTTACGCAGCGGAAACACCCGGGCGTTTCCTCCTGCCTTATCCGAAACAGGAATCTCACGAAACAACCATGTCCGGTTAGTACCTGCGTTAGGCAGAAGGTGAGGACGCCGTAGCGCCTCTCATCTACTCCTCAAAGAGGGGACTTACCGCCGCAATCGTGGCGTGCCCAGCACTGGGTTGTGCTAATACCAAACATTGTAGGGTTGCTAGTAAAACTACGTTTCCTGTTTATGGGAATATGTGTGATATCTAAATCACCTGTGATGTTAAAATAAAGTACCTACAGATAGAAAATATGGTTTTTTCTTTTTCTTTATTGGGACATAAACCAGTTACTCGTTACAATTTAAGTGTGACAGACTAAATTAAAAACTAGCTAAACGTGTAACCCACACCAAGGTCCGCGAAATAATGGTTAGTACTTGGATAGTTTTATTCGTGCGTTGATTTTACAAAAGAGTTTTATAGAGTACACATAATACTAGTACGTATTTTGGAATATTTAGATAAGATGGCTATTTTAAAGATTCAATAGCCAATTTCTTTAACTTAAAGTGTGTAAGCGCAAAATATAAAAATCGATGAAGTCTATGTTATGATGTATCTACAATGCGTTTGAAAGGCGACCGTGCACCGGCGTGAGTTCTGCACCTTGCGGTGTGGAACAGCCGGGGCACACGCGCCTCTCGGCGCATCACAGTTTTTGGTACAATATAACATAGGTTATTGGTAATTGCTGGACAATCGAACCTGTTATTACACAGACCATGAAGCATCATGGCCATAAGTGGGCTGCGCCTCGACTCCAAGCTCTAACTGAGTGTATGGTAGTTTAGACTTAGTGCATCTATAATGCATAGCACGTAAATATTATTTTGAACGATTTCTATTTTTTTTCCAATTTTCAATTGAGAACGGACCAAAGCTTTAAATAGAAATAAAAAAAGTAGACGGTCTTTTAAAGTCGTTTGAAGAACGCATGACGAAACCAAACATTCGATACGCCCTATTCACGATGTTATCAATATGAAGATTGAAGTGCTATTTCGAGTTAAGGCGGTGATTTCTTGAAAACGCTCAAAAAGGTGGTTTTTAAACCAGTGTGTAACCGTAAATAATTTTGAAATTTAATTTAAAAAATTTAATTACAGAATTAAATTTTATAATGTTTTTGTTTTTTTGTAAAAGTGAGCATTAGGTACATTTCGGTAAACTAAGCTGGAGCTTGTTGTATGAACAATTTCGAGAAAGTTTATCAAGGTCCTCCTGCAAAAGCAGGCAACCTTGTGTGCTTTTACACGTCTCGTAAATTTTGATGTCATCATCGACATGACATTAGAAATCGGGAATTTATAAAACATTTCTTAATGTCGTTGATGAACAAAATAAAAAGTAGGGGCCCCATAATTGAGCCCTGGGGCACACCAGAGGTGACAATGATTGAACCATTAATGACTACTCGTATTTTCTGCGATCTATTGTGTATATACGCTATGAACTATCGTAACAAATTGTCACGGATCCCGTTGTAAGCAATTTTATCTAAAAGTATTTTGTGGTTCACAGATAATATATACTTCACTATGTACAAGACTCTCGACACTTGAAAAGCTTCGACATGGTGGACCTGCACCCTAATTGCGTAACTCACGATTCATCATAATTTGTTTCGTTTTGAAACAGATGGCTAAACCATTGCTTCCTATGTTCGAAAAATGTGTCTGCTCGGCAACGTAAATAACGCAGTGAATATTGTTCAATTGTCAAAATGAAACCGATTATGATTAATCGCATGTTACGCAATTAGGGTGCTGGACAGGTTAAAGATAGGGCGATAATTGTGTATGTTGTTTTTATCACCACTCTTGAACACCGGTGTGATATGCACCGTCCGTTTCCAAATATCGGTAAAGGTACCTTCTCGTAAACCTTTATTAAATATAATATGAAGGGGAATTACAATATTTCCTGCGATCTTTTTTATGAAGAATGGTGGCAAGCTATCGGGACCAGGACCTTAGTTCTAACTGCGTAATCGCTTTATGAATAACCTCTACCAGCAAATAGATGTCAGAAATACAGGACGAATTATCTGAATATGTATTAAATAGGTGGCTGCCACATCGCGAGGTTAAAATTATTGGGTTCATAAACCGAGGTCAAAAAAAAAGTGGCAACACTGCCCGGGTGACATGTCAAATTTTTGTTCCGTATTTTAAAATATAATTTTTATTAGTAATTAAGTGAAATTAAGGTGTCATTTTATGTGTATACCCACCTTCGGAGTCCACCACCAGGTAGGTGACATCATCAGTCACCAGGGTCTCCATGACCTCTTTCAAATGAGTCCAAACACTACGGTTCTACGTAGTGCCGTCAATGAGATCCTATACCCACCTTAGGAGTCCACCACCAGGTAGGAGACATCATTAGTCACCAAGGTTTCCATGAGCTCTTTCAAATGAGTCCAAACACGAAAGATCTACGTAGTGCCGTCAATGAGATCCTAAACCCACCTTCGAAGTCCACCACCAGGTAGTTGACATATCAGTCACCAAGGTCTCCATGAGCTCTTTCAATGAGTCCAAACACGACGGATCTACATAGTGCCGTCAATGAGATCCTATACCCATAGCTTTGATACATTTCACATTCGTCTTCAAATAGCTTGAATCAAAACGACGGCCTTGTTATCTACGTTCTCTCAGATTTACAGCATAACATAGTGGAGCAGTTCCGTGTGGTGCCGGACGTAAAAGAATAGCACCATCCCATTTCTTCCCGTGGGTGTCGTAGAAAGCAAGTAATTGACGTACTAGAGAATGGGCAGCAGCGTTCTCTATGCATTTTACCACCATACTGCGATCGCCAACCCGCCTGCTAAGCGTGGCGATTATGGCAAAACCCCCCTTTTGGGGGAGGCCTATGTCCAGCAGTGGACGTCTTTCAGCTGAAATGATGATGATGATGATGATAGTGGAGCCGGATTTTGCTGATGCAAACTGCCTAATCTGCAAACTCACTGACATCGTAATTATTGCTGTATACAGACCGCCATCCTTTCACCAAATTGACAACTTTCTGAACAGTCTCAATACAGTATAGCATAAGTATCCTCCCATAAAAATATATTTCTGGTGTTGGATACATTAACATTAATATTAGCACAACTAATCATGATCCAAATTATAACGAATACATGAATTTGACTGCATCACACGGACTCTTACCGGCATATACTCTCCCTACTAGAGACAATAATTGCCTGGATCATGTCATGATTAAAGTATTGAAATTGGTAGTATGTTTTTATCTTGGAGAGTCACATCACCGACCATATCCCAGTACTCGTTTGTATAAAAGACGTAACGAAATCACAAACGACTAAATTTGTATCAAAAGTTAATCTGTTATAGTTGTTGCTGAAATAGCAAAAACAGATTTTACTTCCATCTTGTCTACTAATAATCCTAATTGGGCTACTGAATTTCTTAGGAAAAACAAATTTAAAAAGTAGTTCGCTGAGCACAACCGTTCCGCAAAGAGCCGACCACGCGTTTGAACCGCGCGGCATAGTATCTCGCAGCAGTGTTGCCAGGGCCCTTAAGTCAAAAGTTACGTTTAATTTCCTGAAATGTTACATTTTTGCTGAAAAAGTTACATTTTGGAGTTTTTGGCGGGATCGGGTTGGAACATGTCGCACGAATTTTCATTTTCATGAAATTTATTGAATTAGCAAATTAAATTGTATAATTTTGGTAGTAAATTATTCAATTTAGTTACATGTGAGTGCACAAGTGTAGTGAAGGTGAAAATAACTGACTAACGTGGATTTTTCGTGTTCCCCCCAAAAACTCATATTAGGTTGTTATAAAGTTACTAGCGCTTTACAATAACTTTGACTTGACTGACTAAAGACGACAAGGACTGTTTTGTAACTTCGTGCCCGATATCGGGCCATTTAATTGATCTAAAAGAAAACTTACTTGACACTGGCTAAATGCACAAACCGTGCGAATCCAAAAACCGAAAAAAAAAATGTTTTTTGTTTTTGAGGTCGGAGGCAAATTGATGTCAGCAAAATGGCGGAATATAAAGGAGTCTATGATGTCTAATGGTGTATTTAACCTTATGATAAAACAGACTCTAGTTTCATTTGTTTGCAGCGCCATCTTCACAGTTGTTACTATCTTGTCTAGCACCCAACTTATTCTATTAAAATTATTCTATTTAGTTTGAACCAAATCCACGAGGTGATGATGCTTTTAAAAAAACTAAAAAACACGCTTTAAAAATCAAACTAAAAAAGGAGAAAATAATTTAATTCAATTAAAAAGCGTGCCAAGCGTGGCAAGCTTGGGACTTAGGGGCCATCCGGCCTCGAGCCCAGTTGCCAGTGGTTATGTGCAGCGCATGAGATGGACTCAGTCTATGAACGAGAACGTCATGCGCGCATATTACGGGTCTACAGAGGGGGGGACTAACCTCACTGCGTACCGCGAAAGGATGCTGTCTCTGTTCCAGGTACTAGAACCAACCGTCAACGTTTCTTCCCAACGACTGTCGGATCAGGTGCGGATCATCCAACGCAATCACAGGTTGGACGATACCGCACTTGATAGGCTGCGCTCAGAAGTACTGAGCAACCATTATCGTCTCGACTACGACACAAACCGTGGCACATACGTCAACTATTGATGCAATCTCGCCGCGGTCCGATCATGTTGAAGAAGAAGATGATAGGGTTGCCAAAGTAAGTAGCCAGTGCAACGGCCGATTGAGGAGCGCACTGGAGGATGCGTTTCGCGAATATCGGTCCACTCCGACTGAACTTAGACCCCGATTACCACGGTTACCCATGCACACAAAAAAATAGGGCGCTGGTGTGTGCCTTGGTCTCGCAGTCCAAGAATTTATTCAAGAGCAGCGAGGATCTCGTTGAGACACACTCGATCCTGTATTGCGCGGCTGTTGCAGCATGTCGTTTAGCTAACGTAAAGTTTCCAAACTGTGACGGAGCTTCTCGGCCGAAACCAGCTGCACCAGCCTGGCAGTGCAGGATCGAGCGTCGTATCGATGGGGCCAGGGTACTCATCGGCAAACTATACTGCTTCAGGGAGGGCAATACACGACCACGAATGATGCGCTTTGTGAGGCGGGCTTTCTCGGGGACTGGAATCAGTCCTCCAGAATACATGTCCCGTGTCACAGAGCGCATCGACTTCCTGAAACAGAAAGTCTGTGCTTGGGCGAGCCATATTCGGCGGTATAAGCGGCGGGTTGACCGGTACACACAGAATCATATGTTCCAGAGCGATGAGAGGTGGGTGTATAGAGCCTGGGAGCGACCCGAACAAAATTTGACGGACGTGTGCCACCCGGATGATACCACCACGAATGCATTCTGGCGCAGCATCTGGTCGGTGCCCGTCTGTTACGCTGAGGCTGGTTGGATGCAGGATGTCGAACGAGTGTGTGAAACTATACCAGAAATGGAACCGATTTCAATTACGCCATTAGATGTAGCCAGAGTAGTCCGTCCGTTACCCAATTGGAAATCACCGGGACCGGATGGACTGCATAACTTTTGGTTAAAATGGCTAAGTAGTTCACACACTCGCCTGGCATCTCAATTCCCGTCATCCTTAGAGTCTGGGTCGCTACCACAGTTTCTAACAACAGGCGTAACCCACCTGCTCCATAAGTCAGGTAGTCCCGCGGAACCCAAGAATTATAGAACGATAATATGTTTGTCGACGGTTTATAAACTTCTTACATCTATTTTGAGAGCGAAAATTAACACTCACATTAAGAATAACTCGATTATGTCTCCCTCTCAAAATGGATGTAGGAACGGGTCCCGCGGTACTAAGGAGCTACTCCTCATTGACATGACCATAAGCCAACAGGTTCATCGATCCCGCAAGGATCTGTCGATATGCTGGATAGATTATAAGAAGGCCTACGACTCGTTGCCAGATGCATGGCTCATGAAAGTGCTGGAGTTGTACAAGATTGATGCAACTCTACGCACCTTTCTTGAGTCGTGCATGGGGCAGTGGAGGACAGTCCTTCGCTTTCCGGGATGTCCACAGATCCAGGGGAATGATGAGCCCGTATGGATCAAACGAGGAATATTCCTGGGCGACAGCTTGAGTCCACTTTGGTTTTTCTTAACCTTGAATCCTCTAAGCACACTGCTGGAGGATTCAGGTTTAGGCCATCAGCTGAGGAGAGGTGGTGAGGTTATATCTCACCTCCTATACATGGATGACCTTAAACTCTTTGCCCCCAACAAATTACACCTGATGGAGTTACTGAAGGTATCTGAAACTTTTAGTAGCGCCATCAGGATGGAATTTGGTGTGGACAAATGTACAGTCATGCATGTAAAGCGAGGTGAGATTATGGAATCCAAGGGAATTCAACTTTCGGATTCCATACACCTCAGATCCCTCTCCTCATCTGAAATCTATAAGTATTTGGGTATGTCGGAAGCGTTAGGCATCAACGCTGATGACATGAAGCAATCGTTGAGGGAGCGCTACTTTGGTCGCCTGAAGAAGGTATTAATTAGTCTTCTTTCAGGCGGAAACAAGGTGCGCGCCTTTAACGGTTGGGTCATGCCAGTTTTGATTTCCTCTTTCGGCATACTCAAATGGACTCAGACTGAAATGGACGCCCTGGATCGACGGGTCCGTACACTGCTGACTGCAAACCGGATGCATCACCCACGATCATCGGTGACGAGACTGTATATCCCGCGGAAGTGCGGGGGTCGAAGCTTTTTAAATGCGAAGACTCTCCACAACCGCGAGGTGTTCAGTCTCAGGGAGTATTTTTTTAAACCGAAGTGGGTATGCACCGTGATGTGGTCGCAGTGGACAAGGGGCTCACCCCGTTGTCCATGGCTAAAGAGAACTGGCGCAAACCTGTAATGCTTACCATAGATGACCGCAAGGAAGTATGGCGAAACAAGGAGCTTCACTGGCGCTTCTATCGGGCTCTTTTTGAGCCTGGTGTAGATTTCCTAGCGTCCGTATCCTGGCTACGTTTTGGTGACCTTTTTGGGGAAACTGAAGGTTTCGTCTGTACAATTATGGACGAAGTTATCTTGACGAATAACTACCGGGGACATATTATGAAGGACGGGACGGATGACGTATGTCGGGCATGTCATTGTCCGGGTGAGTCCATCAGGCATATTGTCTCTGGTTGTTCTCGTCTTGCACAGGCATAACCAAGTGGCCAGGAATATTCAACAGCAACTTGCTTTGCAATATAAACTTGTGGATTCTGAGGTACCGTATTACAAGTATGTGCCCAGTTCTTGAAAATGACCATGTCACGTTGTACTGGGACCGGTCTACCACTACTGACAGGACTATTGTAGCCAATAAGCCTGATATAGTGGTGATAGATTGGTTAGCGCGCCGCGCAATGATAGTCGATGTAACCATTCCGCATGATGGGAACCTCATAAAAGCTGAGAAAGAGAAGCAAATTAAATATCTCAGAATCAGAATCTTTATTTGTTAAACATAGGTATTTACGTAATGGGGTCTCGACTTAGCACACGAGGTTGTTGACATGTGGAATGTGAACTCAGCGATCATTGTGCCGATAGTTGTATCAGCCAATGGACTGATGGTCGAAAGCCTCGAACAACATCTCTCGAAGCTCTCGTTAGGCGGTTGGGTCAAAGGCCTGATTCAGAAGGCAGTACTTCTCGATACGGCTCGCATCGTGAGGAGGTTCCTGTCTCTGGAGCCCTAGCCACCGGTAGCTTGAACCCTGCTCCCAATACCGGCGGATCTCTATTTTATATAGTTTTAAATGTTTTATTTTTATGTGTGTTTTATAAAAAAATATTTAATCATTTAAAACAATAAGTAGAAAAATTATAAACGAAATAATAATAATAAAATTGTTTATTGACACAAAATACAGGTGTAACATACATATTTGAAGCCCTGGCTCCTGAGCTAGGTAACAACCTATGTTACAGGAGCCAGTGTCTTCACCCGTTTGTTTCATAACATAGTCTGTGCAACAATTGAATAAGGTAATAAAAAATAAAACATGGTAAAAAAAAAGAAATGAAAAATGCACGCAAGCTCTTTTGGTATGCAATAACTGTACATTATATGTGTGTGGGATGGTGTGTGGGTGGGTGTGTGTGTGCGTGTGTGTGCGTGTGTGTGTGCGTGTGCGCGCGCGCGTGTGTGTGTGTGTGTGTGTGTGTGTGTGATGGTGTGTGAGTGACAGTGTGTGTGTGTGTGTAGGTGGGTGATGGTGTGCGGGTATGTGTTTTATGAGTACTGCTGGTATACTAGGTCTTCCGTCCGGTGATAATCCAGTGTTTGAAGCCATGTGGAGATTTTATTTTTACTTTCTCTAGTTGTTAAAGGGTTTATGTTAAGGGCATTGTTTATCTTATTGTAAATGTATGAGGACATGTAAAAGTATTGTAGTCTAGCGGAAGCTGTTTTACATAATACTGGTCTGCTTATATCCGAACGAGTAACAGCTCTCTTTACATGCAGATAGATGCTTTGCTTTTGATAGTACATTGCAGAGCATTGCTTTTTATACTAAAAATGGTTATTCATTTAGAACTCATTCAGGATGCTGTAGTTATATTATCTGTTTTCGTATAATCAAATTAGAAGAAATCGTGCCTAAAGTAGATATTGGGTAGGTTTACCCTTTTTATGAATTTTCGATTTCGAATATAATTCGATCGATATCGAGATCCATTTCGAACAGTATACGTCGCGTGAACTAATCCAGAATTGCAATAAGCTATCACGCACGCCCGAATGCAGGCTTTTATACTGGTATTATGCTTTTTTTACATTTATTATTATTCTTTGTGAGCATAGTTTTCATTTTATTTGTTGGTTTATTGGCACGGCTAACCGACATATGGCAAATTATATATTTTAGTATTCTGTGTCTCGTAAAGTTAATTACCTAACCTACCTACTATTGTATAGAATCAGGATTATCTATCTAAACAGACAGCTGTGCTGCTAAGGAGTCTGTTGCGCCTCTTGTTGCGGTGGTGAAGAGCGGTCAATTTGGGGGACGTCTTGTGTAATTTTCCGTTCGAAAAGTTCTGATTCTCAGGCTAATTTGAAAAAAATACTTTTGATTTGATACTTTTGATGCCTTATGATTATTTTCTTTTTTATTTATCTGTACATATTATTAGCTTTGTTTTGTGTTTATCAAATAATTTTCAGTTTGAAATAATAAAACTTTTGATTTTATGACAAAGTTGTGAGGTAAGTACTAGGACTGGGAAACACATGCACTTACTGCAGTGGCTTGGGGTCATCGTCATCGAGGCTCCACAGCGGCGCGAGCCCATCGTCCGTGGCCAGCAGCAACAGGGGTGGGCGGCCGGACGAAGCGCGCGCCGCCCGCACCCCGCCGCCCCCCGCCTCGCCCTCCGTGCTTTCTTCGTTGCACACTGGCACGTACAGGGAACGCAGCTGCATGCCCGACTGCAACAATAGCAAGCTGGTACCAACCTCACCACCATACCATAAACTGACTGTTGCATTCGGTAGCAAAGAATCGAATAACATTTCTATAGGATTGATGAACCGATTCCATAGTATTTGGCACCTATGTAGATCTCAATTCTTTTATCGGAAAACTTGACTCCTTTATACATTTTTGTTTTATCGTGAGGATCGCATATACGTATACCTCAACGTCCCAGACGCAGGCGCGCCCGTCCAGCCCGGCAGTGAGCAACGCTCGGCCGGCCGCAGTGAAGTCGGCCGCCATGACGGGGTAGTGGTGCGCGGCCAGCGAGTGCACCAAGTCCAGCTCGCCCACCTCCGCACTCCAGCGGAACAAGCGCGCCACCCCGTCGCTGTTAACAGTCACAACATGAAGCCCATTTGACGTGACATGACACGGCACATGTGACTCACTAGTCTGTGGCACTACTCATACCTGGACGCGGTGGCCACTAGGTTCCTGTGCGTGGTGATGTAGTTGATGGCTCCTGCGTGCACCACGTTGGACCATAGGCGCCGCAAGCACATGTGCTCCGCTTCCACATCGTGATCGTCCAGCACCGTCTGCGTTGCCACCTCATGCTGGTCTACCACCTCTTCGTAAACTGGTCCAATGCCCTGTATATAGTATGTGCAATTTAGCAAAAAAATAAACATATTTTACATATTTTATACGTATTTGCAATTACTGACTTTAAGATCACCGAGACCGAAATGAGCGAGCGCTTCGCACGGGCTATCTAGTCGATCGTCGAGCGTGAGAGAGCCCAGCGACCACATCCGGAGTGATCTATCGTTCGAACCTGTAACTTAATGAAAACTGCATTACGATGAGTCAGTACCAGACACTATTGTGGCTATAAACTAACATAAGGCTACCCGGTCCGTAGATACTCGTAATGGCGGCCGTTTCGCGGCTCCCGGCCAATATCATCGCCCCGGGGCCCGATGGAGACCACACGCTGGTCTTCCGAATTGCTGTCGAGTCCACCATGAATCATCTGGGTATGTTGGTCGACAACCGGCGGGACTTCGCCCCTCAGTTTTGGCGGCTAACGCCCAAGTTAATAGGCATGGCGGGTACATTCACAACGCTGCTTTCCAATTTAGGAGCCCAAGCACCGCCTGTAGGTGGTTGTAATTGGGGATCGTGCGATTCACGGCCTAGTATAGTGTATGGGCTTTTAACCTGACGGCCGGTGGCATCGCAATACTGCGAAAAGTAGTGAGGTCGATGGCCATCATAGCTATCAGGGACGACAGGCTTCTGCACCCTAGCTGCCGTCGAGGCGATGCAACCATAGCTCGATGAATAGCTCAGAAGGAGCCACGACTCCCTGTCATTTCGAACGATGCAAGTGCTCTCGGGACATGGCTGATTTAGGAATTACCTGTGTCACATAAACAGGGAGCCGGATGGTCTGTGTCACCACTGCGTCCACGTTGGGATGACACGACAAGGCATACACTGGTGGAGTGAGCCGTATAAGAAGAGCTGCGCCGTGCCTTCGTATCAGAAATCGGAGCCGACCTGTCGCTGCCGGCCGTCGCTCGTTCGACGGTCGGGAGCGGCGATTTGTGTGATGCCGTGATCTCTTTTTGTGAAACCAGCATTTTACAAAAGGAGGCCGCAGGAGATCAAATCCACTCTCCCACATCAAGTTGATCCGGGTGTCGACGGAAAGCGGTAAACGCCCTCTTTCAGCCCCCCTAAACAGGTCCTGTTTGCGGATCGTTGCGGGGGGAGGCCTTTACATCACTCCTCCCGTGAGCCAATGGTGGCGGCACAAATTCCCATGATCTCCAGTTCAAGTGTGGAAACGGAACACCGGGGTGGTTTTTAGTCAATAAAAGTATGACTGCCCTTCCGCCCGCCCCAAGGCTGCGAATATTCATGAAGATTTAATCTTTTACCTTTATTTAACTCCGGAACAAAAAAAAAATGCTGACCGGTAACAATGTATCGCATATCGTGCGCGACCACCACGCAGGTGAGGTACCGCGAGTGTGCGTGCACGACGCGCACGCAGCGTAGTTGGAGCCCGTCGGACTGCCACAGGCGCGCCGTGCGGTCCAGCGACGCGGACGCCAGTACCGCGCGCTCCCCCCAGCCGGCCCAGCGTAGCGCCGTCACCGCTGCCGAGTGCCCGCGCAACTGGTGGCCGCCAGCCAGCAGTTCACGTGGCCAATCGTCTTCCACGCGCGTGTGCCACACCCGGATGAGCGAGTCCTGCCCACCCGTAGCGCACAGCTTGCCATCTTCCGTGACGTCTGCGCACAGTGCGCCCAGATCATGCACGTTGTCCATCCAAGCGAGTGCCATCGGCGTTGGATGCCCGCTTATCCCTCTTCGACACACGTCTGTCCACATAAATACGTAAAGTAAAAACCAAGTACCACAACATTGAATGTCGTGACCGAAAAAACATTACCTGCCAGATCAAAAACCTTGAGCACCCCGTGCGTGCACGCGGTGAGCAGCATAGCGCCGCACGCGGGCGCCGTGACGGCGTGCAGCGCGCCCTCGTGTGCGTGCAGGCGCGCAAGTAGCTGCGCGTGCGGCACGTGCCACACGCACAGCACGCCATCGTCGTGTCCGGACAGCAGACGCGCGCGCGCCGCCCAGCACAGCGCGCGCACTGTTGTGGCGCCTGGCGCGGCCAGCAGGCGGCGTGGCGCCAGATTCCGGCCTGCCCACACGCGCGCGGCTCCGTCCACGCCGCCCGACGCCAACAGTACGCCAGACGCCGCCCAGCGCGCCGCCGTGATGCCGTAGCGGTGCGCGTGCTCGGCGCGTGCTTCTTCGTCCCAGCCGGTGCCGCTATTCCAGCGCCACAGCCGCAGCGTGCGGTCGCCGCTGCCGGTCACGAGCTGGGCACCACTCGCGTCTGCGCATGTCACCTCAGTGCGGTGGGCGCGCAGTGTCTGAATCAGCGTTGGTTCCTCGATCTCTTCCATAACTTTCGTGCTTTACAGCTTTCTAGCTGGATTTTTGCGTTCAGGCTACCGCGTTAAAATTACACTGAATTATAATCATCACTTAAACATTTCCAGAACACATGATTCATAAATAATTATTTAAAGTTTACTCGTTCTTAGTAATTATGTAGTAGACATAAGTTGTGTCGCTGCGGCACGTTCAATGAGTAATGTTTAGCGAACAATCATTGCCGTATGTGTGCCGTGAGTGACTGAGTGCCGGGTGAGTGGCCTTGCCGTCCTACCACCCGCCGTACGTATCGGCAATCGATGGCCGGCTGCTGACTATGTCGCGTGACCGGTGACACCCGCCTCACCTGGGACACGCGCGTACTACGTCTACTACCCGCGCAGCCGTAATACTACGTAGTGGTACATTCAATAACACGCGGCAGCATGACAAGCCAATTAAAAAAAAGGAACTGGCGACGCAGCCGCGTGTATATTACAAGAACCATTTGCAGCCAGTTTCGAACCCTTAATAACTCAAAATACTTATATTTAACATAAATACATGACATCATTTATTAGAACCGAAATGTAATGGTATAAGAGCGTATAAGAGCGCATTTATAGTAGTTTTTCGTGATTATTTAATTAAATACAAAAATAAGTATTATTTTTTTCAGCCAAGTATTAGATTGTTGGTACCTATTTATAAAATAATATTAACTCTTTAATAAAAGCATTTAATCGTATTAAGTAATGAAAAATTAAACCGCTGAAATAAATGAAAAGCAAAAAACAATAAACCTTTTTGTTTAACCCTAATAACTGGGTTCGAAAGTCGGTGACTTTGGATAGGTACAGTAAGGAGCCATAAGTCCACTAGCATACTAAGGGTTATATTGCTATAAACTCGCGGTCCAGGCCGTACCTACAGCTGTGTGTATAAGTGATGTATCAACACAGAACGCACACCTCAGAATTCACACACTGCACGATTGGCGCAGTGGTTAAGCGATTGACTGCTGCGCTGCGTGTCGCGGGTTCGATCCCCGCACGGAACAAATATTTGTATGACCTACAAGTAGTTGTTCCGGGTCTGGCTGTTTGTGTATGTGAGTTTAAATATTTGTAAACGCACCCACAATACAGGAGAAATTCCTATTGTGGGGCAACGTTTTAATAAAGAAAAGAACTAAAAAAACTGGCGTTGAATGAAACAAAAAACATACCATCGCACAGAGTACGTAATTACGTATGACCTTGGTCCATTCATACCATTGCTAAAATTCACGTTGTAGAATCAAGTCCGAACTTTAGTGGTTGATAAAGATAAAGATAAAAGATAAAGATAAAGATAAAGATAATTTTATTTGTCAAAACATGTGTATACATGCAAATTAAGCATGCAGGATGTCACAATATTAATATTTTGTCCGTACATGTTTTACCCGTATGGCGTACAAATTTAGAAAATTTACAAAATAAAATAAAAAATCATTACAAAATAAAAACTAAATTACTAAAGGCAATTCAATCCAAATACACAATGGTCAGTCATAAACAATAATAAGTCATTAAAATAAACTAATCATAAAATGTCACAATAATAAAGGAAATTAAAAAATAAAAATAAAGAAAATAAAAATGTCAAATAATGTCATTCAAAAAGTCATTTATATTATAATAACACTTCTCTGTTAATAAATCTCGCATCTTTTAATACCTTTTTTTTTTTTTTTTTCTTTTTTTTTTTTTTTTTTTTTTTTTTTCTTTTTCGAATTTATGTAATACAATCATTTTTAGAGGTATGAGAGTGTGTGTCTCTATAGTATAGAAATTACTTATTATAAGAAGGTCGTAAGTTAAACCGAAGTGTCAGTCTATTGCTTTTTGAGATTGCTAGTCCATTTATGACTGCTACTGTGTTTTAATTTTATGTCACCGACTTCCGAACTAAGTTATTAAGGTTAAACAAAAAGGTTTATTATATTTTGCTTTTAAATTTTTTCGGCGGTTTAATTTTTATATTAAAAAGTTTTTATTTTATAATTTTTCGTGACTATAATCTACTAATTACTAGATGCTTATTTTTTTTTTTTTTGTAAAACACAACTCAGCATTAAAGTCTGTGAGTGAACAATCAATCATCCCCTGTTTTCCTACCCTTAGACTTGGATTTTTTCCCAAATTTATATGGGAACGACTTCGGGGTATACCCTTTCCAATAATAACCTTACCTACTTCCAGATGACCTAGATTTAAAAATAAATATAATTTATAAATTAATATTGACATCCATTTTCACATTTATGTTCTGATTGGATTTTTCACCTACTCCAAATAGTTCATAACGTAAACTATTGACAGTAGGTCATTAAACTTCAGAAACCGAAGTGACTAAAGGCAGGCAGACAGGCGCGACGCGACAGCGTGAGGCGACTCTAGTAGAACAATTTCTATGAACATTTTATGAAAATTGTAGAGGCCAGGGCACACCAGCAAACGGCAAGAGACGGCATCGAGATTTGCTGCTGGCCAGCGCACACTGGTGATTTGCGATGCCGCCAGCTGCCGCGCCGGCGCGGCGCACTACTGGATGCCGCGGCATTCCACGGTAAAACACACGGGAATACGGAGTGCTCCTCCGCTTCCACTGCCTCACAACACGATTGTATTCTAGCAGACTCCGGTGCATACCATTGCATGCCTTCGCTATTTGGTGTCGCAAACTGCCATTAACTCACGCCGCATGCTATCGCGTCCTGCTGTATGTCGTCACATCCCATCGTGATATCCACGTGCGTATAACCGAATTCTTCAAAACCACTGAGAAAAATCCACTGTGGACGGTCTCTGAGCTTTGGAATCTACATATGTCTCATACGAATTTACATTAGTTAAATTTATGATTTTTCCATTTTTTTGGACAAAGTTTTGTTTTCACTTTTTAGGTATAGTACCTACCCCACCATACCAATTCAAAATTTCATCATACTTGAGGTCACTACAATGCATATTTATGCGATAGCCGCAATCGCGGTTGATTTGCTGTAATTTTTTTAAGAGTTCCATTGTCTGTCTCCGAAACGCATCATCAGATCTATATGAAATTTAAATGGGACCATCTCGGAATAAACCCCATTCGAACAAAAGAATTTTGCAAATCCGTCTATATAAGACGGAGTTATGCCCGAACATATAAAAAAAACAAAACATGTCGAATTAATAACCTCCTTCTTTATGAATTCGGTTAAAAATACTCTGCTCCGCCATCCGCCGACATGTGATAGCCTAAATTATCAATAACTGCGTGTATATTGTAAGCTAACAAAGTAGCTAATACATGTTGACTTTTCTTGGGAAGAAACATAATTATGTTCCCGAACTAATACAAAATCTCTAACAAAATTGTTAGTATCAAAATACAATAGATGGTCACTATGACGACATGTCAAAATATGCATTAAATTATTTAGCCTAAAAATGTAATCATTTTCTTCAATATTCAAATTATTTGAATACGGCAAAGCACATAATATTATTTTACCTAATTTTTAATTTAAGTAGGGAGTCAATACCATTAACTATGTGCCTTTTAGTTAAACTCAGACTGTTTCCAATTAAAAGAACTACAGTTGTCTGCTCATTCAATTTCGTATTTTTTATTTTATGAACCAGCTCATTAAAATGCAGGTTATGGTAACAACAATTCCTTATAGTATGTTTAGAGCATTTATGTAACAATGATTCAAAACTTGCTCCTAATCTATCAGAATATACCAAAACATTACTTTGAGTGGGATAGATAGACACTGTCTAGTGTATGAGTTAAAATGGGTGAAGCGGCAGAAATAACATCCTGTGACATGAGAGGTGGGGGAGTGGGAGCACAAATACAGGTGAGATTGTTTGTCAGTGACTCATACCTCTCTGCATTGTACTTCACCAGATCCACCAACTCACAGGCCTCCTGCAAACGGTCGCTTAACATTTGTTGACTAGACTCATACTTACAAGATATTTCTTTAAGTGTATTTTCCCTGCTCAGTACTAAATATATTTTAGCCAGAAAAGACTCAATGTTCATGGCCCCAATTCTAGCACCTGATATATTAAAAATTATCGCAGCTTTAAAAAATACAAGCAGTATAGGATACGATGGCATATGCACAAAAATTGTTAAGACTGTAGCATATGAAATCTGTGGCCCCTTAAGCTACATTATTAATTTAAGCATCACTGAAGGTATATTTCCGCATGCGCTAAAAAAATCTATCGTAAAACCATTATTTAAGAAACAGGAGAGGGAGCTAATGGAATTTTACAGGCCAATATCATTAATACCAATAATTTCAAAAATTATCGAAAAATATATTCATAGGGAACTTAATACCTATTTTGAAAAAAAAAACATATACTCTGTGATGAACAGAAAGGATTTAGGGAGAAAAAAACAATTAACTTGGCCATATACGATTTCTTGCATACTATTATGACAAACATGGACAAAAATTCACCAGTCTGTGCCATTTTCTGCGACATGACACAAGCATTCGATTATGTCCAACATAATATATTACTAAATAAACTTGATGCATATGGGATAAGACGAAACATATATAATCTAATACAATCATACCTTCAAGACAGAAAACAAGTAACGCAAATTAGTAGAATAAATATGAGCTCCAAACGTGAAGAGATTTTCGCGTCATGCGAGCGTACCGTCCCTCATGGAGTTCCGCAAGGCAGTGTACTCGGACCACCCCTGTTTACACTCTATATAAATGACTTCCCTAAATCTATTAAACATCCTATGACACTGTTTGCGGATGACAGTACGATAACTATACCATGCCAGAATAAGAATACATATGAAACTGAAATAAAAAATACATTAATTGTAGCGGTAACCTGGCTGAATAGTAATAATTTAAAAATTAATATAAATAAAACCTTGATTATGCACTTTAGCCAACGATCATCATTATTCTCTAGTCTTGACATTGAATATATTAATAATAATATAGAGAAAGCTAATACTACAAGATTTTTAGGCCTAACAATCGACAGAAACTTAAATTGGAAAGCGCATATTGAGGCTCTAGCCAAAAGAATAAGTAGTGGTGCATACGCGTTATATAAATTATCATGTACTCTAAATATAGAAGCGCTACTAACGGCCTACTATGGTTTAGTTGAATCCGTCATTAGATATGGTGTTATCTTCTGGGGTAACTCAACCGATAGGGATATCATCTTTAAAAGACAAAAGTGCCGCGTAAGATCTATGTTTAATCTCAAAACTACCGATAGCTGTAAAAATTATTTCACTAAATATAACATATTAACATTACCTTCACTATATATATTAGAAATAGCATTGTTCGTAAAAGCAAATTCACATTTGTTTCCTAGTATGTCAGACAAATTTCCAAGAAATAGACGTGATGATAGCAAACTATGTGTACATTCATCAAAAACTGCACTTATGAGCAAAAGTGTTTTTTGCATGGCACCAATTATCTATAATAAATTGCCCAAAAGTTGGAAAGAGCAAACTGTACCTAAACTTAAGCACACAATGAAATTGTTTTTAGCACAAAAAGCATATTATAGTATTCCAGAATTTTTAAACGACTCATGGTAATTATTATAAATAAATAAATATAACTAACATTATAGTGATTATGGTCATGTAGTAGTGGAGAAATTAAATAAATAATTGAATGCCTATTAAAACTGATGTAAATCGACATTGTGATAAATTATAATCTGTAATACTTAATGGATGGAAAATTAATAATTGAATAATGTAAATGATTGAATACTATATAATTTTGTTTAACTGTGACTGATATTTAATGTATAAATGTAAAAAGTTATAAATCCTTAATATAAAAATAGTATATAATAATAATTGTACCTTAGAGATTTGCACGCCATGAGAAATGGCAGACATGTCGTGAGTCACTCTTTATTTTAAGATCTTGCATGCATGTATTATTTTAATTCTGTATGTATACACATGTTCGAGCAAATAAAATTTCTTTCTTTCTTTCTTTCTTTCAGTAATTCCTGTTGAAGGATTTGTATGTCAACATAATACATTAATCTGCTTGTTTCTAACTAATTATTACATACATTTAGTTGGCTTTGTAAGTTGACACGTTCTTTCCTAAGATTTAGGTTAAATTTGTAAACACTTTGTGTCTTCAAAAGTTTCTTATACTTTTAATATTCTTACAAATTTTAATATACTTCTTAATTTTATTATGACTAGTTAAAGTTGGACATCTAGTTAAGGTATCGTCCACAATCAGGTCTATGGCAACGGTGGCTTGACATACTCCAGTCCGGACATACTTCACCTCTTTTTCGAAGTTGGACCTACCTAACTGGACAGTTTGTCTTAGGTAAACGTACCCGTCCACAACTTCGAGTGTAGCGTCTCCGATTTTTATGAGAGTGGGTGTTACATGGGCTTTTGACATTACCTTTGTGTTGTCCATATTCATTTTAAGACCCACTCTTTCGGAAGCTCTACTGAGGTCGTCGAGCAATGTACTGAGGTCCTCCATAGTCTCAGCCATGACAACTACATCATCGGTAAACCGAAGGTGGGTGAAGATCAGTGATGTACTCGCCATTGATGTTGATACTAGCCCCTTTCCAGTCCAGACCCTTGAAAACCTCAAGTGCAGCAGTGAACAGTTTCGGAGAGATAACGTCCCTTTGTCTCATACCTCGCTGCAGATGGATAGGTTTCGAGGTCTTAAGATTGTATTTTGTGCACATCAGGGTTCACAGTTCGGTGTTATGAAAATTGGTCGAATTTTCGAATAGGTATCGACATATTTTTTTATTCGAATAATTCGAAAATTCAAATCCAAGCCCTAGTAAACACAACGTGGATCGGGAATTGCAATGAAACCTGACGTGACACCAACGCACCAAGATTGAATGTGCAAGTAAAGATGGTTTTTTTTTTTTTTTTTGAGGGTGGGAAATCATCAAATAACTTCTCCTGCTCTGGGTGGAGCAGGAGGGCGTGTCAGACTTTTACTGACTAAAACCCACCCGTGTTCCCTCAGTTGCCTGTGTGCCAGGGGCCGCGGTATCTCTTTCGAACAACCCGCAACCCTGGCAGGCATCGGCCCTTGCGGACCCCACCAGTTCGGCGCACCAGGACACGTGGCACGCCGTGACCACCCCAGGAACCAAGTAACAAAAGGGCCCCAGACGTACCCGTGTCTGGTGCCCTTGGTCCCCCTGCGACGGGTCAGCACAGTGGCCCCGCCGCCTACCACTTTTCGGCCGCAGGGGATAGGGAGAGCGGCCAACGCTATACCGACACTCCTCTTCCCCTGCGGCCCCACCGCGTCCGCCATCAAACGGTGGCGGCCCCGTCCAGGCCACGGAAGGGAAGAGCGCTACTCAGAAGTACCGGCACTCCTCCTCTTCCGCAGCCTGTAATCTTCAGCCGCGATGCCTCCCATTCGACACCGCGGCCCGCCTCAGTTGCGGTGCACCTCACCGCAACCTACATTCTGGCCGCTACGTCGTCGGCTTGGAGACAAAAGCCCTGACGAGCGGCCCCACCTTGGGGTTCCTCTTCGCTTCACCGTGGGAGCGGACCACGGCTACTGAGCCCCCCCGCAACGACAATGCGGGAACCCACTGGGGGGAAGTAAAGATGGTGAATTTATAATCTGAAATCGAAAAATTAATGATGGTTTTTTATCGAACCTAATACAATAAAACACTACAAAGTGAAAAATAACTTTAATTTCGGAAGTCGGTGTCTTTGGAGCTGTATTTGAATTTTTTGTCACCGCCTTCCGAAATTAAAGTTATTTTTCACTTTGTAGTGTTTTTTTTTGGAAGTCGGCTGTTTTTTTTTGGAAAAAGTTTTTTTTTTTTTTTTTTTTTTTTTTTTTTCACTTTTTAGTGGTTCACATGTGCTTATCCCTTCACAGCATACCGGCGTGATGTTATGTTATGAACTGGTGTAAGCAATAGACAGAGATGAGATTTCAGCAATCCCAGTCCATTTGCTATCATTTATTGAGGAGTTCCGTTGCCTATCTCCAAAGTTCTTCATCAAATCTTCACCAAATTCAAATGAGACCACTACGAAAAAGTACTCTTCCAAAAAATACCTAAATCGCTTTGTGTGCCTATAAAATTTGAAGAGTTCTCTCTATTTCTCCAGGATCCCATCATCAGATCCTGACTTGATGATCATGGGACCACCTAGGAAGTATACCCTTTCAAACAAAAAAACAAAATCCAAATCGGTCCAGCCATCTTCGAGTAATCGGGGAACATACATAAAAAAAAAAAAATGTTCCGACGAATTGATAACCTCCTCCTTTTTGAAGTCGGTTAAAAATAAAAATCAATTGTTTGCTTTGATAACAACTCAACTGTAGAACATTGTAGAACCATATTTTTCTATTAATTATCTTACTTCAGTATAGAATGACATTAGGAAGTATAAATGCATAAATTCCTCAGTTTTAAGACAAACATTACAAAAAATCGACTGTTTAATTCAAGATAAATCTTCACATTTACATTACTACGAATAAACCTTTACTCATTATTAATTATTAAATACGATTATATAAACGTCAAAATAAAATATACATTCAAAACCCACCCTATTGTCAGATGCATAGCCAAAGAAATAACACTCCTTTAATTGCTATTTATATTTTATACACTGATTATTTAAATCATCACACACAGACATTTTAACCTGGGCCTTAGTCTAAAAACTAGATCTATGCAGGATGTCTAGACTCAAAGCATGAAATCCGTAGGGTCTACTGAAATTACAGGTGATACCTACACCGTGTCACCTACGGATATAAGAATGAAAGCACAACACGATTTAAGAGCGCTGTCACATATTTTTGGCATTTAACAAAACAAAATTTCGAGAAATTGTAATTTTCCGACTCCCGATTTCGAGCAAACATTAGGTTTTTCTTGACACTGGTATCAAACTAGCAGCACGAAAATGTCTGAAAAAACTAATATTTTACTGGTAATATAGTGCTTAAGGCAGTAGACTGATTAGAATCGAGATAAACATTGAAACGACGCAAAAAAAAAACATTATCACAACCAATACTTATCTAAAATGTAGGTATGCATTATTAAAATTGTTATATGTTTTTTTGTTACTTTCACATATTTTTATAGAATATTCTAAAATAATGTCTGATAAATTGTTGTACGTCGCGCATGCGGGCAGTCCTCACCGACCCTGACGACCACATTACTATCCTTCAGGAAAGCAATAGGGCCACCAGTACAGTTCGCACACACCGCACAAAATCGTCCTTCCGACCTCGCCACCGAGGTCCTCGCGCCCCGCGAAGACCCCTAGTAGTATCGGCGCCTAACGTCGAGACCCCCGACCGACCCTTGCTCGTTGAAGCGCCAGCCCGCGCCGCAGCTGAGCCAGTAGCTTTAAATTCCCCGATCAATAATAATGCCAATATTTTGATCCAGCCTGTCCCCAATAGCGATAGCTGTCCCCCTATCAGTGACGCCCTGAGCCGAGGTCCGTACCCCACAGGGGGTGCCCTCAGCGTGCAGTCGCTTAGCTTGTAAATTTTAGTTTGTAAGCCCTGGCTGGAGGCGTTAAGTGTAAAATCTTAATGGCAGCCCCAGGAATGACCGGTTGAGCAGTCACGGCCTCTCAAGGCCAACTGCGAGATGCCCAACAAAAAAAAAAAAAAAAACATGCGGGCAGTGCCGCCCGAGTTCTTCTAGAGAATGGACATATGTGACTTGTGTCCGCACCCACCATTATTTTCAATTATGTATTTTTGACAGTTACTGTTGGTGACCCCTGGGGGTCGTCAACAGTTTGACTGTAAGTATTCATTGTACCTACTTTTGATGTGATTTTAGTCATGTTCTATGTTTGAAAGGTATATTTTTCATCCCTTCTATTCAAAAAGTGTCGTTTTGTTCCTCTATAAGCGGCAGCAAAGTAGCTCTTTTCTCCACTAGACTTTTTAGCGGGCAGTTATGAGATTTGAATTTGGAACATGAATCGTTCATTGAAATCGAACGCAAATTGTATAAATTACTGGCTGTAAGTGTTGGCTGTATGGTGTGGGGAGGCGCGGTACGAAAAAAAAAACAAAAGCGCGAGATTTATTTCCCTGTTCTTGTAATCGGTACGGACTTTTTTAGAATAGAATAGAATAGAATAATATTGATTTGCTGTAAAACATGGTATATGAAGATGGTAAAAAAAACAAAATAACAAGAGCATTCATGTTTTTGCTCAGCTATAAGCGTACAAATTTACACCAGCATATATAGCCAAAGAATTCTTTGACGCGATAAAAACTAAGACTACACAACCATTTGTAAACAATCACAAAATAAATTAAGATATTGCATTGTGAATTTGATTTTATTAGTACGCAACTTGACTAGTATCAGTGATTGGTTTCGATAAATATATTACTGCGTTAAAATATTATGTTATAATTAAATACATAAAAATTAACCTTAATTCAAATACAAAGAAATAATGCTTAATTTAACAAATTGTTACCATTTTGAATTATGTTTAACGTTCATCTATTGACTTAAAATTCGCGCGCTTTTGCCCCACTTGGTAACGTGGACGCAAAGCTGTCAAGTAATTGAATACTGTTCACTGGGCCAATATATTTTGGATTGTCGAGCTGTTTAGGTCAGACTTGGTATTAAATAATCATATTCGTATAGTGTTAATGTATAGTGTTAATAATTAAAAGTATTTACCACAGTATAAGTGACTTTTTCTTTCAGTTCAGAAGTGGGATATTTCACGTAAGTGTTATTGCCTTATGTTCCATTTCTTTTTAAATGATTTAGTGTGAATCTCATCCTTATGTTGTGCATATTTGAATATTAGGTGATAAGTTTGTTAATGTCGTATCACGAATATTTTTTTTATTTATATTGGAACAACTGATCAATGATGCCGATTCTGTTGGCACAGAATTCTCTAAACTAAACTAAAAATCACCAAAATTTAGTTTATTCCTGTCAAACGACGATTTCCCATTCTGAAATTGACTAAAGTGACACAACTTAACTATAATTTAGTTTGACAGCACTAAGATTGCACTGAATTATTAGTTTAGTGAAGATGGTAATTTTGCTATTCTGAGTTTGCCGTTTTTCACTAAAAATTTTGACTATATTAATTTTTCTAACTAAATCTGACTATTTTTAATCGCGATTAAAAACGTGTGGAATAAAACTAGTGGTCATGAACTAAAATTCACACCAACACTTCGACTTCAGGTGCAAAAACAGTATTGAATCTTTTTTTTTTCTTTTCGTTTGCTTATATCTCGAAAATGGTGTGTCCTATCGCAAAAATGATGATAATTTGGACCCCCTTTAATAAAGCCATTAGCCCCATAATCTCAACATGTAGGTATTTTTTTTTTTCATACAAAAAGTGAAAAATTCCATATAAAAAAGTCGAGGCTGGTCCCTGCGCACGCTTCATTCAGCTCTTCTTAAAAAAATCATTGCGTAGGGCACACAAGTACCACGTTGCGAAGCCAAAAGAAAAAAAAATACCACCT
The DNA here is from genome assembly GCA_947359405.1 of Antitype chi. Taxonomy (NCBI): domain Eukaryota; kingdom Metazoa; phylum Arthropoda; class Insecta; order Lepidoptera; family Noctuidae; genus Antitype; species Antitype chi. The sequence continues at coordinate 98,382 of OX375821.1, read as the reverse complement.
GCAGGCTTAGCACGATAACCGTAGAGAAGCGTTTTGTCGACGGAAGACTAGACAAAAATTACGTTTCCGTGTAGACACTTGTCAGTTTTTCACCGAGGAATGTAGACAAGCGATTTCTATTCTACAGTAGAGTAGAAATAGAAAGCGTCATGCAGGAGTCACGATTGTCAAATTCGATTTTAGTTGTGTCAAAATATTTTTTAAGTTTAGAGATTTTTATTTGCAGAATAGCTTTAAGATTCTCATAGCCAAAAGTAAGGAATTTTAGTGATAGTTTAGTTAGTTTAGTTCGGTGTACAACAGAATCGGCACCACTGCCGATCAAGCCTCCTGCTGACCTGGAAGTTGGAATCATACAAGATATTTCATACTTTCACAACCTTTTACCGTACAAAGGTCTTAGTATATTGCGATTTTCTTGTGGTCTTATGATGTCAACGGTCGTTGTGGTTTGAAATAAAATCGTTGCAAAGTTACATTACCAATTTTATACTCGGTAATAGAAGCACTAAAATATAGAAGTACCTTCATGATTTGTGATTTGTTTTGCCGTAATCTAGCCATTCAAATGGTTTAAAAGAATAGCTGTGTCCGTATATTATTTTTGACTGACCAGGTCTACAAATGGATGACGATCGTGATGAAAGTGTGGCTCAAATACCGCGAACTGCATCACCAGTGTTGGATAAGCAGAGCCGCAGGCGGAACTGGGAGCCGAGCCGCAGGCGGAACCAGGAGCCAAGCCGGAAGACGAACCGGGAGCAAAGCCGCAGCCCTTGCGGCAGTCAGAGCCGCAGGCAGTGCAGCAGGCAGAGCCGCAGCCAGGGCAGCAGGCAGAGCCGCAGCCAGAGCAGTAGACAGGGCCGCAGCACCAGCCGCAGGCAGAGCTACAGGCATAGCAGCAAGCGCAGTCGTGTGTGGAGCTCTGGTCACCGAATTCGACGGCTCGAGACGCCGCCGCCGGGAAGGATTGCAACACATCGGAGTCGCAGCCCAACCAGGGTGAAACCTGGTTCATCGGGGAAGCGGCTCAGCGAAAATTGCAGATCACAGTCAAAACGCAGCACGAGCAACACACGAAATCACCAACGAAGCGGGTATAAACGAGGCACCCGTTCACTAAGCAAAATAACCAGGACACGTGAGTCATTTCCTACAAATGATGTGTTTTCTAAATTTACCGATATTCTTGATAAAATCTCGAGTAGGGGTAGTGAGAGAATAAGTAATTTTAACGTAGTTCCTGAGTTCGACCCTTCTTCAAAAAATCAGAACATAAATAATTGGATACACGAAGTAAATGAAATAGCAAGCATATATAGATGGACAGACCGACAAATCATACATACGATTCCTAAACTTACTGGCAATGCAAAGCGGTGGTACGAGGGTCTAACAACCATTAATTTTAGCTGGTTTGAGTGGCAAGAAAAGCTCAAAGCAGCTTTTCCGTGCGATGAAAATTACGGCCAAATGCTTTCGGATATGTTGGACAAAAGGGCGAAGTTTCGGGAATCTTTGGAGGATTGTTATTATGATAAAATGGCATTACTAAATAGGTGCGAAATTAAGGGCAAAAGAGCAGTTGAATGCGTAATCTTTGGTATAGATGATAGGGCCATTAGGATAGGAGCGGAAGCAGCTCAATTTGATAACCCTGATAAACTTTTGGCATACTTACGAAATGCAAAAAGTATAAGCAAGAGAAATGATAATATTCAAAGATCTTCCAACAAGAAATTTCTGACTAAAGATAAATCACCTGTTAATAATAAATCGAATACGATCAGGTGCTTTAATTGTAAGGAAGAATGGCATATTATGAGTAAGTGTCCTAAACCATTAGAAAAATGTACTAATTGTTCAAATAATTGGTCACGATTCTGGTGAATGTTATCGTAAGAAGAAAGACTCAAAATCTGTCTTAGAAATTTCAACCACCAAACCTAAATCTAATGATAAATATGTACAAACTGTTTTGATAAACGGTCACAAAAAAGTAGGTTATTTAGTTTTAGGTAGCGAATGTACACTCATTAGAAACTCCGATGCTGTAGAATTATTTGGTAAATGGGATACAACTTATTCAGTGGCGATGACGGGATTTGGTGGAGCGGTAGTTCATGCGATAGGTCGATGTCCAGTAGTTTTGGAAATTCAAGGCGTTATTGTCGAATTAGATGTAATTGTTGTACCTGATAATTTTTTGAAATACTCATTGTTGGTTGGTCAGTCATTTACCGAAGCCACAGGGGCTAAAATCATAAAAACTGATTATGAATTAATAATATCCCGTGAATTTCCAGAGACTATTGGCGTAGTTAAACTTTTTTCAAAAGAATGTTGTTCAATTCGACCCGGATGTTTCTATGTAGAAGTTGACTCATCTCCTAACATAACTGGTTCTATATTAGTATACGGAAGTTATAGGATCCATCCCTAATTTAGAACATCACATAGAAGAGGGTGTTTACTCAATTGAAAATCACAAAGGTGTACTATTAGTGGATAATATTTCGTCAAACGTTATAACTTTTAAAAAAGATCAGTTAATAGCTAGAGGACAATTTTTGCAGATAAAAATTATAAATTGTCCTACTAAAAAACAACCGACTTCCAAAAAAACACTACAAAGTTAAAAATAACTTTAATTTCGGAAGTCGGTGTCTTTGGAGCTGTATTTGAATTTTTTGTCACCGCCTTCCGAAATTAAAGTTATTTTTCACTTTGTAGTGTTTTTTTGGAAGTCGGTTGTTTTTTTTGGAAAAAGTTTTTATTTTTCACTTTTTAGTGGTTCACATGTCCTTATCCCTTCACAGCATACCGGCGTGATGTTATGTTATGAACTGGTGTAAGCAATAGACAGAGATGAGATATCAGCAATCCCAGTCCATTTGCTATCATTTATTGAGGAGTTCCGTTGCCTATCTCCAAAGTTCTTCATCAAATCTTCACCAAATTGAAATGAGACCACTACAAAAAAGTACTCTTCCAAAAAATACCTAAATCGCTTTGTGTGCCTATAAAATTTGATGAGTTCTCTCTATTTCTCCAGGATCCCATCATCAGATCCTGCCTTGATGATCATGGGATCACCTGGGAAGTATACCCTTTCATACAAAAAAAACAAAATCCAAATCGGTCCGGCCATCTTCGAGCAATCGGGGAACATACATAAAAAAATAAATAAAAAAAAAAAAACAAAAAAAAAAAGGTTCCGACGACTTGATAACCTCCTCCTTTTTGAAGTCGGTTAATAAATAAGATTGATGTTGCAAGCTCTTTAGAACCTTTTAATTTGAATGACTTGTCTCTGGACGATAACTTAAACCGGGATCAGAAATTGCAACTATTGGATGTCGTAAATCGTTACCGAACGTGTTTTGCTACTAAATTATCTGAATTAGGCTGTACTAATGTAGAGACAATGAACATTGATTTAATGGACCCCCAACCCGTAGTTTACAGGCCTTATAGATTTTCTCATACAGAAAAACAAGAGGTTAGGGGTATGACCGACGAATTGCTACAATGTGGTGTCATAAGAGAATCTTGTTCGCCGTTTGCAAGTCCAATAATTTTAGTAAAAAAAAGAACGGTGAGAAGCGCCTTTGTATAGATTACAGGGCTTTGAATAGGAAAACTGTGAAACAACACTACCCTTTGCCTAGGATAGAGGATCAGATGGATAGGTTAGCGGGGTATAGCCTGTATACTACCTTAGACCTAGCGTCAGGGTACTACCAAATAGAATTGGCTGAAAGTGACAAACAAAAAACTGCTTTTGTCACGCCAGAAGGGCAGTTCGAATTTAATAGGATGCCTTTCGGTCTGACAAATGCACCAGCGGTATTTCAAAGAACTATCAATAAAGTTCTTGATAACTTAAGGTTTGACACGGTTGTCGTATACATGGACGACGTCCTTGTACCTTCGGTTTCGTTTGATGATGGTTTGAAAAACTAGAAACGGTGTTTGATAAAATTAGAAATGCAGGGCTTACATTGAAACTCTCGAAATGCAACTTCTTCCATTCAAAAATAGAATTTCTTGGCTTCGAAGTCTCTGGGAATGGCATTAAACCGGGGAAGTGTAAAATAGACGCGGTTGATAAATTTCCTACCCCTAAAGATGTCCATAATGTTAGGCAATTCTTAGGCTTGGCAAGTTTTTTTAGGCGTTTTATTAAAAACTTTGCGATAATTGCTCGTCCATTGACCCAATTACTAAAAAAAAATGTTTCTTGGACTTGGGGCAAAGAAGAAGAGACCTCATTCACTCAATTAAAAGCAAAATTAGTGTCCCGACCAATCTTAACTTTGTACAATCCTAATGCTGCTACCGAGTTGCATACAGATGCCAGCAAACACGGTGTAGGTGGTATGCTTTTACAGAAACAAGATGACCAAGTTATGAAACCAGTCGCTTATTTTAGTAGGCGAACCTCGCCAGAAGAGCAACACTTTTCATCATATGAATTGGAAACCCTGGCGGTTGTAAATAGTTTGAATAAATTTCGATGTTACTTAATAGGGATAGAGTTCACTATTGTTACTGATTGTAACTCGTTACGTGCCACTTTTACTAAAAGGGATATGATTCCACGTATTGCTCGCTGGTGGAGTATGATCCAGGAATTTGACTTTAATATAATTTATAAACCAGGGAGTTCTATGACGCACGTAGATGCATTGAGTAGGAATCCTCTGCAAGAAAATACTGCCAGCACCAACCCTGTTGATTTACAAGTTTTTCATGTTACTGTAGATTGGTTAGCCACGGTTCAAATGAATGATGATGAGACACAAAGAATTAAACGGGTTTTAGACGATAAAGATTCAAATTTAATTAACTATACAAAACAAAATTTTATTTTAAACCGTGGAGTAGTTTACAAAATAACGGATGATGGACTTAGACGGTATGTGCCAAAAGGTGTCAGATGGCAAGTGTTACGTGCTTGTCATGATGACATAGGTCACTTTTCTTATGAGAAGACTTTAGACAAAATTAAAACAACCTACTGGTTCCCAAAATAAACAAAATTGTTAAAAAGTATTGTCAAGCGTGTATTCAATGCGCTCACGGAAAGGTGCCGGCTGGAAAGAGGTCTGGGTTTTTACATCCAATACCGAAGGTATCTGAACCTTTCCACACCGTACATGCGGACCACTTAGGTCCGTTCAATGAGAGCAAAAGAAAGAATAAGTGCATATTAGCCATAATTGACGCGTTCACAAAATTTATTATCCTAAAGCCTGTTAGAAATACGAAAACTCACACAACGATTTTGGTTTTTAAAGAATATTTTAGTTTGTTCGGGGTACCTTCTCGAGTAATAACAGATAGAGGCACTACTTTCACGAGCTCAAAGTTTACACATTTTTTATCAGAAAAAAGTGTAAAGCATATTTTAAATACGGTTGCTACTCCTCGTGCAAACGGGCAGGTAGAGCGCTACAATAGGACGGTATTAGATTCATTAACGGCTATGACATTTAGAAAAGACGAAAAACTATGGGATGAGTACAGCAGCAACAAGCACAGTGGGGTTTAAATAACACCGCCAATAAAGCAGTAGGTAAAACCCCAGCTCAATTGTTATTTGGGTTGCGACTGACAGGGTTGACTGAGAGTGGACTGGCTTTACCAGTTCAGGAAAATAATGATACTAATATTAGTAACGTAAAAGATATTAGAAACGAAGCACTAGACAAAATAGTACGTACTCAGGAAAAACAGAAGCAAATCTTCGATAGGACTAGAATTCCCCCACGTCAGTTTGATGTAGGACAACTGGTTAGGGTAGAAAGAGAAGTAGGTCAGAAAGGAAAAAGTAAGAAGTTAGTTCCAAAATGTCTAGGTCCTTATCGCATTACCAAAGTATTACAGAATGACAGATACGAAGTAGAGGATACACCTATCACTAAAAAAAAGGGTAAACAAAAATATGTAGGAATTTTTTCGGTTGATAAAATTTACCCTTGGCTTGTGTATCAGTCGGTGGACGACAGTAATGAAGACGATAATAGTAATAATTCGGATATGGATACAGACAACTAAATTGTGGAAGTATTGCAATGAAATAGTTATGTTGAACAGTTTATGAATTTCGTATATGTAGAAAGACAGGCTTCGTTGGCAGTAGTTGCGAATAGTATGACTTAGTTAACAAAATGTAGTATGGTTTAGGCTAGAATCTGCTTTTATGGCTAGTATGGTAGTATGGTAGTATGGTAGTATGGTAGTATGGCAGTATGGCAGTATGGTGAAATGGTGAAAAACCACTAGCAGGCGAGATTGACCTGACATGATAGTATTGTAGTAGGGTGGAAATAATGTGTTATGGTAATATGGTTCCAGTAATGTTATGGAACGAGTGTAAATTGTGAATATTGCGACTAAAGATTGCTGGAAAGGGATTGATTATTATGGTTATATTTTTAGAAAATATTGTTAATGTTACCTACTTAGTTGATTGTTTCAGTCAGATTGTTGATAACTAATATTTAATTAATTCAATGGAAAACGTATAGTTATTATTTTATTTTTTTGTTTGTTTTGTGTACTACTTATTTAGTAAAGAAATCTTTAATATTATTTTATCTAATTCCAATTTTGTATTGTGTGTGAAAACAAATTTTAATTTTTATGTAATTCGTGAGGGCGCGAATCATAGGTCAGGATGGGCGAATGTAAGCAATCACAAAATAAATTAAGATATTGCATTGTGAATTTGATTTTATTAGTACGCAACTTGACTAGTATCAGTCATTGGTTTCGATAAATATAATTATTACTGCGTTAAAATATTATGTTATGATTAAATACATAAAAAATAACCTTAATTCAAATACAATACCTCGGCGTAATAATGGACGACACTATCTTTCAGGAAACATATTGAAAGTCTCGTTAAAAGAGTGCGCAAATTAATATTTGTTTTTTAAAAACTGCGATCATTTGCAGACTCAAAATTGATCACACAAGTTTATTTAGCCCTATGTCAATCAATAATTCAATACTGCATCACATCATGGGGTGGCGCACCAAAAACTAATCTACTTCCTCTTGAAAGAGCACAGAGAGCCATTTTAAAGGTTGCAAACTTCCAGCCCTTTTTCTTTCCCACAGATCTGCTATATAAATCCTGCAACGTGCTGACTGTTCGACAACTTTTCATTGTACACTTAGTATTAAAATAGCACCCCATGCTTACCTACACTGCTGACAATACTTACAAAAGACGGAATGATATAGTATGCACATCTAATGCAACCTCAAAAAATGTCTTTGTAGAAAGATTTTTTACATTCTTAGGCCCATTTCTATACAATAGGTTAAATAGAAAACTAAGTATCTATAAATTAAATTATTTTAAGTGTAAGAAAATTATACTTAAATATTTACTAACCATCGCTTATGCACGTCAGACAGAAGATCTACTTGTTGTCTGTAAATAGAACGACTAACATGCTATTTTATTACTTTTATTTTTATTCTCTAGTTTTAATTTACTTTTACCTTATACAGATTGTTAATTTATAACATTAAGTATTTATGCACTTCATAGCCTGAAACACAGGTTCAACCTAATTCAGGCTATAAGCAACTGTGTTCTATTTTTAACCGACTTCAAAAAGGAGGAGGTTATCAATTCGTCGGAACCTTTTTTTTATTTTTTTTTATGTATGTTCCCCGATTACTCGAAGATGGCTGGACCGATTTGGATTTTGTTTTTTTTGTTTGAAAGGGTATACTTCCCAGGTGGTCCCATGATCATCAAATCAGGATCTGATGATGGAATCCTGGAGAAATAGAGAGAACTCTTCAAATTTTATAGGCACACAAAGCGATTTAGGTATTTTTTGGAAGAGTACTTTCTCGGAGTGGTTCCATTTCAATTTGGTGAAGATCTGATGAAGAACTTTGGAGATAGGCAACGGAACTCCTCAATAAATGATAGCAAATGGACTGGGATTGCTGAAATCTCATCTCTGTCTATTGCTTACACCAGTTCATAACATAACATCACGCCGGTATGCTGTGAAGGGGTAAGCACATGTGAACCACTAAAAAGTGAAAAATAAAAACTTTTTCCAAAAAAAAACAACCGACTTCCAAAAAAACACTACAAAGTGAAAAATAACTTTAATTTCGGAAGGCGGTGACAAAAAATTCAAATACAGCTCCAAAGACACCGACTTCCGAAATTAAAGTTATTTTTCACTTTGTAGTGTTTTTTTGGAAGTCGGTTGTTTTTTTTTGGAAAAAGTTTTAATTTTAAGATACTTTGTAAATGTGCTCCTTTTTTATAAATAAACGATTATTATTCGTGGAGACTACAAACGAATTGTGGAAAAATACCAGAGCCTGCGTCCTTCTGATATAAAATCTAATAGATTTTTCATTAGGTATCAAAATAGAAAGTGCTTTAAACAGGTTATAGGAAAAAATTAAATATCTTCAATGCCCCTAGAAATCGCTGCATACTAAAAGTTGCCTGATAGCAAGACATTGTTTTCGCCGTAAGTCCGCTATACTTTTGGCAGATTCTAGAGCGGACCTTAGGTACTGCTTTGAAGCGGCACGGAGGGTGGAAATCTAGTTCTGTGGTAGAGGGTTACATCGAAGATTCCATCGAAAATAAGAAAAAAATCAGCATCCGCAGCCGCATTGTAGAAAATATTAAATTAAGAGCTGCAGATAATTCGCCCATACCATTGTCGTCACGCTCTTCTACATCAAAGGAATCAGTGCCTTTTCCTGAACACCAACTAGATACTGAGATTACAAACACTCAAAATATAAATAAATCCATAACTATATCAATCCCAAATAAAACAGTGACAATACATTTTCAAAATTGCGTCAGTATATCAAATATGAACATAAATTTGTAATTGACCTTTTTACATTACTTTAATTGATTTTTTATTATACTTATTCATTAATGACTTAAAAGTGTCTCTTATTTATTTTCTCATAGAAGGAGATTAAAAGTAGATTATAAATGACTCGAGAGCAAAAAAAATTTTCCCCCAGGCGATACACTATGAATCCCTCGCTACGCTCAGGATTCAAAACAGTACCCTCGCCTTAAAAATATTATTTTGCTCCCTTGTCATGACATCTACTATTCTCGTAGAAATAAATGCAGCGTCGAAGTAATTCATACGTTTCCTAACCAAAGAAGAAGAGGAAAACTAATAAAAAGAATGGCAATGGAACCACAATTGAACGAAATAATAATAATAATAAATAATAATAATAATGACGAACAATTATTGTTAAGGTTTAAACCTCATAGGATTTATAACCTCCTTTTTTATGTCTATTTTAGTTTTACTCGTAATCTTTGTTTTTATTTAAAGTGTGACAATTGTTGTCAAAAATGGAAAAAATATAATTTGGTTGTAAAATAAAAAGCATTTTTTATCAAGTATTTATATTGGTATAATCCGCAAAAACCCTCCCGACCCATAAGTTTAAACATGGTCCTTCGAGTTGGATGGTCGGGAGTGCAAATCAGGTAGTCATCAGTGGTGGCTGTGACTATCACCCTTGTCGTCAAATTGGGCAGCAAATTGCTGTTCAGAGTAGCCCTCCAAAAGCAGTTGGAGGTGGAGCCGGGTGGAGTGAAGCAGCCAGTGGGAGCGTGGTGCAGCTAAGCTGGTTGAAAACATCCGGAGGAACGGCGCAAGGGAGGTGCAAAGGTGGATCAATAGAGGGCGCCACTTGTATGGTGCATGATCAGTGAGTGAGTGAGTTTTAAAAACAAAACCGTAAGTACATTTTCTCAAAATCAGCTTCGGTTTAATATAAAGGAGTCCGTTGGTATAATAACTTGGATTATTATATGAAGTGCGTAAAATTGTGAATATTTGTGCTTCTGCGATTTGGTGAATACAATAATTGTTTTAGTGGACATTAAGTTATTTTCTGTGATTCATACGTAGTTAGTGTAAATGTTTCTAATTTATTTTTAATGTGTTTGTTTGAATGAAAAATGGAATCGCTTAGTAATATTCAAGAGGACATCAAGTCCAAAATATTAAAGGCTAAGACTAACTTTAAAAAATGTCCTAAAGATCGTTTCACATTGTCTTATATTGAAACGCGTCTTGAAAGTTTAGAACAACAATGGCAGCTTTTCCATAAAACACATGTAAAGATAGTAAGTGAGATTAAGAAGGCAGATTTATACAACTCCAGCTATCACAAAGATAATGTCTACGATGAGGTGGAAGAGTTCTACATACAATTTAAAAGTGACCTAAAAGAACTACTGAATACGAGTAAAATGATAGCTAGCGAAGTACACAGTAGTCCAGGAGCTAGCAGTAGTAAGGAAGTTAGTAATTTTAGGTTACCAGAAGTGAAGATTCCTGTATTCTCTGGTAAATATATAGAATGGCAACCGTTTAGAGACTTGTTTGTCGGGTTAATACATAAAAATCAGAGACTGGATGATGCACAGAAATTGTACTATCTCAAAGGATATTTAACTGGAGACGCGGAACAATTATTGCGAAATGTAAGTGTTACTTGCGATAACTATAAAACAAGCTGGGAAAAGTTAGAGTCCATGTTTAGTAATAAAAAGTTTTTGGTGACTAACATTTTAAAACGTCTATTTAATCAAAGAGTTTTGTCTGTCGAATCTGCTACAGATATTAAACGATTAATTAGTACTACATCGGACTGTTTAGGATCACTAAAGAATGTAGGTATAGATGTCGCCTCCTGGGATGTCCTTATTATATTCGTAGTCACTGCAAAATTAGATAAGGATACAAGAAAGGCTTGGGAGTTTAAGGTTGCGTCTGATCCTACAGATGAACTACCTACATTTAACCAATTTAGTGAATTTCTGATTAGTCGTTACCGAGGTTTAGAAAATTTGGAAAACAAAGTAGACAGACATCCGAAGTCTACACAAGCATTTCATGTGGTCAAAGATAAAAAAGTATCTTGCGCATATTGTTCCGCAGATCATAAAATTAGTTCGTGTCCTAAGTTTGGAAAAGAGAATAATGGAAACCGTCGAAAGTTTGTACAAGAAAATAACTTATGTTTCAATTGTTTAAATGGTAACCACTCTGTTAGATTCTGCAAAATCACTCTCAGGTGCCAGGTGTGTAAACGCCGCCACCATTCGTTGCTTCACCCTCCGGGTGATGCTGGGTCGGTTGTTGGTGAGGGAAGTGCTGCACGAGCGGATAATTCATTGATGGAAAATGCAGAAAAAGAGGTCGACTCTCAGGAGGAAGAGTTAGACAAAACACTAGTCTCATGTTTTTCGACAGGAAAAAGTAAAACAACTGTGTTGTTAACCACAGCTTTAGTAAAAGCTGAGTCGAAGAATGGGAGTTACCGCGTGGTTCGAGCTTTACTGGATCAAGGTTCTCAAGGTTCTTTTGTGACAGAATCCATGGTCCAGTATTTGGGTTTAAATAAAATACCGTCGAAGAATAAAGTATCAGGTGTGGGAGGAGATAAAAGTGCTACTTCGACATCCATGGTAATGGTCAAGATTAGATCGAGAGTAGATCCATCTTTTCAATTAAGGGTAAAGGCTTACGTTTTAAAATCTGTCACAACCCTTCTACCGGCTACAACTGTAACCAAGGTAGAGTGGGTGGACTTAAGCGACGATGAGTTGGCTGATCCCGAATATTTCAGGCCTAATAAAATTGATATTTTATTAGGTGCTGAAGTTTACAGCCAAGTTATTTATGAGGGGATTAAGAAAAACGTAAGCGACACTGTCTTAGCGCAAGACACTGCGTTGGGATGGATATTTTCGGGTGCTTTCGAAGTGGATAACATTACTGATAATCTCCCACATATAACCGTGATGAATATCAGTTTACAAGATGATATGTTGAAAAAGTTTTGGGAGTTAGAAGCGGAACCATCTGGAACAAAAAAGATGCTCACTGAAGATGAGATAAAATGTGAAGATTTATTCTCAGCTACCACGATGCGAAATAAAGATGGCAGGTATATCGTAAGATTACCTCTACGTGAAGCTGACCCGGTCAGCAAGCTTGGAGAGTCCAAAGGAATAGCTGAAAAAAGACTAAAAGGCTTAGAAGTAAGGCTAGAAAAGAATCCTAAATTAAAGTCAGATTACGCAAAAGTCTTGCAAGAATATTTGGACCTTGACCACATGGTGAAGGTTGAAGAGAAAGAAAGTAGTAATAAAGCGATTTACTTACCTCACCTCGCAGTTGTCCGGGAGGATAGAGAAACGACAAAGATCAGAGTCGTGTTTGATGCTTCCTGTAAGGGAACTAAAGGTAGATCTCTGAATGATGAATTGATGGTTGGTCCGCCGTTGCAATCAGAACTACGTCATACGATAATGCGCTTGAGATCTCATAAGATCTGTTTAATAGCAGATATCGTAAAAATGTATCGCCAAGTACTAGTAAATAGGTTAGATACTCCTTTTCAAAGAATACTATGGCGAGATGGACCTGAAAAGGAAGTACAGGATTATGAGTTGATCACCGTTACTTTCGGCACTGCATCGGCACCATATTTGGCAGTAAAGTCGTTACAACAGTTGGCTTATGATGAGTGTCAAGATTGTCCAGACATAGCAAAGATCATTTTGAGGGATTTTTATATGGACGATCTTATGACGGGGTCAGACAATATTGAAAGCAGTTTCAATATCTATACAGAGCTGACTAATGTGCTATCCAAAGGGGGGTTTCAGATACAGAAATGGAAGAGTAATTGCCAGGAATTGTTAGAAAAAATACATAATAGAACAACTGGCAAGGATGACGGTTTAAAGATTAGGGTAGATGACACAACAAAGATTTTAGGACTTACTTGGAATCCAAGTGGTGATTTCTTTCATTATTCCGTTAATCTTACGCCGCTAGTTGGAACAGCAACAAAAAGGAAAATTGTATCTGATATATCGCGGTTATTCGATCCACTCGGATGGTTAGCACCCAGTATTATTTTAGCCAAGATATTAATACAAAAGCTGTGGCTGGCTGGCATTGAATGGGATCAAGAAGTTCCAAGCAATTTATTGCAGGAATGGGTTACTTACCGTCAAAATTTAACTTCATTGGTTGAAATAAAAATCCCACGTTGGTTAAACACTTGTAATAAAGACAAACGCGAGCTACATGGATTTTCAGATGCTTCAAAAGTAGCATACGCTGCCGTTGTATACCTTAGAATAGTGGATAAAAAGGGAAACATACATGTTTCCTTAGTGACTTCTAAAACAAAGGTAGCTCCTATAAAACAAGTTTCTATTCCCAGGTTCGAACTTTGTGCAGCAGTACTTTTAGCTAAACTTATGGTAGAGGTAGCCGAAGTTATGGGAATACAAAAAGATCAGTTGCATGCTTTCACCGACAGTGAGGTAGTTTTGGCGTGGCTCAATAATCATCCATGCCGCTGGAAGACTTTTGTTGGCAACCGGGTCTCAGATATTTTATTAACACTAGATACACATCACTGGTCTCACGTATCAACGAAACAAAACCCAGCGGACTGTGCTTCACGAGGCATTTCTCCTGCGGAGCTTGCAACAACTTCCATTTGGTTTGAAGGTCCGGCATTTCTAAAACAGGATTTTATTGTTTTCAAGAAGTCTAAACACCTCGTGACTAATCTCGAACACGTGAGAGTTCAAACGGCTGTCCTTGACGTTAATTTTTGGGACAGGTTTTCGTCGTTATCAAAGCTTGTTCGTGTGGTAGCCTACTGCCGACGATGGTTGAATTTGAGAAAAAAAACGAGGTCCGTCACAACATATTTGTCCAAGAAAGAAATTGAAGATGCTATTGAAGTTTGTGTGAAGAGATGTCAGGAAGAAAGATTTTCGGAAGAACTAGAAGAACTGCAAGGAAAGGGAATTTTAGACAGCAAAAAGAAAAAGTTAAAGTCATTAAATGTATTCTTAGATTCAGAAGGTATAATTAGAGTCGGTGGGAGATTGGAAATGTCTTCTCTAACATTTAATGAGAAACATCCAATTCTTATACCAAAAGAATCATTTCTGACAGGTCTTTTGATAGCAGAAGCTCATCAAAAAACAATGCACGGTGGTCCGCAACTTATGATCACGTACTTGAGATCTAGGTATTGGATAGTAGGCGTTAAAGCTTTAGTCAAGAAATTTTACAGACAATGTGTTACCTACTTGTGTAAGGTACACAGCCAAAGCCACATCTCAGCTCATGGGTCAAATGCCTTCATCGCGTGTGACCCCAAACAAGCCTTTCCTCATCACTGGCGTAGATTATGCTGGCCCTATCAATTTAAGAGTGACCAAAGGTAGAGGTAATAAATCTTATAAGGGTTATGTTGCATTGTTCGTATGTCTATCGACAAGAGCGATACATCTAGAGGCAGTTAGTGAATTAAGCACCCAAGGGTTTTTAGCTGCCTTTAGGAGGTTTGTAGCAAGACGAGGTAGATGTGCAGAGTTGTACAGTGACAATGGTACCAATTTTGTAGGAGCTGCTCGCGAGCTACTATGTTTATTTAATGAGGAAAAATCTAATTTCAAACCGGAATTAGTAGAATACCTTGCGAACAACGGAACGAATTGGAACTTCATTCCTCCTCGGGCTCCCCATTTTGGCGGACTTTGGGAGGCAGGAATAAAGTCAATGAAATTCCATCTAAAAAGGGTAATTGGGAACTCTATGTTGACATATGAGGAAATGGCGACTGTGTTATCTCAAATTGAGGCGTGTTTAAATACAAGACCAATGTCAAGTATAGAGGATCAGAACGAGCTTTTAATACTGACTCCTGGTCATTTCCTGGTAGGAGAACCACTTGTTTTAGTTCCAGAGTGTAACTATGAGATTGCAAATATCCATAGTTTGCGGCGATGGCAACTTCACCAGCGAATGATGCAGGACTTTTGGCGCAGATGGTCTCAGGATTATCTTCATCAGTTTCTTCAAAGGAATAAATGGCAATACCAAAAGCCAGAGCCCTCAGTAGGCGATGTAGTTTTAATCAAAGAGGATGACATGCCTCCTGGAAAGTGGTTGTTAGGCAAAGTTGAGCAGAAACACCCAGGGCCTGATAACATTACGCGGGTAGTTACGATTCGCACAAAAAACTCTTTGATTAAAAGACCTACTTCGAAGTTAGCTGTGTTGCCTATAACAAAATAACTTAGGAAATTTAATATTTTTTTACATGAATTACATTGTTTCATGGTGGGCGGCTTAAAGGACATAGTGCATTTTGTCCTTGGTGGGCGGTATGTTAAGGTTTAAACCTCATAGGATTTATAACCTCCTTTTTTATGTCTATTTTAGTTTTACTCGTAATCTTTGTTTTTATTTAAAGTGTGACAATTGTTGTCAAAAATGGAAAAAATATAATTTGGTTGTAAAATAAAAAGCATTTTTTATCAAGTATTTATATTGGTATAATCCGCAAAAACCCTCCCGACCCATAAGTTTAAACAATTATCGGAAATACATTGTCAAGGATGGTACGGTTGACATCTGTCGGGCATGCCACCGTCCCGGTGAATCAATCCGACATATCGTTTCCGGTTGTTCTCGTCTTGCTAACGGCGAGTATTTGCACAGACACAATCTAGTAGCTAGGATTATCCACCAGCAACTTGTTTTGCAGTACATCCTTGTGGAGTCTGAAGTACCATACTACAGGTATGTGCCCGACCCAGTTCTCGAGAATGGTCACGCCACATTATACTGGGATCGATCTATCATCACTGATAGGACTATTTGTAGCCAATAAACCTGATATTGTGGTGATAGATCGACGAGAACGTCGTGCAATGATTGTTGATATCGCTGTCCCTCATGACGAGAATCTCGTGAAAGCTGAGCAAGATAAGAAAATCAAGTATCTTGACTTAGCTCACGAGGTTGTCGACATGTGGGACGTGGACTCAGCAATCATTGTACCGATAATCGTTACAGTAAATGGCCTAATAGCGAAGAGCCTCGACCAATACCTCAGGAGGCTCTCATTGCACGTCTGGATCAAGGGCTTGATTCAGAAAGCAGTACTCCTATACACGGCACGCATAGTCAGGAGGTTCCTTTCTCTAGAGCCCTGACCACCGACATCTTGGACCCTGTTCCTGATGCCGATGGACCACTATTTTTTATATTTTTAAATGTTTTTTATAAGGTTATTTTAGAAAAATATTTTAAAATGTAATTTAATATGTATTTAAATGAATAAACGAAAATAATAATAATAATAATCTGTGGCCCGACTGTCAAGATGACGGTTTGAAAATTTTTTCCGAGTATTTTTTCTAGTATTTTTATCATAAATGATGCAACAATGTTTTGTTAAAAGCTTTTACAACACCACTAAAGAGCCTAAAAATCATCAATCATAACAAAAACATGACAACAGAATGCAACAAGAAAAAAATTGAATACGGATAATAATACGATGCTGACGCGAAGTCGGGCACGATTACTACAAGACACACAACCAATATCTTCGGGTTCGTCGCTAAGCTCCGCCTCGCAGTTGCCGGAACCTGCTCCAGACGTAAGTTCAGTGATGCCGGCCACTGCAGTTGCGTCGAGCTCGAGCGACGAGTATTTCTCTCTGCCCACGACGCCACCACCTGCTCGCCGACGGGGAGGACGCCAGCCGCCGATCTGCTTAGGACCTCGAGGCCCACCGGCCTCTGATAAGGTCCCAGCTCCCGGCGGAAGTGTGCAACGCATGAGATGGACACTATTCATTAATGAGAATGTCATGCGCTCATACTATGGGGCTACAGAGGGGGGAAACAATTTGACCGCGTACCGTGTTCAGATACTCTCTCTATTTCGGGTGCTTGGTTTCATCACAACGACTGTCGGATCAGGTGCGGGTCATCCAGCGTTACCACATGTTGGATGACACAGTACTTGATCGCCTACGAAATGAAATGCAGAGTGGCCATGTCATCGCTCCCCTGTTACAGAATGTTGTGGTACCACCACAGCTTAACACAGATCAAACTGAAGAGGGGACCGATGATAGGGCTACAAATGTAAGTACCCAGTGCAGTGAGGAATTGAGGAGTGCTTTGGATGACGCGAATCGGGAATATCGATTCATGTCGCCCGAACTTAGACCACGCTTACCTCGTTTACCCATGTATAACAAAAATAGGGCGCTGGTGGCGGCTCTGGATTCGCAGACGTCAAACTATTTTGATGACTGCGAAGACCTCACCGATACTCATTCGATTCTGTACTGTGCGGCTGTAGCGGCATGTCGTATAGCTCATGTCAAATTCGCGAATGATTCAAGAGCTACACGACCGAAACCAACCGCACCAGCTTGGCAGTGCAGAATTGAACACCGTATTGGTGGGGCCAGAGCGCTCATCGGCCAACTAATCTACTTCAGGGAGGGCAATACTCGCTCTCGAGTGATGCGCTTTGTGAGACGGGCGTTCTCGGGGACTAATATCAGTCCTCAAGACTATATGTCCTGTGTCACAGAGTGCATCGACTTCCTGAAGCAGAAAGTGTATGCATGGGCAAACCGTATTCGTAGGTACAAGCGGCGAGTGGACCGATACACCCAGAACCGCACTTTCCAAAGTGATGAAAGGTGGGTATATAGAGCTTGGGAGCGACCGGACCAAGGTGTGGCTGACACGCGCCTACCGGATGATGATGCCATGTGTTCTTTTTGGCGTAGTATCTGGTCGATGCCTGTCAGTCACACCGAAGGTGATTGGACTCGGGAAGTCGAGCGAGCCTGCGATCCAATACCAGAAATGGGGACTATTACCATCTGCCCCCAAGATGTAGCTCGTGCAGTCCGTCCGTTGCCCAACTGGAAATCTCGAGGGCCGGACGGGCTGCACAACTTCTGGATTAAATGGTTCCAAATATCGCACGCTCGCTTGGCGGCTCAATACCAGGTTGCTTTAGAGTCTGGTTCGCTACCCCAGTTTCTCACGACAGGAGTAACCCACCTGCTCCATAAATCAGGTAGTACCGCGGAACCCAAAAATAATAGACCGATCACTTGTCTACCGACGGTTTATAAAGTTCTGACATCCATTTTGAGAGCTAAAATTTACAATCATGTAGACACCAACTCTATCATGTCTACCTCTCAAAATGGATGTCGGAACGGGTCCCGTGGTACTAAAGAGCTGCTCCTCATTGATATGGCCATTAGCCAACAGGTTCGTCGTTCCCGAAGGGATCTTTCGACATGTTGGATAGACTATAAGAAGGCCCATGACTCGGTGCCACATACATGGCTCAGGAGGGTGCTGGAGTTGTATAAAGTAGATGCAACTCTGCGCACCTTCCTGATATCGTGTATAGGGCAATGGAGGACGGTCCTTCGCTATCCAGGATGTCGAAATATCCAGAGGAATAGCGAGCCGATATGGATCGAGCGAGGCATATTTCAGGGCGACAGTTTGAGTCCGCTTTGGTTCTGCCTAGCCCTGAACCCTCTAAGCACACTGCTGGAGGGTTCAGGTATAGGCTATCGGCTGAGGAGAGGTGGTCAGGTTATATCTCACCTCCTCTACATGGATGACCTACAACTCTTTGCCCCCGACAATTTACAACTGATGGAGCTCAGTAGCTCCATCAGTCAAATCCATCCTGATGGCGCTACTGAAGGTTTCAGTTACTTTCAGTAAAGTAACTGAAACCTTCAGTAGCGCCATCAGGATGGATTTTGGTGTGGACAAATGTGCGGTCATGCATGTAAAGCGAGGGGAGATTGTGGAATCCGTGGGAACCCAACTCTTGGATTCCATACACCTAAGATCCCTCTCCTCAACCGAAACATACAAGTATTTGGGTATGTCGGAAGCGTTAGGCATCAACACTACTGACATGAAACAATCGTTGAGAGAGCGCTTCTATTGCCGCCTGAATAAAGTTTTAAATAGTCTTTTATCAGGCGGAAACAAGGTGCGCGCTTTCAACGGTTGGGTCATGCCGGTTTTGACATACTCTTTCGGCATACTCAAATGGACTCAGACCGAACTGGACGCCCTGGATAGGAGGGTCCGTACGCTATTAACTGCATACCGAATGCATCACCCACGGTCATCGGTAATGAGACTGTATATCCCGCGAAACTGTGGAGGTCGAGGCTTTTTAAACGCTAAGACCCTCCACAATCGCTAGATATTCAATCTCAGGGAATATTTCCTAGAAGCCGATGTGGGGATGCATCGAGATGTGGTTGCGGTGGACAAGAGCCTCACCCCGCTCTCCTTGGGTAAAGAGAACTGGCGCAAGCCTGTAGTGCTTGACACTAAAGATCGCATGGAGGTATGGCAGAGTAACGAGCTTCACGGACGCTTTTTCCGGACCCTACATGGACTTACTAGCGTCCGTAGCCTGGCTGCGTTTCGGTGACCTCTTTGGGGAAACCGGAGGTTTTGTCTGTGCAATTATGGACGAAGTTATGATGACGAATAATTACCGGAGATTTATTGTGAAAGACGGCACGGTTGACATCTGTCTGGCATGCCACCGTCCGGGATTCACCCGGACGGTGGCATGCATTTGACACATTATCTTTGGGTGTTCTCTTCTAGCTAGCGAGGAGTACTTGCATAGACACAACCTAGTAGCCAGGATTATCTACCAGCAACTTGCTCTGAAATACAGCCTTGTGGAATTAGAAGTGCCGTACTACAAGTATGTGCCCGACCCAGTTCTCGAAAATGCACATGTCACACTGTACTGGGATCGATCCATCATCACTGACTGGACTATTGTTGCCAATAAGCCTGATATAGTGGTGGTGGATCGACTAGAGCGGCGTGCAATGATCGCTGATATAACGGTCCCGCATGACGGGAACCTCGTGAAAGCCGAGAAAGATAAACAAATCAAGTATCTTGACTTGGCTCACGAGGTTGTCGATATGTGGGATGTGGACTGAGCGATCATTGTACCGATAGTCGTTGCAGCAAATGGCTTGATGGCCAAGAGGCTCGAGCAACATCTGAGGAGGCTCTCGGTGGGCAGCTGGGTCAAGGGCTTGGATCCAGAAAGCGGTAGAGGACACGGCTCGCATTGTTAGGAGGTTCCTCTCTCTGGAGCCCTGACCGCCGGTAGCTTGGACCTTGTTCCCGATACCGGTGGGCTACTATTTTTTATATTTTTAAATGTTTTATTTTTTATTTTTATACTAATATTTAAAAATGTAACTTATATGTCTATTTAATGGGATAAAGGAAATAATAATAAGTTTATTAATCCAATAATATACATAGACAGGCTGTATGCCAGTTACATGCTAAGACTTAGTCAACTAACAATGGACACAAGGGGTGAAAAACAATTGTCTATATAAAGCAAAAAATTAATCCTGTCTCCTAAACTAGGGATGGCCTGTATCTTTGAAGACAGTGATTCGGCCGAACTGAACTGTAAATCAATGATGGACCACATGTCTCGAGTGTCGATGTTAATCTACATAAGACGAGAATGTGAGTTACCTGAATGTTCGCTTCTTTGGGTCAGGTAGGGGTAGGCAGCCATGTACTCTGAGGACAGATCGAAGAACAATCAGCTGACGTACCGTCAGAACTTTGATGTCAGAATAGAGTTGTGCTGTGGGGTATCTAAACGGTTTCCTGGTCATCACCTTAAGTACAGCTCTTTGAGCTCTCTCTGCTCTCAGAATAAGAAAGAAATCTTATGATAAGTATTGATTATTGTTTGTTGTTGAATTATTTAAATTCGCACAGCACAGTGATTGATTCGGCTGTTATTCAAATAGTCTACAAATAGTTAAAGAAAAGTGAAATGGTCTCTTGTCTACCTTTCACCTTGATTGCAGCATGTGCCACAGTAAATTTTAGTAAAATTATTCAGAACAGCGTGCTGATACATTAAACCTGAACGAAGGCGCAGTTTCAGGTGCTAAAATAACCGCAATCGGTTATTCTAATCTGAACGAAATAAATTTCTCGATGGACCTACCTGCTATGTCAATTCGTACTTACAGCAAATGCCACGATACTGTCGCTGAAATGTGAAAAGTAACTGCCGAATAGTCTATGCCATGTAAGTAAGTCAAGCATTGGCTAAGGAGGAAACCGATGCTGCTCTGTTACAAGATGATGTTACGTATGTACCCAAAATATACCCATTGTAGCTGTAGAGGCTGATTGTTGCTGGAGCAAGTTATTAGAAAACAAACTATAGTGCGTTGTCAGGAGTAGTAGCACTAATTGGACATCACTCTGGTAAAGATTTTTTCTTTGGGTTCCTGTTTCGGATGGGGCGGGAGTTTTAGTAATTTTATTGTTTCAATTATTTAATATTATCTTTTGACTTTATTTTTGCATTGACTAATTATGTATTTGAAATTAATTGGATTTTGACTATTATTAAAAACATTCTCATTTATAATTTTAAACTAAATATTATAAACTATTTTGTACGGCGAATATGGCAAAACATGTTGAATCAGCAATTTTAAACGAATTTCCATCCATATGTGCACATTTATGTATCATTTTACACATGTTTATACAAATAAATGCATCTTTATCTTTAACGCCTGGGTGTACCACTATGTAGATCACCAGGAGGACACGGTTGGGCAGACGGTGGAGGTCTGCCCGGCTTGGGCGGAGAACTGCCATCCTCGCGGAGGCGATCGGCGGCGGCGATCTCTCGCATCCGGCCCTGGTCCAGGCCATGGTACAGAGCGAGAGTGCATAGGAAGCCGTCACCTTCTGTGAAGCAGTAATGCTCTCGAAGAGGGAGGCGGCGCACGTGAGGGAGAGACAATATATGCGCCCTCATGGCCCTAGACGTCGCAGGAGACGCCCTAGCCGTCGGGAATCCCAGGCAGATTCCCGGCCACCGTAAGCGCGGGCTTGCCGACGGCGAGTAATGGGTAGCTCGCCGCCTGGTAAGGACCAAGCCCGGGTCGGCGGCGCGTTGTGTTCCACGCGCGCCTCAAAGAGATGTTAGCACCAACTGGTGGGGTCCGCAAAGGCCGATGCCTGCCAGGGGTGCGGGTTGTTTGAAAGAGATACCGTGGCCCCTGGTACATAAGCAACTGAAGGAACATGAGTGGGTTTTAGTCAGTAAAAGTCTGACACACCCTCCCGCTCCGCCTAGAGCGGGAGACGTTATTTGATGATTTTTCATCCTCAAAAAAACTGGTAAAGTTCTCCATCGGCGTTAAAAATTAAATATTGCATAATTTGTGCTCGAGCAATAAAAGTGACCATGATTCATCTTCTCAAAAATGTAACAAAAACCATACAGGGCCATCACCCAGTATGGAGCCAGCGATCATTCATCATCGGTTTCCGGTACAATAACGCGGTTTGGAATATAATCTATTGATTGCAGATGGGGATGCCAGCACATACAAAAATATGGAACGTAAGCCCTCATACTTCTGCAATGAATTACGAAGAGCGGAAAGCAAAAGATCATTGTTATAAAAAATGTGGCCTCTCTATTGATAAAAAATTATGTTATGTTGGACTTTGCCTGACGGCCTATTTGGTGAAGACAGCCGTATAGAAATAAAATCCCCCATGACATGTTATGCAATGGACTAGGACACTGCCATAGAACAATAAGTACTCAAATGGTTTAAAAAAATGGCACAGTAGCTTTTTATTAAAAAAATGACCGGTTTTATCAAATTCAGGGCCAGCTACTTATAGCATACTAAAATTATTGTTTATTTGGTGAACTGGCTCTGAATTTTCAGTAAAAACTGTTAAAATTCGTAGGTAAACCTATTCTGGACTGAAGAAATGCGAATGCGAAATTAAATTAGAGAAATTTTATACCTTCTGCATTCTCCTCGCAATTGTAGATCCCCGACAGACATTGAGGGGATTCGCGTTATTAAATTAAAATAATCACCAACAATTAATTTTTAGTTTTTATTAAATACTAGCTTTTGCCAGCGGCTTCGCCAGGATAGAGGTCGAAAATAATCCTACGGGAACGTATTACTGGGATAATAAGTATTGAAAATCAAAATCAAAAGTTTTTATTTCAGATAAACCTGCATGGCACTTTTGAAACGTCAGAAGCTAGATGCACGGTTCCAATTTGTGTTCTATGCGTTAATCCAGGCTATGATCTATGTGTGCCAAATTTTATCCGAATCTATTCAGCCGTTTTTGCGTGCAGTCACGCAAAAACGGCTGAACGGAACGGTGGATTTAGGAACAAACATCCAAACATCTAAACATAGAAACGTTCACATTATTTTATTAAATTAGTACGACTAACAATACGTTCCTTATCTTGTATTTTTTTCTCAATAATTAAAATTCTAGAGAACCGTGCTCACGTACCCCTGCCTATGCACGTGTGAATCGAGAGCGTGCCCCACGCACACAGGCGCACTCACCGCAGGTTTTTGACAGTTAATTTTGTGACAGCGCTCAAATACAAATTCAAATAAGTACCTAGTTGTATTTGCAGAACACAAGGTAAAGTACAGTTGTCAATTTTAATAATGAAAATGAACGAAATGTCGTGCCGTCAACAGCACACAAAAATTCTGATTATAATTTTAATGAATTATAAATAAATACTACAAAACATTCATTAAATATTACAACACAATTAATAGATTAAACTAAATTCATCATCATTCTCCTCCCTTGCCCCAATTTATTTGCAGTCGACTCAACATGTCTGTTCTTCCACACTTCTCTATTGGTCGTCATCTCGGTAGTCACACCCTTTCTAACCACGTCGTCATTCACACAGTGAATCCATCGTTTCTTTGGTCTCCCCCATTCTTATAGCCATCGACATTCACACTCAAAAGTTTCCTCACGACAAATAAAACTAAATTATGACAATAAAATTAATAAAACAAATGTCCATAAATTATAATTGGTCGTAATAAATTAAGAACAGCCTCTTTGAACCCAAAATAATTATACAAGGTGTAACAGAATGGTCGCAAGACCTGAAAGTAGTTTGTTCCTAATTTACTACTGAATCGATTTCAGAAACTTTTAATGTATTTTTTTTAAATTATGTATTTAGCCATACCTACCACTGATTGAGCCAAAGAAAATTCAATCTTATTTAGATGAAATACCTACGACTCAATTTTAAATGCATAAAGTAATGCTTGGGTCGACAAGTTTTTCTTAATAATATCAGTTAGCTTTAAAAAAAATAGTTTTGGTCATCGTATTATGCTTTTAACTCAATACTCTAATTGGGTTGTATGAGGTCTTGTGTTAATTATGTTACTCGTTGTATAACTAAGTGTAAAGCCTGGAAGGGCAGCACCGCCATACCGCCACCCCGCGACCCGCCCTCCAAAATGTATATGTTACCGGCCAAACCCGATTTCAGGCCAAACTAGTTTGTCCTAGGCCAAACTGGTTTATTAAGCCGGGGCACGCCGATTAAATGGGTTAGGTTAGGTTAGGTTAGAACTGTGACCAAAAGCGCGCGAGCCGAGCGAGCGAAGCGAGCGGCGCGGCGGCGGTGCCGCGGTAGCGGCCGGCGAGCGTTACTTCCAAAGGCTGTTAACGAAATGGCTAATTAAGCTAGTTGGCTGCGACATATCACGCGTAGGATAAGTCTGTTTGGCCTAGGACAAACTAGTTTGGCCTGAAATTGGGTTCGGCCTGGTTTGGCCGGTAACATATACATGCAGGAGGTGGGATAATAATAATGCAACATGCAACCTTAACCTACATTCCTAAACTTATAACCTTGTACCTACTCGTATATTATTCTAGGTACCCATTAAGGTTTATATTGCAAAAATCATTATAATCGACGCCCAGTGGTCTGTCGTCTAAACTAGGTTTTTTCTTCAGAATGCCAAGCGCCATTGATGCATGCATGAGAGGTAACAGGTGTGTACAATACGTTGCGTCAGTTCCCGCGGCGCGGCCACCAGCTGCGCCCGTAGAAAGTTTTTACTACGCAGCGCACACCGGCGCGGCGCGGTGCCCCTGACCTTGGCGTGCCGCGGTAACCTTTCACAAGTGTAAACTTCATCAATGGAACTTTACTAATGTCCGCGAAAAAGTTGTACGACAAGTACCGCGTAAATCGATTGACTTGCCATACTTGTCGGAAGGTCAATCTTTGTTTACTAATCAAGGCCCTTCCAGGCTTTACAATCATTCGATATCCGATTTACCCTTTTCGTCTGTATCTGATTTGCGCTTAGCGAGGTCAGCCGACTGTCGCTCGACGTGACATTTTGAAAATCAGTCACATCAACTGGGGGCCTACCCTCTTAGTCCGTCAGTGAAAATACGGGCCCGTCCGTAACCCTGCACCTGATTAATACACTTTTTTGGACGGGTAAAAGCACATAGGGAGTAGGGATAACTGACAATTCGTGGTGTCATTCATTCTTAGGTCGGGCTCCAAACTATTTTTTTGTCCGTAGGTGATACGGTAAGAATCACCCGTAACTTCGCCCGATACTACGGATTTCGTGCCTAAGGGGTAGGCCTCCTGGGAAGGCAGACAGTAAAAAAAAAAAAAAGGTAAAAAACTGCGATACTAAAAGATTTTGCATTTTTTTTAATAATAACTGCGAACTACTTCTTGAACTTAAGATTAATAACAAAAAGGAAAATAAAATGACAAGACTTTACAATACTTATTGCAATTTTGCCCACTTAATACTAAAAAATAAACAATACGAATTGAAGTATCAATATTTTATTTTGTCAGCCTTAATCTTATGTCGGACATCAACGCGCAACACCATCGAGTATTGACTCGATGTGATTGTGATGCGCGTTGATGTCTTTTGCGCACACCGGACCTTACACAATGTAATACGGCACAAAAAATTAACAACACGGAATTCCCAAAACTTAGGACTACATACTCCACACCACTACACACCTCTCTGTGCAGTCTCTGTTAGAAGAGTACGTACATATTACGTCAGTTTATCAGACACAAAAAGTTTATTAAGTTTAAATTATTTTACAATAATATCGTCAAATATTATGTCACCGCCTAAAGATAAAAATTAGGTATTTTTTTAAGCTGCTTAAAACATCACATATGACAAAATACATTACAAGCATACGACATAACTGAAAAACTAGGTAATAGGGACCTGATAATATGGAGCAACTCCTCTCACATACAACACAAGAAAGTACCCATCATCAAAAAGCCACTACCTGCCCGCTTGGAACACACTCACCACTCACTCAGAAGCACTCAGTATATACGAACATAGGTAATGCTAGTAGTACAGCCTGACACTTATGTAGATTTGAGGACTACTTTATTTAGTTACCAAACAGTAGCCTGTTATTAGTTCGCCACACTTGCATAAAGGCTCCTGCAAACAGGCGCGACGCAACACTTGTAGAACAATTTCTAAGAAAAGTTAATGGAAATTGTTAGAACAATTGTAGACAAGTGTCGCGTCGCGCCTGTCTGAAGAAGCTGTCATTGTCGACTAGCTTTTGCAACTTTATAGGGAACGTGCACAAACTATAGATGGCAGCATAAACCGACACGAGAGCCTACACCGTGGCTCAAAAAAGAAACTTTTCAGATCTGTCATCGTGTTGCCGTCAATGTTTGAGGGCGCTTTCACATTTTTTCTTGATTTTGAGCGTTTGACTCGAGATTTGATGAGTGATTATGGTTTAGATATAGGCAAAAAATAAAAATATGTCCGGGAAAATTTCATTATTTGTCTAGGGAGCGCTCAAAACAAATTTTTGAATTTGTTTACATAAGTCAGTAAAAACCTTGTCTCGGCAAAGGATGTTTCGTAAAATGTTACTTTCGGGCATATTTTGATGCTCTGTTACATGGAACATTATAATAGTTTAGTAATTTATAAAAATGTCTGGGGTAGGACTGTAGCTTGTTATTTGGAATGCTCAAATCATTTTTTTACGTTTCATACAATAATACACCAAAAATAATTCCGTAAAAGAGAGAATTAATGATAATTTTTCGCCTGAAATCACTTTTTTTATCTATGTACGTTTAATCGAAATTCAAGCAAATAGTATTTAATAACTGAGGTTACTAAGTCAACTTGCTTGAAAAAAAAACAGTCTATTTAAAAGTAAATTAATATTTTTAAACAATTTTTGACTGCAACGCTATGAATCAGTAATAAACCTCGGGACGCGCGGGCTTTAGCTATAAGTCCTCGCCGGTTTTTTCCTGGGCGTCCGAATCATAATGGTTAGCATATCTGAGTAGCATACTTCACTATACACGCACGCACGATCAGCTACCACGCGCCGTTAAATATACCTAAAACGAAATACTTCAATTTGTAATAGCCCTCTTAAGTTGTTTTTAATTATTAAAGTTCCTCCTAAAATTATTTGAGGTTATGTTTACTCACAGATTTGTTTGTATTGAATAGTAGTACTACATACAAAACTTAGCTGCTTATACCAATAACATTATTAAGTAATTTCTAAATGCTTTGAAACTCCTCCAATTACACATGTTTTTTACTGCATTTATCTACTTCTGTCGTTTATCACGTAATCAAAGAAAGTGAGTACTATCCGTGGGAAAGTATTGATTTATTTTTCTTTTTCTTTGAAGTGTTTGAGCATCCAGGAACACAACAATACATGTTCACTAAGTAATTATGTTTTTTCACTTCTATAATGAGATTATTTTATAACATGAAGTGTCAATTTCAAGTAACGACTGCGTACATGCTTTGGATTTGCGCCACCAGATGGCAGACCCTTCGTCGTGGATGTTCCCTATCTAAGTGTAACCACGAGTGGCACGTTTTGGACGACCGCCGATTGTGACGAGCGCGGCGTTGTATGAACAATTAGTCAACATCGCCTACGAGCGTACGGCGTTGGTGCTTTCCACACGCGGGGTTTTATCTATAACTAATTACCCCCTTATTTATAAACGTTGCTTGAACTAAAGTAGTGTTTAGCAACAGCTTAACCATAAATTTATGACGGTTAAACATCTCTTAATTAGAAGCAACGATTATAAATAAGAGAGTTATTGCTTAGAATTCTAATTAATTAACTCTAACGAGACATTTTTCTGGGTGGGGAATCATCAAATAACTTCTCCCGCTCTGGGTGGAGCAGGAGGGCGTGTCAGACTTTAACTGAATAAAACCCACCCGTGTTCCCTCAGCTGCCTGTGTGCCAGGGGTCACGGTATCTCTTTCGAATAACCCGCACCCCTGGCAGGCATTGGCTCTTGCGGACCCCTCCAGTTGGTGCTGATATCTCTTAGAGGCGCGCGTGGAATACAACGCGCCGCCGACCCGGGCTTGGTCCTTACCGGACAGCGAGCTACCCATTACTCGCCGTCCGCAAGCCCGCGCCTACGGTGGCCGGGAATCAGCCTGGGATTCCCGATTATTCTGGGAAACCTCGGGACGCGCGGGCTTTAGCTATAAGTCCTCGCCGGTTTTTTCCTGGGCGTCCGAATCATAATGGTTAGCATATCTGAGTAGCATACTTCACTATACACGCACGCACGATCAGCTACCACGCGCCGTTAAATATACCTATTTATAATCACCTTTGAGGTTTATACACTTAGTATATCGTTTTTCTAATCTTTTTTTTTTGGGTGGGAAATCATCAAATAACTTCTCCCGCTTTGGGTTCCCTTCTTGAAAAAAATCTTCATCTTGATCGCTTAAAAAATCATGTACGGCGGCAATCACTTTCTCATCATTGCCATATTTGTGACCTTTCAGTTGTTCTTTTAACCGCGGGAACAGGTAGAAATCACTAAGCGCAAGGTCAGGTGAGTATGGAGGATGTTCCATCAATTCAAATCCAGCATCTTGTAATAATAAAAAACACTGTCGATAGCAGCCTTCTGCAGGAAGACTTGAATAGATTATCTGATTTTTGTAATATAAATAAATTAAAACTAAGCATCCCTAAGTGTAAATACATAACTTTTACTAAAAATAAAAATGTAATAGCCTACGATTATTCACTCTGTAATAAGACTCTATTTAAGGAAACCTATATCTGTGACTTGGGCGTCCTTCTTGATTGCAAACTTCACTTAAATTTACATATAGATAAAATTACTGCTAAAGCATTTCAAATGTATAACTTTGTTATGAGAACCACGTCTGACTTTAAACGACCAGCCACATATCTGTATTTATTTAATTCTTTAATTCGCCCACATGTAGAATATGCTTGTATGATCTGGGATCCTTATTATATTAAATATGAGACTGCAATCGAGAGAGTTCAGCGTAAGTTCCTCAGTACATTGCAGTACAAATGTCGCATCGTACGACTACCGTATAAAGACGCCTTAAATAAGTTTGGACTATTAACATTGCGCTCTAGACGCTTGTTGCTGCAAGGAATGATGCTCCATGGACTTGTACATAATAGGTTTGATTGCTCAGATTTGATAAACAAAATATATTATATTGTACCTAGAACAGTCATGAGACGTGAGGCGCGCTCTTATCCACTGTTTGCTACGACTCCCTGTCGTACAAATGCGGGAGAGAGAGCGCCGCTGCAGAGATTGGTTCAGGCTTACAACAATAATTTTAACGAAATCGATGTTTTTGCCATAACTAAACATAAATTTAAAAAACTAATTATTAAGCGTCTTGCTCAAAATTGTTGATTGTTTTGTAGTATTTAAGTATGTTTTAACTTTTTTGCTATTTGGATTTTAAGATTACCAACTAAATGTAAGTTGTTGTTATAGGTATATTGATTGTACTTAATTTTAGCAATTAGATTCGTATTTAAGCTAGTAACACGTGGAAACGTAGTGGATTGTACATTTACCTATAGCATACTGTGTATCTAGTTATAATATACAATGTACGATTGTTTGTTTTCCCAAATAAAAAAAAAAAATAAAAATAAAAATAAAAATAGCAGTCATCGCAACTCGGGACTTGTGTGCGGTGGCGTTATCTTGGTGAAACAACACAACTTTAGCAAGTTTGCCGCGGCGATTTTCGCGTCTTTCCTGACGCAGTTTTTTTATTTGTTCTGCGTATAAGAGCCCCGTAATAGTGGCTCTATGATTGAGGTATTCAATCATTATCACCCCTGGCTGTCCCAGAAATGAGAGCCCATAATCTTACCGGTGGATGGAATTGCCTTAAACTTCTTAGGCGATGGAGATGACGGCCTCTTCCAAGTCATGGACGGTTGTTTCGTTTCAGGATCATAATGGTGGAGCCATGTTTCATCCATAGTTACGAAGCGAGCCAAAAATCGGTCAGGATCTTGTTGTAAAAATTCCAAATTGATTTGAGAAATCCGCCGTCTTGTTTATTTATGCTCGTCTGTAAGCATTCTAGGCACCCAGCGCGCTGATACTTTGTTCAGGTCTAAATGTTCAATACTTCCTATCGAAATATTTAGTTCTTCATATACAAAACGAACAGTACACGACGATCTGCCAAAACAATTTTTTCAACTATTTTTATTATTTGTTCGGTAACTGCCGTAGTAGAGCGTCCCGAGCGCGGGTCGTCTTTAGTTAAAGTTCTTTCTCTCTTAAACTCGGTACACCACCACACAACCGTAGAATACGGAGGAGCATTAACCCCTAATGTGCCTTTCAAGTCTAGATTTACTTGCTCAGTAGTAATTTTTTTCAGGCAGATAATTATATTTTATTACGGCACGAATTTCAATTTTATCCATTTTCCGTACCACGCTCCGATACGACGAAAACAAATGTCTTCTATTTTTAAAATAAGAAAAGAAAATCAAGAATTTTATTTTTTTTATCTTATCAAATGTCTGAGCTTTACCTGCCAGTATTTACTTTTTTGTTATTCAAGGAGTTTTTAAGCCATTCTTACTTTTTATTGAACACCCCTCGTATACTGCCACTCCCTTACGTGCGCCGCAACGAGACTCTTTCTGACCAAATACTTATGCGCGTGCCTTCGTTTATGCGAAATATACCTATACCTTAAGTTTTCCAAAAAATTATGAAACTTGTTTATTGACCTTTACATTAATGTCTAAACCTTCTCAACCGCGAGAATCATTATATTCATCACACAATCTATGACCAGTATTTTGCGACACCCGACTTCCGATGAACTGACGATTTGTTAAGTTAAGCTGACTGAAGGTTCGAAAAATAGCAGTGTTTTCGTGTGTTCGATTTTATCACAATTATCCATAGCCATAAATTAGTTGAATTTTAGATTAATTTAGATAGTCTTAATATAATAAGTACTATTGACTGTGAAAAGCTTACAATGAGTGCATGTTTGATTATTCTACCAGATAGCTTACTCAGCGTCTCTTTACAGTAATTGTACACATTTGGGCAATCATGACATTCGAAATACGACGCCATTAAAACCTAGGAAATAAAAATGCTTAAACTGTTGTCGAGTGATAGCGGAGAGCGTAGCAGTGATAAGACGAAGGGTGGGGGGTGACGGGCAGAAATGAAGGTCCGCAGGCAGCCTCCGTCCGCCGGTGATCTCGTACCGTGCAACATTAGTGCGGCGAGGAGACTGCGGCGCGCACGCACACTGGACCTGAGATTGTCGTCTGTGAGCACGAAGCCGAGTGTTGTGCTGTGCTGTGTTGTGTTGTGTCGTATCGTGTTGTGACAGGGTGTGCCTATGCGTAACATGCGAGGCTGGACGTTGACGCTGCTGCTCTGCGGCGTCGGTGAGTGTGGCCCACTCGGGCACCCGGGATACTCATTTACTACACAATAGAAACATGTGGTACTCACTCTCTAGTCACGACCATAGAAAAAAAAACCACATTCAAATATCTTGCTTCAAACAATATAACTATTATACTTGGATTTTAAATTGGATTCGGTAATTTGACAGTTTTGAAATGTAGTGTTGGGATAGTGAACGAATTTGCGAAAAGAATGAACGGTAAAAATTGTTGATTAAGAATAAATATTAAAAAAAAAATGTTTTATTTAAATTTCAAATAATGATTTTAGCATAGTTGAAAAATGTTTTTCTTTTTTCAAATAACCTTTTTACTTCTAAATACGAAAATAAACACTTTTATTTAAAAAATTTGGCGGTCAAGCGTAATAGTAGTTTATGAAAATGTCCTGTTTTAGTACCTAGACCGTTTCATACACGACGGTATCGAATTTCGTATTATTTATCTAGTTTGAATCTACTAAATAAAAGAGCAAAGTTAAAACAGTAAGAAATAGTTTTGTAATGCTGTAAAAAAGGCGCGCGCCGCGTTCTATTGGAAAAAATGGGTTTGTCACCAACACGACATAAGAACTGATGGAAACTCCATGGTGAACTTAAACTTAAAACGAAAAAAAAGGTTTAACATTATTTTGATATAGAAAGAAGTGCAGTATGATTCTATTTTTCAATTTCGGTATTGTTTTTTAATAATTTGTCAATGTAAACTCGTTTAAAAAAAATATTCGCATTTTACCATTATATGAGTGGATTAAATTAATTGTAGTTAATTTTTAAAAGTTAAATCGGTCTCTGCATATTGATCACAAAATGCATAAGTGTTTTCACACACATAATAATTTTAAATTACAATGACCTGCAAACCCACCAACAAAAGTTGTTTTTTTTTTATTGGTAAGTTATGTTATAAAATACTTAATGGGTTTTAAACATTATTACATACTCCGCCTATAACGTTCCCACTGCTGGGACACAGGCCTCCTCTCCGTGAGAGGGAGTGGGCCGTAATCCACCACATGGGCCCAGTGCGGGTTCGTAGATGTCACATGTCTTTGATTTTTTGGTTCTAGGACATGCCGGTTTCCTCACGATGTTTCCTTCACCGGTTTGAGATAAACATTATTATTACATTCAATAAAAACTATGTCAAAAGAGACTGGGCAAAATTATTATATGGATCAATAGCGATAGGGTTTTGATATTTGTGTAGGGTTACTTCACCTATACCCTTGTGCAAAGGGGCATAAAGATCTGACTCGATAATTTGAGAAAAATAAACTTATAGAATTTAGCAGAACCTATAGGGGCAGGTACCTTCTAGACCGCTGTCCGGCCTGCAAGGGAATGCGTTGTGGACATCCGTCAGTTTCATATTAACATGAACGAATACGTGTTTTGCGAATTTTATCTTTATATTTAGTACCTTACTAGAATTGTCGTCCTGACAGGTGTCAGGAACGCACGTCCGGACTGTACGCGTTGTAGCTTCAGGAAAATGTTCTTAAGAGACGGGACTTAGCTTTATTTAAGAATTGCTAACTGAAGGTGCAAGGGTAAATAAATAAAATTTGGGTGCCAAGCTTCAGTGGCAGAGCTTTTATGTCAATTTATTTGAATGGACCCATTGTCAACCAATGTCTCAGTCAAATAAATTGACATAAAATCATCGCTATGCAAAATACGCTGCCAGATTAAAAAAAAATAATGATTTAACTGAGTTAGAGAGAGCATAATTAGTTATTATTTACTTTAGTTATTTTCATAGTGTGATGTCGTACGGAATTATGTTGAGCGGTAGGTAATTCCGCCGACATTCAGCCTATTATTGTTTTACAAGAAAGAGTAATTAGTTCAACTATAAATTAAGTTCCAGACACTCTCTTAAAGACTTATTAAAAGAGATTAATATTGTTTATCTAGTTAATTAGCACTGTATCACTTGTACATAGTTTTGTACTAACTGATTTACTTGATTCTTATTCACCATGTTGAGTTGTTGACCATAATATTTTTCAGTTTTAACCAAAACACTAAAATTTACTAATAGCAAGTAACGGTGTTTCCATAACTAATAACAGTGTCGGTACTTCAATAAAAATATTTAACTCGCGATGTGATTTGCGTTACGAATGAGACTAGTAGCGCCATCTAGTAGTGAAGCGTGCGAACAAATATAATGAAATGTGCCTTCTCTATAAAATATTAATGATAATCTTTTGTATGCACACAAGATTATTAATCTGTTTAAAAATACAGTGATATCCATTTTATAAATTAAATTAAATAGTTACTAAAAAACATTTTTTGTTCCTAGAACCAGGCTCAAGAAAATTGTAACAAGGTACACACGACTTAAAAAATAATTGTTTGTTAATTTTAATACATATTCTTTATATGTCGATTAATCGAGGCTAGTCAAACCACGCTGGGATCGGTGCATTTTATTTTTATGTTTATATACACCTTCCAGATTAAATTCGTAAAAAAATGGTGAAAACTGCTTCAAAATCCGTTGCGTAGAAGAACATTGCGATCACATTGACTTTCATTTATTTCTTTGTGTGATATGTGACAACTTTCCGATTGTTTTCCTTTACTTGAGGTACACATAATTCAGGGCCGTGGCACGCATAGTGCAGGCACTGAACCTCCTTTGCTGGCTCGGACACGATCATGTACTCGGATATTAACTCATATAAAATGTACATACCCATAGTTGGTACTGTATCGTCTCTGATACAGGGATTCATTTACTTTATTATATCTACACCTTACTATTTATTAAAGTCTGTCAACGGCAACCTAGTTAAGTTGTCTAGTGCCCAGTGCCTACTCTACATTATTTATTTTTTTAAATGTCAGAAACACTTGTTAATATTAAACATTTCATTTACTGCGCAACAATACCTGCCAACACTGATAGCATATTATTATCACTCTTCTGCCTGTCCACACATTGTTAATATTCTGCTATACCTACTTGTGTAAAATGGCGTTATAGTCCTTACACTTTGTAGCTTCCCGTTTATTTCTGAAGTACATACAAAACGCCATTCTGTTTTGTTTCGTACTCAATTATTTTTATTCCTATGCTCTAGAACAATAAAACCACTCAAGTGCGAGTCGAACTCTTGCGCCGAGGGTTCCGTACCTACCCATTATACCGCCAATAAAAAAGATATGGGCAAATTTAGATTTTCACGAAAACTTGTAAGCACCAAAATTTTCAACTTTTTTTTTTCGAATTTTTCTTTTATTTGTGCTGCCAAATTGCGTGATTCTAGGTCAACGGAAACTACCATATTATAGGCTTTCGAACCGAAACATATAGGGTACTTCCGGTTGACCTAGAATTATGAATTTTGGTTAAAAGCAAGTTCTTATAGAACAAGTAATGGGAAAAATCCGAAAAATATTTTTTTTGGAAAATTAAGGTAAATTTTAGTACCTACAAGTTTTACACGAAAATCTTAATTTGCCCATATCTTTTTATCGTGTTGACTCAGGACCTTGATTTTTATACAACTAATAGGGACTATATACCTTAGTATCTGGTATAAATTTCAACTTGCTAGGGCCACCAGTTCCTGAGAAAATCGGTGGTGACTCACGGACAGACAGACGGACGAGAGAGTGATCTTAAAGGGGTTCCTTTTTACCTTTTGAGGTACGGAACCCCAAAAATCAATTAATGTAACATATATAACAACAAAATACAATAAAATCTACTTATAAAAACAATGTTGGTTAACTCTTCACGTGAACAGAGAGTAGGCCTATTTTTTGGCCAAAGAATCTGCATTGCTATACAATGTGACAATGCTGACTTTTCCTGTTGACAACGATGCGGACGATTTTTTTGATGCCCTATGATTATTGTTACACGCTAATGCTAAAGTAATTAGTTACCCCTAGCGCCATCTAGTATCGAGTAGCAGAATTAATTGAGTCAAAGATCTCTCTAGAAATTTCGATACCAAACTCTTCTAGAATTGTCAACATCTGTTCAGTCAGAGCCGGTATGTACTCGAACATTCTACATGTTTCTACAGTAGAAGTTTCACGAATGTTCCTAGGGCCCTATAAAAGGCAGGAACGGATCAAGACCCGGCAGTCGCCCACCTGATCATGCTCTTGACCACCATCTTCAATGGTACCCTGAGCAATAACATCTTCCCCGACACATGGAAGCAAGCCACGGTCATCGGCATCCCCAAGCTGGGTAAGCCCAAGTCCAAGCCCACGGGCTACCACCCCATCAGTTTACTGAGCAGTCTCGGCAAGATCTATGAGAGACTTATTTATAAGCG
The DNA here is from genome assembly GCA_947359405.1 of Antitype chi. Classification (NCBI taxonomy): domain Eukaryota; kingdom Metazoa; phylum Arthropoda; class Insecta; order Lepidoptera; family Noctuidae; genus Antitype; species Antitype chi. Next base: position 62,401 of record OX375821.1, on the reverse strand, counting down.
ACTCAGAAATTACGCCGAGACTAAAGGCCTCATACCCAACGAGCAGTTCGGTTTCAGAACCCAACACTGTTGTGTGCAACAGGTCCACCGCATCGTAGAACATTATAAGCGTTGGCTTCCAGCGCGGTACGATGACCGATGCAGTATTTTTCGACATAGCGAAAGCCTTCGACAAGGTCTGTAGTAAGCCTATCCCCTGGGAGAAGCGAGCCAAATACCTTGGTGTGACCATGGATCAGAATCTCTCCTTCGCAGAGCTCTCCTCGGCAGGTTACACTCTGTTCTGAACGCACGTAGCAAATTGTCACTAAGTGCAAGTTGCGGATCTGAACGGCGTGCATAAGGCCCATCATGACGTATGCGTGTGCAGTCTTTGCACACGCGAACCCCCGATTCATCCATAGGATGCAGACCCTCCAGAACCGATTCCTCTGGCACGCCACAGGCGCTCCATGGTTCGTTCGGAACGAGATCCTCCATCTCGATCTCAAAATCCCCACGGTCAATCAGTTCTTGAAACGCAACAAGAAGCGTTTCTTCGATAAAGCCGAAAAGCACCGCAATCCCTTGATTGTGAAGGCCACCACTTATGTCCCCAGTAGGATTAGCTCTGTCCGACGGCCGAGACATGTCCTCACCGACCCAGACGACTCAATTACTCTCCTTCAGGAAAGCAATAGGGCCACCAGTACAGTCCACACACACCGCACACAACCGTCATTCCGACCTCGCCGCCGAGGTCCTCGCGCCCTGCGAAAACCCCGAGTAACGGCGCATAACGCCGAGACCCCCGACCGACCCTTGCTCGTTGAAGCGCCAGCCCGCGCCGCAGCTGAACCAGTAACTTTAAATTCCCCGTCTAATAATAATAATGCCAATATTTTGATCCAGCCTGTCCCCACTAGTTGTCCCCCTAACAGTGACGCCCTGAGCCGAGGTTCGTACCCCACAGGGGGTGCCCTCAGCGTGCAGTCGCTTAGTATGTAAGTTTTTTGTTTTTAAGCCCTGGCTGCAGGCGTTAAGTTAACTCTTAATGGCAGCCCCAGGAAAGCCCGGTTAAGCAGTAACGGCCTCTCAAGGTCAACTGCGAGACGCCTGACAAAAAAAAAAAAGACCCGGCAGTATTTATCAAGCGATACTGGCAAGAACATCTGAAGCGATCTTCAAGTGCGATTTAGAGTGATCAGTAGTGAAATTGTGTTTTGTAATTTGTGTGTTTAATTAAAGTGTCATTTTCGGTCATTTATATTGGCAGTTTTTAATTGTCACGAACCCGAAGCTCGTAACATTATTTGAAGACTGTTAATTATTAAATAATGTAAATATTTTACAATCGTAATTTAAACAAAATTATATTATAATAGTAGTAAGGAAATAATAATAGGCCTTAAACAGGGATCAACCATAATCCATGTTGTCCACCTAGCAACGGACAGTTGCTACAAACAATTTATCGTTCCACAGCTTCCATTTGTAACGAATCTGACAAATGGGATCGGTTTGGAGTTGGATGATCGTTTCTAAACAAATTATTATAATAATAAATGCCAAACGTTTTCACAGTACGATTTTCTATTATCATTCAAAGTATTTCATAGCTATTTATAAATGTACGGTCTACTCGGGTTTGTCGACGAAATTCCGAACGTGAACAGTGACATGAACATAAATTACGGAATCCATTTCCGTAAGTACATGATTCTAGACACACCGCGCCCCCAGCGCCCCCCGCGCTAAAATTAGTTGACTTTTTTATTTTGTTTACTGACGATTGAACTTTTATGACTTTCTTTATTTCATCAATCATTACTTCTAACTGCACACGCACACAGAGAGTAGACGTGTAATCCAGAAAGGGGTTTGGAAGGTTATATACTGATTTTTATTTACATCGGTATTAATTGCGACGTTTATCCTCATTTCGGTGCTGTGTCGAGTAGCTATGCCAAGTTTACCCCTTTAGTTGGTCAGTCTCAGTGCAGTGATGATTGAACCTGGCTGTATGGTTGCAGGCGTGGTGCACGCGGCGCCGGCGGCAGCGGCGCAGCAGCCGCGGCCGTTCCCCGACAGTGGCGACCGCTGGCGGAACCTCATCGCCGGTCAGTCTCGTGCTCACAACACACCTTACTACTACTACTATCAAATTAATTCCCTATGAAATGTTTACATTTTTAACCGACTTCAAAAAGGAGGAGGTTCTCAATTCGTCGGAACCTTTTTTATTTTTTATGTATGTTCCCCGATTACTCGAAGATGACTGGACCGATTTGGTATTTTTTTGTTTTGTTTGAAAGGGTATACTTTCCAGGTGGTCCCATGATCATCAATTTAGGATCTGATAATGGGATCCTGGAGAAATAGAGAGAACTCTTAAATTTTTATAGGCACACTTGAAGCGATTTGGGTATTTTTTGGAAGAGTACTTTTTCGGTGTGGTCCCATTTCAATTTGGTGAAGATCTGATGAAGAACTTCGGAGATAGGCAACAGAACTCCTAAATAAATGATAGCAAATGGACTGGGATTACTGAAATCTCATGTCTGTCTATTGTTTACACCAGTTCATAACATCACAACACGCCGGTACGCTGTGAAGGGGTAAGCACATGTGAACCACTAAAAAGTGAAAAATAAAAACTTTTTACAAAAAAAAACAACCGACATCCAAAAAACCACTACAAAGTGAAAAACTTTTTCCAAAAAAAAAACAACCGACTTCCAAAAAACCACTACAAAGTGAAAAATAACTTTAATTTCGGAAGTCGGTGTCTTTGGAGCTGTATTTGAATTTTTTGTCACCGCCTTCCGAAATTAAAGTTATTTTTCACTTTGTAGTGGTTTTTTGGAAGTCGGTTGTTTTTTTTTTTGGAAAAAGTTTTTATTTTTCACTTTTTAGTGGTTCACATGTGCTTACCCCTTCACAGCATACCGGCGTGATGTTATGTTATGAACTGGTGTAAGCAATAGACAGACATGAGATTTCAGCAATCCCAGTCCATTTGCTATCATTTATTGAGGAGTTCCGTTGCCTATCTCCAAAGTTCTTCATCAGATCTTCACCAAATTGAAATGAGACCACTACGAGAAAGTATTCTTCCAAAAAATACCTAAATCGCTTCGTGTGCCTATAAAATTTTAAGAGTTCTCTCTATTTCTCCAGGATCCCATCATCAGATCCTGACTTGATGATCATGGGACCACCTGGGAAGTATACCCTTTCAAACAAAAAAAACAAAATCCAAATCGGTCCAGCCATCTTCGAGTAATCGGGGAACATACATAAAAAAAAAAAAAAAAAAAAAGGTTCCGACGAATTGATAACCTCCTCCTTTTTGAAGTCGGTTAAAAATAACTTTAATTTCGGAAGGCGGTGACAAAAAATTAAAATACATCTCCAAAGACACCGACTTCCGAAATTAAAGTTATTTTTCATTTTGTAGTGTTTTTTCTGTAAAGTGAATTAGTATTTATAAATTTTTGATTGTTTGGTATTTATCACTGCCATAAATAGAATTTTGCTCGTTTTCGAGATGCCTTATTTTAATTTAAGCACCTACTCGTAAATAATTTGATTCGGTATTACCTTATCGAATTGTAACATAATCTTAATTAGTTTATAAATTGTCAAAGTGTCGAACCTCCGCCGTGGTGGAGTGATCGAGTGGCGAACTGTCGAGGTCTCCAGCCACTTCCTCGTGCCAGTGGACCTGTCCATGCCGCGCGTCACACGCTAGACCACTTCTGCGAATTAATAAGATACTACAATCTGGTGTTAGATGATAATCACAGCAAGCTTATCAGTTCCTGGTGATCATGGTGGAACCTGTATGTCCACGTTGTTTCTTGACTAATTAGTAATAAGCATAAGAATATAATAGATTACGTATCATAGTACGTATAATATTCATTGTAATGTGTCTGTAGGGTACACGCGAGATGCGGGCGGCGTAAGCAGCGCAGAAGATGCGGGCGGCGCGGGCGGCGCGTGGCTCGGCGGCAACTGGTTCCCGCCGGCTATCCCCATACAAGTGCCGCTGCGTGAGTACAACCCTTGTTTCAGTTGTCCCCACGGGGATAGTGAACTACACAACGCCACCTGCCACGATTCTTACATAAATGGTTTCATTCAAGGCAAATGCTTTGCTAATGAAATTTCATGTCCTGTTTACTTGCTATTAACCAATAGATGGCGCTGTTTAATGAATATTTGATGCAGTGACCAGAGTTACCTTATTCTATTAATCCCTAAATGGCACTGTGCTCTATGACATAATTTTTTGCTTTAAAACGAGTATTAAAAAGAAAAGAAGTTTCAAAAACGGGAACCCGACTTCGGAAAAACCAAAATGATAAAAAGTACAAACATGAAAATGTTTCAGACAGAATTAAAGACATAGTTAAAAAAATTGTCAAAGTAAACCTATGGTCACAATGCCATTGAGAGAGTTGCAGGCCACACTTTATTAAACAACAAATTCTAACACTACCAGCAATTTATATACTGCAAAGTTGTATATTCGTTAGGAAAAATGGACATCTTTTCAAATCTAATATCGAGCTAAATGAAAACTATAACCGACGGAACAAGAATAGATTAATACTACCCATCACAAACTTGAAAGTTATCGGGAAAAGTCCATACTCAAGACTAGCTAACATATTTAATAAGCTACCGGAACGTTTAAAAAGTCCATACTCAAGACTAGCTAACATATTTAATAAGCTACCGGAACGTTTAAAAAGTCCATACTCAAGACTAGCTAACATATTTAATAAGCTACCGGAACGTTTAAAAAGTCCATACTCAAGACTAGCTAACATATTTAATAAGCTACCGGAACGTTTAAAAAGTCCATACTCAAGACTAGCTAACATATTTAATAAGCTACCGGAACGTTTAAAAAGTTCATACTCAAGACTAGCTAACATATTTAATAAACTACCGGAACATTTAAAATCCCTACCAAATGACTCAAATTTCTCGAAACAGTTGAAATCTCTGCTAATAAAGAAAGGCTACTATACCATTGAGGAATTTAAAACAGACAAATTGTGAATAGATGGACCTTTATACCTATTATTATGCTTGACGTAAATATAAAATAAATAAATTACTATCTATATTACTTTTATGACTAAAACGAATGCATGGATTGCTAATAATGATTTGTTTTAATAAAATGTAATGAATTATTGATTAATGTTTTGTATCATGTAATAATTTAATTGTAACAATTGGAATCATTATTATACTCGTATTATGTAATTTAATAATTTCATTTAATTCTTTTATTCAATTAAATAACACACATAAATTATATTTTTAAATATTAGTATACAAATATAAAAACATTTAAAAATATAAAAATAGTAGCCCATCGGTATCGGGAACAAGGTCCAAGCTACCGGCGGTCAGGGCTCCAGAAAGAGGAACCTCCTAACAATGCGAGCCGTGTCCAGGAGTACCGCTTTCTGAATCAAGCCCTTGACCTAGCTGCCCAACGAGAGCCTCCTCAGATGTTGGTCGAGGCTCTTGGCTATTAAGCCATTGGCTGTAACAACTATCGGTACAATGATCGCTGAGTCCACATCCCACATGTCGACAACCTCATGAGCCAAGTCAAGATACTTGATTAATTGTTTATCTTTCTCGGCTTTCACGAGGTTCCCGTCATGCGGGACCATTATATCAACGATCATTGCACGCCGCTCTAGCCGATCCACCACCACTATATCAGGTTTATTGGCAACAATAGTCCTGTCAGTGATGATGGATCGATCCCAGTATAGTGTGACATGTCCATTTTCGAGAACTGGGTCGGGCACATACCTGTAGTACGGCACTTCTGATTCCACAAGATTGTATTTCAGAGCAAGTTGCTGATGGATAATCCTGGCTACTAGGTTGTGTCTATGCAAGTACTCCTCGTTAGCTAGACGAGAACACCCAGAGATTATATGTCTGATTGATTCTCCTGGACGGTGGCATGCCCGACAGATGTCAACCGTGCCGTTGTTTTTTTTATTTATTGTTATTTTAATTTTATCATTTTGCTATGCCCTTACAGGGTCCATATTTATGTACCTAGCTTTAAGCCCTTTGTTACATCTTTTTACAATATGGAATGCAATAAATAAATAAATTATAATTTTGTATGCGTTCCTGGCACCAGATGAGAAAATTTTCTTGTTTCTTACTTTTTGTCACATTTTATTTCCAAATGCTTTCAATGCACACTCATGTTAATTAATAGTTATTTAACTGAAAATGATAGCTTTTCTACAATAGCATACATTGTTTATTGCGGGGCCTCGTCTGTTTGATGTTTTCATTGACCGTCCCCCGACGCGACGATGGATGCGAAGATCATAATATTACCTAAAACTTCTTTTTCCACTTAGGGCTGATTTTTCAATGGTCAGATAACTTAAATTTTTAGCCCCCAAAGGGCCAATATATTATTACTTGTTATGGGTGTATAAGTGTTGTTGGTTTTTTAAATTTTAATTTTAAGTTTTATTTCCAGCTTTTTAACTTCAATTTTGTAAAAGAGTGAAAAAAGGTGACTACCTTTCCGACAAAACAAAAAATATCAAAATCGGTTCAGCCGTTTGGGAGCGATACGATACCACAGACAGAGACATATAATATACAAATGTACAATTTGTTATAACACAATTATAAAACAAAAAATTATTAAATTCCCATCTGAAAGCCGTAGTCTTATGTCACTTTGCGCAGACTTTTCAGTTTCGACTTTTATTTATTTTCCTGGGCTATGGCTGTCTCAATATATTTATTAGTAAAGTTTTGTTTTTGTAATAAAGAACGCGACAACAGCGGAAGCGGTTCCCTGTCGGTGCTGGTGGTTCCCGTGCCTGTGCCCGTGCCCGTTCCCGCGCTGCCCGCCAACCCTGCCCGTGAGTGTCCCGCACAGCTGCGCTACACATACGCCACGCTCACTTTCACGTTCTGTCACCTCGCTCACTTTTTGTCCCTATTGCAGAGTGCACGCCAACCACGCCGCAGATCGACCATGTGTACAACAAACCCTCCGGCCCCGTGTATGACACCGTTTATGACCCACCACCGTACTACCCAATGTTCCATGCCCGTCCGACTGGTAACGCAGTGCCATCGCACAAGCCAGTGCCAGCGCCGCAGCCCAGTCCGACGCCAGCGCCGCAGCCCAGTCCGACGCCGCCGCCCCCGCTCGCCACTACGCGACGCCCCGACGACGACGAGCGACTCGCTAGGAACGCGCCCATCTTCCGGCCTGTTGGTGAGACATCAGTCTGTATCCATACTGAGCGCTATAAAAATACTTCATAAGCTTCTTATTGAGCTCCATGGTAGCCCGCAAAATTCTATTAGTTTTGTGTTTTTTACAATAAATTAGCAGGTAAATGCCAGGTTGTACCTATTGTTTAAAATATGATTCGCGCCCGTAACATACATAGTATTTACATAATTATAATCATCAATACAACCCTCTAAGTTCAATTAATTCCATTGTCTACCCTGGAGCTTTCACAACATAAGAGATATAGAGCACAGCCTGATATTTGACCTTGTTCATCACCACAGTATTTTATTTAAATGTCTTTTCTATTTTGCAGAAGACTCAAGACTCCTGATAGAGCAATTCCGGGCACAGGTTCCGGACGACCCTTCACTACCTCCGATAGTGATCGACCCCGTCGGCGTCGTCAGCACCGATGATTACACCGTTGACGAGCTCAGAGAGGCCGGCTCTGCACCGGACGCGCCGACGCCACCCGAGTCACAAGCGGAGAGCGCGGCGGGCGAGGCGCCGAACTCGGAGCGGCGGCGCCTCAAGTGCAAGCGGCGCCGCGCGGAGGCCGGCGCGGAAGGGCGCGCGCTCGAGCCGGAGCAGGAGGTCGGGAGGGTCCCGCCACCGCCCCCGCCGCGCTTCGAGCGCTCGCTGTTCCTGCGCGCACGCCTCACCGTGCCGCGCGCAGACTACACTGAAACATACTCTGTGTGGTATGTCAAGTCAGGGAATTGCAACCGAAATGGTCCTTAAATTCATTTCACAACTGTTATTCTTTAACAGTTGGATGAATGGCTATAATATGGCAAATTGACGTAGGGTGTTTCTGTGATTAACAATTAATTTCCCTGACTGTATACCAGTGTCTATGTGACGTAACGTCTATTCTTGCGGTATGGACTGTCTCAAATAAGTGTGTCAAAGCCAGTGACGACCGTTAGATAATTACACGAGGTTGATTTGTGTCTCTTGTTTCAATGCACTCTGTGTTGAATGAAATATATCGACTTGTAGTACGTTTGTTCACCGTAACTGTCACCAAGGTCGTGATGACGGCGCAGAAGTAGTGATTCATACACTTACTAAGGCTGCGTGTCCACCGCACGGCCGTCACGAGCGCCGTCATCCAGGCCGAAGTTTCGAGTAGTTTGGCGCGACCACTTAGAACTCAGCCCGAGATTGTGACGGGCCGTTGTGCCGGCAATACAAAACACGTTTAATCTTGTGGTACATACCACCTTTGCACCGGCGCGGGCGCGTGGCGCCCTTAGCCCACCTTTTGTTTTGTCTATTGTCACATACTGGACCGCCGAGATTGTTCGCGGTGAAATTTGAAATTGACTCTTCAAATTATTTATTTTGATTCAAATTGTCATGGTAGGTACAATTATATTTTAAGGCTTACTTTCAAACGTCTAAAATCCACCATTTTGATTCGATGACTCCCAGACGAGTTGATGGACACCTAATGTATGAAAATGCATCCTGCCGTTAGAATGCTTCGAGGTTATAAAGAATCGCATGTACAGATATACTAAAATCAAAGATATTTATGTAATCTTTAGATACGAATGAAAAATATTACCCTGTCTTTGCTGTCGCGTAGTTGAGGATGAAATAGGCTAATAAATGTAAAAAGTTAATTGGTTTCTTCTTAGTAAATATGAGAGAAGGCATTTCCATGCAGTGCTTCGTAACTTTATGTAGTATTGTATGATGTCGAGAAGCACGTGTAGCTGACGTGTGGCGTGTGCGTGGCAGGTGGGACGCGGCGAGCGGCGCGTCGCGCGTGGACTTCCATGGCGGCACCTCCTCCTCGTACCGCATGGTGAAGCGCGACGGACGCGTGCAGAGCGTGCAGGTACACACGGAAACTTCTCTGTTTCTGCTTGATTTTTGGTATTTCGTTAGCTTGGTTTTTGGCATTTTGCGATCAAAGGATTTTGGTGGTTTTTGTTTTTGACATCCTCAAAAAACATGAAAATAGCGACAAATAACCACTATCTACAACACCTCTTGCGAACTACGCATCACTCGCGTCACGTAAAATCCTGAATCGCGCAAGCAGAGTTTACCGCCCAACTAAAACAATATACAACGTCCCGACATCAATCGTTGAGTAGTAGCCCGCCAGTCACAAAACCCGCCTAGAATCGGAGGATCCCCCGGTTCTATGGAGGATGAGTGAACTTTAAACCCTGTTTCTCGTGCCTCAACACTGGGGACCCCGCTGACATGAACGTCAGTGCAGCCTTCGTGCACCTACTTCATCGTGACGTTCATCATCATCATTTTCTCAAGCTTTCGCGCGGCGGGTGACACACATCCAGCCGGCAACCCACGGCTCCAATAGGTATCCGGTCCACAAACATGTTATCAACTTCAGCCTCATCAGACACCTTGGCACAGCACAGTTACAACACCTTCGGCCGGTCCATAAGCAGAGCTCATAACCCCTCTCGTGGCCGAAGCCAGCAGTCACCCTGAACACGTCGCTGTACCACTGTTTTAACGTACAGACACCAGCGCATCAAGCCACCTCAATCTGTCAAATTTCTTTGATAGATTTTCAACTTCATCACATAAGCATAAGGTTCATGTTCGATTGGGAAAATTTGACAGTTTGGGGTAGCTTGATGTGCTGGCGTCTGTACATAAATGACGTGAAAAAATAAGCACTACGTTATTGAAGTATCGCTCATGCTGTAACATATTGTCCAATGAGAGGGCTGGTGTTCCAGCTGCGCCTGGACCGCACGGCGGAGACGGACGTGCGGCGCTGCGTGGTGTCGGCGCCGCGCCGCGTGACGCTCGCCGAGCGCGCGCTGCCCGCGCTGCCTGACCTGCAGGCCTTCTCTTTCGCCGGTGACTAATTGTTTGATCATTTTTTCGTGCACAAATGTGTGTTATTTATGTATTATTAAGTAATAATAAATAATATTTAGTACTTATTAAATACAATAAAATTCAAGTCAAGCTATGCACCGCATCGGCTGTCGATAGTTTCGTTCTAAAACCTAATTGCGCAGGGGATAAGATGCTGTTTTTTTCTAGGTAATTAACTAGTCTACTGTTTATAATTTCCTCTATTATTTTTTAAATTGAGCGGATTAAGGATATTAGCCTATTATTATTAACTACGCATTTACTTCCAGATTTAAAGATAGGGATTACAACTGCATTTTGTGGACAAAAAGGGAACATGACTTAGGAAAGCCAGATTTGTAATACATATATATGCGTTATGGGTGTATGCTTAAAGAGTTTAAGGATCGTATTGTTTTATCGTCCCAATCAACTGCAGTTATCTTTTAACCCAGAAATCGCAATCCCAAAAATGCCGGTTATTATATGTTCATATTGTACGTCCGTTCGTCTGGCTACCCTTGCGCTGTGCAGGCTACGTGGTGCGCGGCGCAGAGCGCGCCGAGCGCTGGCGCCACACGCTGTCGGGCCACAGCGGCGAGCTGGGCGGCGCGCGCGGCGAGGCGCTCACCTTCCGCCACGAGCTGCTGGTGACGCGCTCCGCTGACAACCACACCACCACGCCGCACTGGTGAGTATCACTCGAGACGGACAGTTACAATCCTATTGACTCCAGCGCTCACGATCGACGCTGTCTGCCACAGGTACTCAGTGCGCGTCGACAGCTCAGTGCTGGGCGTCGACTCTGACGGCTACGTGCACCAGTTCGACGAGGTGCAGGCGCGCCATCACGACTCCGCAATGTTCCAGCTTGACATAGGTACGTCAAGTTGCGCAGACTAGATAGCTTCCTAGGCAATATTGATTTAAATGTGTGATTCTAAATACTGAACTGTTATGATTTGTAATAAGTAGGTACAGTAAAGAGTCATAAATGCTGTAGCATATGAAGGGCTATATTGCTATACACGCGCGGTCCAGGCCGTACCTACATCTGTGTGTATAAGTTATGTAACAACACAACGCACACCTCAGACCTCGCACACTGCACTACAGAACAATTTATTGAAGTAAAGTAGCTTATTGGTGAACTATGGCAATCAGGCTTAATTAATTTTTTTTGTAATATAATAATATTGTGCTGTAATTACTACTGAGTGTGGGTATTCTAAAGCAAACCACAATAATCTACGCAAATATAACAAATGCAGACGCGTTGTCACAATACAATTAAATGACTTAGTAATACTACTTTTATTCTACTGCGAGTGAGTTCGTTCTATCTCAAACCACAAGTTAACAAATCGTATTTAAAGGACTTTTTGAGGATTTTTTTTTTCAAACTCAAACTTAAAACATTTATTTCAATTAGACCATTTACAGGCACTTTTGAATTGTCAAAAATTCGATAATATGGCAAGTTGAAGCTAGTTGCCCATTCCAAAACGTAGATCTCTATGGAGAAGAACGGGCAAGAAACTCCAAGATTAAAGTATTCATTTTCATTACGAAAAGAAGTTTAAAACTAAACCTTAAAATAATCCATATTACGGATTGACACAATATTATTTGAATATTACTAAAATCAATAAATATTTGTAATTTAAAACTTATTGTTAATGTTTTTCCGTTAAATATGGTTTTGAGCTGGTTTTTTATGATGCAAGCTTTCTGCGTGGAGTGCACGGCGCACGGTTCGCGAATAATTTGGCAAAATGTGTAGCTGCACCTACGTCATGTTATATGCATCCATTCATCATGCGCGCGCGCCGGTGGCTGGTGTAATACTGTCGACCCAGGCCCGGCGCAAGCTTTTATATGTGAGCCATAATGCGAACATTTTCGTCTTACCGACATATGATTTGTTTATTTTATTATAATATGCATGTAGGTAGCCTTAAATAATATTGTAAATATTTTTGTATATAATAGGTGTAGTTTGGCAATATATGCATTCTAATCTGAACCGTTTTTCACTTCACACACTACCAGGGACTCCTACCTCAACAGTGGTGACCCCGACGTGATTACAAAGCTACTATGACATCCAACGTAGATTTGAAGAAAGACGAGCAAGAAGTGTCCGGTGTGTCAGCTACTCTTCGCATTCCACCGATCTGGCGCGACAGACTGCGGTTATGGTTCGCGCAGTTCGAAGCCATCGTTTCTCCACACAAGAAGGGAGACAAGGCAATGTACGAGCTCGTCATTGGCCAGCTGGAACGCCAGGATATCGACGAAATAGCCGACATAATCCTCCGACCACCAGAAACCGACAAATACGAAACGTTGAAGAAACGATTACTGCAGGTTTACGAAGAATCCGAACAAAGACAAGTCCAGCGATTGTTGTCTGAAATGGAACTAGGTGATATGAAGCCGTCACAATTATTGCGGCGCATGAAAAACCTCGCTGGTGACAACATATCTGACTCGGCGCTACGTATCATGTGGACGAACCACCTACCACAGTCAGTCCGCGCTGTCCTCGCAGTCAGCGACAACATCGCGAAGAAGTCAGACATCGACGATCTCGCGCAAATGGCTGATAAGATCCTGGAACATTCACATCCACAAACTATCGCTGCTGTCTCCACCTGTACAAGCCAAGCGACAACTCACGAGATGACCATTACAGAGAAACTTACTGAGAAGATTGACTTACTAACTCGTGAGATCGCCGAACTGAAAACGAATCAATCATCGTATCGGCACAGACGACCATTTCGAAGATATCGTTCCAGGTCACGAACACCATCTAGACCCCGCTCCAACCGCAGTGATTCAACGTTTCGAAATGATAGGACCTGTTACTATCATCGAAAGTTCGGAAAACAAGCTCAACGGTGCACACGTCCTTGCAATTTTGAAGACCCAAAGACGACCTCGGAAAACTAAAACCTGCGTTGGCTGAGGCGGCAACCGGCGCGAGAACACTTTCACACCGCCTATTTATCACCGACAGGAACTCACGCCTGTCGTTCCTGATTGACACCGGCGCCAACATCTCTGTCATTCCGAAGAAAGCCGGTATGAAGGCTACACCTACAAGTTTTTGCCTATATGCGGCCAACAATACTTCTATTTCCACATACGGTGAGAAGACACTCGAATTGGACCTCAAACTACGAAGACCATATCGCTGGAAGTTTGTTATCGCAGCAGTCAGCAAACCAATCATCGGCGCTGATTTTCTGAGGCACCATCGCTTATTAGTCGACATCGCTGGCGAACGACTCATCGATAAAGTCACGAACTTATTCGTAAGGGCACCAATGTCATACTCCAACGAGCCAACGGTACGAAGCATAGACATGGAACATCCGTACCACCAGCTTTTAGCAGAATTCCCCAACATCGCTCGACCATCATCAATGAAAGAAACACCAAAGCATCGGGTCGAACATCACATCGAAACCACCGGTCCGCCATTGTATTGCAAGACTCGACCATTAGCACCGCACCTCTATCCGGCTGTGAAGAAAGAATTCGAAACCATGATGCAACAGGGTCTGTGCCGACCAAGCAAGAGCCCGTGGTCAAGCCCACTACATGTAGTTCCCAAGAAAAATGGTGACATACGTGTATGTGGAGACTATAGAAGATTGAACGCGGTTACGAAACCCGACCGCTACCCAGTTCCACGTCTTAAAGATTTTACATATCTTCTCCACGGCAAAAAGATCTTCACCACATTAGACCTCTGCCGTGCATATCAACAACTGCCCGTGTATGGACCCGATATTGAGAAGACAGCAATAACAACACCGTTCGGGTTATATGAATTTCCTCGCATGTGTCCCGGACTTATGAACGCTGGACAAACATTTCAGCGGTTCATCCATCAAGTGCTCAGCGGATGCGACAACACTTTTCAATTTATCGATGACGTCATCGTTGCTTCTGAAAACAAGGACAAACATTATGATGATCTACGTGCTGTCCTACAAAGATTAGACGATTACGGGATTACCATAAACCCGTCGAAGTGCGTCTTTGGCAAGCAAACTGTCAAGTTCCTCGGCTATGATGTATCAGAAGAAGGAATCAAACCACCACTAGAAAAAGTCAAAGCTATCACCGACTACCCCAAGCCTGAAAACATTCAAGAACTACGACGTTTCCTTGGGATATTGAACTTTTATCGTGACAGTTTACCCAACGCTGCAGGTATTCAAGCACCACTGAATGCATTCCTGCACAACTCGAAAAAACGAGACAAAACCAAGATCAACTGGACAAAACAAGCTGAAGAAGCCTTTGAAGCGTGCAAAGTGGGCATACAGAACGCCACTATGCTTGCTCATCCATCACCGTCTACGAAAAACGCATTATCTCTAATGTGCGACGCATCGAACACCTGCGCTGGCGCTGTTATACAACAACGGGTCAACAACAATTGGATTCCTCTCGGCTACTTCTCAAAGAAGTTTTCTGATACGCAGCAGCGATACAGCACATTCGATAGAGAGTTGTTGGCAATCTATATGGCTGTGAAATATTTCCGCAACATATTCGAAGGACGTGAACTCATAATCTACACCGATCATAAACCGCTCACATACGCCATTCACAAACCACCGTCAGCTAGCGACACGCAGCGGCGAACACGGCAACTACTGTTTATCAGCGAGTTCACAACAGATATTCGGCATATTAGCGGAACAGATAACGTAGTAGCCGATGCCCTTTCGCGAGTTGAGACAATCGACGTACCAACTCCAATCGACTACGTACAGCTAGCTACAGCGCAAGAGCGAGACGACACGATACCAACACTTATCAAACAAACCAACATTCAACTAAAGAAAATCACGGTTCCCGGAACAATCAAGCCAATATACTGCGAAACATCGACAGGAAGCTTACGACCGTATTTGCCAAATGACTATCGTTGCATCGCTTTCAAGGCCGTGCACAACTCTAGTCATCCCGGCATAAGAACGACGCGGAAAATGATTCAAGATCGGTATTTCTGGCCATCAATGAACGTCGACATTGGCAACTGGGCAAGACAATGTACAGCGTGTCAACAATCAAAAGTACAACGTCACACGCGCAGCGACATCGAAACGTTCCCGATCTGCGAAAGATTCCAACATATACATATAGACATCGTTGGTCCGCTACCTACGTCAGCACACGGACACCGGTACCTGCTAACAATCATCGACCGCGCCACACGCTGGCCCGAAGCTATCCCAATGCAAGACATGACGTCAGAAACTATAGCAAATAACGTCTATGAAACATGGATATGCCGTTTCGGTTGTCCAACCACAATCACGACAGATCAAGGACGACAGTTTGAGAGTCAGCTGTTTCACGAACTCGCAAAACTATTGGGCGCTGAGAAAACCCGTACTACTGCCTACCACCCGCAGAGTAATGGAATCGTCGAACGTTGGCATCGATCACTAAAAGCGGCACTCATGGCAAGACTCGCGGACAACAACAAGTGGCTGAATGAACTACCTACAGTGCTCATGGGACTTCGTGCTGTAACCCGGACCGATACCCATACAAGCCCGGCTCAACTAACATATGGACAAGCACTACGTCTACCCGGCGACTACATATCACCATCTACGAGCAACACAAGAATGAGTCACGACTGTGCGGAACAATTACATCGAATTATCACTCAACTTACGCCATCGTATATGCCGCATAGCAACAAGCGCAGTATGTTCGTGCATAAAGATCTGCAAACATGCAACTCAGTGTTTCTACGAATAGACACCATCCGCAAGTCACTGCAACGACCGTACGAAGGGC
The DNA here is from genome assembly GCA_947359405.1 of Antitype chi. Lineage (NCBI taxonomy): Eukaryota > Metazoa > Arthropoda > Insecta > Lepidoptera > Noctuidae > Antitype > Antitype chi. Next base: position 46,404 of record OX375821.1, on the reverse strand, counting down.
CTTACCTTGTCTTGGAAAGAAACGACAAGTACTTCAAGATACAGATGCCCGGCAGAACTGCAAACGTCTCCATTGACCGCCTTAAACCTGCGTACACAATCAACACAGACAGCGAACATCGCACCGCGAACATAACTTCAAGCTCAACATCATCTTCGACTACAGACCCTAAGACATCAGTGAATGATGAGCGGAGAACCAGATCCGGAAGGCTCGTGAAGATGCCCGTACGCTTCGCTTGAGGGGGAGTCCTGTAGCTGCACCTACGTCATGTTATATGCATCCATTCATCATGCGCGCGCGCCGGTGGCTGGTGTAATACTGTCGACCCAGGCCCGGCGCAAGCTTTTATATGTGAGCCATAATGCGAACATTTTCGTCTTACCGACATATGATTTGTTTATTTTATTATAATATGCATGTAGGTAGCCTTAAATAATATTGTAAATATTTTTGTATATAATAGGTGTAGTTTGGCAATATATGCATTCTAATCTGAACCGTTTTTCACTTCACACACTACCAGGGACTCCTACCTCAACAAAATGTCTTGTCGTTATGAAACCATTTGTTTCATATTCGCTGAACATGTGCTTTCACTACTTTTATGAGCTGGGCACTTTGCTTTCACGCTGATGCATGACAATGCGCGTTCGCACACAGCTCGGACGACCAGAGAGTACTTGGTAATGGAAAGCATCCAGGTATTTAATTGCCGTGGCCTGCACAATTGCCAAACCTCAATCCCATCGAGTATGCATGGGACATGCTCCAGAGACGAGTTCTAGAGTAATCTAGAGAACCTGGACGGAGTGTCGACAACCCAACAACTGAAAGACTTGTTAAATTTCCATTGGGAGCGATTGCCGCAGGATCAGATAAACAATCTTATAAATTCAATGAAAAATCATTGCCGACAAGTTTTAAGCAACAGAGGCGGTCACACTTTGTATTCAATTACCAAATAATAATAAAAAATATCGTTATTTAATTTTCTAAAACCTGAAAAGTTTAATTTAGTTTTAACTTTATTAGAACGAAGGATTTTGTTGCTTAATCACTAATGCATCAAGAAATGCTTAGTTATTATTTATAAAAGAAATGTAAATATATTACAATAGTAAAAAACGTTCAAAAGTTCAAAACCGTACATGTTGCTTAGACTTTTTGATGTGTATATAATGTTATTTTCATCGTTCAATAACCTAGGAAATAAATTTACTTAAAATTTTATGTTTTTCTTCTATTTAAACCTTAAAATATTTATAAAACATTCAAACAAAAACTACAAAGATCAGCAGTAATATTTTATTTAGATAAATGTTTATTAAAATAATTAAATCATAATACTCACACTCAGTCCGTTTCATCAGATATTTGTGATATATTAAGTCCGCTTTTATGCAATGCAATAATATTCGTTTTTATTTCTATATTTAAATTTCCTTACATTTTGAAATGAACTAGAACACCGCTAATAGATTAAACACAAGTCACGAGCACACAATAACAACCAACAACGTTCTATTTAGTCGCGGTGAATGAGTCGTAAGTTATCTGCACCGTTAATATCATTTAAATTTATTTAGTTTTCTGTGGGTATAATCATAAAGTTTTACGAGTTTAGTGAACGTGACGAACAGAACAAGAAACTATAGTCAAAAGCGACTTTTAAAACAATATCACCGCGCGTGGGATTCGAACCCGTGACTCACTACGCACAGACGCGCTAACCCAAGTACGGTAACCGCTAAGCTATCATGTTATATACTTCGACGGTTGAATTTATGAAATAGAATCATTTGTAAACGTATGAGAGTGTGTGTGTCTATAGTATAGAAATTACTTATTATAAGAAGGTCGTAAGTTAAACTGAACTGTCAATCTATTGCTTTTTGAGATTGCTAGTCTTATGACCGCTACTGTACATTATTTTGTTGTATTCAAGCTGACGCATGTGACCAAGTTGAAATCACCAATCGGATGGAGAGCGTAGAACCACTCCGCGAGTTCACCATGCTGCGCCGTGACCCCCGACATGACACGGAAGTAGAACAGTGAGTGTCACTGTACCTGGGAAACGATAATATTACAGAAATATCTCATTGTTCGTTCCGTGTGGTGCCGGACGTAAAAGAATAGCACCATCCCATTTCTTCCCATGGGTGTCGTAGAAGGCGACTAAGGGACTTACTAGAAAATGGGCTGCAGCGCTCTCTATGCATTTGACCACCATACTACGATCTCATGGTTGGGCACGTGTTACACAAAAGGAAGAAGCTACAAAGCGAGTTATATTTTAAACACGTTTATTTCAAGAATGATGATAAAATTACTAGATGTTTTGATATAGTTATGTAATTGAATCATCAAGAAATTAACAGAGTTAATACTTACGTACATTATTATCAATTACTAAAAAAAAAAATCGTGCAGGTATAAACAAAAATTCGGCCGTACGTACGCCGATGACGTAGAAGAGGCGGTCCGCAAGAACATTTTGATCCAGAGCTCGCGACACATGACATCGGGCAACCGGCAGGGCGCGTCCTTCGAACTGGCGACCAACTTCTTGTCAGACCGGCTGGTGGTGGAGCGGCGCGTGCTTTTGGGCGTGGAGCCCGAAGTCGCCTTCGACCCCGGCGCGTCCTTCCCACACTCGCGCACTGAGCTGGAGGCGCTGCGCGGCCGATTGCCGCGAAGTTTTGACTGGCGCGAACGCGGCGGCGTCACCGCCGTGCGCAGTGAGTGTGTCGCATCTCTGCTTTATCGTGCTCCCAGCGAGTAGTGAGGCACCCTAATGACGCTTGTTGTCGCCCACAGATCAGTTGGCTACCTGCTCGTCGTGCTGGGCGTTCGCGACGGTGGGCGCGGTGGAGGGCGCGCTGTTCATGGAGACCGGCCGCCTCGTGGCCCTCAGCGAGCAAACGCTCGTGGATTGCGCGCATCCGTCAGTACACAGACACACACACACGCACGCACACAACGCGTAGCGCGTGGAGCTGACGTGTATGTACTTACATCTATTGTTACAGGTACGGTGCCAACGGATGTGGAGGGACGTGGCCGAGCTCCGCCTACAACTACATAAAAGATCAAGGACTGCCCGCACTTGACGAGTATACACCCTACAAAGGCGAAGTACGATAACTGAAAAAAAATAACAAATAATAACTCATATTATGCTCTTTTTTATAGTTATGAATATTTATTATAAGTGTGTGTGTGTGTGTACAGGTGCTACAATGTCGTGCGGATAACGTGCCGGCCGTGACGCGCATCAGCGGGCACCTTAACGTCACCCGTGACAACATCCTGGCGCTTAAGGTACCATCAGCCCCCAGACCGACCTGACGTGTGTTACCGTGTGTGTGGCGTGTGACTAACTCCCGTGCGTTTCTGGCAGGTAGCGATCAGGAAGTACGGGCCTACCGTCGTGATTATTGATGGCCAAGCCACCTCTTTCGCGACCTACAAAAAGAACTATTATTACGATGCCCGCTGGTCAGTATACTATTTCATAATTAAGCAATGTATTCTGTAGCCAGAGCTGTTCAGTTACGATTTATGCTTAAAAGTGTAAACGATTTGTGGATCATTGGATTAGAATAAGATAAGCCAGTGTATGGAAGCGTCACGTGGTCGCGCACTTACCATAAACTGACGGCAGCGATGTGTTACAGCCGGCGGAACAGCCAGAACCACGCCGTGCTGGCGGTGGGCTGGACGGTGTACCGCGGAGAGACTTACTTCATCCTCAAGAACTCGTGGTCGACGGCGTGGGGCGAGGAAGGCTACATCCGCATGCGCGCCGCCACCAACACGTGCGGCGTGCTGCGCCAGCCCTCACTGCCGCGCCTGCGCAGCGCCGACGTGCTGCGCGTGCCCGGCTCCGCGCGCGCCGCCGCCTCCGACAACACTTAGCTGTACCGATCTGATTGTTATGTATTATAAGCCATTGTGTTGAGTCATTAAAGATAATTTTTAACTAAATTATTTAGCGTGTCAGTGTTTAATTCTCTTGAAAGATGTTCTGAAAAGGAAGGATTTGGCTTCTTTGGAGGGCGTACTAGGAAGAACTTCAACCAACAATATAAAAAGGCACCAGTGTGCATTTATATTCTAATCTGTTTGTTTTCACCCATATTTGATACCATACGAAAGAAGCGCTTTAAGAATAGATCGTCGATAGAATAAATGGGAAGATGCAAAGAAATAAGTAATGTTACTGTGGCAGAATCTACAAGGCCACATGCGAACTACGCATCACACAAAAATAGTCTTTACCACTTATTTACATGAATATGGTTTGGTAGAAACAAATCTACATAAATAAAACAAAGTAGGGTTAGTTAGTTACACCATTTTCAACTCAATTCAATTTATTAATTCATTAATTCCATTGTGTTTGAAATAATACTATAGAGTAATTATTTAAAAATACAGTCATAATACGTGGGACACTAAGAAATGTTTGCGAAAAAAAAAAAATCTATAGGTAAATATTTTTTTATTAAAGCTTTTCATTGTACTCTCCACTAGCCTCAATATAAAGTTTCATGCGTCTGAACCAGTTTTCAAACCACTTTATGCAGTCCGCCGCAGACACCTCGTTTACAGCCTGCTCGAACGCTGACAGCGCATCTTCCGGCGACGAAAATTGTATCCCTTTGAGTTGATATTTTATTTTCGGTAATATAAAGAAGTCACACGGTACTAGATCAGGGCTGTAAGAGGTGAACCAGGAGTTTGACCGGCGTGCTGTGCAGGAAGTCCCTCGTTTTGAGCGCGGTGTGAGAAGGCGCGTCTTCATGGTGGAGCAGTAGCCCGCGGAGCCCTGTGTTTTGTCGCTTGTTGCTCACAACAGAGAAAACAGAAGTTTCAAAGAAGCATCTCTCACAGAGAGGAGGCCTGTGTCCCAGCAGTGGGAACATTATAGGCATAAAAAAGGAATGTAAAATGGGATATAATCATATCCCATTTTACATTCCTTTTTTTATTATTCTTGAATATTTTATGTAGAATAGCTTTCGACTTACTGGGACGTCGCGACAATCGACATTCGTTGGAAAGGACTACCGTTGCAATGGATTTTCGGCGAAACGGACGCTCGATCTTATGGCTATTCGAAATTGTGGTATATCGATGCTTTGGATTTTTGGCAATTCGGACGTTCGATCTGATGACTTCGGGGAATTAACCACCGGCGTATGACATGCGGAATCAAGCAGTAAACCCCTTGAATTCATTATACCAACAATAGATGGTTGCCTTAGAAGTAGAGCCTTCATCCATGACTGCCATTTGAAGTCTATCGTAAGATTCGTCCAATTCCAGGCGACACTTGAAATTGTAAAAAATCATAACGCGAAAATTTTCCCGGAGCAGATCCATTTTTTTATGAGACACGATAATTTAAATTAGCACGAAAACAATATGGAGGGAATTTTTGAAATTAAAACGTACCTATTTTAATTTATAAGATTATAATCTGCACTTAAAGATTATAGATTATAACTGGCCAGTCTCTCATACATAAAAACTTTTTTTCGCAATACTTTCTGAGTGGCCTGGTATACTTAACACAGTGGTTTTTTTAAAAAGGGGGATGTCCAGCGTCCATAGACACTTCGGCCTTGAGTGAGTACATACCATTACACTGCCCGGGGGGGGAGTTTCAGGGAGGCGGAGGTTTCAGCTGCAGGCGAAGGTGGATCGCCTGCAGGTGGAGGTCAGCCAGCTACACCAAAAGCTGGCTGAGGTCATGGCCAGGCCTGCCCAACCTGCCCCAGTTCCGGTGGTAGGAGGCTCCTCCTCCTCCCCTCCCAACCTTGAGGATGTTATCCGAAAGGTTGTCATGGAGGAGAGGGCCTTCACCAGAGCCTGCTTCGCAGGCATCGAGGACCGGCTCTTGCCGGAAACACGGCTCCGTCCGCCGCTAGCGGCGGATAAGAGTCCACCACCGAGAGAGCCGGAACCTGACCCTCTAGCAGGCCCGGCATCGGGTGCGCAGCCCCAGGCCCTGAAGCCCTCCAAGGGCAAGGGCAAGGGTAAAGGTAAGGGCAAGCGGGCCAAGATGGCTCCTGAAATCCCCACCACAAGCGCGGAGGGAGCGTCTGGGCCGTCTGCCACTCCAGCAGCCCCCCAGAACTCGCAGGAGGAAGACGCCCTTCTTCCCTCCACCACCCCGTCCAACCAGTCGTGGACGGAAGTGGTCAGGAGAGAAAAAGGGAAGGGAGGGAAGAAGGGGGAAAAGTCGGCCCCCAAGCCCGCTGCGACTGCTTCTGCAGCCAAAAGGGCTCCAGCCCAGTGGGAGGAAGCTAGTTCCTCCCAAAACCGCAGCCGTCGTGGTGACTATCACCCCGGAGGCCGTGGAGCGGGGTGAGACGTACGAGTCCGTCCTAAGACGGGCTCGTACCAATGCTGATCCCACCCGGCTGGGGATCAGCAAGATCGCGTGCCGCCGAACCCTAACCGGGGCCCGAATTTTCGAGTTCTCGGGGGAACAGCACGGCACAAATGCGGACCTCTTCGCAACAAAGTTGCAAGAGGTCATTGCGGATGCGGCGACGGTAGTCAGACCCGTTAAGACCGCAGCCTTGGAGGCCTGTTGGCCGATCTAGAGGATTCGGTCACCAAGGAGGATGTGGTGGTGGCCGTCGCGGCGGCTGGAGGCTGCGACGCTGGCGCGGTGAAAGGTGGAGCCATCAGGCTTGGCCGCCGCGGAATGGGCATCATCCGCGTTGAGTGCCCAGTCGCCGCGGCTAGGGCCGTCCTTGCTGTGACCAAGGGACGGCTGCTCGTAGGACTCAGCTCGGCTGTGGTCCGGCCACTTGAAGACCAGCCAACGCGTTGCTTCAAGTGCTTCGCGTTCGGCCACACCCGCGTCACGTGTCCCTCCAAATTCGACTGGGGAGACACGTGCTACCAATGCGGGCAAGACGGGCACAAGTGTGTCACCTGCCGCGCCACCACGCCACACTGCATGGCGTGTGCCGCAAGTGGCCGCCTCGCGGACCACAGGATGACGAGCAGGAGCTGTAAGCCTCCTGTGAGGAAGGGCATAGTGCCGGCGCAGGTTCGCCCTGTTGCCACCACCGCTGCCATCGTCGCCGCTGCAGCTCCAGCGGCGGTAGCTGAGGAGGATGGTGCGATGTCGGAATAATGGTTTACGACTATCGCATCATCCAGGCGAACACCAACCACTGCAGAGCGGCCCAGGACCTGGCAGTGCAGGTCATGGCCGAGTGGTTGGTGAACGTAGCGGTGGTCGCCGAGCCCTACTCGATCCCCGGCAGCTGGCTGGGTGCCGAGGACGACTCGGTGGCACTAGCGGCGCGGTCTTCCACAGACTCCCCTCCCCTCTCGCTATTAGAGAGGGGACCGGGATACGTGGCGGCCGCTTGGGGAGACTTAGCCCTTGTGGGCGTATATTTCTCCCCAAACCGCCCTCTTCAGGACTTTGAGAATTATCTCGGAGTCCTGGCCGCCGTGGTTGGCAGGGCGGCGCCGCGTCAGGTCTGCGTACTGGGAGACCTGAATGCCAAGTCGGTGACTTGGGGCAACCCGGCCACCAACGCCCGCGGTCGGGCGGTGGAGTTGTGGGCAGCCTACTCCGGACTCTCCCTCTTGAACAGAGGAAGCGTCCAGACCTGCGTGCGGCGTGGGGGTGGCTCAATAGTGGACGTCACCTTCGCCACCCCTGCGTTAGCCGCGCGCGTGTTGAACTGGTGGGTGGACCTAGTGGAGACTATGTCGGACCACCGCTACGTGCGGTTCGAGATCTCCACCAGTGGCCCTGGAGAGATGCGGCCCCCCTCGGGGCGATCACCGTTCCCACGGTGGGCTCTAACCCGGCTGGACAGAGAGGCAGCGGGGGAGGCGGCGTTCATCCAGGACTGGCTTTCGCCGCCTGCCGCCGGCCTGGATGTGGACACCTTAGCGGGGCAACTGAGGGAGTCTCTGACCGAGGTATGCAACTCTAGCATGCCTCGGTCTCGCCGACCACCACCCAAACGTGTCGTGTACTGGTGGTCGGTGGAGCTGGCGGGGCTTCGAGCTGCGTGTGTAGAGGCAAGAAGGGCCTACACGCGGAGCCGGCGGCGGCGTCGACGGGTTCCGTCCGACGAGGACCGCCTCTACGAGGTGTACGTGGAGAAAAAAATGGTCCTCGATCGGGCCATCGCCGCCGCCAGAGACTCGGCGAGAGCCGAGCTGCTGGAGGGTCTCGACAATGACCCTTACGGGAGACCATACAAGGCGGCGCGCAACAAATTGCGCCCCTTTGGTCCCCCGGTTGCCGAGACTCTGGAGCCCTCATTTCTGGATGGGGTGGTTCAGTCCCTGTTCCCGTGCAGGGGCAACTTCACCCCGCCAGTGATGAGCCCACCGCGGGGGATAGCTCCGCTAGACGTGGAGGAGGAGGAGGCCCCTTCTGTCACGGAGTCGGAACTTGATGCGGCGGTTTTCCGTATCCGCGCCAAGAAGACGGCTCCAGGCCCCGACGGTGTTCCCGCAAGAGTGGTGGCGATTGCTGCCACTCAAATGGGGGAGAGGTTTCGGGACCTGTTCAGCGCATGCCTTGCGTCTGGGAGGTTCCCGAAACCGTGGAAGGAAGGGCAGTTGTGCCTCCTTCGCAAGGAAGGTCGCCCAGCAGACTCCCCCTCGGCATACCGGCCCATTGTTCTGCTCGATGAGGTCGGCAAAATGTTCGAGGGGATAATCGCCGCTCGCCTCAAGAGCCATCTGCGGGATGTCGGGCCGGACTTGTCGGATGCTCAGTTCGGTTTTCGGGCTGAGCGTTCCACAGTGGACGCGCTGGCCTGCCTTAAGGGCCAAGTGAAGGAAGCGATGGAGGCAGGGGATGGATTGCTGGCTGTGTCATTCGACATAGCCAATGCCTTCAACTCCATCCCCCACTCCACCATCCTAGAGGCGCTCCGATTCCACGGAGTGCCTCGATACCTGCGCAGGCTGCTGGCCAGCTACCTGGAGGATCGGGCGATCCTTCTGGTAAATAGGGCTGGCCAAGTCCGGCGTCAGTCGTAGGACCTCTCCTCTGGAACGTCGGCTATGATTGGCTCCTGCGGGGAACTCTCCTCCGGGGCACGAGTGTGGTGTGCTACGCGGATGACACTCTCCTCACTGCCCGGGGGGGGAGTTTCAGGGAGGCGGCCAGCCTGGCCTCGGCGGGCGGATCTTTGGTCGCGGGGAGGATCCGCCGCCTAGGTTTAACGGTGGCGCTGCACAAGACCGAGGCCGTGTTCTTCCACGGACCACGGCAGCGCCCTCCACCTGACGCCCACATCTTCGTGGAGGGCGTCAGAATCGAGGTCAAGGCCCAGATGATATATTTGGGCCTTGTCATTGACAGCAGGTGGCGCTTCGGTCCGCATTTTAGCGGGCTGTCGTCACGCCTGCTGAAGGCCGCGGGAGCGCTGTCATGGCTGCTTCCCAACTTGCGGGGGCCCAGCGCACGATGCCGGCAACTTTATGCTGGCATCTTGAAGAGTATGGCCCTCTACGGGGCCCCCATCTGGGAGGAATCCCTCCAGAGGAGGGAGAACGCCGCCGCCTTGCGGGCACCCCAAAGGGCCATAGCTCAGTGGGTGGCGCGGGCCTACCGCACGGTGGGATTTGCGGCAGCATGTGCTCTGGCCAGCACCCCTCCTTGGGAACTCGAGGCGTGGGTGCTCGCCAGAGTATATGAATGGACGGCGGGGCGGAGGGCGAGAGGAGAACGCCCAGTCCCGGAAGAGCGGGAGGCCATCCGGCGGGAAGCGAGGGACGCCATCGTCGTCCATTGGATGGGGGACCTTGCCACCGCAGCCTTCGGCCGCCGTACACTGGACGCGATTGCGCCAGTACTGCGAGACTGGCTCGAGCGGTCGCATGGGTTCCTCTCCTTCCGTCTCGTGCAGGTGCTATCCGGACACGGTTGCTTCGGATCGTACCTGCACCGAATCGGACGGGAGGAGACGCCGTCGTGCCACGACTGTGGCGCGGCGGAGGACACGGCGCAGCATACACTCGAGGTGTGCCCGTCGTGGTCTGGGCCGCGCCGCAGTCTCATTGCGGTGATCGGACCGGACCTCTCACTCCCTGGTTTGGTTAAAGCCATGCTGGGGGATGAGAGGTCCTGGGCGGCGGTCGCCTCCTTTTGCGAAGACGTCTTGTCCCAAAAGGAGGCGGCGGAGCGCGCGCGGGAGGACGATCCTCACGCGGCGTCGCTCCGAAGGCGGAGGAGGGGTCGAAGACGACGTCAGTATGACAGTCATCTTCGACTCCTCCCAGGTGGAGGCCAGCAGGCAACGGGTACGGGGGCACCCTTGCCTGTATTGCACATGCCTCCACCAGCGTCGGACAGGAATGGCCAGGTGTTCCCGGCCATTCCCGTAGCCCCCCAGCTTGGGGGGCATGCGGGGCCCGCCATCTAGGCGGGCAGGCGCCGGGAGGGCTGTGGAAGTAAAGGCTGAGCCGGTTTCCTATGGCCCTCCCATCACGGCGATTAAATTAAATTAAATTAAATTTTTATTCAAAAACATAAGGTACAATGTTTACAGTTTTTCTTTAATCTACGTCAAGTTCACTCATGATTTGTGCCTGAACTAGGTAATCCTGTGTCTCAGGCGATTGGAGGTAACCTTAATTGATTAAATAATCACATAGCATATTAGTCTTGGTGCCTATGTAAAAAGGTATATAAAAATTATAGTATCTTAAAAATATGTAACTAATTAAATAGAAAAAAAAAATAACAATAATACGAACAATATTTACTTTAGCACAAGTAATAACTTCTCTGTATCTTCATAGGACATAGTTTGAAGAGCTTCCTTAAGGATCTTCTTGCAGTTACTGTGATTTAAGGAGTAGATGTTTCCTTTTTCATTTAGCCTGTTATAGAGCAGCGGTCCGAGGTACATATAAAACTTGGCTGTGAAAGCATGTTTTGTACTTTTTTGAGGGCAAACTATATCTTTCCGTCTTTTTTTAATAAATTCAGTGCTATATGGAAGTGCTGCGTGTTGTTTTAGTACAGTGCTCATAATAAATAATTGTCGGACAGTTAGTACTTCACAAGATTTATACAGGAGGAAGGTGGGGAAAAGGAAAGGGCGGCAAGTAGCCACCTTGAGAATAGCTCTTTGAGCTCTTTCAATCGGCAATAACAGACTTTTACTCGCCCCACCCCATGAAGTAATACAGTAAGTCAGAATTGACTGACAAAGAGCAAAATATACTTGCCTCAGTATTTTTGGATCTGTAATAAATCGTAGCTTTTTAAATACGAATATTAGCTTACGAATTCTATTATTAAGAGTTTCCATATGTGGTTTGAAGGAAAGGGTTTCATCTATTATAATACCCAGGTATTTTATTTTATCAGTCTTCTTAATACTAGGACACTTACATTGGCTATACGCTGGGTCTGGGCAACAATGAGCATGCAATGCTGTGGGGATATTTGATATATGCTTGCGCATCGAAAACTTAATGTAATTTGTCTTTTCTGCATTTAGAGTTAATGAGTTATTTTGAAGCCATTTATTTACAATATTAAATCCGTGTTGCGCAAGATTGTAGACTTCGTTTTCTGAGTCAGCCGAAAAAAGTAAAGCAGTGTCGTCAGCGTAAGTTATGATAGTTCCATGCTCTAGCTTTAGATTACAAAGGTCATTTATGTAGATCAAAAATAGAGTAGGCCCTAGAATACTTCCTTGAGGAACACCAAAAAATGTGTTTTTTTGAACAGCGCTGAGAACCTCGCCTATCTTTACGCACTGGGAACGATCTTCTAAATAACTTTTGAATATTTTCAGCTGGGTGCCTCTTACACCAATGATTTCAAGCTTGCGCAACAGAATTGGAATGGAAATTGTGTCAAAAGCTTTGGCAAGGTCCAGGAAAATTCCTACTGTGTGGTTACCCTTGTCGAGTTCTTGCGCTAGATAGTCAGTCAGATGATGTACCGCATCGGCAGTTGAAACTTTAGGCCTAAATCCAAACTGCCGTTCAGACAGAATAGATTTTACTTCCAAATATTTCACCAACCTTTTGTTTATTATTTTCTCCAATATTTTTGACATAGAAGGCAGTAAAGAAATTGGTCTATAATTGGCCACTTGCTCTTTGCTGCCTGATTTATAGACAGGGACAATAATAGATTTTTTGAGACACTCTGGAAAGTGACCTGTAGATAAACAAAGGCGGAAAATATAAGTCAGTGGTGGTACCAAAATGTCCTTGAATTTTTTAATAATTTTATTCGATATATTGTCCCAGCCAACTGCACAGTCTTCTTTCAAGGTCATGATTATACTTTCTACCTCAGTCTCGTCAGTATCTAGCAGCGCGAAGGATGTTAAAGCAGTGTTAGATGTTATAGGAGTGTTTGTTAGGTTTTGGGATTGACCCAGATTTTTTTCTGCCAGACACTTACCCACATTAACAAAGAAATTATTTGCTAAGTTAGCGGATTCCATCGGTGACGAGTGTGCTTGTAATAAACTTGAAGATGACTCATATTGTTTTGAAGTATACGTTATGTCTTTAATATATTTCCAGATCTTTTTACTATTTGTTCCAGCCTTTTCCAATGCCACTTTGTCGTAGTTCCTTTTAATTTTTTTAAGGAGATCATTACAGAAATTTCGATATCTTTTGTATGAAAGTTGCAATACTACATTTTCTGGATTAGATTTAGCTTTCATATGGAGTTTATCCCTATGTTTCATACAGCGAATGAGACCTGATGTGATCCATGGTTTTATGTTGTGATTTTTGTTGCTCAACTGCGATACGACTGTATTTTTCTGAATTGCATTTCGTAAGTTTTCGATTACAAACAACATGCAAAACTGCGGGTCAGCGGAATTATAGACTGGGTCGAAATCGATGACGCGTAAATCTTCTTCAAGTCTATTTATGTTCAGTTTTGAAATTTGGCGAGTGTCTTGTTTAGGTAATTTACAATTTAGGGTTAGTAGGGCAGCATTGTGATCGGTAATTGTTGAGTTAACAACAAGTGCAAGTGAAGGGAAATTCGATTTAAGCATAATATGATCCAAACAGGAGCCACTGTGATGTGTAGAAAAGCTGTGTGCTGGGAGTAGGCCATGAAAGGCGCATAAGTTTAGGTAGTCCTGAGCAGTAGCATCTGCACTTCCGGGTAGAATATTGATATTAATATCACCAAGTACAATCGTGTTTTTAATGGATGAGAGGTTCTGCAAGGTCTCATTCAGAGAGTCAGTAAAATTGCTAGTATTTTTAAAAGACGGAGGTCGATATAATGCTAATATCGCAAATTCTGATCCAATTTTAACTAACAATCTGTTACAGTCGTGCATATCAGGTTCCTCAACAGAGACGTTGAGATGATTTCTTGCATAAACTATCACACCATCATTTTGGTTGTAATTTATGGTGCTTCTATACATATTATATCCCGGGATTAGTGGTACGTTATATAGTTTGGCAAGCCAGCATTCGGTTAAAACAATAACGTCACAATTTATGTTTAGCCGTTGCTGAAATGAACTAAAGCTATCAAAATTCTTAAAAACACTGCGAATATTTTGGGTTAATATGGTTAGTGGAGATTTATAGCCGGATAAATATTGTTTGCAGTTTTCAACTTCACAAACTTTGGACTCGGATACAGAGAAATTATCTAAATCATTAATTAAACTATTTATCATAATGGTAGTATAAATGAAAACTTAAGATTAAAAAGGACAGAAAAATTACTAATTAACGGCGCTCTTAGGCGCCTCCATAATCTACAGAATTGATGTACCTTTTTTCAGCCATTATTTTTGCCGGGCAGTCAGCAGCACCAGTGTTATGCTTGTCTGGTTTTTTAAAATGCAAGCAAGTAGCGCATTTTGGTTCGTCAGCCTTCTTTGGACATTCTTTCAATGAGTGACCTTGATCACCACAGTGGCCGCAGGTATGCGATGTCTGCCGACATGACTTGGCCGCATGTCCATACTGCTGACACTTATAGCATCGTGTGACCAAAGTAAAGTCTCTCACAGGGCATGATGACCAATTTACAAAAACTCGGTCTTGTGATATCAGGGCTTTGCGAATGACTGCAGATACTTCAACAATGTAGTTACATGTCTCCGAGTCTTTCTTACCTGACTTATGACTTAATTTAATTAAGCTCAAAAACGTCTCAAGGCTGCAGTCCTGAAGTTTTTCGGCTAAGTTCTGGTTGTAAACACAGGTAAAAACCTCATTTTCCTGCATGGTTGTCGGCACTCCTATAATTACAACCCTAGGCTTCCTTTTATGGGGCTCGTCGACTGTTAGGCCTGATTTGGTGAGCTGCACCGATTGTCTCAGCTTCTCGATGTCGTCCTTCGTCTCGGTGCTGATGATAACACCGCCGTTCTTCGTCTTGCGCAGGCCTCTCACGTGGAGCTTCATTTGTTCAGGGCTGATAATTTTTTGGACAAGAGTTTTAGTCTCATCGCTGGTCTTCAATTTGTCAGTCGGATAGATGGCCACAGAACTTACAGAACTTGGCTGGATAAAATTGTTGGCACCTTTCTTTACCATGTCAGCAAAGGAAGATCCCTGGGCAGGTTTCGTCGAATCTTGTATACTCAGCTTAAGATTCTGTAGTTGCTGCGAAAGATCAAGTTGGTTTTCCAGAGTTCTGATGGCGTAGTGCGATTGGAGGGCTCTAGCTTTGACGGACTGGTACATGACGGCCAACTGCGAGGTCCCGTGATTAACCTTCCGGCATAGGTTAGTGATGCGCATTTTCTGCTCCACATTCAGTTTTCCTTCAGCTGCAATAGCGCACACCTCCTTCAGGCTCTGTTCGATAACCGCCATCCAGCTCTGAAGTTCTGGCGTCGAGAGAACTTCAGGGGCATCGTTCCTTTGGATAGGTGCTTGAGGGGTAGAGGCGGGTTCGGCCATGGGCACAGGTGTAGAAGGCGGGGACCGAACACATTTACTACTCCGGTTGAATGGACTATCCTCCATCATGAAGTAAGTTATATCGTTCCTGTTAAACACCGATCATTTCTACTAATAATACACCTAACACAAATGCACTGTATGAGTATTCGTACTGGCTATTTGTAACTAGGTCACAATTTCGCAAGTGATTATTTGTTTAATGCAATAATTGTTCGATACGTCTGATCACTACGACCGGCAAGTTTTGTCAATGGCGATGCGGGAACACCGCTGAGTTTTTAGTGGGTAGACTCCTCTGGACTCTCCCTCTTGAACAGAGGAAGCGTCCAGACATGCGTGCGGCGTGGGGGTGGCTCGATAGTGGACGTCACCTTCGCCACCCCTGCCTTAGCCGCGCGCGTGCTGAACTGGCGGGTGGACCTGGTGGAGACCATGTCGGACCACCGCTACGTGCGGTTCGACATCTCCACCGGTGGCCCCGGAGAGATGCGGCCCCCCTCGGGGCGATCACCGTTCCCGCGGTGGGCACTAACCCGCCTGGACAGGGAGGCAGCGGCGGAGGCGGCGTTCATACAGGACTGGCTTTCGCCGCCTGCCGCCGGCCTGGATGTGGACACCGTAGCGGGGCAACTGAGGGAGTCTCTGACCGAGGTATGCAACTCCAGCATGCCCCGGTCCCGCCGACCGCCACCCACACGCGCCGTGTACTGGTGGTCGGTGGAGCTGGCGGGGCTTCGAGCAGCGTGTGTGGAGGCCAGAAGGGCCTACACGTGGAGCCGGCGGCGGCGTATACGAGATCTGTCCGACGAGGACCGCCTCTATAAGGTATACATACAGGCAAAAGCGGTCCTGGATCGGGCCATCGCCGCCGCCAGAGACTCGGCGAGAGCCGAGCTGCTGGAGGGTCTCGACAACGACCCCTTTGGTCGACCATACAAGGCGGCGCGCAACAAACTGGGCGCCTCTGGTCCCCCGGTTGCCGAGACCCTGGAGCCCTCATTTCTGGACGGGGTGATTCAGTCCCTGTTCCCGTGCAGGGACAACTTCACCCCGCCAGTGATGGCCCCACCACGAGGGTTAGCTCCGCCAGACGGGGAAGAAGAGGAGGCCCCTCCTGTCACGGAGTCGGAACTCGGCGAGGTGATTTTCCGTCTCCGCGCCAAGAGGACGGCTCCGGGCCCCGACGGTGTCCCCGCAAAAGTGGTGGCGATCGCCGCCACTCAAATGGAGGAGAGATTTCGGGACCTCTTCAGCGCATGCCTTGCGACTGGGAGGTTCCCGAAACCGTGGAAGGAGGGGCAGCTGTGCCTCCTCCACAAGGAGGGCCGCCCAGCAGACTCCCCCTCGGCATACCGGCCCATCGTTTCAGCATTTCTCCACGTAAAAAAAAAAGGTTAGGTTAGGTTAGGTTAGGTTCCCCCCCGGTGGGTTCCCGCATTGTCGTTGCGGGGGGGCTCAGTAGCCGTGGTTTTCCCCACCCACGGTGAAGCGAAGAGGAACCCGAGGAGGGGCCGCTCGTCAGGGCTTTGTCCGCTAAGCCGACGACGTAGCGGCCAACCAGTTGCGGTGCCGCGGGGCGGCATAGCAACTGGTGCTGGGGGTAGTGGGCCGCGGCGGGAGAGGAGTGGTGTATGGAGATCACCACTTTCCCCACCTTCCGCGGTCTGGACGGAGCTGCCATCGTTAGATGGCGGACGCGGTGGGGCCGCAGGGGAGGAGGAGTGTCGGTATTGCGTAGGCCGCTCTCCCTATCCCCTGCGGCCGAAAAGTGGTAGGCGGCGGGGCCACTATCCTGACCCGCCACAGGGGGACCAAGGGTGCCATACACGGGGTCGTTTGGCACCCATGCGCTGTCTGGTGCCCGGGGTGGTCCGGCGTGCCGTGTGTTCTGGTGCGCCGGTGGTGGGGGTCATTCCCCTAAGAGGAGGGTCCGGAGACGGACAGCCGCGGCGGGTTCGCGGATGACTTTCGCGTTCCCGTGTTCCCGCCACAAGCGGCACTGGAGGACACCGTGGAGTTTTAGTGGGTTAGAGTCCCACATAACTGCGCTATCTCCCCGTGGTAGCGCAGTATGCATGAGCATTTCTCCACGTAAAAAAAAAAAAAAAAAAAAAAAAGGTTAGGTTAGGTTAGGTTAGGTTGTACGCCGTCGAAGCCGGTGTTCCACAGGGGTCAGTCGTAGGACCTCTCCTCTGGAACATCGGCTACGATTGGCTCCTGCGGGGAACTCTCCTCCGAGGCACGAGTGTCATTTGCTACGCGGATGACACTCTCCTCACCGCCCGGGGGGGGAGTTTCAGGGAGGCGGCAAGTCTGGCCTCTGCGGGCGGATCCTTGGTCGCGGAGAGGATCCGCCGCCTAGGTTTAACGGTGGCGCTGCGCAAGACCGAGGCCGTCTTCTTCCACGGACCACGGCAGCGCCCCCCACCTGACGCCCACATCTTCGTGGAGGGCGTCAGAATCGAGGTAAAGGCCCAGATGAAATATCTGGGCCTTGTCATTGACAGCAGGTGGCGCTTCGGCCCGCATTTTAGCGGGCTGTCGTCGCGCCTGCTGAAGACCGCGGGCGCGCTGTCGTGGTTGCTTCCCAATTTGGAAGGGCCCAGCGCACGATGCCGGCAACTTTATGCCGGCATCTTGAAGAGCATGGCCCTCTACGGGGCCCCCATCTGGGAAGACTCCCTCCAGCGGAGAGAGAACGCCGCCGCCTTGCGGGCGCCCCAAAGGGCCATAGCCCAGCGGGTGGCGCGGGCCTACCGCACGGTGGGATTTGCGGCGGCATGTGCTCTGGCCGGCACCCCCCCTTGGGAGCTCGAGGCGTGGGTGCTCGCCAGAGTGTATGAATGGACGGCGGGGCGGAGGGCGAGAGGAGAACGCCCAGTCCCGGAAGAGCGGGAGGCCGTCCGGCGGGAGGCGAGGGACGCCATCGTCGTCCATTGGACGGAGGACCTTGCCTCCGCAGCCTTCGGCCGCAGAACCCTCGACGCGATCGGGCCGGTCCTGCGAGACTGGCTCGATCGGCCGCACGGGCTTCTCTCGTTTCGGCTCGTGCAGGTGCTGTCCGGGCACGGTTGCTTCGGTTCGTACCTGCACCGAATCGGACGGGAGGAGACACCGGCGTGCTGCGACTGCGGCGCGGCGGAGGACACGGCGCAGCACACCCTCGAGGTGTGCCCGGCGTGGTCTGAGCTGCGCAGCAGTCTCAGCGCGGCGGTCGGACCGGACCTCTCGCTCCCCGCGTTGGTTAACACCATGCTGGAGGATGAGAGGTCCTGGGCGGCAGTCGCCTCCTTCTGTGAACATGTCATGTCCCAGAAGGAGGCAGCGGAGCGCACGCGGGAGGACGACCCTCACGCGGTGGCGCTCCGAAGGCGGAGGAGAGGTCGAAGAAGACGTCAGTGACGGTCAGCTTCGACCCCTCCTAGGTGGAGGCCAGCAGGCAACGGGCGCGGGGGTAACCTTGCCTGCATTGCACAGACCTCCACCAGTGCCGGACGGGAATGGCCAGGTGTTCCCGGCCATTCCCGTAACCCCCCCCCCCCCCGGGCTGGGGCTGGGAGGGGGGGCATGCGGGGCCCGCCACCTAGGCGGGCTTGCGCCGGGAGGGTTGTGGAAGTTTGTTTCCCATGGCCCTCCCATCACGGCGATGCGGGAACACCGCTGAGTTTTTAGTGGGTAGACTGTCCTTCCGACAGGAGTCCCACATACCCCGTCTCGTCCCCCGCGAGCGGGCATGCATAAAGCATTTTCTCAGCGGGAAAAAAAAAAAAAAAAAAAAAAAAAAGAAAAAAAAAAAAAAAAAAAAAGGTTAGGTTAGGTTAGGTTACGCGGTGGTATCCTTCTGCGAATCAGTCATCTCGCAGAAGGAGGCTGCGGAGAGGGAGCGGGAGATTGCTTCCGCTAACCCGATTCGCAGCAGACGCACCGGGCGTCGGCGGAGGGCGGATAACGCCCTCTTCCGGCCCCCCTAAATGGGTCCAGGGGCGACGGATCTGGGGAAATCCGTCGCCCCCTACTTCTTAGGACCCGAGATGGCGGCGCGTAGTGTTCCACGCGCGCCTCTATGTGATGTAAGGGGGGAGTTTAACACCTCACTCCCCCCCTAACGCGAGGTGGCCCGCACAGGCGGGCCGGCACTAGCCGGGGATCGCGGAAGTCACTTTTGTTCCCGTGATCTCCGGTGCAAGTGTGAGGCGGAACACCGGGGTGGTTTTAGTCAGTAAGAGTCTGACAGACCCCTCATGTCCTCCGCCCTCCCCAGGGCGGAGGACATCCATGAGGAGATCCCCCCGTCACCAAAAAAAAAAAAAAAAAAAGGTTAGGTTAGGTTAGGTTAGGTTTTTTTTTTTTTTTTTTTTTTCGTTCTTTTCTGTTTTATTCGATTCTTTTCTCATATCTTACTTGGTATTCACCCAGGGGAAGAGAACAGTTTTTTTTTTTATTTTTTTTTCCTTTTTTTTTTTTTTTTTTCTATTTTATCTTTTCTTGACAGGTGTCTTATTTTAACTTATTTCTAGTTCAAATTATAATTTTAACGGCCTTCTTATCTATTCTTATAACTACTAACATGTTTTCCTCCTTAGACTAGGTACATAGGTAACTTAGGATTCTATACTTTATCGTTTAAGTTTTGCTCACACATAAATATTGCTCACTCTGCCTTTCGATGCTTAGCATTAATATTGTCCATAATATTATGTAAGCATTTTTGCTTATGCACTTTTATTTCTTTTTATAACTTTATTACATATTTTTTCGCAAAAGTCCAATAGTATCCCTCTATTTCTACCCGCTATTATTTGCCATAAAATCCTGGCGTCAAGTTTGGTGTTGAGTACATGTTCTACTTCTAGTCTTTCTCTGTCAAAAACGGGACAGTTGAGTAATATATGTGGCACCGTTTCATCAATTTCCGGGTCGCAGATGCACGATGGGCTCTCCTTACACTTGAAACGGTTCAAGTATTCTGAGAACCCACCGTGCCCCGTCATAATTTGTGTTAATAAATTGCTGATTTTGCACTTCCTGATTATTCTGTAAGCCGCCACCGCATCTGGGAAAAATAATTTGGTCACTGAAGCAGTTTCGCCGGAACCGTATCTACGGTTCCACTCATCCAGCGTTGCCGTGCGAATGCATCGCTTGACGTACGAAACCGGGCACAAGTCATAGTCAGGCTTTCGTTTGGAACTTTCTGCGGCTCTTTTGGCTAATTCGTCGGCCCTCTCATTTCCCTCCAATCCCGCATGAGCTTTGATCCAAAACAAGGTAACATCCTTGTTTTGGATGGCCAGGGATCTCAGGTTAGCCCTTGCTTCCACTGCCAGTGGGTGGTGTCGGTCGTGGTTTTGGATGGTTTGGAGCGCTGCCATAGAATCACTGAAAATTCCAAACGTATGCGCACTGTGTTTCAGGATCTCCCTGGTTGCAACGCATATCGCCAGAAGTTCAGCCTGGTAAACGGTGGAGTAGTGTGGGAGAGCAAGCTTGCGAGCTTTGGTTTCGGCATTGCCGCTCCACATGGAGAGTGCGGCCCCGACCTTGCCCCCAATCTTGCTCCCGTCCGTAAAGATACGAACCTCAAGTTCGTTCTGGGCATCAAGTTGCTCTTGGTTTACCAGGCTTACGAGTTCCAACTCAGCGCGCTCCGCAGGGTGTGGGGCTTCCATCGCCGAGGCAGTCTGCTCGACCCTTCTGTCGCCAAGTGCTAGCTGAGGCACCCCCCTCCTTGCCTCGTATAGCGATGCCGCCTCGCGGACCCGGAGGTCTAGAGGTAGTATCCCAGCCAGCACCAGCGCAGAGTTTAAAGAGACCGTCCGGTATGCCTTGCACAGCTTTTGTGCAATACCGCGCTGAACTGTTCCCAACTGCTTCATGATGCCCAGCTTTCTGACGGCTGGGGCCCATACACTGGCGGCGTACAGGATGACTGGTTCCACGGTGGCCACATATATCACTCTTATGACTTCAGGGTGAAGTCCCCAGCTGGTCTTTGCCGCCCTCGTTAATTGTTTGTGGATTCCTATTGCCTTTCTGCATACGTTTGCGACGTGTGCGTTGAAGGTCAGCTTTTCGTCAATGGTGACACCTAGGATTTTGATCTCGTTTGACATGACAATGTCGGTCCCGCCCATGCTCAGGCGTGGGGTGTCGTATTTTAGTTTGCGAGTAATAACCATTGCGTTGGTTTTCTGCGGGGCAAATTTAAGTTTGTTTTGTTCACCCCACGCCCGGACATGCCCGAGAGCGGCATTGGCACGTCCCTCGATCTCCAGCGATGTGTCACCATCGAAGATCAACACAACGTCATCTGCGAAGGCCTGGCAATAGTCACCCCTAGCATCCAGACTCTTTAGAAGCGGGTCCAACAAGAGGTTCCAGAATATTGGTCCCCCTATGGAACCTTGCACACAGCCCTTACAGGTACCCTTGCTGCTGAACTCTTCACCTGCGTACCTGACCCTGACCCTTCTATTTTCGAGGTAGCTGTCGATAACCCTTCTCAAGCCAATTGGACACTTTTCCTCAGCCAGCCGGATCCTTATGGCTGGCCACCAGGCACTGTCGAAGGCTCCCTCTATGTCCAAAGATACTAAAACTACTATTTTCTTGAGCACCAGCTTGCTGCGTATGTGCTGCATTAGTGCATAGAGGGAGTCCTCCGTGCTCCTCTGGGGCATGAATCCGTACTGGCTAGTACTCATCCTTGGGATCAAGTGGTACTTGAGGCGGGCCACCAACATCTTCTCGTATATTTTGCCTAATATTGGTAAAAGGCCGATTGGTCTGTACGCTTTTGGGGTACTGTAGTTGTCTTTACCAGGCTTCTTTAACACGATTACAACTGCCTCCTTCCAGACTTCAGGGTAGTGGTGGTGTTTCAAGCAGCCGTTCAGAAGAGCAAGGGCCACCTCAGGGCCACCTCCAATAGCCTGATAACAAATATCAGCGGTGAAACCATCTGCTCCTGGGGCTTTTTTAGCGTTGAAGGACCTGCACGACGCCATTAGCTCAGCCATCGTGAATGGTGGCTCGCATGAGTTATCTTGCTTTCCAGCATTCACGATATCAGCTTTTTCTCTAATAAGGCGGTGGCATGGGCTGTCACTGCCCGTGTGGTCCTCTGGGTAGAACGTATTCGCCAGTAGTTCAACTGATCCTTTCGTGTCTAGCACTTCCCCGTCCTTCATCAGCGGTTGATCTTCTCCCCTCCCCTTGGTCCTTCCTATCACCCTGTAAATCCCTTCCCAAACCCCCTCTTTGTCCTGCTTTGCGCAAAATTTCTTCCAACTCTCGATTATGTCTTTAGCTGCTTCCGTTTCATACTCAACTTTCTGTTTCAGGTACTCTTCAACGACCTTTGATCTTCGGGCCGGTGCTGCACACCTAATTCTGCGTTTCCTGGTTGCAACTTCCTGCTTCATCCTCTCGAGTTTCTCGGACCACCACGGCAAAGTAAGTACTTCATTACTCTTCCTCATAGGCATTGATGAGATGCATGCGTCTTTTATTACCTGTGTGTATTTATTTATAATTGTATTAATTTGGTCGACTGTGTTTAATTTGTCTATTACTAATTTGTTGATGGTGTTCTCTTGCATTAATTGGCTGAGTTTCTCACGAAACTTTGACCAATTTGCTTTTTTTGTGTTGTAAATTCTAGTGGTTCTATTGATTTTGATGCCTTTAGACCTTTTTAATTTGACGTTGAAAACAATGCCGTTGTGGTCCGAGCTCGTCAGGCCCTCGTCTATTTTCCAGTCATCTACCAGGTCCAGAATGTCCGTCGAGCATGCTGTTATATCGACGTGGCTGCAGTAACGTTTTCCTCCTCTGATCGTATCAAAGGTCGGAATTTCCCCTCTGTTGAGTATGTTAAGATTCAGCTCATCGAGAACTCCAGACACTTCTTCGCCCCTGCCGTCGATGGACAAGCTTCCCCACCAGGTGCTTTTTGCGTTTGCGTCTCCTCCAACAATCCACATTCTGGAACCTACTTCTTCCTCTACGTGTTTGAGATGCTCTAGGTATGGTCCCACTGGCTGGTCTGGCTCGAAATAAAAGGAGACCAAAGTGATCCTCCAAGCACTGGTCTGGATCCCCACCACGGTGATGTTATTCGTGGTGAGTTTTGGGTACTGTATTACTGAGAGGTCTTGATCGAAGACGGCTATTGCGTCCATTTCCGGTGTCCAAGCTCTGGAAGATCCGAACGCCCCTGTGGTTTCTCGTAACCTTAACCCCGCCCACATATGGTTCTTGGAGGAGAGCAACGGCTACTCCGCGCTTATTGGCTTCCAACAGGAGCTCGTTTGTTGCGAGTTTTTTCCGCTGGAGGTTGGCTTGTATTATTTTGTACAGGTTTGGTTTGCCGTGGGTGCCCTTAGCAATACGCTACTGTTGATCTAGCGATTTCGTCCCACTTACGGCGTGTCGGGCAGTCAGGGTTAAAGGCGTTGTGGTCAGCGTTACCAATCTTGGCTCTTGTGCAGTTCTGGCATTTGGGCGGAACACCCGCGAGCCAATCGGCACATTCTGACTTCATGTGTGGACCACCACAATGACTGCACAAGTCGGCTGGTTCCTTACAGAATCGTCTGCCATGCCCATAGCCCAAACAGCGTGTGCACTGAACCAGCGGTGTTTGGTCTTCTACCTTAACGCGCTGGAGGTCTACGTGCAGGCATCCGATTTCTGTAGCCCTTCTCCAGATGGTCGGTGAGACGCTGACCACAACGTGATTAGTGTGCGGATTCCTTGTTCTTCTTCTGAAATTTACTTCCACTCTGTCCTCCTCTTTGTCAAGGTCGTGAAAGACATCCTTGTTTTGATTCCTCAAAGCCTTGAGGACATCGTCGTCCGAGTTAGCAGAGAGGACGCTCTTGAGGATCAGTAACGGGTCCTTGTTTTTCATGACCTCGACATTGAGGTCTTGTCTTTCTCCTTCCAGTTTGTTTTTAATTTTGCTCCTTTCTTCCCTGGTCTCGAATCCCATTATGATTTTTCTATCCTTTGCTTTTCTTACCTTTTCGACTTTAACCCAGCCTTCTTTTGCGTCCACCTCCTTCCGTATTTTGTCTAATACTTCGTCCCCTGTTTCTGTGTCGTCTTTTGAGGTAACTACGATAGAGTGCAGCGTACTCCGCATTGGGTTTGACTTTCCGCTATGGGTCGCAGTTACACTCGCATACGTTGTTGTCAGCCTTTGTTCCATTGCGGTTTTTAGCTCCTCAATCCTTTTGTTGCTTTCTTGTAGCAATTTCGAGTGTTCCTCGATTCGTATTGCTAACAAGTTTTGATCGGCGTTAATCGAAAAGGTGGCGTCGGTGGCGGCGACTTCGGGCTCTGTATTTTCTTTCACCCCTCCTGAGCTTCTTGTTTTGACCTCTCTTTCGGATTCCTTCACTAGCTGGTACAGACGCTCCAGCGCTACTGTGATGCCGTTTTTAATTTCGGTCTTTGTGTTCCTTGTAGTTCTCAGGTGTTCCTTGGCTTTTAACAAGCAGGCCCTAGCTTCTGATGACCGATCCGCGTATTTTTCCTTTGGCGGCGTGTAAACCTCTGTCAGTTTCGTGCGCTTTGGGAGGGTTTTATTCTCCTGCGACTCTGGAGGTTTTTGTACTGCTTTTACAGGGCCAGCTTGTATCGTCTTGGTGGTAAGAAGAAGTGATGGATCTGCATTTGTAGACCCAGCAGCTTCCCGTTGCGGACTCACGAAAACAATCTCGGGGGATGGTCGTTGTGATTTCTCTGGTGTCGGCACCTTTACCGCAGGTTCCGTCACCTGGGGCGTCACCTTACTTGCTGGATGCCCGGCCTCCCATTCACCTACACTTTTCCTGACGCTTTGCGTGGAGGATCCAGCCTCTTCTGTGGGGTTCGGGGGGCTTTTGTTTGCCAGGTTTGCTGGCTTCTTAGCTGGTGTGCGTATACCAAACATCTTGTCCTATATGGATTCGGATCAGAAATAGTCCGATGTCAATGAGGTATTGTAAAGAGTACCCCTGTCTAATGTAAACAACAAATCTAAAATAACAGCAATAACAATAATAACAAAAAGCAACGACCAACAAGCAATAATTAATTCGATTCTAAAGAATCTTGTCAGCTTTACTTTACTTTGTTGTAAGAATGTAATAGTTGGCAGACGCGACTGTAGACAAACAGGCGCACTCCGGTTGGATCTACTGGTAACGCAAGTAGTAGGTCAATTGAACGAGCTGATATAGCTGATCTTTAGTGCACTCACGGATGACTCTACCACAAAACAAATGCTTAACCTATGTCTCATTCAAGATAGTCATTCTCTACAGAGACTCTACATAGGCTTTCGGGATATTTATATTGCCTCTATATTTAACAGAGCGTCAATTTTGGCTATCAAAACATTTTTTTTTTTTTTTTTTTGCCTTTTTGCAAAATTGGCTCTATGTAGAGTCTACCTAATTATTTCAGTGGATAGAGCCCGCCAAGCCCAATCCAACGACCCCAAACACGGGGCACCCAGCCCTAAGCGTTGCGGAGAAATCAAGCTTCAAAGATTCTGGTTACCATCCAAGATGGCGGCCAGAATGTGGTTCAAACCCGATTGCTCCGCAACCACCCGACCGAATTGTACCGTGCTTGGGCTTATCTGGTAGAGCTCGACAAGATCTATACACCGATACAATTTTCAGGCTGAAAAAATTTTTAGTGCTGAAAATGCCTGAAATCCTACCCAAACGTGAGACAAGCCGAATTCAACCACCCCAAAACAAGTCTCGTCACTCTACGACCCCCCGCTGCGGAGATATGGGTGTTTGAATTTTTGCCAAAATGGCGGCACAACTGTCAAAGTCAGTCTTTGGCAGGTGATACCTCCGGCACGGCTGGTCGCAGAATACTCGAGTTTGGGCTCCTCAGGCTTGTCCCAACTAGCTCCTTCCTGTGAGGCAAATTTCAGGATCCTGAAAAATTTCAGCCCGAAAACGCCTGAAATCTAACTTGCACGAAAGGTTTAGTCCCCACAAACCACAATGTTGAAACGGCAACTCTCTACGACCACCGAGTCCGGAGCTACGTTGGGTTGAAGTTTTCCAAGATGGCCGCCCTAATGTCAAAAGTCAACTTTAGGTGGCTATAGCTCCGTCCACGTTTGTCGGAGAGAGACGCGGTTTTGGATGTCGTGCTCGACCTGACCTCCCCCGTACGGCTTAATAAGTTTCAGGACCGAAAACCTTCAGGTCTGAAAAACGCCTGAATTTTACAAAAAACTGTTCCCAAGTGTATCCCTCTGAGGACTGAGGAAATCCGAACGCTCTACGCCCAATAGCTTCTGAGATAATCTATGTTTAATTTGTCAACCACGAAAACCAATATGGCTGAAAAAGTCTATTTTCTGCGCTTTTGGAGCTATAGGGAGCAACTTTGGGCTTAAACTAATCGGAATATGGGTTCCGAACCCAATTCTGAGGTCAAAATATTTTTAAGACTAATTGTTTTGATTTAATTTGCAAAAATGTCTAAAAATACCATAACTTTGCAGGCCTTATACATAAAATTTTGGAAAAAATATTAAAATTCGTGGTAAATACCGTTCTATAAGAAGGTAGCATAAAATTTGTAACTTTGATAATTTTATAGACAAAATTTTTGAAAAAACTGAAAAATTACAAAAAACGCTATTATTGTTAAAAATAAGAACACAAAAAATATAAACTTAATCTAGATCTGTTCTTCGGATGAGCGCGCAGCGGGATTCACCGGAAAAAATAGGGGTCCTGCCTGAAAATTTCACAGGACAGGGGTCCAAAGTCTGTGGCTTCTAATATAAATTTCTCGGTACCTGGTATTTGTAAAAATCCGTACGATGTGTTATTTGCCTCCTGTATGTACCTCCTGCTCTCTCCCAAAAAATCAGCAACCAGCAACACCCCGTTCGGAAACCACGTGTTCCAATTTTGAGGTTAGGATTGCAGTTTTCAGCCGTTTTCTCAGGAATGCGCAGTCAGATTTTCTCGGCTTAATGTCGCTGGGTGCTTCTTCTCACGCCTCACAATATGGCGTGATAAAAACTTGGGGTCAACGATCGTTCTTCGGAGTTATAGGTCTCCGAAGATTTCCCAAGTCTACACTTTTTCAGTTTTTCACTGTTAACTTCTTACCCGGAGTTTTCAGGCTCACGGGGTTTTCACAAGCACTTGCACGGCACTGAGACGAAACTTTTGGTATACTGCACGTCTGTGTAGCGTTAAAAAATACCATTTAAATAGATTTTTATGCGCGGAGTGGCTCTAAAAACGATCGGACCGCTACGAGAGCTGGGGGGGTACTGGGTTAGGTTAGGTTTTTTTTTTTTTTTTTTTTATGGCAGGAGTGGGAAATCCTCATGGACGCCCAGACTGCCTCACTTGTGACGCAGTCTGGGCAGTGCCGGACTCTTACCGGCTAAAACCCACTCCTGCCCTTGCTCAGTGTTCCTCTGACATTATCAGAGCCCTTGTTTATCCCTTTTTTTGATTGATGTCATTTAATTGTGTGCTTTTTGAACAGTCCTGTTTAAGGAAGAGCTGGTTTCCTGGAAGCATTATACGCCTCACTTTATCCTATTTCCCATAAAATCATGTGTATACTTTTCTTTGCTATGGGTAATTTTATGAAGCTTCAACTTACATGCATAATACTAATTAAATTTCTATGTACCTATCTATATTATTTTTGTATTTTTCTGTTTTTATCCTTATGAGTCTACCTATTTTAATCTAATAAACTTATTTTCTAACTTATTTAACGCTATATTTATTATGACTATCCTAATATATACTCAATATATCATATAGACATATTTTATAATCCAAGTTTAATTCTAATCCTATAGTTTTTCTTAACAATTTTTTACTGAATTTCCATTGTTTACATTTTAATAATTCTGGCAGACTCACAGCTGCTATTTTATGTTCAGTATTAACTTTTGCACTGTCCCGCTTTTTACTAAGGTATTTCCAGGGTTCGGATTGTACTGCCAATACCTCATGATCATATTTTTCTTTTTGTTTCAGGTGCTGCTCGGCGACCTGCGCGTTCCGGGCTGGTGCAACACATTGGATGCGTCTTTTTATCGCATAAAAATCCTCGCCGGTCCGCAACGGTAAGGTAAACTTGTCGCAAATGTTGGTTATGGTGTCTGTATTGATGGATTTTATTAAACTACTGAGACTCATTAAATGCATATTATTGTAAATTTCTTCCTGTTTTTGTGTTTTTAATTTAGAGTCAGCTATTAATTGGGCCAATTTCTCATGAAGTTGGCTCCAATTTGCTTCACTTGAGTTATAAAGTACTGAGGTTCTAATAGAGATTGCAGCTTTGGGTTTCTGATTGTTTATTTTATAGCCAATACCGTTGCGGTTCCTAATACTGAGATAAGCTGGCTGCACCTTAGCAGTACGCCACCGACAGGCGTGCCAATGCGTCCCACTTCACGCGTATCGGGCACGCACTGTCGAAGGCGTTGTGGTCCGTGCGATCTAACTTTGCCAACAAACAATTGTGGCATTTTGGAGCCTCTTCTGCCAGCCTCGCCGGACAGTCGGCGCGCAAGTGGGGCTCCCCACAGTGAACGCAGAGATCGGCGGGCTTCGTGCACAGTTTCCTGCCGTGACCAAAGCACAGGCAGCGAGTGCACTGCACGAGTGGAGACTGGTCCTGCACTCGCACCCGCTGCAGGTCAATGTGCACGCGACCCGCCATGGTTAGCCTCTGCCAGATAATCGGGGACACCTGTAGGATGACGTGGCACATGTGGGGGTTCCTCGTCTTACGACGGTACTTCACCCCCAACCTCACATCACCCGCAGGAATGTCCCCGATCAGGTGGGCGTTCTGCCGCTCTAGGGCCTGCGTCAGCTCCACATCCGTGTGGCAGGAGAGGACGTCTTTGAGAATGACGAGCGGGTCCTTATTCTTTACCTCTTCTGCCACGAGATTTCCAGCCCTCCGGATCCTCTCAGTCACCGCGGTAAGCTCCTCCCTAGTCCGAAAACCGACCACCACCTTCTGGTCCCTCGCCTTGCGCAGCCGCTCGACTCTTGTGCCCTCATTTCGGGCATCGACCGCCGTCCTCAGCTTCTCAATGACCTCTTCACTCGTGTCCTGATCATTCACAGATGATACAACTACGGAGTGAAGAGGCCCTTGGACATTCTGCTTCGGGCCGGCGGTGATTTCGGCGAAAGACGGTGCTTGGCCTGCTACGAAGCGTGGGGCTGGTTAGGTTAGGTTAGGTTAGGTTAGGTTAATAGTCTCTCCACGTACATCTTACGGAGAGGGTATTGACTGTGGCGAATTTCTGCGGGCGGGGGAGCCTTATGCTCCGGGGTCGGTCGACTTAGACCGCCCGACGGTTGCCTACTCACCGCTATTTTATAGAGGGTGAGTGGGACGTTTCTCCACATGTGGAGAAACATGGGCGGGCATGGGGGGCCCGCCACCTAGGAGGGCTTGCGCCGGGAGGGTTGTGGAAGTTTGTTTCCCATGGCCCTCCCATCACGGCGATGCGGGAACACCCCTGAGTTTTTAGTGGGTAGACTGTCATTCTGACAGGAGTCCCACATACCCCGTCTCGTCCCCCGCGAGCGGGCATGCATAAAGCATTTTCTCAGCGAGAAAAAAAAAAAAAAAAAAAAAAGGTTAGGTTAGGTTAGGTTAGGTTAGGTTAGGTTTTGAGGTGTCAGGTGCCTCTAGCGCAGAGAAGGCGGACATCCTGGCCGCCAAGCTGAGGGAGGTCCTCAACCCTGAGGACGTCCGAGTGTCCAGGCCGATGAAGACCGCTGAGCTGCGAGTCGACGGCCTGGACGACTCGACCACCTCGGCTGAGGTTGTGGCGGCCATCGCCCGAGTCGGCGGATGTCCGCCCGATGACATACGGGCGGGCGAAATCCGCACTGGCGCCTCCGGGCTCGGTGTGGTGTGGGTGCGTTGCCCGGTGGCGGCGGCCAATAAGGTCGCCGACGGTGGGCGCCTGTTGGTGGGCTGGGTTGCAGCAAGAGTGAAGCTGCTGCAACCCAGGGCTTTGCGGTGCTACCGTTGCCTGGACATTGGGCATGTCCGGGCGGGTTGCACCGCCGAAATAGACCGCAGCGAGCAATGTTATCGCTGCGGTCAGCCCGGCCACAAATCGGCCCAGTGCTCCGCGGCGCCAAACTGCAGCCTCTGTACAGCTGCAGGGAGGCCCGCTGGGCACAGAGCGGGTGGGAGAGCCTGTAGCGCGCCCACCCAGAAGAAGAAGAAGAGGAGGGGCACCAAGGCTGCCGGGGGCTCGTTACCCCCCCCTCAGCCTGGGTGCCCTACGGCCGACTCCCGGCCTATTGATGGTGCGACGGAGGGAATGGACTGCGCTTAATGGCGCCTTACCATTTCCTCCAGGGCAACATCAACCACGCTGCCAGAGCTCAGGATCTATTGATCCAGAGCATGGCAGAGTGGTCGATTGACGTGGCTGTGGTCGCCGAGCCGTATTTTGTCCCCCCCAGGGGTAACTGGGTGGGAGATCTTGACGGCTCGGTGGCCATCATTGGCGGGGCTCTAGTCAACCCGTCCCGAGGTCACGGCTGGGTGGCCGCCCTCGCGGACGGCATTGGCACTGTTGGGGCGTATTTTTCGCCCAACAAGAGCCTCGCCGACTTCGAGAACTTCCTTGTCGAGTTGGGGGCCGTCGTAGGCCGACTCCACCCTCGCCCCGTGCTGTTACTAGGGGATCTTAACGCCAAATCTTCTGCGTGGGGATCCCCGGTGACCGATGCTAGGGGTGAGGCGCTGGAGGAGTGGGTGGTCACGACTGGCCTGGTCGTCCTAAACCGGGGCTCGGTACACACGTGCGTGCGGCAGCGGGGCGGTTCGATCGTAGACGTATCGTTCGCTAGCCCTGCTGTCGCGAGCCGTGTCCGCGACTGGCGTGTCGCCGTGGAGGTGGAGACGTTGTCGGATCACAGATATATCCGCTTCGACGTCTCCACCCAGACCACCGGCGGCCGCAGTCCATCGGCCCCGCGAACGGACGGCCCGCGCTGGGCGCGTAAGCGCATCGACAGGGAAGTTCTCGAGGAGGCCGCTGTTGTCCAGGCCTGGATCCGGGAGTCGGCGACGATCGGACCCGTCGACGTCGAAGAAGAGGCGCTGTGGTTCCGCGGGGCGATGACGCAAATCAGCGACGCGTCCATGCCCCGCGTCCACACGTATTCAGGAAGGCGCCAGGTGTACTGGTGGTCTGCCGAGATCGCGCGACTACGTGTCGAGTGCGTGGCGTTCAGACGCCAGTACACCCGATACCGGAGGAGACGTCGTCGGGTCCCTGACGAAGAAGCCACGCGGTATGAGGTGTACCGCGCGGCTAAGGAGGCTCTGTGGCTGGCCATCTGCGAAGCGAAGACGCGAGCCAGGGAAGAGATGTTGGAGACTCTCGACGGAGATCCGTGGGGGCGCCCCTATCGTGCGGTTCGAGGGAAACTTCGACCCGCGGCGCCTCCACTCACGGAGAGTCTCCAACCTGAGTTGCTGGAGCAGGTCGTCGCAGCCCTCTTCCCGGCACGAGCGGAGCACACTCCGCCGCCGATGGCATTGCCCACAGCTACAGAGCCTACCGAGGAGAGCGCCATCAACGTCCCAGAGGTGACACAGGCAGAGATGAGGGCGGCCGTGATGCGGCTCCGGGCCAAGAACGTTGCTCCGGGGCCTGACGGTATTCACGGCATCGTCCTAGCCCTCGCTCTGAAGGAGCTAGAGCCCCAACTGAGAGGACTCTACACCGCGTGCCTTGAGCAGGGCCAGTTTCCCACGTTGTGGAAATCTGGTCGTCTGGTCCTGCTCAAGAAGGTGGGGCGCCCCGCGGACTCACCGTCCGCGTACAGGCCCATAGTGCTGCTTGACGAGGTGGGTAAGATGTTTGAGCGGATAATCGCTGCCCGCCTCGTCGGCCACTTAAGTAGGGAGGGGCCTGACCTAGCCGAAAGCCAGTTCGGCTTTCGGCACGGGCGCTCCACCATCCACGCGATATCGCGGGTGAGAGTCCTGGCGGAGGAAGCGGTGTCCCGGGGTGGGGTGATGTTGGCCGTGTCGTTGGACATCTCCAACGCCTTCAACACCCTGCCCTGGAGCTGCATTCGGGAGGCACTGCGTTATCATCGGGTGCCCCCGTACCTCCGCCGCATCGTTGGGGCTTATCTGGCGGATAGGTGTGTCACCTACATGGGACGTGATGGCGGAAGCCAGCGCCGCATGTCGTGCGGTGTTCCACAGGGTTCGGTCGTGGGACCGCTCCTGTGGAACATCGGGTACGACTGGGTGCTGAGGGGCGAGCTCCAGCCGGGCGTGGACTTGACGTGTTATGCGGATGACACGCTGGTTACGGCCCGGGGGAGCTCGTACAGGGAGGCAGCGTTGCTAGCGACGGCTGCGGTGTCACAGGTCGTAACCCGCATAAGGCGCCTAGGCCTGGAGGTAGCCCTCAACAAGTCGGAGGCCATGGTCTTTCATGGCCCCCGGCGGGCGCCGCCGCTGGGATCACACATCGTGGTCGGGGGGTCTCGAATCGCTGTCGAGTTTACCATGAAGTATCTTGGATTGGTGCTCGACAGCCGGTGGGATTTCGGCCCCCACTTCCAGCGGCTCGCGCCCAAGTTGTTGGGCGCGGCTGGGGCGCTGTCAACGCTGCTTCCCAATCTGGGGGGCCCGAGCGCCGCCTGTAGGCGGCTCTACGTGGGGATCGTGCGATCGATGGCCCTGTATGGGGCCCCGATCTGGGCGGCTGACCTGACGGCCGGCAGCATCGCTGTCCTGCGAAGGCCACAGCGAGCGATGGCTGTCAGAGTCATCAGGGGATATCGCACGATCTCCTACGAGGCGGCTTGCGTACTGGCCGGATCCCCGCCGTGGGACCTCGAGGCGAAGGTACTCGCGTCATTGTATCAGTGGCGCGAGAACTCGAGGGCGCGGGGCGAGTGGCTGACGCCGCGACATTTGGAGTTGCGTCGGTCACAGCTTCGCGCAGCCCTGGTGGCGGAATGGCGGGACAGGCTTTCACGCCCTACCGCCGGCCCCGCCACCATCGGGGCGGTCCGGCCGGTACTTGAGCGCTGGCTCGGGAGGAGGCACGGCTCCCTAACGTTTCGGATGACACAGGTGCTCTCGGGGCATGGTTGCTTCGGGAAGTACCTGTGTCGCATAAACAGGGAGCCGGACGCTCGGTGTCACCACTGCGTCGACTGTCGGGAGGACACGGCGTGGCACACGCTAGCAGAGTGTGCTGCTTGGGAGGAGCCGCGCCGTGCCCTCATCTCAGGAGTAGGCAGTGACCTGTCGCTGCCGGCCGTTGTCGACTCGATGGTCGGCAGCGAGGAGTCCTGGGACGCGGTGGTATCCTTCTGCGAATCAGTCATTTCGCAGAAGGAGGCTGCGGAGAGGGAGCGGGAGATTGCTTCCGCTAACCCGATCCGCAGCAGACGCACCGGGCGTCGGCGGAGGGCGGATAACGCCCTCTTCCAGCCCCCCTAAATGGGTCCAGGGGTGACGGATCTGGGGAAATCCGTCGCCCCCTACTACTTCTTAGGACCCGAGATGGCGGCGTGGCGGTTCCACGCGCGCCTCTGTATGATGTAAGGGGGGAGTTAAACACCTCACTCCCCCTCTAACGCGAGGTGGCCCGCAGAGGCGGGCCAGCACTAGCCGGGGATCGCGGAAGTCACTTTTGTTCCCGTGATCTCCGGTGCAAGTGAGAGGCGGAACACCGGGGTGGTTTTAGTCAGTAAGAGTCTGACAGACCCCTCCGCCCTCCCCAGGGCGGAGGACATCCATGAGGATTTCCCCCCGTAATCAAAAAAAAAAAAAAAAAAAAGGTTAGGTTAGGTTAGGTTAGGTTAGGTTAGGTTAGGTTAGGTTAGGTTAGGTTAGGTTGGGGTTCGGCAGGGCGGCGCCGCGTCAGGTCTCCGTACTGGGAGACCTGAATGCCAAGTCGGTGACCTGGGGCAACCCGGCCACCGACGCTCGCGGGCGGGCGGTGGAGATGTGGGCAGCCTCCTCTGGACTCTCCCTCTTGAACAGAGGAAGCGTCCAGACATGCGTGCGGCGTGGGGGTGGCTCGATAGTGGACGTCACCTTCGCCACCCCGGCCTTAGCCGCGCGCGTGCTGAACTGGCGGGTGGACCTGGTGGAGACCATGTCGGACCACCGCTACGTGCGGTTCGACATCTCCACCGGTGGCCCCGGAGAGATGCGGCCCCCCTCGGGGCGATCACCGTTCCCGCGGTGGGCACTAACCCGCCTGGACAGGGAGGCAGCGGCGGAGGCGGCGTTCATACAGGACTGGCTTTCACCGCCTGCCGCCGGCCTGGATGTGGACACCGTAGCGGGGCAACTGAGGGAGTCTCTGACCGAGGTATGCAACTCCAGCATGCCCCGGTCCCGCCGACCGCCACCCACACGCGCCGTGTACTGGTGGTCGGTGGAGCTGGCGGGGCTTCGAGCAGCGTGTGTGGAGGCCAGAAGGGCCTACACGCGGAGCCGGCGGCGGCGTATACGAGATCTGTCCGACGAGGACCGCCTCTATGAGGTATACATGGAGGCAAAAGCGGTCCTGGATCGGGCCATCGCCGCCGCCAGAGACTCGGCGAGAGCCGAGCTGCTGGAGGGTCTCGACAACGACCCCTTTGGTCGACCATACAAGGCGGCGCGCAACAAACTGCGCGCCTCTGGTCCCCCGGTTGCCGAGACCCTGGAGCCCTCATTTCTGGACGGGGTGGTTCAGTCCCTGTTCCCGTGCAGGGACAACTTCACCCCGCCAGTGATGGCCCCACCACGAGGGTTAGCTCCGCCAGACGGGGAAGAAGAGGAGGCCCCTCCTGTCACGGAGTCGGAACTCGGCGAGGCGATTTTCCGTCTCCGCGCCAAGAGGACGGCTCCGGGCCCCGACGGTGTCCCCGCAAAAGTGGTGGCGATCGCCGCCACTCAAATGGAGGAGAGATTTCGGGACCTCTTCAGCGCATGCCTTGCGACTGGGAGGTTCCCGAAACCGTGGAAGGAGGGGCAGCTGTGCCTCCTCCGCAAGGAGGGCCGCCCAGCAGACTCCCCCTCGGCATACCGGCCCATCGTTCTGCTCGATGAGGTCGGCAAAATGTTCGAGGGGATAATCGCTGCCCGCCTAAAGGGCCATCTGCGGGATGTCGGGCCGGACTTGTCGGACGCTCAGTACGGTTTTCGGGCTGAGCGTTCGACAGTGGACGCGCTGGCCCGTCTCAAGGGGCAGGTGAAGGGGGCGACGGAGGCGGGGGACGGACTGTTGGCTGTGTCATTCGACATAGCTAACGCCTTCAACTCCGTTCCCCACTCCACCATCCTAGAGGCGCTCCGATTCCACGGAGTGCCTCGATACCTGCGCAGTCTGCTGGCCAGCTACCTGGAGGATCGGGCGATCCTCCTGGTGAACAGGAATGGCCAAGTCCGGCGATACGCCGTCGACGCCGGTGTTCCACAGGGGTCAGTCGTAGGACCTCTCCTCTGGAACATCGGCTACGATTGGCTCCTGCGGGGAACTCTCCTCCGAGGCACGAGTGTCATTTGCTACGCGGATGACACTCTCCTCACCGCCCGGGGGGGGAGTTTCAGGGAGGCAGCAAGTCTGGCCTCTGCGGGCGGATCCTTGGTCGCGGAGAGGATCCGCCGCCTAGGTTTAACGGTGGCGCTGCACAAGACCGAGGCCGTCTTCTTCCACGGACCACGGCAGCGCCCCCCACCTGACGCCCACATCTTCGTGGAGGGCGTCAGAATCGAGGTAACGGCCCAGATGAAATATCTGGGCCTTGTCATTGACAGCAGGTGGCGCTTCGGCCCGCATTTTAGCGGGCTGTCGTCGCGCCTGTTGAAGACCGCGGGCGCGCTGTCGTGGTTGCTTCCCAATTTGGAAGGGCCCAGCGCACGATGCCGGCAACTTTATGCCGGCATCTTGAAGAGCATGGCCCTCTACGGGGCCCCCATCTGGGAAGACTCCCTCCAGCGGAGAGAGAACGCCGCCGCCTTGCGGGCGCCCCAAAGGGCCATAGCCCAGCGGGTGGCGCGGGCCTACCGCACGGTGGGATTTGCGGCGGCATGTGCTCTGGCCGGCACCCCCTCTTGGGAGCTCGAGGCGTGGGTGCTCGCCAGAGTGTATGAATGGACGGCGGGGCGGAGGGCGAGAGGAGAACGCCCAGTCCCGGAAGAGCGGGAGGCCGTCCGGCGGGAGGCGAGGGACGCCATCGTCGTCCATTGGACGGAGGACCTTGC
This sequence comes from Antitype chi, assembly GCA_947359405.1. NCBI lineage: Eukaryota > Metazoa > Arthropoda > Insecta > Lepidoptera > Noctuidae > Antitype > Antitype chi. The sequence continues at coordinate 10,176 of OX375821.1, read as the reverse complement.
CTCCGCAGCCTTCGGCCGCAGAACCCTCGACGCGATCGGGCCGGTCCTGCGAGACTGGCTCGATCGGCCGCACGGGCTTCTCTCGTTTCGGCTCGTGCAGGTGCTGTCCGGGCACGGTTGCTTCGGTTCGTACCTGCACCGAATCGGACGGGAGGAGACGCCGGCGTGCTGCGACTGCGGCGCGGCGGAGGACACGGCGCAGCACACCCTCGAGGTGTGCCCGGCGTGGTCTGAGCTGCGCAGCAGTCTCAGCGCGGCGGTCGGACCGGACCTCTCGCTCCCCGCGTTGGTTAACACCATGCTGGAGGATGAGAGGTCCTGGGCGGCAGTCGCCTCCTTCTGTGAACATGTCATGTCCCAGAAGGAGGCAGCGGAGCGCACGCGGGAGGACGACCCTCACGCGGTGGCGCTCCGAAGGCGGAGGAGAGGTCGAAGAAGACGTCAGTGACGGTCAGCTTCGACCCCTCCTAGGTGGAGGCCAGCAGGCAACGGGCGCGGGGGTAACCTTGCCTGCATTGCACAGACCTCCACCAGTGCCGGACGGGAATGGCCAGGTGTTCCCGGCCATTCCCGTAACCCCCCCCCCCCCCCCGGGCTGGGGCTGGGAGGGGGGGCATGCGGGGCCCGCCACCTAGGCGGGCTTGCGCCGGGAGGGTTGTGGAAGTTTGTTTCCCATGGCCCTCCCATCACGGCGATGCGGGAACACCGCTGAGTTTTTAGTGGGTAGACTGTCCTTCCGACAGGAGTCCCACATACCCCGTCTCGTCCCCCGCGAGCGGGCATGCATAAAGCATTTTCTCAGCGGGAAAAAAAAAAAAAAAAAAAAAAAAAAGGTTAGGTTGGGGTGCAGGCAGAAAACCTCCTCGTGTGCCAGATGGCTGCTCGTTCCTTTCGAATACGTTCGGGGGAAAGGGCAGTTTTTCGGGCCGGTGCACCCTGGGCACGGCCAATAGTCTCTCCATGTACATCTTACGGAGAGGGTATTGACTGTGGCGAATTTCTGCGGGCGGGGGAGCCTTGTGCTCCGGGGTCGGTCGACTTAGACCGCCCGACGGTTGCCTACTCACCGCTATTTTATAGAGGGTGAGTGGGACGTTTCTCCACATGTGGAGAAACATGGGCGGGCATGGGGGGCCCGCCACCTAGGAGGGCTTGCGCCGGGAGGGTTGTGGAAGTTTGTTTCCCATGGCCCTCCCATCACGGCGATGCGGGAACACCCCTGAGTTTTTAGTGGGTAGACTGTCATTCTGACAGGAGTCCCACATACCCCGTCTCGTCCCCCGCGAGCGAGCATGCATAAAGCATTTTCTCAGCGAGAAAAATAAGGTTAGGTTAGGTTAGGTTAGGTTAGGTTAGGTTAGGTTGGGGTGCAGGCAGAAAACCTCCTCGTGTGCCAGATGGCTGCTCGTTCCTTTCGAATACGTTCGGGGGAAAGGGCAGTTTTTCGGGCCGGTGCACCCTGGGCACGGCCAATAGTCTCTCCACGTACATCTTACGGAGAGGGTATTGACTGTGGCGAATTTCTGCGGGCGGGGGAGCTTTATGCTCCGGGGTCGGTCGACTTAGACCGCCCGACGGTTGCTTACTCACCGCTATTTTTATAGAGGGTGAGTGAGTGAGCGTGGGACGTTTCTCCACATGTGGAGAAACATGGGCGGTGCCCGTTGTGCACTCACCCTGCCAACGGGCCAGCAGCGGGGGATCTGATTCTCCTGGCTGCAACCGTCGAAATCGTAATCCGCAACGAGATCATGGTCATGTTTTATGGCTCGGAACGGGACGAGGATCTCGGCTTAGTCGCCCGGATCGCGAGGAAGATAACCTCTATAAAAAATCCTCTAATACCAAGTTTTGGTGTGCGGCGAGGGTATGAATGGCTGAGGAGTAGTGTCACCTGCAACTCAAAGGTTAGGTTAGGGTTAGGTCGGGTTTTAGGTTAGGTTGGTTAGGTTAGGTTAGGTTTTGAGTTGCAGGCGGTGCATCAGTTTCAAGCGCACCTCCAGCCAGGGATTAGTGGACCCCCTGGTTGGGTCACAAATGTACACTTACCTAGGGACAGGGGGTTACCCTAGGTGGACTTTTTATATCCCCCATACTCGTGGGAATCTTATGGATAAACGAAATAAAAATAAAACTATTGAGAAGTGGCCGATCGTGTTGGTCGAGCGGGTGAATGTGGGTGCGATGTCGGATTCCGACACTGCATCCGAGAGGATGGCGAGCGTGGCGAGCGTTAGCTCGGAGCGCTCGCGGGCTGAAGGAAGGGTGGCTGGGCGTTTCTCCAAGCGAGGGAGGAAGCGCTCGCCACGCTCCCGCAGCGAGGAAAACTTGCCAGCTGCTAAGGTGGCAACGGGCAGGAGTGGGCGAGGTCGCGCAGGCACAAGCGGACCTTCTCGTCTACCTGGCGGAGGCGAAACGCCTGGTCCAATGGAACACGCGGATAGTGTGGAAAGCGTGGACTCAGGGACCGACGACCCGGCCGAGAGTAGGACGAAGAAGTGGTTCAAGTCAAACAAGGCTTCGACTCACGATGTGGGCTTGGTGGACGCCGAACGCCAGCTAAACCTGGCGAAAAGGGCGCAACTCCAGCAAGATCTGGAGGAGAGGGTCGCCGCCAAGGAGCACCAGGCGCAAACCGCCCGGTCGAGGGCTGGCTACGGTGCATCCAGGGTGCTGTATGCCGACCACTCCCTGGCGGAACTGGAGCGCATGGCACAGGAGGATAAGGAGGAGGTCCTGGAGGTCGCCGCAAAGTCCTCCAATTTGAAGGGGACCTTTCAGAAGGCCCTCAAATGCCGGGCCGCCAGTTTGCACGGCATTGTGCTGGAGCTGGTAAAGCGGACGGCCACGGACGAGACGCGGCAGCTGCAGGCGAAGGTGGATCGCCTGCAGGTGGAGGTCAGCCAGCTTCACCAGAAGCTGGCTGAGGCCACGGCCAGGCCTGCCCAACCTGCCCCAGTTCCGGTGGTAGGAGGCTGCTCCTCCTCCTCCCCTTCCAACCTTGAGGATGTTATCCGAAAGGTTGTCATGGAGGAGAGGGCCTTCACCAGAGCCTGCTTCGCAGGCATCGAGGACCGGCTCTTGCCGGAACCACGGCTCCGTCCGCCGCTAGCGGCTGATAAGGGTCCGCCACCGAGGGAGCCGGAACCTGCCCCTCTAGCAGGCCCGGCATCGGGTGTGCAGCCCCAGGCCCCGAAGCCCTCCAAGGGCAAGGGCAAGGGTAAAGGCAAGGGCAAACGGGCCAAGATGGCTCCTGAAATCCCCACCACAAGCGCGGAGGGAGCGTCTGGGCCGTCTGCCACTCCAGCAGTCCCCCAGAACTCGCAGGAGGATGACGCCCTTCTCCCCTCCACCACCCCGTCCAACCAGCCGTGGACGGAAGTGGTCAAGAGAGGGAAGGGAAAGGGCAAGAAGGAGGGGGAAAAGTCGGCCCCCAAGCCCGCTGCGGCTGCTCCTGCAGCCAAAAGGGCTCCAGCCGGCGGGAGGAAGCCAGTTCCTCCCAGAACCGAAGCCGTCGTGGTGACCATCACTCCGGCGGCCGTGGAGCGGGGCGAGACGTACGAGTCCGTCCTAAGACGGGCTCGTACAAATGCTGATCCCTCGCGGCTGGGGATCAGCAAAATTGCCTGCCGCCGAACCCTGACCGGCGCTCGAATTTTCGAGTTCGCCGGGGAACAGCGCGGCGCAAATGCGGACCTCTTTGCAACAAAGTTGCAAGAGGTCATCGCGGATGCGGCGACGGTCGTCAGACCTGTCAAGACCGCAGCCTTGGAGGTGGCCGATCTCGACGATTCGGTCACCAAGGAGGATGTGGTGGCGGCCGTCGCGGCGGCTGGAGGCTGCGACGCTGGCGCAGTGAAGGGGGGAGCCATCGGGCACGGCCGCCGCGGCATGGGCATCATCCGCGTCGAGTGCCCGGTCGCCGCGGCTAGGGCCGCCCTTTCTGCGACCAAGGGGCGGCTGCTCGTGGGGCTCAGCGTGGCTGTGGTCCGGGCACTTGAAGACCAGCCTATGCGCTGCTTCAAGTGCCTCGCGTTCGGCCATGCCCGAACCACGTGTCCCTCCAAACACGACTGGGGGGACACGTGCTACCAATGCGGGCAAAAGGGGCACAAGAGTGTCGCCTGCAGCGCCACCACGCCACACTGCGCGGCGTGTGCCGCCAGTGGCCGCCCCGCGCACCACAGGATGGCGGGCAAGAGCTGCAAGCCCCCCGTGAGAAAGGGCATAGTGCCGGCGCAGGTTCGCCCTGTCGCCGCCACCGCCGCCGTCGTCGCCGCCGCAGCTCCAGCGGCGGAAGCTGAGGAGGATCGTGCGATGTCGTTGGAGTAATGCACCACGACTATCGCATAATCCAGGCGAACACCAACCACTGCAGAGCGGCCCAGGACCTGTTAGTGCAGGCCATGGCCGAGTGGTTGGTGAACGTAGCGGTGGTCGCCGAGCCCTACTCGATCCCCGGCAGCTGGCTGGGTGACGAGGACGACTCGGTGGCACTAGCGGCGCGGTCCTCCACGGACTCCCCTCCCCTCTCGCTATTAGAGAGGGGACCGGGATACGTGGCCGCCGCGTGGGGAGACTTAGCCCTCGTGGGCGTATATTTCTCCCCAAACCGCCCTCTCCAGGACTTTGAGAATTATCTCGGAGTCCTGGCCGCCGTGGTCGGCAGGGCGGCGCCGCGTCAGGTCTCCGTACTGGGAGACCTGAATGCCAAGTCGGTGACCTGGGGCAACCCGGCCACCGACGCTCGCGGGCGGGCGGTGGAGATGTGGGCAGCCTCCTCTGGACTCTCCCTCTTGAACAGAGGAAGCGTCCAGACATGCGTGCGGCGTGGGGGTGGCTCGATAGTGGACGTCACCTTCGCCACCCCGGCCTTAGCCGCGCGCGTGCTGAACTGGCGGGTGGACCTGGTGGAGACCATGTCGGACCACCGCTACGTGCGGTTCGACGTCTCCACCGGTGGCCCCGGAGAGATGCGGCCCCCCTCGGGGCGATCACCGTTCCCGCGGTGGGCACTAACCCGCCTGGACAGGGAGGCAGCGGCGGAGGCGGCGTTCATACAGGACTGGCTTTCACCGCCTGCCGCCGGCCTGGATGTGGACACCGTAGCGGGGCAACTGAGGGAGTCTCTGACCGAGGTATGCAACTCCAGCATGCCCCGGTCCCGCCGACCGCCACCCACACGCGCCGTGTACTGGTGGTCGGTGGAGCTGGCGGGGCTTCGAGCAGCGTGTGTGGAGGCCAGAAGGGCCTACACGCGGAGCCGGCGGCGGCGTATACGAGATCTGTCCGACGAGGACCGCCTCTATGAGGTATACATGGAGGCAAAAGCGGTCCTGGATCGGGCCATCGCCGCCGCCAGAGACTCGGCGAGAGCCGAGCTGCTGGAGGGTCTCGACAACGACCCCTTTGGTCGACCATACAAGGCGGCGCGCAACAAACTGCGCGCCTCTGGTCCCCCGGTTGCCGAGACCCTGGAGCCCTCATTTCTGGACGGGGTGGTTCAGTCCCTGTTCCCGTGCAGGGACAACTTCACCCCGCCAGTGATGGCCCCACCACGAGGGTTAGCTCCGCCAGACGGGGAAGAAGAGGAGGCCCCTCCTGTCACGGAGTCGGAACTCGGCGAGGCGATTTTCCGTCTCCGCGCCAAGAGGACGGCTCCGGGCCCCGACGGTGTCCCCGCAAAAGTGGTGGCGATCGCCGCCACTCAAATGGAGGAGAGATTTCGGGACCTCTTCAGCGCATGCCTTGCGACTGGGAGGTTCCCGGAACCGTGGAAGGAGGGTCAGCTGTGCCTCCTCCGCAAGGAGGGCCGCCCAGCAGACTCCCCCTCGGCATACCGGCCCATCGTTCTGCTCGATGAGGTCGGCAAAATGTTCGAGGGGATAATCGCTGCCCGCCTAAAGGGCCATCTGCGGGATGTCGGGCCGGACTTGTCGGACGCTCAGTACGGTTTTCGGGCTGAGCGTTCGACAGTGGACGCGCTGGCCCGTCTCAAGGGGCAGGTGAAGGGGGCGACGGAGGCGGGGGACGGACTGTTGGCTGTGTCATTCGACATAGCTAACGCCTTCAACTCCGTTCCCCACTCCACCATCCTAGAGGCGCTCCGATTCCACGGAGTGCCTCGATACCTGCGCAGTCTGCTGGCCAGCTACCTGGAGGATCGGGCGATCCTCCTGGTGAACAGGAATGGCCAAGTCCGGCGGTACGCCGTCGAAGCCGGTGTTCCACAGGGGTCAGTCGTAGGACCTCTCCTCTGGAACATCGGCTACGATTGGCTCCTGCGGGGAACTCTCCTCCGAGGCACGAGTGTCATTTGCTACGCGGATGACACTCTCCTCACCGCCCGGGGGGGGAGTTTCAGGGAGGCGGCAAGTCTGGCCTCTGCGGGCGGATCCTTGGTCGCGGAGAGGATCCGCCGCCTAGGTTTAACGGTGGCGCTGCGCAAGACCGAGGCCGTCTTCTTCCACGGACCACGGCAGCGCCCCCCACCTGACGCCCACATCTTCGTGGAGGGCGTCAGAATCGAGGTAAAGGCCCAGATGAAATATCTGGGCCTTGTCATTGACAGCAGGTGGCGCTTCGGCCCGCATTTTAGCGGGCTGTCGTCGCGCCTGCTGAAGACCGCGGGCGCGCTGTCGTGGTTGCTTCCCAATTTGGAAGGGCCCAGCGCACGATGCCGGCAACTTTATGCCGGCATCTTGAAGAGCATGGCCCTCTACGGGGCCCCCATCTGGGAAGACTCCCTCCAGCGGAGAGAGAACGCCGCCGCCTTGCGGGCGCCCCAAAGGGCCATAGCCCAGCGGGTGGCGCGGGCCTACCGCACGGTGGGATTTGCGGCGGCATGTGCTCTGGCCGGCACCCCCCCTTGGGAGCTCGAGGCGTGGGTGCTCGCCAGAGTGTATGAATGGACGGCGGGGCGGAGGGCGAGAGGAGAACGCCCAGTCCCGGAAGAGCGGGAGGCCGTCCGGCGGGAGGCGAGGGACGCCATCGTCGTCCATTGGACGGAGGACCTTGCCTCCGCAGCCTTCGGCCGCAGAACCCTCGACGCGATCGGGCCGGTCCTGCGAGACTGGCTCGATCGGCCGCACGGGCTTCTCTCGTTTCGGCTCGTGCAGGTGCTGTCCGGGCACGGTTGCTTCGGTTCGTACCTGCACCGAATCGGACGGGAGGAGACGCCGGCGTGCTGCGACTGCGGCGCGGCGGAGGACACGGCGCAGCACACCCTCGAGGTGTGCCCGGCGTGGTCTGAGCTGCGCAGCAGTCTCAGCGCGGCGGTCGGACCGGACCTCTCGCTCCCCGCGTTGGTTAACACCATGCTGGAGGATGAGAGGTCCTGGGCGGCAGTCGCCTCCTTCTGTGAACATGTCATGTCCCAGAAGGAGGCAGCGGAGCGCACGCGGGAGGACGACCCTCACGCGGTGGCGCTCCGAAGGCGGAGGAGAGGTCGAAGAAGACGTCAGTGACGGTCAGCTTCGACCCCTCCTAGGTGGAGGCCAGCAGGCAACGGGCGCGGGGGTAACCTTGCCTGCATTGCACAGACCTCCACCAGTGCCGGACGGGAATGGCCAGGTGTTCCCGGCCATTCCCGTAACCCCCCCCCCCCCCGGGCTGGGGCTGGGAGGGGGGGCATGCGGGGCCCGCCACCTAGGCGGGCTTGCGCCGGGAGGGTTGTGGAAGTTTGTTTCCCATGGCCCTCCCATCACGGCGATGCGGGAACACCGCTGAGTTTTTAGTGGGTAGACTGTCCTTCCGACAGGAGTCCCACATACCCCGTCTCGTCCCCCGCGAGCGGGCATGCATAAAGCATTTTCTCAGCGGGAAAAAAAAAAAAAAAAAAAAAAAAAAAAAAAAAAAAAAAAGGTTAGGTTAGGTTAGGTTAGGTTCCCCCCCGGTGGGTTCCCGCATTGTCGTTGCGGGGGGGCTCAGTAGCCGTGGTTTTCCCCACCCACGGTGAAGCGAAGAGGAACCCGAGGAGGGGCCGCTCGTCAGGGCTTTGTCCGCTAAGCCGACGACGTAGCGGCCAACCAGTTGCGGTGCCGCGGGGCGGCATAGCAACTGGTGCTGGGGGTAGCGGGCCGCGGCGGGAGAGGAGTGGTGTATGGAGATCGCCACTTTCCTCACCTCCGCGGTCTGGACGGAGCTGCCATCGTTGGATGGCGGCCACGGTGGGGCCGCAGGGGAGGAGGAGTGTCGGTATTGCGTAGGCCGCTCTCCCTATCCCCTGCGGCCGAAAAGTGGTAGGCGGCGGGGCCACTGTCCTGACCCGCCGCAGGGGGACCAAGGGTGCCATACACGGGGTCGTTTGGCACCCATGCGCTGTCTGGTGCCCGGGGTGGTCCGGCGTGCTGTGTGTTCTGGTGCGCCGGTGATGGGGGTCATTCCCCTAAGAGGAGGGTCCGGTGACGGACAGCCGCGGCGGGTTCGCGGATGGCTTTCGCGTTCCCGTGTTCCCGCCATAAGCGGCACTGGAGGACACCGTGGAGTTTTAGTGGGTTAGAGTCCCACATAACTGCGCTATCTCCCCGTGGTAGCGCAGTATGCATGAGCATTTCTCCACGTAAAAAAAAAAAAAAAAAAAAAAGGTTAGGTTAGGTTAGGTTAGGTTAGGTTAGGTTAGGTTAGGTTAGGTTAGGTTAGGTTAGGTTTTTTTTTTTTTTTTTTTTTTTTTTTTTTTGTTTTGGCAGGAGTGGGAAATCCTCATGGACGCCCAGACTGCCTCACTAGTGACGCAGTCTGGGCAGTGCCGGACTCTTACCGGCTAAAACCCACTCCTGCCCTTGCTCAGTGTCCCTCTGACATGATCAGAGACCTTGGTGAAACGGTTTTTCTGATTTGTTGTCGTTCTCTGATATTTTTCATGGTTTTCGGTCCTGTTCTAGAAAGGGGAAAGTTCCTGGAAGCAGATGCTCCACGTTAACTTAGATAACTCAATCCAAGGCTTTATTTGTGTATTAGTTGGTATTTTGAATGAGCAAACATCTTATATGGCTAATCAACTTATGTGTCTATATTATTTATTTTTGTATTTTTCTGTATTTTTTCCTTATAATTCTACCTATTCTTATTCTAATTTAATTATACCTATTGCTTTTTCAACACTATATAATATGCTATGGCTATCCTAATATATACACAATATATCATATAGACATAATTTTTATAATCTATGCTTATTTCTAATCTTATTGTTTATTCCTAATAATTTTATATGCTCTTTCCGGTATGCACGTTCTGTCAAACCTGGAAGACTCACAGTGGCTATTAAAAATTTTGTATTATTTTTAATTTTGTCCTGCTTTTGATTTAGGTATTTCCAGGTTTTTAACTGTGCTGTCAATGCTTTGTAATAATATTTTAGTTTTTGTTTCAGATGCTGCTCGGCAACCTGCAAACTACGGACTGTTACAACATTTCGAATGCGGCCGTGCATGACGTTGACCTCCGTCCTCGCGCCAACGAACTCGTTCGACCACAACGGTAATCTAGATTTTTCACTAATAATGTTTAAGATATTTTGATTTATTACTTTGGTTAGACTACTAAGACTTGTTAAATTAATTATAAAATTTCGTTTTTCTAATTTTTGTGAATTTAGTTTGGAGTCAGCTATTAATTGGGCCAGTTTCTCACGAAACTGGCTCCAATTTGCTTCTCTTAAGTTAAAATTTACTGAGACTAATATTGTGTATCGTTTCTGCATATATATTTTACAAGCAATACCGTTGTGGCTCTTATTTCTGGGCAAAGTTGGCTGCACCTTAGCAGTACGCCACCGACAGGCGTGCCAGTGCGTCCCATTTGACGCGAATAGGGCACACGCTGTCGAAGGCGTTGTGGTCCGTACGATCCAGCTTTGCCGACAAACAATTGTGGCATTTTGGCGTTTCTTCTGCCAGACGCGACGGACAATCGGCACGCAGGTGGGGGTCACCGCAGTGTATGCAGAGATCGGCGGGCATCGTGCACAGTTTCCTGCCGTGGCCGAAGCACAAGCAGCGAGTGCACTGCACCAGTGGTGACTGGTCCTGCACTCGCACCCGCTGCAGGTCAATGTGCACGCGACCCGCCGTAGTTAGCCGCTGCCACACGATCGGGGACACCTGCAGGATGACGTGGCACATGTGGGGGTTCCTCGTCTTACGACGGTACTTCACCCCCAACCTCACATCACCC